>JAYKKT010000071.1:7272500-7872500 GCA_036023115.1 Brasenia schreberi
TTGGGCTAAAGGGACTAAGTAAGGTCACTAGGGAGGGTGTAGTGTTAGGGAGTATGGCACTAAGGGGGAGCCTAAGAGAAGGTCTAATGGAGCACCTAAGGTTGGCGGGTGGCTGGCCGAATGGAGGTGACAGTCGGTTGGAGTGGCCGACTAGGGGAACTTGATGGTGGTGGGCTGCTAGGGTGGCTAGGAGTGGTGGAAGGGAAAGGAGTTAGCTAGGGGATGAGGTAAGGTAGTGGTGGATGTGACGAGGTAGAGTGGGCAAGTCTTAGGGGTTGGATGGGGAGGCCGGGTACAACTAGGGTGCCTAGGTAGTGGCGGGTAGTTAGGATAGTTATGGTCTGGCCGAGTGGGAGTGGTGGCGGCAAGTGGCTGGTATTAGGGTAAGGTGGCGGTATGGTGGGTGGCTGAGAGTGGAGAGGGAGTGGAGAAGGAGTAAGGTGGAGTGTGGAGTACTAACCGAGTGAAGAGGCGGTGGTGGATGGAAGGGGAGCAGCCAGGTGGTTGGGATGCACAGGATGGGGTTGGGCCAGACGGGATGGTGGCGATGTGGACCTTGGCTGGAGTGGTGGCGGTGGTGGTGCTCGGCTGGGAGGTAGTGGCACAGGTGGTGGCTGGCTGTGGGGCAAGTGGAGCAAGGTTGGAGTCGGTTGGGCTGGAGAGTGGAGGACCCAAGATGATGGAAGATGGGGAAAACCCGCCCCTTAGGGGGGGGGGGTTATAGGGCTGCAAGAGGCGGTTGGGGCTGGTATTAGGGTAATGGTTAGGTGGTCTAGGGGTGGTGGTATGGTGGTAAGGTGGGCTGGAAAAGATAGGGCCAGATATTTTAAATACAAGGGGTTTGGGTAGGTTGTGTGCTAGGGGTGGTTTAGAGGTTTAGGGTTTAGCTAGGTGGGTTGGTTTTAGGGTGAGGTTTAGTGAGGTAGGTTAGGTGATTAGGCTAGGATTAGGCTAGGTTTAGGGAAATTAACCTAGGTTTAGGGAAGGATTAGGCTAGTGGTTTAGGTGATTAGGTTGGGATGAGGCCGGGACTAGGGAAGTGGGTTAGGTGGTTAGGCTCAGATTAGGACAGGATTAGGGTAGAAGGCTAGGATTAGGTGTTTTTGGTTAGGTTTAGGTGAAGGAGCTCCCTTTGCATGGCCCATAGACCCTAATCATATCATGTTGGTGCAGCCCTAGGTTAGGTTTTGGCTAATTACAAGCTAAACCCACTTAATTAGGCTAACCCACATGATTAACCCCAAACTTGACACACAAGTCAAGCTTAATTACAACACACACTTGATCTTATCCTCCCCCACTCTCTCTCATGCCCATAATCCCACGTGAAATTCAAGTGGGCCCCACCTCCATTTATGAGAAGGTGATGTGGGCCATGGATATGGATATTGGATTGGATCTCTGGATCCAAATCCAAATCTAAGTCCATACATGGGTTTGGATTGGGATCTGGATATATATGGTCTAGATCTGATCCAAACTGAACTCTGACTCCTTCGAGCTGTGTTCGAAACGAACGGTTTGTGCAGGGTCTGACAACATCAGTACTCTGTCTGCGTTGGGTCTTCACGAACATAATCGTCCGCCTCTGTTTTCGCCTTCCGGAGATGTCTTCAAATGATGTTTTGATGATAACAGGGTCTTGGACGTTCGAGATCCTGGGGGTGGATTTGATATGAGAGTTGTTGTGCCGGGCTTGACATGTGCTCCGGTTCCGGGCTCTCCTTAGCTTTCTTGGTCCTGTCTGGATTAGGCCAAGCTGCTTCGGGGTTTCAAAACATGTTTTAAAAAGGTTTTAAAAGCCATATTGTATATTTTTGAAATACGGAGTTCAAAATATATGTACAGGGGTGCCTAGAAGGCTCTTGGGTTTCCAGACTCAAAATAGCCCTTTGGGGCTGCTTTTACAAAACCAGATGGATTTGAGAAATTTGTGGGATTTCGGGGTGTTTACAACTTCCAAAGGGTTGTATTTAAATCGATTTTGTAAGTATCATCGGCTCAAAGGCCATGATACCAAACACTGTTTCTCCCTTTTAAATAAAATTGAGAACTTGATAGCGGAGGGCCGGCTCCAGGTCACTACGGAACCTGAGCCGCCTCAAGCTATCTTCAAAGAACCCTTTCCCAAACACGCCAGTGGTAGTGGGAAAGGAAAGGAGGTATGTACCCTCACCTTTTCTAAGGAACTAGCGCAAAAACCAGAGTCTGGTTGACCCACTTGTGCGCCCATTCTTGTACTGTACAAGAAGCCCGGCCAAGTCGTCATTCGGGGACCACCAAAAGTGGAATCCTTGGCAAAACCAGTTCTGAAACTCCAAGGTTCTCCTCAACTCATCCTTAGAGCCAAATCTAGTGCAAACCCTAGGCTAGTTGTGGGGGAAGTGACTAGATCCGGGAGGATCTATCAACCCCCGCACCTATAAGGTGCTAAAAAGGTGGTCAGTGTGCCTGGCCCCTCAAAAGCATGTATCCCTGGCGTTCTGCCAAAAGCAGACAAGGATAAAGTCATCCTAAAACCTTATGACTTCGAAAACCAAGTATGGAAGATGCACTTCGATGGGGCACGAAACCAACGAGGGGTTGGTGCTGGGGTCATCCTCATCTCCCCCAAAAAGGGCGAGATTCCTATAGCAGTCCGCCTAGATTTCGAATGTTCCAACAACGTAGCTGAGTATGAAGCACTCATACAAGGCTTAAGAATTTCGAAAACTCTAGGGGAATCATGCATCGAGGTCTTTGGAGATTTTCTCCTTGTCATAAACCAGGTTTTGAAAATTTGTCAAGTACGTAATGAAAAACTACTTCCCTATCATGAGTTGGCCACTCGATTGGTCCAATCCTTCCAATCGTATAAACTCACACACGTAGGAAGAGAGAACAATGGCATCGCCGATGCCCTCTCCTCCTTGGGTTCAGCCCTAAAGGTCGATCCCATTTCAGGGATCCGATCTTTAGAAATCTGGCATGCGCCCAACCCATCCACACACGATCTGGATATTTGAGAAAATAACCCAGACTCTATTGAAAAACCCTGGTTTTATGACATCAAACAATTTTTAGAAAATGGGGGATTCGCCGAGGATGCCACATCCAAAGATAAGGCATTCATCCGTAAGATTTCAACCCGATACACCATTCTGGGTGGGGTTTTATACAAAAAAAGTTTTACCGGCATTCTGCTTAGGTGTATCGACCTAGAGGAGGCTAGGATAGTGATGCATGAGTTCCACGATGGAGAATGTGGAGGTCATGTTAATGCCAACATGATGGCAATGAGAATACTTAGAGGGGGCTATTTTTGGTCCACCTTGAAAAAGGATTGTCACGATCATGTTAGAAAGTGTCATCCATGTCAAGTGCATGGGCACGCCATTCATATCCCTTCATCTGCATTGCATTCCATGGTTAGCCCCTGGCCATTTACCATGTGGGCGTTTGACATCGTAGGCCCAATATTTCCAAAAGCCTCGAATGGGCATCGATTTATTTTAGCAGCCACGGAGTATTTCTCCAAGTGGGTGGAAGCCATTTCCCTAACCAACGTGCTGGGGCAACATGTGGTGGCTTTCATCCGGAGGAATATCTTGGCTCGATTTGGGGTTCCACAAGACCTTGTGTCTGATAATGGTACCCCATTCAAAAACGAGCGGATGGTTAAGTTGTGCAACACGTATGGCATAACTCACCACTTCTCTTCACCCTACTACCCTCAAGGCAACGGTCAAGCCGAAGCCACAAACAAGACTCTCATTAGTATAATTGAGAAAACTTTAGAGAAGGGTAGGACGTGGCACGAGAAGCTGGATGAAGCCTTATGGGCTTATAGAACTTCCATCCGGACTCCCACGAATGCCACACCATTCGAATTGGTCTATGGCACAAACACCATTCTTCCCATTCATACTCAACTGCATTCATTCCATACTTCCATAGCACTCGACCTCCCCCTAGAGATGCTTCAGCATGCTAGGATGGCCGAACTAGATTTGCTAGATGAGAGGCGACTCCTTGCCATGGACCATGCTCGTGCCTACCAGCAAAGGATAGCCCGACATTATGGCAAACACATGAGACCTCACTACTTTGAAGTGGGAGATCTGGTCTTAAAAACCATCCATTATCGTGGCCCACATCCCCTGGGAAAGTGGCGCCCCAAGTGGGATGGACCCTATGTTATACGAGCAACCACCACGAACAATTCGTATTGGTTGATCGATGTAGAAGGTAGGAATTTAGCAGATCCTATCAATATTCAATACTTAAAGAGGTATCATGTGTAGGATTTGGATTAAATTCCAGTTTTCAAAAATTTTAGGGATAGCTGCCCTGAGACATGAAAATAAGGTGCAAAGGCAAAGTCGTGTGACCCTGAGTGAGAGAATTCGCACTTGTGAAAGAGTGGAGTCTTCAAAATCGTGGTTACATTTCAAAATCCTTCTTCTTACAAAGAAAGGCCTAGTTCAACATAGCAAGATACTTGCAAGTAGTACGTGCTATTTCTAAATAGGCTAATCTGGAATGGATCGAGTGTAGGCTTGGGATAAGTCCTCCCCTCTTCTCTTCTACTTCCAAAAGGAAAAACACAGCCCAAACAAAGGGAATTTTCCATTCAAAAGTCTCTTTCCAAAAGAAAGAAACCAGAATTCAAAAGAAAAATCGATTCTCTTGTGAAAAAGAGGGATTAAAGAAAAAATACTCCCAAAGGGAGACCCTCGATGAAAAAACGGAAAAAGAGACCAAAAAGCTCAAAAAGAGCAGTTTTCCGCCTTCTGTGCCTCAAACCACGGGACGCTTCAGAAGGGACCGTGGTATCTCTTTCCCATCCCTGTCTTATCCCAAGCTAAAACATGATTCATTTCAAGGAATCCTAAAGTAAAAATAGGATTTGCTTACTTGAATTTCATCTTGTTTGAGAATTCGACGTTTCGAGTAAGACGTAGGAATTTGAAATATAGCTTGTTTTCTTATAAAAACTCTGCTAGATATGCGAGTGTTAAGACTCAAACAAGGGCAAGCACGAAGAGCTCGAGATCCTTAGGATTGAGACTCAAGACAGTTGTCCCTTTTGTAAATAGTTTTGTTAATAAGTTTTGAAAATCGAACATCGAACAACATGGGATTTGCTCACTTGGAGCAGTAGGTGGATATGCAATGCAAACTCACACAACTTGAAGGGAAAACCCAGAATTTAAAGACATAGTAGAAGGGAAATAGCAGAAAGGGAAATATGGCTATATCTTAGATGCGGAAGGGAAAATATATATAGCTATATCTTAAGAGCGAGAAGGCTCAATGTGAGTGAGTGCTTTGAGTGTATATATTGAAAGGGCAACTCACACGACTTGAACCTTAAAAACCCAGCTGAAAGGGGAAATACGTATATATATGTAAGAGTGGAAAGGCTCAATGTGAGTGAGTGCTTTGAGTGTATAAAATGAAAGACAACTCACACGACTTGAACCTTAAAACCCAGCTGAATGTATATAAATAGAGCTATATCCTATGGGCTGTTGAGGCCCGTTTTGTGTGCAAAAGGTGTGCAGATAAGAGCGGAAAGGCTCGAGTGTACGTGTGTGATTCGTGTTTCAAACCATAATATTACATCTCGGGGGGAGACTATGCTCCATTATTACAACCCCGTATCAAATTTAATTGAATTTGAAACAACGTAAAGAACCAGGTTCGAGCACTTACACGTCGTTTGCTTGGACTTCCTTTATCAGCGAAATCTGACCTTGGATATAGCAATTGGATGGACCTTTCTCTGCGAAACGACCAGCTGCGTGGAAGGTTGATCCTAGATCGTGACCTGGGCCAGGTTGACACACTAAGGTGCTATGGGTTATGGACTTAGACACGACAGATCTAGGGTGAGAACTAATGGATCTAGGTCAGGTCTAGGCGGGTTGTTTTGGTTAAAAGCTAGACCAAGGTCCTAAGGGAAAAACCCGACCAACTAATGATCGAGTTAGGTGGTGTCTACGGGATTATTTTAGGTGAGACACTATGGAATGCTCGGCCAACTAATGGCCGAGCTTGGCTGGGGATTAGTGAATGGTCTTAGGGGAGATCCTAAGGTGAGCTCTAGGGTAATGCTCGGCCAAAGGGTGGCCGAGTTGGGCAGGTTTTTGGAGAAGGATTAGGTAGGATCTAAGGTTGAATCCTAAGGAAAAGCTCGGCCAGATGGTGGCCGAGTTTTGGCTGATGTTAGGTGGTTGATCTCGGGTGAGATCCTAGGGGAGTGGCTCGGCCAAAAGGGTGGCCGAGCTGGGTAGGTTTAGAGTGGGTTTTTAGTTAGGATCTAACTTAGGAAGTGGTTTAAGGTTAGGGATAGACCTAAGATGAGCTCGACCAATATGGGCCGAGCTAAGTGGGTGAGAATGGGTTCGACAAGAGGAGGGAACCGAGTGTTTTCGACACTCGTTTTGGCCAGGTTTTTGGGAGTAGTTTTGAGTTAGGAAATAGATTAGGTAGTGGTTTTGATGTTAGGATTTTCTTTAGGACAGATCTAAGGTGAGCTCGGCCAGCCAATGGTTGAGCTGGGTATGGTCCTAGGTTAGGATGGTCTTAGGTAGAACTAGGTCAACTCCTTTAGTGAAGTTCGGCCAGCTCCTTGGCTGGACTTTGCTGTGTCTTTTCGTTAGTGGTCTAGGTGGTTTAGAGAGGTGAGAAAAGAAATGGTTTTGGGCAGGAACTAGGGGACTTACCTTAACAACGTTTCAGCCATTTAATCCTTGGTTCCCACGTAGCCAATCCTCACCAAGCAAGGGCCATCCAATGCCGCCAGATTTTGTTTCTTTTCAGCCATGTACAAGCCGTGAACTTCAAACTCCAACCAACCCACAACTTCAACCCACAATCTCATCAAAACAAGAGGGGAAGGCCAACCCCTTTTGTTGACCTTCCTCTCTCTCTCTCTCTCTCTCTCTCTCTCTCTCTCTCTCTCTCTCTTTTCCCCAAGTGGAGAGGCGTGAAATCAAAAAATTTTGCAGCCTCCGTGAATCAGTCCCTCACGTCCTTTTATAGATTTCTTATGTGGATATTGGATCCTGGATTGATTCTGAAATCCGGATCCAATCCAAGTCTTGTTTGGATCTGGATCTGGATATTTGGATCCAAATTTGATCCAAATTTTTTCCTTCTTCTCTCCTTCTTGGCGTCTTGAGTCGAACGCTTCGTATGGGCCTTGAGTTTATCAATGATCCATCTTAAGCTGGGTTTTTCCCCATTTCATCGTCCAAGCTCCTTTTCGCCTTTTCGGACTCTGTTTCAACTGATTTTGGTTGTTTTCAACTTGGATTGTTCGTGATTTCAGGGACACTGTTGGCTAGGCCTCTGATGCTTCTGGCTTGAAGTCTATTTGCGGCCCGGGGCTCCTCTTTTGTCTTTGAATTTGGCCTTTGATTGGGCTGGGTTTGCTCTTTGAATTTTCTAAATCTCTGTTGCAACTGCTTTGGACCAGGCTTTACCTGTTCATCTGGGCTTTTGCAAAAATAGGACTTTCGTCCATTTTCAAGATTTTTCTTGTTTCGAACAGGGTTGGAAAATAGAGTTTTGAAGTGTTTGAGTTCCTGAGTTTTTGAAATCTCCAAACTTGGCTTTTTGAGCTGATTTTCGAACTAGGCATTTGGTTTTAGAAAATATTTGGATTTTGGGGTGTTTACAGATGCCCCTCTTTGGCATTACCCAATTTGATTTGGATAATGGCGAAGAAGATAACACCCCTATTTGTTTTCTCCCGGATTTGATCTTGAGAATATGGGATCGTCCCAGTATTTGAGAAAAACATTTCCTTTTAAGCCTGATACGAGGAGATTTTTCGCCAAAAAGGGGACTTTCTATGGATCTAGCCCTAAATGAAGATCATGTATGAGGTGCTCATGCGTGGATATGTAGAGTGTGTGACATGGCTGAAGTACCAGAAAAGGGCGACCTCCTAGAGACCAGATTTATGGTCGAACTTTTGAGATTTTATGAAGACCTGCTGCTCCAAGTGAGCAGGCCTTACGTATGCTCGATGTTCGAGTTTTTTTGAAATTCGTTTTAAGAGGGAAAACTTTTCTGAACCATCGATCCTAAGGACCTCTAGCTCCTTGTGTTTGCCTTTACTCGAGTCTCGACACTTGCTAATCTAGCAGAGGTTTTATGAGAAAACAAGCCACATTTCAAAAATTTTACGTCTTACTTAAAACGTCGTATTCTCAAACAAGACGAAATTCAAGTAAGTAAATCCTATTTTTACTTGAGGATTCCCTGAAATGAACCATTTTCGCTCGGGATAAGTCATAGGGATGGGAAAGAAGTACCATGGTCCCTTCTGAAGTGTCTCGTGGTTTGAGGCAAAGAAGGCGGAAAACTGCTCTTTTTGAGCTTTTGGCCTTTTTTTCTTTCTTTTTTTCATAGAGGGTCTCCCTTTGGGAGTATTTTTTCTTTAATCCCTCTTTTCCATAGAAGACTCAAATTTTCTTTTTGATTCATTTTTCTTTCTTTGGGAAAAAGCTTTTTGGCGGGGATTTCCCTTTGTTTTGGCCAAGTTTTCCTTTTGGAAGGAGAAGAGAAGAGGGGAGGACTTATCCCAAGGTCATACTCGATCCATTCTAGGTTAGCCTATTTAGAAATAGCACGTACAACTTGCAAGTATCTTGGTATATTGAATTAGGCCTTTCTTTGTAAGAAGAAGGATTTTGAAATGTAGCCACGTATTTGGAAAGCTCTGCTTTTTCACAAAATGTCGATTCTTTCATTCAGGTTCACACCACTTACCTTTGATCCTTGGTTTCAAAGTTTCAAGGTAGTTTTCCCTAAAATATTTTCACAAAAGGGGAATTTAACTCAGACCCTATACATGATATTTTTTCAAATACTGAATATTGATAGGATCTGCTAAATTCCTACCCTCGACATCGGTTAACCAATAAGAATTGTTCGTGGTGGTTCCATGCACGACGTAAGGGCCATCCCACTTGGGCCGCCACTTTCCAAGTGGATGTGGGCCACGATGGTGGATGATTTTCAAAATGAGCTCTCCTACTTCAAAGTGGCGAGGTTTCATATGTTTCTCATAATGTCGGGCGATCCTTTGCCGGTATGCGTGAGCATGGTCCATAGCAAGGAGTCGCCTCTCATCTAATAGATCTAGTTCGGCCATCCTAGCATGCTGAAGTGTCTCTAGGGGGAGGTCGAGTGCAATGGATGTATGAAATGAATGCAGACGTGTATGGATGGGGAGAACGGCGTTTGTGCCGTAAACCAACTCAAAAGGCATGGCGTTTATGGGAGTGCGGATGGAAGTCCAATAAGCCCATAAGGCTTCATCCAACTTCTCGTGCCATGTTCTACCCTTCTCTAAGGTTTTCTCAACAATGCTGATGAGAGTCTTGTTGGTGGCTTCGGCTTGGCTGTTGCCTTGAGGGTAGTAAGGTGATGAGAAGTGATGATTTATGCCATACTTGTTGCACAGCTTGACCATCCGTTCGTTTTTAAATGGGGTGCCATTATCGGACACAAGATCTCTTGGAACTCCAAATCGAGCCAAGATGTTTTTCCCAATGAAGGCTACCACATGTTGCCCCTGGACATTTGTCAGGGAGGCAGCTTCGACCCACTTGGAAAAATACTCGGTGGCTGCTAGAATGAACCTGTGTCCGTTTGAGGCCTTTGGAAAAATTGGTCCTACGATATCAAACGCCCACATGGTGAAAGGCCAGGGGCTGACCACGGAATGTAGTGATGATGAGGGGATATGAATGGCGTGACCATGAACTTGACACGGGTGACACTTCCTAACATGATCGTGGCAATCCTTTCTCAGGGTAGACCAAAAATAACCTGCTCTAAGTATTTTCATCGCCATCATGTTGGCATTGACATGACCTCCACATTCTCCATCGTGGAATTCATGCATAATAGTCCTAGCCTCCTCTAGGTCGACGCATCTTAGTAAGACGCCAGTAAAACTCTTTTTGTACAGAACCCCTCCCAAAATTGTGTATTGGGTGGAAATTTTTCAGATGAATGCCTTATCTTTAGATGTGGCATCCTCAGTGAATCCCCCATTTTCTAAAAAATTCTTTATGTCATAAAACCAAGGTTTTTCATCAGCATCAGGGTTATTTTGGCAAATTTATAAATCGTGTATGGAAGGAGTGGGTGAGTGCCATATTTCAAGGGGTCTGGTTCCCAAAGTGGGATCGACCCTTAGGGCTGAACCCAAGGATGAGAGGGCATCAGCGATGCCATTATCCTCTCTTCCTACATGTGTGAGAGTACACGATTGGAACGACTCGACCAGTCGAGTGGCCAACTCATGGTATGGAAGCAGTTTTTCATTCCAAACTTGCCAAATTTTTAAAACTTGGTTTATAACAAGGAGGGAATCTCCAAAAACCTCGATGCATGCTGCCCCTAGAGTTTTTGAAACTTTTAAACCTTGTATGAGTGCTTCATACTCGGCTATATTGTTGGAACATTCGAAATCTAGGCGAATTGCTATGGGGATTTCTCCCTTTTTTGGGGATACGAGGATGATCCCAGCACCTGCCCCTCGTTGGTTTCGTGCCCCGTCGAAGTGCATCTTCCACACTTGGTTTTCGAAAGATTTTGCCAAAATGTGGTTTTGGAAATGGTTTTGCAATATGCCTTCATCAGGCATTTCATTGAGTGTGGGATACGTATCTTCTAGGTGGAAGTCAGCCACGTAGTCTGCTAGGGCTTGCCCCTTAATGGAGACTTGGTGATGGTATTTTAAATCATACTCCATTAGAAGGAGTTGCCATTTGCCCAATCTACCCGTGAGAATGGGTTTTTCGAATAAGTGCTTGATTGGGTCAAGCTTGGACACTATCCAGATCTCATGATCTAGGAAATAGTGTCGAAATTTCTGGCAGGCCCAAACTAGGGCCAAGCACGTCTTCTCCATGGCCTGATAATTCCTTTCGTAGGCCAGGAGAGTTTTCGAAAGATAGTATATGGCACATTCCTTGTGAGTGTCATCCTCGTATTGAGCTAACAGAGCTCCCAAGGCATTTGCATGCACAGAAATGTAAAGTAGAAGAGGTTTTCCTGGTTTTGGAAGGTTTAAAACAGGGGGTTTAACTAAGTACGCCTTTAACCTTTCAAACAATTTTTGGCACTCGTCATCCCATAAAAATTTCGTACCCTTTCTCAACAACTTGTTGAAGGGTTCGCATCTAGTTGCCAGGTTTGAGATAAATCGGTGAATGGACTGTAGGCGACCATGAATCTGCGTGAGATTGGAGGGTGGAGTCATGTCTATGATGGCTCTACACTTAGAGGGGTCGACTTCTATGCCCCTTTGGCTTACCATAAATCCTAAAAGCTTACCGGATTCTACACCGAATACGCATTTTTGAGGATTTAGCTTTATGTTGTAAAGTCTAAGCCTTTCGAAAATCTTTTGTAAGCATTCGAGATGAGTGCATCGAGTTTTTGACTTAGCCAGGAGATCATCTACATATACCTCTACGAGCTCATGAATTTGATCATGAAAGATCGAGGTCATAGCTCTCTGGTACGTGGCGCCAGCATTTTTCAAACTAAAGGGCATGACTGTATAGCAGTACGTGCCCCATGGGGTTGTAAAAGCGGTTTTAGCCTGATCTCGTGGGCTTAGTTTGATTTGGTTATATCCTGAATAGCCATCCATGAATGAAAACATTTCATGATTTGCAGTACTATCGACTATCAAATCAATGTTTGGTAAAGGGAAATTATCTTTGGGGGTGGCTTTATTCAGGTTTCTGAAATCGATGCATATCCGAATTTTTCCACTGGTTTTTCGAACAACAACTATATTGGATAACCAATCAGAATACGCAATGGGTTTTATAAATCCGACTTTTAAAAGATCTTCTAAACCCTCTTTGACTTGTGAATGCACATTCGGATGTATCTTCCTAAGCTTTTGTTTTACGGGTTTTGCATCTGGATCTAAGGGAAGACGATGCTCTACAACATTCGGGTCTATACCCGGCATGTCTTCATATGTCCATGCAAACACATCAACGTAGGCTTTCAAAAATGCAATGAATGATGCTTTTTCATGCTCATGCAGACATGTGCCTACCTTAATGAGTTTCGGCTTTAAATCGTTCCCTAAGTTTATCTCTATGAAATCCCCTCCTACTGATTACGAAGGTTTTTCAAAATCGAGAATTTTATGAAATTCAGGGAGCTTAGAAGTAGGATCTTCCTCGAGGGAATCCAATTCTGGGCCTTGATCATTCTCAAGACTTCTAAATCCTAGGGAATTTGGACTTGACATACAGTTTTCGCAAACGCTTGGTTTTTGTTTTGGATTTTCTACAGGTTTTGAAGATTTTGGTCCTCTTATGAAGAGGACTTTATTTTCGAAATTCTTTGCTCTTTCAAAACCTTTATCAGGAGCTGTTAAATACAGGATTTTATTTTTGGTATTTTGTAAATTTTTTATTTTTTTGGATTTTTGTAAGGAAAGAACTTTAGGAACTATACAAACAACTCTTTTTTCGAGTTTTTGATCTTTTTCAAATGTTTTTGGTTTTGGGGATTTTTCAATTTTTTGAATCTCGAGTTTTTCAAATGTTTTTGGGTTTTTGATTGAGGGATCTTCCATCATACCTACAAAGGAAAAACGCCACTAGTTAGACTCTGAACAAGAGATCTAAATCGTAGGTTTCTGCTTGGGTAGGCTCCAGGGCACCCTTGTCCCAAGTGGTCACAGGGGGTGGTTCTGGTGGTATTCTGGGAGTATAGCCGATCCCGTGTCGGCTTTGGTTGGCTTTGGGTAAGATGGGTTCTACGAGACCCTGGTTTTGTGCCCCTAGACTTTTGTATGGCATATACTCCATGTTCAATAACATGTTCCACGATTTTTTGTTTTTGGAAAAGTTTTCATATAATTCGTGATCCTCGAACTTGCTATCGTCCATGTTATGCACACAAGACTTTCTGTCCAGGGGTTTTGGAAATAGTGGATGCTTGGATCTTCTTGGGATGGTTAGTGTTTTGAGTGGGCCAGCCTTGGGCAGCCCCTGGATGTGTACGACCTTCCTAGGTATCTGAAGGGTGAGCTTTGGTGGCTCGACCATGGTTTGCCCTGAGTTGGCCTCGTAGGCCTGGGAACTTGAAAAGCATGGGGAATTTTGAATCCCCTGAAGCTGTGGATGACTCTCACTTAGGATCACAATGACTTGGTTTTCAAAAGGGATTTTGACACACCTATGGAAGGTGGATGGCACAGCATGCAGGCTGTGTATCCAAGGCCTTCCCAGCAATAGGTTGTAGTGGGGGTGGATGTCCAACATATGGAATACCCCCACGTGAGCTATCCCTCCCATTTCCATGGGAAGTTGAACGGATCCTAAAGGTCTGGACGCATTTCCATCGTATCCAGTGATTACGATGGGGCTTGGGTTCATGAAAGTCAAGGTGACTCCAATCTGATGTGCTATGTGAAGCGGAAGGATGTTGAGCCCTCCTCCCCCGTCAACTAGGCACCTATCTAGAGAGTGGTGATTCAATACCACCTCGATGTGTAGGGCCTGATTATGGGTTTCGTAGGGTCTTTCGAGATCCTCTTCCGAAAACATGATAGGTGTTTTTGCACCTGTGGACGCCACTTGATTGGACAAGGATTCTGGGGCTATGTCCGAACTAACCTTTGCTCTTTCTAAAATTTTCTCTAACACGAGTCTATGCCTAGGCGAGGTTTGTATCAGCTCTAGGATGGACATGTTAATGGGAATCTTTGAAAGATGGTTTTCGAAATCATACAAGTTCAAAATGACTTTTCCTTTGTCTGTTTTGGGCAGAACTCCAGGAATATATGCTTTTGAAGGGCCAGGCACACTGACCACTTTTTTAGCATTTTGCAGATGTGGGGGTTGATAGATCCTCCCGGATCTTGTCACTTCCCCTACGATCAACCTAGGGTTCGCGCTTAAGATGGCTCTAATCGACTGTTTTGGAGCACCTTGAATTTTCAAAACTGGTTTAATCAGAGACAGAACACTTGGTGGTCCTCGAATCACTACTTGGGCAGGTTTCCTACGAAGGATGAGTGTAGATGCACAAGTGGAAAAACCAGACTTATATGTACGCGCTAGACTCTTTGAAATTGTGAGAGCACATACCTCTTTGCCTTTCCCACTGGTACTTGCGTGATTGGGGAAGGGTTCTTTAAAAATAGCTTGGGCAGGCTCCGATTCCTCAGTGACCTAGAGCCGGCCCTCTGCTATCAAGTTCTCGATTTGGTTTAGGAGGGAAAAACACTGCTTTGTGTCATGGCCTTTGAGCTGATGATACTTGCAGAATCGATTCAAAAACCTCCCTTTGGAAGTGATTCCCTCGGGGATTTCAGGGAGTTCGATCATGCCTTGGGCGAGTAGGAGGTCTAGGACCTCCGACACAAGTTGCCCCAGCGGAGTGTACTCCCGTTTTTCAAATGGTTTTTGTATTTTTTTGTCTTTTCTGTTTTCAAAATTTTCGAAATTCTTTGAAGTGCTCAACAGCCTTGGGTCTACCCGGACATTGGCGATCTTGTGGGGTTTTTCCCCTTTGTCCATGGTGTGTAGCCCGTAATTGCCGGGCTTTTCCAAGCGAGTCTTTGAATTTACGCTCCCTTTCCACAGGTGGTCGTAAACCCCCTTTTTCAAATTTGTCTCAAAAAGAGATGCTTTTTTAATCAGTTTGTGGAAAGTAGAGATTTCATGTAAAGAAAGAAGAGTTTTCAATTCAGTTTTGAAATTGTCCAGGATGAGCATTACTGCGTTCTTCGTTCATACCTTGCTTCGTATGAGTTCTCATACTTGCCCAAGGAGAGACCTCCATTGAACGATAAATGTATGCACATCTTCGTTCATACCTTGCTTCGTATCCCTCAAAGTGTTCAATGTAGGCGTGACTTCTACGTTGTGTGAAAATCTTTGCATGAAGCAGTTCGCCAACTCTTTAAAAGTTGCGAACTAGCTCAAATCGTGGGAAGCCAGCCATTTAGAAGCTGTGCCTTTGAGGGATAAGGGGAACCAATACACCCATTTCATCGAGTCCTTCTTTTTCCTGTGGGCTCGACGAGAGAAAAGTTGTAGGTGAGACCTAGGGTCTCCCGTGCCTTCATACCGATGGAAATTCGGTATTTCGTCGTCACTGTCTGTTTCGTAATCTAAAGGGAGAAAATCAGACAGGACGTACGTTGTTTTCTCTCTATTTTGCCCCTTCAGCAACTGCTGTAGGGCTTTTCAATCCTTGTGAGTGAAGGAATCGAGGTATTGGTTGCCTTCCATCTCGGAGGTCTCCTTGTGTTTACGAGTTTTTCCAAACTTCTTTTTGGCCTTTATTGGTTCGCTATGTGACGAACACGAATCAGCTGCTTCAGCCTCTTGGCTGAGAGCAGCGATCTTGGCCTCGTATTCTCTTCTTAACTCTTCCTCTTTTTGTTTTCGATTTTTCAAAGATCTTCTAGAATGAGAACTTGAAGAGCATAAGAATCGGCTAGACACTTCATTGGAGTCTGAACTCGACATGACTCCGATGCTTTTAAATACAACTATGAAATGCCAGAAGACAAAGAGTTAAAACACTTTTCTTTGAAAAAAATGATTTTTTAGAAATTGGTTTGTTTGTATCGATTTTTCCTAAAGACCCACGTCCCACCGGGCATGCCAAATCTGTAGACATGGAAAATCCTCGTCTCCGGGTTCTTAGGCCTGAAGCGAATCTTTTCGTGCTTACGTCACTTTTAAAAAGGGCGTGCCAGCTAGCTTTCTCAAACTAGCGAAGTGATTTTTGAAAATATCTGACTTTTGGGGCGACTGTGGACAAGTGGGTTCTTTTCATCGCAGACTTTCTTGCACCGGCGTGCAAGGGTCAGTCTGTACGCTTTAGGAAAACTCGATTTTACACAAACACGACTCTTTTGAAAACTTGAAAGTGTTTTATCGATTGGTTTTGTCAAATTTGCAACTTTCATACATGAGATCTATGCGCTCCTATATCTCTCGGGTTTTAGCCAATTTTGGCGTGTAGTCGTGTGCATCCAGTGCTCGATTTAAGGTAAGTTCTACACGATTTGATCAATCTGGTTTGATGCAAGTATGCTCCCTATCTCGAGTGTGGCGGATATGCAATGCAAACTCACACAACTTGAAGGGAAAACCCGGAATTTAAAGACATAGCAGAAGGGAAATAGCAGAAAGGGAAATATGGCTATATCTTAGATGCGGAAGGAAAAATATATATAGCTATATCTTAAGAGCGAGAAGGCTCAATGTGAGTGAGTGCTTTGAGTGTATAAATTGAAAGGGCAACTCACATGACTTGAACCTTAAAAACCCAGCTGAAAGGGGAAATACGTATATATATGTAAGAGCGGAAAGGCTCAATGTGAGTGAGTGCTTTGAGTGTATAAAATGAAAGACAACTCACACGACTTGAACCTTAAAACCTAGCTGAATGTATATAAATAGAGCTATATCCTATGGGATGTTGAGGCCCGTTTTGTGTGCAAAAGGTGTGCAGATAAGAGCGGAAAGGCTCGAGTGTACGTGTGTGATTCGTGTTTCAAACCATAATATTACATCTCGGGGGGAGACTATGCTCCATTATTACAACCCCGTATCAAATTTAATTGAATTTGAAACAACGTAAAGAACCAGGTTCGAGCACTTACACGTCGTTTGCTTGGACTTCCTTTATCAGCGAAATCTGACCTTGGATATAGCCGTTGGATGGACCTTTCTCTACGAAACGACCAGCAGCGTGGAAGGTTGATCCTTGATCGTGACCTGGGCTAGGTTGACACACTAAGGTGCTATGGGTTCTGGACTTAGACACAACAGATCTAGGGTGAGAACTAATGGATCTAGGTCAGGTCTAGGCGGGTTGTTTTGGTTAAAAGCTAGATCAAGGTCCTAAGGGAAAAACCTGACCAACTAATGGTCGAGTTAGGTGGTGTCTACGAGATTATTTTAGGTGAGACACTATGGAATGCTCGGCCAACTAATGGCCGAGCTTGGCTAGGGATTAGTGAATGGTCTTAGGGGAGATCCTAAGGTGAGCTCTAGGGTAATGCTCGGCCAAAGGGTGGCCGAGCTGGGTAGGTTTTTGGAGAAGGATTAGGTAGGATCTAAGCTTGAATCCTAAGGAAAGAGCTCGGCCAGATGGTGGCCGAGTTTTGGCTGATGTTAGGTGGTTGATCTCGAGTGAGATCCTAGGGGAGTGGCTCGGCCAAAAGGGTGGCCGAGCTGGGTAGGTTTAGAGTGGGTTTTTAGTTAGGATCTAACTTAGGTAGTGGTTTAAGGTTAGGGATAGACCTAAGATGAGCTCGGCCAATATGGGCCGAGCTAAGTGGGTGAGGATGGGTTTGACAAGAGGAGGGAACCGAGTGTTTTAGACACTCGTTTTGGCTAGGTTTTTGGGAGTAGTTTTGAGTTAGGAAATAGATTAGGTAGTGGTTTTGATGTTAGGATTTTCTTTAGGACAGATCTAAGGTGAGCTCGGCCAGCCAATGGCTGAGCGGGGTATGGTCCTAGGTTAGGATGGTCTTAGGTAGAACTAGGTCAGCTCCTTTAGTGAAGTTCGGCCAGCTCCTTGGCTGGACTTTGCTGTCTTTTCGTTAGTGGTCTAGGTGGTTTAGAGAGGTGAGAAAAGAAATGGTTTTGGGCAGGAACTAGGGGACTTACCTTGACAACGTTTCAGCCATTTAATCCTTGGTTCCCACACAGCCAATCCTCACCAAGCAAGGGCCATCCAATGCCGCCAGATTTTGTTTCTTTTCAGCCATGTACAAGCCGTGAACTACAAACTCCAACCCACCCACAACTTCAACCCACAATCTCATCAAAACAAGAGGGGAAGGCCAGGCCCTTTTGTTGACCTTCCTCTCTCTCTCTCTCTCTCTTTTCCCCAAGTGGAGAGGCGTGAAATCAAAAAATTTTGCAGCCTCCGTGAATCAGCCCCTCACGTCCTTTTATAGATTTCTTATGTGGATATTGGATCCTGGATTGATTCTGAAATCCGGATCCAATCCAAGTCTTGTTTGGATATGGATCTTGGGTTTAGATCTGGATATTTGGATCCAGATTTGATCCAAATTTTTTCCTTCTTCTCTCCTTCTTGGCGTCTTGAGTTGAATGCTTCGTGCGGGCCTTGAGTTTATCATCGATCCGTCTTAAGCGGGGTTTTTTCTTATTTCATCGTCCAAGCTCCTTTTCGCCTTTCCGGACTCTGTTTCAACTGATTTTGGTTGTTTTCGACTTGGATTGTTCGTGATTTCATGGACACTGTTGGCTAGGCCTCTGATGCTTCTGGCTTGAAGTCTATTTGCGGCCCGGGGCTCCTCTTTTGTCTTTGAATTTGGCCTTTGATCGGGCTGGGCTTGCTCTTTGAATTTTCTGAATCTTTGTTGCAATTGCTTTGGACCAGGCTTTACCTGTTCATCTGGGCTTTTGCAAAAATAGGACTTTCGTCCATTTTCAATATTTTTCATGTTTCAAACAGGGTTGGAAAATAGAGTTTTGAAGTGTTTGAGTTCCTGAGTTTTTGAAATCTCCAAACTTGGCTTTTTGAGCTGATTTTCGAACCAGGCATTTGGTTTTGGAAAATATTTGGATTTTGGGGTGTTTACAATTAGGTTGGGATTAGGGAAGTGGGTTAGGTGATTAGGCTAGGTTTAGGCCAGGATTAGGGTAAAAGGCTAGGATTAGGGTTTTTTTATTAGGATTGGGTTAGGGAGCTCCCTTTGCATAACCCATAGACCTTGTTGCATCATGTTGGTGCAGCCCTAGGTTAGGTTTTGGCTAATACAAGCTTAAACCCATGCTAATTAGGCTAACCCACATGATTAACCCCAAACTTGACACACAAGTCAAGCTTAATTACAATCACTCCCAAATCTTATCCTCCCCCACTCTCTCTCATGCCCATAATCCCACGTGAATTTCAAGTGGGCCCCACCTTCATTTATGAGAAGGTGATGTGGGCCATGGATGTGGATATTGGATTGGATCTCTGGATCCAAATCCAAATCCAAATCCACACATAGGTTTGGATTGGGATCTGGATATATATGGTCCAGATCCGATCCAAACTGAATTCTGTCTCCTTCAGGCTGTGTTTGAAATGAACGGTTTGTGCGGGGTTTGACAGCATCAGTACTCCGTTTGCGTTGGGTCTTCGCCAACATGATCATCCGTTTTTGTTTTCGCCTTCCGGAGGTGATTTCAAGTAATGTTTTGCTGATAAAGGGTCTTGGACGTTCGAGATCCTAGGGGTGGATTCAATACGAGAGTTGTTGTGCCGGGCTCGACTTGTGCTCCGGTTTCGGGCTCTCTTTAGCTCTCCTGGTCCTGTCTTAATCAGGCCAAGCTTGCTTTGTGGGGTTTCAAAACATATTTTAACAGTTTTTAAAACATATTATACATATTTAAAACATATATAAGTTCAAAACATCTGTATAGGGTTGCCTGGAAGACTCCTGGGTTTCCAGACTCAAAATGGCCCTTTGGGGCTGCTTTTACAAAAACCAGGTTGATTTAAGAAATTCGTGGGATTTCGGGGTGTTTACATGCACAAACTCTCTTCGGGTTTGATATGATGTGAGCTAGGCTCGAATTTGAAAGCAACTCACACACACAGCTTAAAGCAAATACCCGAAATGTAAGTGCAACTCACGCAACTGAAAGAGAAATACCCAAACCTTAAAAGCAACTCACACGACTTGAATGTAAATTGCGGAAGGGAGATATACTTATATTAAGAGCAGAAAGGCTCAATGCACGAGTGTGTGAGTGTACAATTGAAATGACAAACTCACACGACTTGAATTGAACTTGTCAAAATTGAAATATAAGTATATATATGAGCGGGAAGGCTCAATGTGTTCGTGTGTGTTGTGTGTAAATGGAAAGACAACTCACACGACTGAAATTGAACTACCCAAAATGTAAAGATGTACACAACTGAACATAAAACTCATGCAACTGAAAGTATATAGATACTCTATATCTTAGGGGCAACGAAGGCCCAAAATGTGAGTGAGAGTGTAGAGCAAGTGCTCGAGTGTTCTTGTGTGCAAGTGTGGAAGCTTAAATGACAAACTCACATGACTTGAATGTAAATCCCACGCAGCTGAAAGTATATAGAGATAGGCTATATCTTATGAGCAACAAAGGCTCAAAAGGTGTGTGAGAGTGTGGAGCAAGTGCTCATGTACTTCTTGGGTGCGAGTGTGAAATGTAAATGACAAACTCACACAACAAGAATGTAACAACCTGGAATTGAAATTGCACGGCTTTTACTAAAGTCTTTTAAGTAAGAGCGAAGGCTCAATGTGTGTGCAATAGTATGCAACTAAGAGCGAAAAGGCTCAAGTGCACATATTGTGTACATCTAAGAGCTAAGGCTCAAGTGTACGTATGTGCTTATGTATCAAGCACCAATATTACATCTCGGGGGGAGACCACGCTCCATTATTACAACCCCGTATCAAAATTGAATTGAAATTTGGAGGAGTAAGGCAAAAACCAAATTTAAACACTTATAATGATTCGACTTTTCTCTCCAATCCGCTCGTGCTTGGGCTTGTCGTCCACCTTGGCAGCCAAGAGGGGTCTCCCTAGGTGGGTTTGAAACGAGAGAGTGGGCTTGGGGAAGGCTCATGGGCTTGGAACTTGGGAGGACCTAGGTTCGGCCAAGAGGGGGTCATGGCCTAAGGTTGTGGTTGGCCCTAAGGGGAAGACTTAGGTGCGGGCTTGATAAGGGTGAGTCACGGCCTAGATGGGGTGGCTGGTCCTAAGGCAAGGCTGGTTGGTTTGTGGGTAGAGCTGGCCAAGATGGGACACGGCCTAAAGTGGGGGCAGCAGTTCGGCAGGCAAATCCCGCTTAGCCACAATGGCCTTTTAAAAGTCAGATATATTTCAAAACCTTCGCTAGTTTGAGTAAGCTAGCTGGCACACCCTTAAAAGTGGCGTAAACTCGAAAAGACTTGTTTCTAATCTTGTAAACCAGGAGCAAGGAATTTTCGTGCTTACAGATTTGCCACGCCCAATGGGAGTCGGGACTTAAGAAAAACTCGATCAAAACATTCAAACCTCTTGAAATTTTTTCCAAGAAAAGTATTTAACTCTTTGCCTTTTGCATTTCATAGTTGGTTTTCAAAACAAAGCATCATTGTCATGTCGAGTTCAGACTCCAATGAAGTGTCCAGCCATGTCTTGCGCACATCAAGTTCTCACTCCAAAAATATTTCAAAAACAAATTTCAAAAATAGGAGAGAAGAGATAGAAAACTTGTGAAAAGACTTCAAGGCAAACATAACTGCACTTAGCCAAGAGGTAGAGGCAGCTGAGTCTTGTTCGTCTCATGGCAAACCGGCAAAAGCTAAGAAGAGATTCGACAAGTCTAGAAAGCCTAAGGAAACCTCCGCTATGGAGGGAAACCAATATCACGAGTCCTTCAATCACAAGGACCGTAAAGCCCTACAACAGTTGCTAAAAGGGAAAAATAAAGAAAAGAGAACATATACCCTGTCTGATTTCCTTCCCTTGGATTACAAAACAGACAGTGACGATGAGATACCGAACTTCCATCGGTACGATGGTACGGGGGATCCTAGATCCCACCTGCAACTCTTTTTTCGTCGAGCCCACAAAAAGAAAAAGGACTCGATGAAGTGGATATGTTGGTTTCCCCTTTCCCTCAAAAGAACTGCTTCAAAATGGCTTGCTTCCTATGATTTAAGCCAGTTCGTAACTTTTGAAGAGTTAGCGAACTGTTTTATGCAAAGATTTTCACATAATGTGGAAGTAAAGCCAACTCTAAACACTTTGAGGGACATAAAGCAAGCCACGAACGAGGATGTACACGCATTCATCGTTCGATGGAGGTCCCTCCTGGGGCAAGTGAGAGAGCCAATATCAGAAGGATGCGCAGTAATGCTCATCCTTGATAATTTCAAACCTGAATTGAAAACTCTTCTCTACTTACACGAAATATCAACTTTCCATAAGTTGATCAAGAAAGCCTCCCTCTTTGAAACAAATCTGAAAAAGGGGGTCTACGATCACCTGTGGAAAGGAAATGTTGTGCACAAGTCACGCTTGGAAAAACCTGGAACTTATGGGTTACCCACAATGGACAAAGGGGCAAAGCCCCAAAAAGTTGCAAACGTCCAAGTGGATTCAAGCCCGGCGAGCACTTCCAAAAATTTTGAAAACAAAAGAGAAAAGAAATTACAAAAATCTTTTGAAAAATAGGAGTATACCCCACTAGGGCAACCTGTTTCGAAGGTCCTTGACCTCCTACTTGCCCAAGAAATTATCATACTCCCCGAAATTCTTGAGGGAACCACTTCCAAAGGGAGGTTTTTAAATCAATTTTGCAAGTATCATCTGCTCAAGGGCCATGATACAAACCAATGTTTCTCCCTCCTCAATAAAATCGAGAACTTGATAGCGCAGGGCCGACTCCAGGTCATTGAGGAACCAGAGCCTACCCAAGCCATATTCAAAGAACCCTTCCCCAATCACGCAAGCACTAGTGAGAAGGACAAAGAGGTATGTGCTTTCTCGACTTCAAAGAGTCGAGTGCATTCATCAAATTTTGGTTTTACTACTTGTGCATCATCTCTCATCCTTTTTAAGAAAAACGCCCAAGTAGTAATCCGGGGAGCGCTTAGAGTCCTGCCCTCGGCTAGAACCATTTTAGAAATTCGAGGTGTCCCAAGGCACTCAAGTAGAGCCACAATAGGCACGAGCCTTATGCAAAGTGTAGGGGAAGTGACCAGATCCAGGAGGATCTGTCAACCCCAACACTTAGAAAAATCAGCTAAAAAAGTGGTCAGTATCCCTGGCCCTTCAAAAGCATGCATACCTAAGGTTTCACCAGAAACGAACAAAGGTCAAATTGTTTTAACCACATATGATTTCGAAAATCATCCCTCCAAGATCCCAATAAACATGTCCATCCTAGAGCTGATACAAACCTCACCTAGGCACAGGCTTGTTTTAGAAAAAATCTTAGAGAGAGCCAAGGTTAACTCAAGTATAACCCCTGAGTCCTTGTCAACTCAAGTGGCGTCTATATGTGCAAAAACGCCCATCGTGTTCTCGAAAGATGAGATAGAAAGACCATATGAAGCCCACAACCAAGCTTTGCATATTGAGGTAGTTTTGAATCACTACCCTCTCGACAAATGCTTAGTTGATGGGGGAGGAGGTCTCAACAACCTTTCGCTCCACGTGGCATATCAAATCGGAGTCACCTTGACTTCCGTAAACCCAAGCCCCATCGTAATCATTGGATACAATGGGAATGCATCTAGACCGTTGGGAGCCGTAGAGTTACCCATGGAAACAGGGGGCATAGCCCACATGGGGGTGTTCCATGTCTTAGACATACACCCCCACTACAACCTATTGCTTGGAAGACCCTGGATTACGAGCTGTGCCATCCACCTTCCATAGGTGTGTAAAAATCCCCTACGAAGACCAGATAGTGGTAATTCTAGGTGAAAACCATCCTCAACTTCAGAGAATCCAGAATTTCTCATGCTTGTCAAGTTTGAAAACACCCTGAAATCCCACGAACTTCTCAAAACAACCTGGTTTCATAAAAGCAGCCCCAAAGGGCCATTTTGAGTCTAAAAACCCAGGAGCCTTCCAAACAACCCTGTACAGATGTTTTGAACTTATATATGTTTTAAATATGTATAATATGTTTTAAAAACTGTCAAAATATGTTTTGAAACCCCACAAAGCAAGCTTGGCCTGATCAAAGCAGGACCAGAAGAGCCAAAGAGAGCCCGGAACCGGAGCACAAGTCGAGCCCAGCACAGTAACTCTCGTCTCGAACATCCAAGACCCTTTATCAGCAAACATCACTTGAAATTAGCTTCGAAAGCTGAAAACAGAGGCGGACGATCATGTTGGCGAAGACCCAACGCAGACGGAGTACTGATGTTGTCAGACCCCGCACAAACCGTTCATTTCGAACACAGCCTGAAGGAGTCAGAATTCAGTTTGGATCGGATCTGGACCATATATATCCAGATCCCAATCCAAACCTATGTGTGGATTTGGATTTGGATTTGGATCCAAAGATCCAATCCAATATCCACATCCATGGCCCACATCACCTTCTCATAAATGGAGGTGAGGCCCACTTGAAATTCACGTGGGATTATGGGCATGAGAGAGAGTGGGGGAGGATAAGATTTGGGAGTGATTGTAATTAAGCTTGACTTGTGTGTCAAGTTTGGGGTTAATCATGTGGGTTAGCCTAATTAGCATGGGTTTAAGCTTGTATTAGCCAAAACCTAACCTAAGGCTGCACCAACATGATGCAACAAGGTCTATGGGTGATGCAAAGGGAGCTCCCTAACCTAATCCTAATAAAAAAACCCTAATCCTAGCCTCTTACCCTAATCCTAACCTAAACCTAGCCTAATCACCTAACCCACTTCCCTAATCCTCCCCTAAACCTAGCTTAATTTCCTTAAACCTAACTTAATCCTAGCCTAATTACCTAACCCACCTCACTAAACCTCACCCCAAAACCAACCCACCTAGCTAAGCCCTAAACCCCTAAACCACCCCACCTAAACCTAGCACACCATATACCTAAAACCCCTTTAACTAAAATATCTGGCCCCTCCCCAAAACCAGCCCACCTTATCACCACACCACCACTACCTAAACCACCTTACCACCCTCCAAATACCACCCCCAACCGCCCTTCACCAACCTATATAAACCCCCCCCTAATGGGTGGGTTTTTCATTCACTCCAGCCCACCTTGGCCCAGCCGACCTTGGCCAATCCCCTTCCAGCCGAGCCTTCCACCTTGCTCCACCTGTGCCACTGCCTCCCAGCCAAGCTCCACCTCCACCACCACTGCTCCAGCCAAGCTCCACCTCGCGTCACCTTCATCCCCGACCGAACTCCACTCCACGCTACAACCTTCACCACCCGGCTGCCCTTCTTCCATCCACCGCTCCTCTTCACCATCTGGTTAGTACCTTCCACTTAGCTCCACCTCCTCTTCACTCCCCTTCCACTCTCAACCACCCATACAGCCACCACGTCATCCCATCATAGCCACCCGCCATCCTCACCCATTCGGCCAGACCTCAACCATTTCCACCACCCGACACTCTACCTTCGCCTAGTGACACCCGGCCACCCTACTTGGCTCCCTAGGACCTGCCCCTTCCACTCTCCACCAGCCCTTAGTCCCACCTTCCACAACACCCTAGCTAACTCCCTTCCCATCCATAACATCCCTAGCTACCCTAGCAGCCGGCCACCACTAAGCTCCCCTTAGTCGGCCACTCCAACCGATTGTACCAAATCCACTCGGCAGCCACCCCATTTCCCTTAGGCATTCACTTGGCCAATCCCCTTTAGCACTATCTTCCTTAATACCAGCCCATCCTTTAGTGACCTTCCTTAGTCACCTTAACCCAAAGCACCTTGGCCAATCCCCTTCCAGCCGGCCAGCTTCAAGGCGCCCTTCCCGTGCACCCAAGTCACCCGGCCACCATCTTCCCTTGCCGTTCCATTCCGAGGAGCTCCCTCTTGCAGCCCAAGGCAAAGCCAAGCCCACGTTCAAGCAAGTCATCTTCGGACCAGCTATAAGTAAGTGCCTAACTCGGTCCTTAGTTGTAGACTTGCTTAAATTAAATTTGATACGAGGTTGTAATAACGAAGCATTGTCTCCCCCCGCTTGTAATAACGTGGTTTGGCACACCCACACACACGTGCACTTGAGCCTACCTCACTCTTAGTTGTGCACGATTTTGAACACACACGGGCCTAATCAGCCCCTAAGATATAAATTTATGTATATACTTTAAATTACGTAGGGTTTTGCTTAAGTTGGGTGTGTTGTCTTTAAATTCTCGCACTCACACACATTGAGCCTTCGCTCTTATTTATAAGACCCAAGTAAGGGCCGTGTTATACTATCCTTGGGTTTAATTTCATGTTGTGTGCGTAGTACTTCAATTCAAGCACTCACACACATTGAGCTTTCGTTCTTATTCCCAAGACCTTACTTAAGGCCATACTGCAATTTATATTTGGGTTTAATTTCATGTTGTGTGCGTAGTACTTCAATTCAAGCACTCACACACATTGAGCTTTCGCTCTTATTCCCAAGACCTTAGTTAAGGCCATATTGCAAGTTATATTTGGGTTTCATTTCATGTCGTGTGTGTAGTACTTCAATTCTCGCACGCACCCACATTGAGCCTTCGCTCTTATTTGCAAGACCCGAGTAAGGGCCCATATATACATTATATACATATTTCCCTTCGGCAAATTTCCATTACAAGTCATTTCCCTTCGGCAATTTCCCTTCGGCAGTTTCCATTACAAGTCATTTCCCTTCGACATTGTCTTTAAATTCGGGTTTTCCCTTTGGAGTAGCGTGAGTTTGCATTGCATATACGCCATACCACGAGTTAGGACGCATATTGCATCAAAGCAAACCCCATACTCCCGCTCAAAATTGCCACATTTAGTGGAGTGTTCATAACACACACCTAGGTGGCCCCAAAGAGGGATAAAAAGAAAGACTTAGGCACGTGCAAATCCACGTGATCTAAAATCTGAAACCATACCAAAAAGACCCGAATCAAACACCTCGAACCGCTTTCGTAAGTTCTTACACTCCAAAACTCGATTTTAAAAGCGTATAGACTGACCCTTGCGCATCGGTGCAAGAAGGTCTGCGACGACAAGAGCTTGCTTGCTTAGAGTCGCCACGTTAGAAGTCAGGTTTAAAACATATCTTCGCTAGCTTAAGTAAGCTAGCTAGCACGCCCTGTTTATTTAAATAGGACTTAGATACACGAAAAGGTTTGCTTTAGGCCTAAGAACCAGGAAGCAGAGATTTTCTACGTCTACAAAGTTCTCAAGCTTATGAGGACAACCTTGGAAAGACCTTGGTCGAGACACCCAAGCTCATCCTCCAAAAGCCTAGGAAGGTTGTGTGTATCAAAGGGTAGCCCAAGGCTTGCCCACTCAAAACCATAACTATCCTAGGAAAGGCCAGGTGTCGACTATTTCCTAAACCCCTAGACAAGAAACCATTCATGCATAACATGGATGATAGCAAGTTTCAAAACCACGAATTATATCAAAACTTTTCAAAAAATAAAAAAACATGGAACATGCTATTGAACATGGGATACATGCTATACCAAAGTCTAGGGAACCAAAACCAAGGTTGCCTTGAGCCCATAGTGCCAAGTGCAAACCCAAGCCGATATGGGATAGGCTATATTCTAAAAATACCACCAGAACCACCACCTGTGACCACCTGGGTCAAGGGTGCCCTGGAACCTATTCAAGCAGAAACCTACGATTTAGACCTCTTATTTAGAGTCTAATTTGTGGCATTTTCCTTTGTAGGTATGATGGAAGATCCCTCCTTAAACCAAAATCCAAAAAAATTACAAATTCTCAAAAAACAAAAATAATTTAAAATCTCAAAAACCAAAAACATTAGAAATCTGCGAAAAATAAAAAAAAGTTGTAGTTTGTATAGCTCCAAGTATCTTTTCTTTGCAAAAGTCCAAAAAAATCGAAAATTTACAAAATTTCAAAAACAAAATCGTGTATATAGCATCTCCTGAGAAAAATTTGGAAAAAACCAAGGCTTTTGAAGAAATCGTCTTCATAAAAGGACCCAAGTCTTCAAAACTTGTAGAAACTCCAAAACCAGAACCAGGTATTTGCAAAAGTCCTGCATCCACTCCAAATTCCCTAGGATTTAGAATTCTCGAGAATGATCAAAGCCCATAATAGAATCCCCTTCTCCCTGAGGAGGATCCCACTTCCGAGCTTCCCGAGTTTAACAAAATCCTTGATTTTGAAAAACCTTCGAATTCTGTAGGGAAGGATTTCATAGAGATCAACTTAGGGAATGAAACAAAACCCAAGCACATTAAGATAGGCGCATGTTTGCATGAGCATGAAAAAGCCTCATTCATTGCATTCTTGAAAACCTATATCGATGTGTTTGCATGGACTTATGAAGACATGCCGGGTATAGACCCAAGGGTGGTTGAGCATTGTCTTCCCCTAGATCTAAAATCAAAACCCACAAAACAAAAGCTTAGGAAGATTCACCTGAATGTACATTCACAAGTAAAAGAGGGTTTAGAGGATCTGCTTAAAGCTGGTTTTATAAAATCCATTGCGTATTCTGATTGGCTTTCCAACATTATTGTAGTTCGAAAATCCAATGGGAAAATTTGAATTTGCATTGATTTTAGAAACTTGAACAAAGCTATGCCAAAGGATAACTTCCCTTTGCCAAACATTGATTTGATAGTCGATAGTACTGCAAATCATGAAATGTTTTCCTTTATGGATGGCTACTCGGGCTATAATCAAATCAAATTAGCCCCAAGAGACCAGGCTAAAACTGCTTTCACTACACCCTGGGGCATGTACTGCTATACAGTCATGCCCTTTGGTTTGAAAAATGCCAGTGCCACATACCAAAGAGCCATGACCACGATCTTTCATGATCATTCATGAGCTCTTGGAAGTGTATGTGGATGATCTCTTGGTAAAATCAAAGAACCGAGATATGTATATCGAATCCTTGCAAAACGTTTTTGAAAGATTGAGGCTTTACAAGGTGAAACTAAACCCTCAAAAGTGCGTCTTCGGAGTAGAATCCGGTAAGCTTTTAGGTTTTATGGTGAGCCAAAGGGGCATTGAGGTCGACTCCTCTAAGTGTCCAGTCATCATAGATATGCCTCCACCCTCCAATTTAACACAAATTCGAAGCCTCCAAGGTCGCCTCCAATTAATTAGAAGGTTCATTTCGAACCTCGCTACAAGATGCGAACCTTTCAACAAACTTTTGAGAAAAGGGATGAAATTTATGTGGGACGATGATTGCCAAAAAGCTTTTGAAAGATTAAAAGTGTATTTGGTTAATCCTCCTGTTTTAAACCCTTCAAAGCAAGGAAAACCTCTTTTGCTTTATATTTTTGTGCATGCGAATGCTTTTGGGTGCATTATTAGCTCAATATGAGGATGATACCCATAAAGAGTATGCTATCTACTATATTTCAAAAACTCTATTAGCTTATGAATGAAATTATCAAGCCATGGAGAAGACATGCTTGGCCTTGGTATGGGCCTGCCAAAAATTTTGACACTATTTCCTAGATCACAAGATCTGGATAGTGTCTAGGCTTGATCCAATCAAGCATCTGTTTGAAAAACCTATCCTCACGGGTAGGTTGGGTAAATGGCAGCTCCTCTTGATGGAGTATGACCTGAAATTCTACCATCAAACATCCATCAAGGGGCAAGCCCTAGCCGACTATGTGGTTGACTTCCCTTTAGAGGATTCATATCCCACACTTGATAAAATGCCCGACGAAGGCATCTTTCAAAACCAATTTCAAAATCATATTTTATCAAATAGCTCAAGTGAAAACCAAGTGTGGAAGATACACTTCGATGGGGCACGAAACCAAAGAGGGGCTGGGGCAGGAATCATCCTCATAACCCCTGAAAAGGGAGAAATACCCATCGCCATTCGCCTAGATTTCGAATGTTCCAACAATACAGCCGAGTATGAAGCACTCATACAAGGTTTGAAAATTTCAAAAACTCTAGGGGCATCATGCATCGACGTCTTTGGAGATTCTTTACTTGTCATAAACCAAGTGTTTAAGATTTGGCAAGTCAAAAATGAAAAACTTCTTCCATATCACGAGTTGGCCACCAAGTTGGTCGAGTCATTCAAATTGTGTACTCTCACACACGTAGGAAGAGAGGATAATGGCATAGCCGATGCCCTCTCATCCTTGGGCTCAGCCCTAAGGGTCGATCCCACTTTGGGAACCCGACCCTTAGAAATATGGCACGCGCCCATACCATCCACACACGATTTACAGATTTGCCAAAACAATGCAATTTCTATTGAAAAACCCTAGTTTCAAGACATTAAAGAGTTTTTAGAAAACGGAGGATTTTCAGAATTCGCTTCGTCCAAACACAAAGCTTTTATAAGAAGAATTTCAACCCGATATCTGATTTTGGGAGGGGTTCTTTACAAAAAGTATTTCACTGGCATCTTACTAAGGTGTGTCGACCTGGAAGAGGCTAGGATAGAAATGCATGAATTCCACGATGGAGAATGTGGAGGGCATGTAAACGCTAATATGATGGCAATGAAAATACTTAGAGTGGGTTATTTTTGGTCCACTTTAAAGCAGGATTGCCATGACCATGTTAGGAAGTGTCACCCATGTCAAGTGCATGGACACGCCATTCATACCCCGTCATCCACATTACATTCCGTGGTCAGCCCCTAGCCATTCACCATGTGGGCGTTTGACATCATAGGACCAATATTTCCACATGCTTCAAATGGGCATAGGTTTATCCTAGCAGCCATTGAATATTTTTCCAAATGGGTTGAAGCTACCTCCCTAACAAATGTTCAGGGGCAACATGTAGTGGCGTTCATTAGGAAAAATATTCTGGCTCGATTTGGGGTTCCAAAGGACCTAGTGTCTGATAATGGAACCCCCTTCAAAAGCGAGAGGATGGTTAAGTTATGGAACACGTATGGCATAACTCACCACTTCTCATTGCCCTACTACCCTCAAGGCAACGGCCAAGCCGAAGCCACCAATAAGACTCTCATAAGCATTATTGAGAAAACTTTAGAGAAGGGTAGGACGTGGCATGAGAAGTTGGATGAAGCCTTATGGGCTTATAGGATTTCCATCCGAATCCCACAAATGCCACTCCATTTGAGTTGGTCTATGGCACAAACGCCATTCTCCCCATTCATACCAAACTTCATTCATTTCATACATCACTTGCACTCAACCTTCCCCTAGAGACACTACAACATGCTAGAATGGCCGAGCTTGATTTACTAGATGAGAGAAGTCTCCTTGCCATGGACCATGCACATGCATACCGGCAAAGGATAGCCCGACACTATGAGAAGCATATGAGACCTCGCCACTTCAAAGTGGGAGACCTTGTGCTCAAAATCATCCAACAGCGTGGCCCACATCCACTTGGAAAGTGGCGGCCCAAGTGGGATGGCCCTTATGTTGTACGTGGAACTACCACAAACAACGCCTACTGGTTAGTCAATGTTGAGGATAGGAACTTAGCAAACCCTATGAATGCTCAATATTTTAAAAAATACCATGTGTAGGGTCTAAGCTAAGCCCTATTTCGAAAATATTTTGAGAACCTCCTTTGAAACTTCGTGAGTGAGGATCAAAGTAGATCGTGCGAAACCCTGAATGAGAGACTCGATACTTGTGAAGAAGCGGAGTTTTCCAAAACCGATAGGTCACATTTCAAAAATCCTTCTTCTTACGAAAGAGGGCCTGGTTCAAAATAGCAAGATGCTTGCAAGTAGTACATGCTTTTCTAAATAGGCTGATCTGGGATGAATCGAGTAGATCCTTGGGATAAGTCCTTCCCCTCTTCTCTTCTCTTCTCCAAAAGGAAAACTTGGCCAAAAAGCAAAAAGGGAAATCCCTACAAAAATCTCTTTTCCAAGAGCTGAATCAAAAGAAAAATCATTTATTCTATGGAAAAGTGGGAACAAAGAAAAAATACTCCCGAAGGGAGACCCTCTACGAAAAATAGAAAAAATAGCCAAAAACTCAAAAAGAGCAGTTTTCTGCCTCTTTGCCTCAAACCATGGGACACTCTAGAAGGGACCGTGGTAACTCTTTCCCCATCCCTGCGACTTATCCCAAGTGAAAAAAGGTTCATTCTAAGGAATCCTAAAGTAAAAATAGGATTTGCTTACTTGAATCTCATCTTGTTTGAGAATTAGACGTCTGAGTAAGGTGTAGGAATTTTGAAATATGGCTTGATTTTCTTACAAAACCTACGCTAGATTAGCGAGTGTCAAGACTCAAGTAAAGGGAAACACGAAAAGCTGAAATTCTTAGGATTAAAGCTAAAAGGAGCTTTCCTCTTTCAAAAATAAGTTTAGAAAACCTCAAACATCGAGCAACATAAGACCAGCTCACTTGCTGCAGTAGGTCTTCGTAAGACTCCCAAGTTCGACCATGCCATTTAAGTCTCTAGGAAACTCCACTTCCTAGCATGTCATCCCATGCCATTTATTCATATATTCACGCATGGACACTTGCACAATCCCATTCAAGACTAGCACCACTTTAGGTAAAGTCCCCTTTGGCGAAAATCTCCTCTTACTGGGCATAAAACAAACGTTTTTCTCAAAACTGGGACGATCCCATATTATCGAGGACGAATCCATGGAGAAATTAAACAGGGGTGTTGTCATCTTTGCCATTATCCAAATAAATTTGGATAATGCCAAAGAGGGGCATCTGTAAACACCCCAAAATAAAACGAATTTCAAAATCAAACACCTGGTTTGAAAGTTCATTTCAAAATCCAATTATGGAGTTTTTGAAAACCTAGGGGCTGTAAAAGCTCGAAATTTTGTTTGAACCCCGTTCAAATCAAATTTCTCAAATATGGGTCAAGTCCCAATTTTGTAAAACTCAAAATTCCACAAGTGAAGCCTAAAATCAAAAGCAGGTTCTGAAGCCCAAAGGAAGCACCCTGGCCTGATAAAAGTTAGGTTCAAAAGGCAAAAAGAAGGCCTAGGCCCACAGCAGATTTCAAGCCCGGAGCACCCAAAAGCCAAGTCAAGTACATCCACCCAAGCAATAGAAATCCAAGCCAGAAATGATAGAAATGAGAAGAAACAAAGTCCAAAAAGGCAAGAAGGAGTTCGGAAGACAAAGTTGGGCAAAACCCAGCATAAGACAGAGCGCTGATGAAGCCAGGGCCCACACAAACCGTCCACCTTGAAAAATGCCAGAAAGGACTGAAGAAAAGAAAATTGGATCAGATTTGAACCCAAATATCCAGATCCAAATCCAAATAATGTTTGGATTAGATCTAGATCCAAAATATCCGAGATTCGAGATCCAAAACCAACTAAATATTTGGGTCGGATCTGGATCCAAAATATCCAAGATCCGAGATCCAAACCCAAATAGTATTTGAATCGGATATGGATTTCAAGACCCAAATCCAAAACCCATATCCAAGACCCACCTCATTTGCCTATAAATAGAGGTGAGGGGGTCCCAAAAGAGGATACACGTGAATTTGCTTAGGAGGAGAGAGAGTGACCTAGCCATGTTGGCTCAAGGGTGAGGTGGGTTCAAGCCTTGTTGGCTAAGTGGGCTTAGACAAGGGCTGCAACCAAGGTGTGCTCGACCAAGGAAGGCTGCAACCAAGGCATGGATGTGGGCTCAACCAAGAAGGACCGGCTCCAAGAGGTAGGCTCCTAATCCCACCCTAAACCTACCCTAGGTTCGACTAAACCTAGCCTAATCACCTAACCCACTTCACTAAACCTCACCCTAACTAACCTAAACCTAGCCTAAAATGACTCAAACAAAGAACCTAAATCAGCCCCCATCACTCCACCTCCACCCTCACGCACCCAGCTTAGCTGTGCGCCCTAGCGCCTCCCTGCACGCCCCTGTCGTGCCAGTTGCACCCTCCCACGCCCCCAACGTGCCTTGCCTTGCTGCCTATGCCCCGCTCCCTCCTGTGCCACGTGCCCCTATTGAAGCCCCTAGCGTTGACCTACCGCGCGCCCTGCCTGCCATCTTCCAATCGCGCCCTGCCTGCCGAAATGCTGTCCCCACTTTAGGTCATGTCCCATCTTCGCCAGCTCTAGCCACAAACCAACCAGCCTTGCCTTAGGACCAACCACCCCATCTAGGCCGTGACTCACCCTTAGCAAGCCCGCACCTAAGTCTTCCCCTTAGGGCCAACCACAACCTTAGGTCGTGACCCCCTCTTGGCCGAACCTAGGTCCTCTCAAGTTCCAAGCCCACGAGCCTTCCCCAAGCCCACTCTCTCATTTCAAACCCACCTAGGGAGACCCCTCTTGGCTGCCAAGGTGGACGACAAGCCAAAGCACGAGCGGATGGGAGAGAAAAGTCGAATCATTGTAAGTGTTTAAATTCAGTTTTTACCTTACTCCTCCAAATTTCAATTCAATTTTGATACGGGGTTGTAATAATGGAGTGTGGTCTCCCCCGAGATGTAATATTGGTGCTTGATACACAAGCACACACGTACACTTGAGCCTTAGCTCTTAGACATACACAAGGCACCCACGTGCACTTAAGCCTCTCCGCTCTTAGTTGAACACTATTGCACACACATTGAGCCTTCGCTCTTACTTAAAAGACTTTAGTAAAAGCCGTGCAATTTCAATTCCGGGTTGTTACATTCTTGTCGTGTGAGTTTGTCATTTACATTTCACACTCGCACCCAAGAAGTACGTGAGCACTTGCTCCACACTCTCATGCACCTTTTGAGCCTTTGTTGCTCATAAGATATAGCCTATCTCTATATAATTTCAGCTGCGTGGGATTTACATTCAAGTCGTGTGAGTTTGTCATTTAAGCTTCCACACTTGCACACAAGAACACTCGAGCACTTGCTCTATACTCTCACGCACATTTTGGGCCTTCATTGCCCCTAAGATATAGAGTATCTATATACTTTCAGTTGCGTGAGTTTTATGTTCAGTTGTGTACATCTTTACATTTCGGGTAGTTCAATTTCAGTCGTGTGAGTTGTCTTTCCATTTACACACAACACACACGAACACATTGAGCCTTCCCGCTCATATATATACTTATATTTTAATTTTGGCAAGTTCAATTCAAGTCATGTGGGTTTGTCATTTCAATTGTACACTCACACACGCGTGCATTGAGCCTTTCCGCTCTTAATATAAGTATATCTTCCTTCCGCAATTTACATAAGAGTCGTGTGAGTTGCTTTTAAGGTTCGGGTATTTCCCTTTCAGTTGCGTGAGTTGCACTTACATTTCAGGTATTTGCTTTAAGTTGTGTGTGTGAGTTGCTTTCAAATTCGAGCCTAGCTCACATCATATCAAACCCGAAGAGAGTTCGTGCATCCTTGCATTTGCATATTTTCAAAGAGAATACCCCGAAACTACGCCCAAACTCGCTAAATCTAGGCCACTTGAAGCACACACATCTGGCCTAAGATAGCTTAAAAACTCAAAGACTTGGATATGGATAACCCCGTAATAAAAACTGTAAATTAGGCAAATAATCGTCATACTCGCTTTTCTTTCAAAAAGAGCTCATGTTTATTAAAAAATCGACATTTTTCTAAAGCACTTAAACCGACCCTTGAGCACCGGTTCAAGATGGTTTTAAGCGAAAAGATCCCGCTTAGCCATAATGGCCTTTTAAAAGTCAGATATATTTTAAAACCTTCGCTAGTTTGAGTAAGCTAGCTGGCACGCCCTTAAAAGCGACGTAAACTCGAAAAGACTCGTTTCTGGTCTTGTAAACTAGGAGCAAGAAATTTTCATGCTTACACCCACATATAATAAAATTTTCAAGAATTTTAGACTCGTGCAACCACATAAATAAAATTAGAGAAAATTGGACAAAACTAGAGTTGAATCTATAAAACCTATGTTTACTGCAATAGAGATTGGGTTATCATCCCATAACTTTGTTTGTAGTGAACCAATTTTAGTGAAACTTATCTCATTGGAATGCTGGCATCTATAGCTTTCCAACAAACAAAGTTCATAATGATAAGAGTTTTGTGTACTGAGATACAAATACTTTTCTAAACCTCCGTATTTCTGTCATAGAACTCTTTCAGACGTCTGAGCAAGGGTCATTCCTAGATTTAATTGTAGACTGTCACAACCCAAAAATCAGAATAAAAATAGTTGTTGAAGCTCCATATGATCCTCTTTTAACTATAAAATGTTCATGATTTTTGGAGATTTAGAAGCTATTTAAAAAAATTTGAAAATAAGTTCTGAAAATAGAACCAGTTTCTGTTTTTCAGAACTTAGAAAAAATTTCTTGTAAAGACCTAGCTCACGAATTTGGTTAAGTCATTTAGGTTTTAAAAGTGAATTTCAAAAACACATCTGATCAAGATCAATCCTAAAACTAGCTGGCAGTTCAAGTAACCTAAATCAAAAAGGCCTAAGTCACCAGTATCTAGACTGACCCTTGAGCATCAGTTCAAGAAGGCCTAAGTCAAAAAGATCCCACTTCCCTACAATCGTCATTAGAGTAAGGAAATACAACTTTGCTAGTTTAAGTAAAACTAGCTGGCACGCTCACGCACGACGTAGTGTGTGAAAGCTTATTTCAAGTCTCTACATAGATTTTGGAGTAAAATTTCACATCTACAGAATTGGCACATCCGATGGGACTTGGGGCTTTAAGGATTGATTGATTCAGTGTTGGTTTTCAAATTCACTTTTGCAAAAATTTTAGTGCTTCATTCATTCCTTTGGCATAGGTCGATTTTCTTCAAAAATAATGTCAAGTTTGGATGATTCCTTTGAAAATATGTCAAGAAAGGCCTCATTAAACTTTCAAAATCAGCTATCCAAAACCTCAAAGAAATCTCCTAAAACCCGAGATGAAGAAATTGTCTCTTTGAGGAAGAGAGCAATACAACTTGAAAAGAAAATTGAGGCCCTAAGCCAAAAGGCCAAGGCATATCATTCTCGTCAAAAGTCATCTCGAGTACATAGGGAGAAAAACCATACCCAAAAAACCAAACCGAACATAAAATCTGTTCAATGATATGAGGCCACAAATATAGCAAGTATTGAGATGAAATCATCCAACCTTGCTGATCATCCAAACACCCCTTCGTCCATAGAAAAGCCAAAAAAATCTTCATTTGGAAAAATAAAAAAAAAATCTAGAAAATCTTCAAAAATCAAAAACATTTGAAAATAAAAAATTTGAAATTTTAAAAAATAAAAATGAAGAAAAAGCCTACATCCCTAGGCACATAGGCAGAGTGGGGCATGAGATTCACTTCACACAAATCAACCCAAATTTTTTAAAATCATATGCTCCGATGGGTTCCATTCCCATGAGCACCATTTCAAACACGACGGAGAATGAATGTTGCACACATAGGCTTGAAGGATGATTCAAGACCTACTAAAGCAACGGGAGCTCGAGGCCACGCATGAGCTCGAGCCACTTCAGGACGCCAACAAAGAAGCTTGCTCTCACCATAGAAAGATAGTCAAGCTCAAAAAAGGTATACCTGAAACTCACTTTCCCTAAAACTCTCTATTCGATCCTCTCCTTCTTAGTGTAAGATCAGTAAATCATTCATCTGCATTCCATTTATCAAATCACACTCATGCACCCACAAACCCACCAAATGATGCCAAGGATGTCGATTTTCAAGGTGCGCCAAATGTCCCGCACCAACAAAAAAAATTTCAAAATGAAAAACAAAAAGAAAACAAAATTCAAAATATGGTAGACATGGTTACTCCTAAGGCATGCATTGACATCCTAGGTACTTACCATGTATAAACAAATCTCTTTGAGCCTACGTTTGTCTCATAAACCCAAGCCTATGGCCATGACTTCCCCGAACATCCCTAAACCAACCAAGGGACCGACCATGGTTTCCCTTAGAATCCATACCTTTTCACCTCGCAAGGGATCAAAGATGCTCTCCCTTGGCATCCATATAAACTCAAACCATCCACCCCTAGGGGCACATTGGGTTGCACCTAGAATCAATCCCAAACCGCTTAGGGTTGAATGTCTCCTAAAGGCACCTAAGTCAAAACCATCCATGCCACCCACTCCTTGGATCATGTGTATCCTAGGGAAACCAAAGCCTTCCCTCACCCAAACCTTCCAACTCTTAGGCAAACACAATCCAACTCATGTACATAACCATGTGGTGGATGATACATTATTCAAAGGCCATCTTCTTTATAAAAACTTTTCGAAAGTTAAAAAGCCCTGGAATATGATATTAAACATGAGATATGCACTGTACAAGGGTCTAGGAGCGAAGAATCAAGGTAGTTTAGAGCCCATCCTACCTCTACCCAACCATGGTTGACATGGATTGGGATACACCCCATCCATACCCCCTGAGCCACCACCTAAGACCAATTGGGTCAAGAGTGCCCTAGAACCCACTAAAACTGAAACCTATGGCTTAGACCTCTTGTCTAGAGTCTAATTCATGGTGTTTTCTTTTTAGCTTTGATGGAAGACCCCTCTTTAGGAAAAAATCTAAAAAGAATATATATTTGAAAAAACCAAAAAAATCTAGAAAACTCTCAAAACCCAAAAACATTGGAAAAATCTGAAAAATCCAAAAAGAAGGTTTTTTGTATTCATCCTTCTAGCACTTGTTTAGAAAAAGCAAAAAAAAAATAAAAAATATGAAAATCCTAAAAATTTTGGTTTTCAAAACCATGTACAAACTCAAAATCTGTTTTGTCAAAACCCATGTACATTCTCAAACCAAAATCGTCTCATGTAAATAGTTCTCTTGGGCACAACCCCTCCCTCTTGCATGATATTTTCCTAGAAATCAAAGCACTTGAGAGTGTTCAAAGCAAGGACGAAGATCCCCTTATCCATGAGGATGATCAAGCCTCCGAGCTTCTTGAATTTCATAGAATCCTTGACTTGGAAAAACCTTCAAATTTCATAGGAGGGGATTTCATAGAGGTCAATCTAGGAAGTGAGTCTAACCCAAAGTGTATCAAAATAGGTACTTGTTTGCATGAACATGAAAATGCATCATTCATTGCATTCTTGAAATCATACATAGACGTATTTACATGGACCTATGAAGACATGCAGGGATTAGATGTTAGGAACATAGAGCATCATTTGCCTCTAGAACCCAATGTAAAACCCGTGAAACAAAAGCTTAGGAAAATTCATCTCGATTGTAAACACCCCAAAATCCCATGATTTTCTCAAACATACCTGGTTTTACAAAAGCAGCCCCAAAGGGCTATTTTGAGTCTGGAAACCCAAGAGCCTTCCAGACAACCCTATACATATTTAAAAACCTGTACATATAATTTAAAACTCTGCACATATGGTTTTTTAGACTATAAATAGTGTTTTGAAGCTCAAAAGCCTCTTGGCCTCATAAAAGCAGATCAAAAAGGCAAAGGAGAGCCCGGACCCAAAGCATACTTCAAGCCCAGCATATCAACTCTCATGTCAAAAGCATCCCCTAAATTCTCAAGCATTCAAGCCCCAAATATCAGAAAGATGATCAAAATGAAATCCCGAAGGTGAGAAGGAGATCGAACGACAATGTTGGCGAAGACCCAACGCAAGACGGAGTACTGATGAAGTCAGGCCCCATACAAACCGTTCGTCTCAAAACGCCATGAAGGAATCAAAAAACCAAATTTGGATCAGATCTGGACCATATATATCCAGATCCAAACCCAAAATGTATTTGGATTTTGATTTGGATCCCAAGATCCAAATCCAATATCTATATCCATGGCCCACTTCACCTCCCCATAAATGGGGGTGAGGGGCCCACAAAAGTTCACGTGAATGCCCTTAGAAGGCTTGGGTAGAGAGGGAAAAGGGGTCATAAAGTAAGAGTGACAAAGTTGGTAGGCTTGACTTTTTGGTCAAAAGTGGGTTAGCCTTGTCGGTTTAACCAAGAGTGTGGGCTCAAGCTTGTCTGCACCTACACTTGACCTAGGGCTGCACCAACTTGGATATGGCTGCAACTAAGGTAATGAACCGGTGCCAAGAGGTGGTTCCTAAACCTAACCCTAAGTTAGCTTACCTCACCTAGCCATTGTTCCTAAAACCTAACTATAGACGCAGAAAGTTCCCACTTCTGATTCGTAGGCCTGAAGCGAGTCTTTTCGTGTGTCTAAGTTCTAATTAAGCAAAAGGGCGTGCCAGCTAGCTTACTTAAGCTAGCGAAGAGAAATTTAAATCTAACTCCTAACGTGGCGACTGTGAGCAAGTAAGCTCTTTTCGTCGCAGACCTTCTTGCACCGATGCGCAAGGGTCAATCTGTACGCTAAAAAATCGAGTTTTGAAATATGAGAACCTATGAAATTGTTTTGAGGTGTTTGACTCGGGTTATTTTTGTATGGTTTTCAAATTTTATTTTACGTGGATTTGCACGTGCCTATGTCTTTCTTTTTATCCCTTTTCGGGCCAACTAGGTGTGTGTTATCAACATGTAACCTAAGTGGGGCAACTTTGAGCGGGAGTATGGGGTTTGCTTTGATGCAATATGTGTCCTAACTCGTGGTATGGCATATATGCAATGCAAACTCAAGCAACTCCGAAGGGAAAACCCGAAATTGAAAGACAATGCCGAAGGGAAATGACTTGTAATGTAAATTGCCGAAGGGAAATTGCGGAAGGGAAATTGCAAAAGGGAAGTATGGCTATATCTTAAGAGCGGAAAGGCTCAATAGTGCAAGTGTGTGCCGTGTATATATTATAAAGACTACGCACACTGCTGAACCTTAAAACCCAAATCTTAAAGACATAGCCGAAAGGGAAATACTTATAATATATATGGGCCCGAAGGTCGCCAATGTGTTGCGTGGCTGTTGTGTGTATATAGAAAGACAACTCACACGACTTAAATGAAACCCAATTATAAATTGCAATATGGCCTTAACTAAGGTCTTGGGAGTAAGAGCGAAAGCTCAATGTGTGTGAGTGCGAGAATTGAAGTACTACGCATTCGACATGAAATTAAACCCAAATATAAATTGCAATATGGCCTTAACTAAGGTCTTGGGAGTAAGAGCGAAAGCTCAATGTGTGTGAGTGCGAGAATTGAAGTACTACGCACACGACATGAAATTAAACCCAAATATAAATTGCAATATGGCCTTAACTAAGGTCTTGGGAGTAAGAGCGAAAGCTCAATGTGTGTGAGTGCGAGAATTGAAAGGCAACACACATGACTTAAAATTAAACCCAAGGGAAATATATCACGGCCCTTACTTGGGTCTTGCAAATAAGAGCGAAAGCTCAATGTGTGTGAGTGCGAGAATTGAAAGACAACACACACAACGTAAGCAAAGCCCCACACAACTTAAATTATATAAATAAATTTATATCTTAAGGGTTGATTAGGCCCGTGTGTGTTCAAAATCATGCACGACTAAGAGAGAGATAGGCTCAAGTGCATGTGTGTGTGGGTGTGCCAAGCCACGTTATTACAAGCGGGGGGAGACAATGCTCCGTTATTACAACCCCGTATCAAATTTAATTTAACTTAAGTAAGTCTACAAATGTGGACCGAGTTAGGCACTTACGTATAGCTGGTCCGGAGGTGACTTGCTTGAGCTTAGGCTTGGGCGTCGCCTTGGGCTGCAAGAGGGAGCTCCTCGGAATGGCACGGCAAGGGAGTGACTGGCCGGGTGAAGCAAGGGTGGCGGGTGTGGCGCCTTGGGGCTTGCCGGCTGATAGGAGGGTGCTGCTATGGTGTCTTGGTGTTGGGGTAGTTAGGGAGTGTCACTAAGGCGTAGGGCAGGTACTAGGGAAGGTGGAGCTAAGGGGTGACTAGGGGGGATGTCTAAGGAAGAAGATGGAAGGCTGCGGGTGTTTAGGTGTAGTCGGCTATGGCTGGCCGACTGGTGGCAGGTTAGGTGATGGCCGGCTGGGGTAATTAGGGGTGTTTAGGGATGGTGAGGGGGGACTAGCTAGGGTGTTGACTAAGGGATGGTTCAAAGGAAAGGAGGGGCAAGTCCTAGGGAAAACGGATAAGGTGGCTAGGATAGTTAGGTGCAGTCGGGTAGAGATTGGCCGATTGGTGGCAGGTTAGGTGATGGCCGGCTAGGGTATGGTTGAAGGGTGGCGGGTAGCTAGGTGGTGTGGTGGCTGAGAGTGGAGGGGGAGTGAAGATAGGGTGGAGTTAGGATAGGGTACTAACCGGATAGGAGAGGGAGGTTGGTGTCCAAGGAGGGCAGTCGAGTGGAAGGAGTGGAGCTGGCCGGGCAGTTGGTGGTGGAGTGGGTTGGTGCAGGCCGGGAGGTAGTGGTGACGTGGAGTGGTGCAGGCCGGGAGGTAGTGGTGGAGCAGGTGAGAGAAGAGAGCAAGATGAGAGAGGGCTCGACTGGCCCCAAGTGCTGGGAAGAAGTTGAAAAACCCGCCCACTAGGGGGGGTTTTATAGGATTTTCAAAAGTCGGTTTGGGCTGGTTTTGAAAGGGTAGTTTGGTGGTTAGGTGGTGGGGGTTTAGTGATAAGGTGGACTAGATATTTAGGGGGACCAGATTTTTAGTTTAGGTGGTTTTAGGGATATGGTGGGCTAGGGTTTAGGTGGGGTGGTTTAGTAGTTTAGGGCTTAGCTAGGTGGGTTGGTTTTGGGGTGAGGTTTAGTGAGGTGGGTTAGGTGTTTAGGCTAGGATTAGGTTAGGATTAAGGGAATTAGGCTAGGTTTAGGGAAGGATTAGGGAGGTAGGTTAGGTGATTAGGTTGGGATTAGGCCGGGATTAGGGAAGTGGGTTAGGTGATTAGGCTAGGATTAGGTCAGGATTAGGGTAAATGGCTAGGATTAGGGGTTTTGGCTTAGGATTGGGTTAAGGGTCTCCCTTTGCATAACCCATGGACTTCATTGCATCATGTTGGTGCAGCCCTAGGTTAGGTGTAGGCTCATACAAGCTTAAACCCACACTAATTAGGCTAACCCACATGATTAACCCAAACTTGACACACAAGTCAAGCTTAATACATCTCCCTCATGCTTATCCTCCCCACTCTCTCTCATGCCCATAATCCCACGTGAATTTCAAATGGGCCCCACCTCCATTTATTAGAAGGTGATGTGGGCCATGGATGTGGATATTGGATTGGATTTTTGGATCCAAATCCACATATACGTTTGGATTGGGATCTGGATATATATGGTCCAGATCCAATCCAAACTGAATTCTGACTCCTTCAGGGTATGTTCGAAACAAACGATTTGTGCGGGGTCTGACAGCATCAGTACTCCGTCTTGCGTTGGGTCTTCGCCAACATGGTCGTCTGCTTCTATTTTGACCTTCCGGAGATGATTTTACATGACTTTTGTTGATAACAGGGACTTGGACGTTCGAGATCCTGGGGATGGATCTAACACGAGAGTTGCTGTGCCGGGCTTGACTTGTACTCCGGTTCTAGGCTCTCTTTAGCTCTTCTGGTCCTGCTTGCATCAGGCCAAGCCGCTTCGTGGGGTTTCAAAATATGTTTTAAAAGGGTTTTAAAAGCATATTATACATATTTTAAAGCATATACAGTTTAAACATATGTACAGGGTTGCCTGGAAGGCTCTTGGGTTTCCAGACTCAAAATAGCCCTTTGGGGCTGCTTTTACAAAACCAGGTTTATTTGAGAAGTTCATGGGATTTCGGGGTGTTTACAGATGCCCCTCTTTGGCATTGTCTAAATTGATTTGGATAATGGCAAAGACGACAAACACCCCTTTCAATGTCTCCTTAGATCTAACCACGAAAATATGGGATCGTCACAATCTTTAGCAAAATCTCACTTTTAAAACCCTGGTAGGAGGAGATATCACGCCAAAGGGATTTGTATGGAATCTGGTCCTAAAATGGGATCATGTTTATGTAAGTGCCATGCATGGAAATGTATATGCATGACATGGGTGTGGTGCCAAGAGTGGCGACCTCCCAGAGACCAGATATGGTCGAACTCTTGAGACTTACAAGGCCTGCTGCTCCACGTGAGCAGATCCTATGTTGTTCGATGTTCGATTTTTCAAAATCTATTTACAAAAGGGACAACTGTCTTGAGTCTCAATCCTAAGGATCTCGAGCTCTTCGTGATTGCCTTTGCTTGAATCTTGACACTCGCTTATCTAGCGGAGGTTTTATAAGAAAACAAGGCATATTTCAAATTCCTACGCCTTACTCGAAACGTCGAATTCTCAAACAAAATGAAATTCAAGTAAGTAAATCCTATTTTTACTTTAGGATTCCTCGAAATGAGCCATGTTTTAGCTTGGGATAAGCCAGCGATGAGAAAGAGATACCACGGTCCTTTCTGAAGCGTCTCGTGGTTTAAGGCATAGAAGGCGGAAAACTGCTCTTTTTGAGCTTTTTGGCCTCTTTTCCTTTTTTTCATAGAGGGTCTCCCTTTGGGAGTATTTTTTCTTTAATCCCTCTTTTTTTTCACAAGAGAATCGATTTTCTCTTTTGGATTCTGGTTTCTTTCTTTTGGAAAGAGACTTTGAATGGAAAATTCCCTTTATTTGGGCCACGTTTTCCTTTTGGAAGGAGAAGAGAAGAGGAGAGGACATATCCCAAGCTCACACTCGATCCATTCCAGATCAGCCTATTTAGAAATAGCACGTACTACTTGAAAGTATCTTTCTATGTTGAACTAGGCCTTTCTTTGTAAGAAGAAGGATTTTGAAATGTAACCACGATTTTGAAGACTCTACTCTTTCACAAGTGTGAATTCTCTCACTCAGGGTCACACGATTTCGCCTTTGCACCTTATTTTCAGGTCTCAGGGCAGCTATCCCTAAAGGTTTTCGAAAATTGAAATTTAACCCAAATCCTACACATAATACTTCTTTAAGTATTGAATATTTATAGGATCTGCTAAATTCCTACCTTCTACATCGATGAACCAATACGAGTTGTTCGTGGTGGTTGCACGTACAACATAGAGTCCATCCCACTTGGGGCGCCACTTTCCAAGGGGATGTGGGCCACGATAGTGGATGATTTTCAAAACTAGATCCCCCACTTCAAAGTCTCATGTGTTTGCCATAGTGTCGAGCTATCCTTTGCCGGTATGCATGAGCATGATCCATAGCAAGGAGTCGCCTCTCATCTAGCAAATCTAGTTCTGCCATCCTAGCATACTGAAGCGTCTCTAGGGGGAGGTCGAGTGCAATGGATGTATGGAATGAATGCAATTGAGTATGAATGGGAAGAATGACGTTTGTGCCATAGACCAATTCGAATGGTGTGGCATTCGTGGGAGTCCGGATGGAAGTCCTATAAGCCCATAAGGCTTCATCTAGCTTCTCGTGCCATGTCCTACCCTTCTCTAAAGTCTTCTCAATTATACTAATGAGAGTCTTGTTTGTGGCTTCGGCTTGGCCGTTGCCTTGAGGGTAGTAGGGCGAAGAGAAGTGGTGAGTTATGCCATACGTGTTGCACAACTTAACCATCCGCTCGTTTTTGAATGGGGTGCCATTATCAGACACAAGGTCTCGTGGAACCCCAAATCGAGCCAAGATATTCCTCCTAATGAAAGCCACCACATGTTGCCCCAGTACGTTGGTCAGGGAAATGGCTTCCACCCACTTGGAGAAATACTCAGTGGCTGCTAAAATGAATCGATGCCCATTCGAGGCTTTTGGAAAGATTGGGCCTACGATGTCAAACGCCCACATGGTAAATGGCCAGGGGCTGACCACAGAATGCAATGCAGATGAGGGGATATGAATGGCGTGCCCATGCACTTGACATGGATGACACTTCCTAACATGATCGTGACAATCCTTTTTCAGGGTGGACCAAAAGTAGCCCGCTCTAAGTATTTTCATTGCCATCATGTTGGCATTAACATGACCTCCACATTCTCCATCGTGGAACTCATGCATCACTATCCTAGCCTCCTCTAGATCGATACACCTAGGTAGGATGCTGGTAAAACTTTTCTTATATAGAACCTCACCTAGAATGGTGTATCGGGTCAAAATTTTACGGATGAATGCCTTATCTTTGGATGTGGCATCCTCGACGAATCCCCCATTTTCTAGAAAATGCTTGATGTCGTAAAACCAAGGTTTTTCAACCGAATCTGGGTTATTTTGGTAAATATCCAAATCGTGTGTGGATGGGTTGGGCGCATGCCATATTTCTAAAGATCGGTTCCCTGAAATGGGATTGACCTTTAGGGCTGAACCCAAGGAGGAGAGGGCATCGACAATGCCATTATCCTCTCTTCCCACGTGTGTGAGTTTACACGATTGGAATGACTCCACCAATCGAGTGGCCAACTCGTGATATGGAAGTAGTTTTTCGTTACGTACTTGCCAAATTTTCAAAACCTAGTTTATAACAAGGAGCGAATCTCCAAAGACCTCGATGCATGATGCCCCTAGAGTTTTCGAAATCCTTAAGCCTTGTATGAGTGCTTCATACTCAGCTATGTTGTTGGAACATTCGAAATCTAGGCGGATTGCTATGGGAATCTTGCCCTTTTCAGGGGAGATGAGGATGACCCCAACACCAGCCCCTCGTTGGTTTCGTGCCCCATCGAAGTGCATCTTCTACACTTGGTTTTCGAAAGAGTTTGCCAAAATGTGGTTTTGGAAATGGTTTTGTAATATGCCTTCGTCGGGCATTTCATCAAGTGTGGGATATGCGTCCTCCAGGGGGAACTCAGCCACGTAGTCTGCTAGGGCTTGCCCCTTAATGGAGATTTGGTGGTGATTGTAAACACCCCGAAATCCCACGAACTTCTCAAACAACCTGGTTTTATAAAAGCAGCCCCAAAGGGTCATTTTGAGTCTGGAAACCCAGGAGTCTTCCAGGCAACCCTGTACATATGTTTCAAACTTTATATGTTTTAAATATGTATAATATGTTTTAAAAACTGTTAAAATATGTTTTGAAACCCCACGAAGCAAGCTTGGCTTGATCAAAGTAGGACCAAAAAAGCTAAAGAGAACCCGGAATCGGAGCACATGTCGAGCCCGGCACAACAACTCTCGTATTGAATCCACCCCCAGGATCTCGAATGTCCAAGACCCTGTTATCAGTAAACATCACTTGAAATCATCTCCGGAAGGTGAAAACAGAAGCGAACGATCATGTTGGCGAAGACCCAACGCAGACGGAGTACTGATGCTGTCAGACCCTGCACAAACCGTTCATTTCGAACACAGCTTGAAGGAGTCAGAATTCAGTTTGGATTGGATCTGGACCATATATATCCAGATCCCAATCCAAACCTATGTGTGGATTTGGATTTGGATTTGGATCCAGAGATCCAACCCAATATCCACATCCATGGCCCACATCACCTTCTCATAAATGGAGGTGGGGCCCACTTGAAATTCATGTGGGATTATGGGCATGAGAGAGAGTGGGGGAGGATAAGATTTGAGGGTTAATTGTAATTAAGCTTGACTTGTGTGTCAAGTTTGGGGTTAATCATGTGGGTTAGCCTAATTAGCATGGGTTTAAGCTTGTATTAGCCAAAACCTAACCTAGGGCTGCACCAACATGATGCAATATGGTCTATGGGTTATGTAAAGGGAGCTCCCTAACCCAATCCTAAGTAAAAAACCCTAATCCTAGCCTTTTACCCTAATCCCGGCCTAAACCTAGCCTAATCACCTAACCCACTTCCCTAATCCCGGCCTAATCCTAACCAAATCACCTAACCCACCTCCCTAATCCTTCCCTAAACCTAGCCTAATTTACCTAAACCTAACCTAATCCTAGCCTAATCACCTAACCCACCTCACTAAACCTCACCCCAAAACCAACCCACCTAGCTAAGCCCTAAACCCCTAAACCACCCCACCTAAACCTAGCACACCATATACCTAAAACCCCTTTAACTAAAATATCTGGCCCCTCCTCAAAACCAGCCCACCTTATCACCACACCACCACCACCTAAACCACCTTACCACCCTCCAAATACCAGCCCCATCCGCCCTTCACGAACTCCATCCACTTCAATCACCCGGCTGCTCTTCTTCCTTGGACACCAACTCCCTACCAGCCGGTTAGTATCTCAACCCAACTTCATCTCGTCTTCACTCCCCCTCTACTCTCAACCGCCCATACCACCACTCCACCTCTCCATCACAGCCACCCGCCACCCTTACCCAGTTGGCCAGACATAACCCTTTCAGCACCCGGCTCTCTACCTTCTCCCCTAGTGATACCCGACCACCTTCCACCTTGCTCCCTAGGACCTGCCCCTTCCAACTCTTAGTCATCCACTAACCCCACCTTCCACAACACCCTAGCTAGCTCCCTTCCCATCCTTGACATCCCCACTACCCTAGCAGCCGGCCACCACTAAACCATCCCTAGTCGGCCATCCCTAGCCGATTGCACCCAAGTCCTCCCGGCCAGCCATACTTTTCCCTTAGGCTCCCCTTAGTGCCACCTTTCCTAACACCACACTATCCCTTAGTGACCCTCCTTAGACACCTTAGCCCAAAGCACCACGGCAGCCTCCCCTTAGCAGCCGGCGAGTCCCCAAGGTGCCACAATCCTCCCTTGTCACCCGGCTACACAACCTTGCCATTCCACTCCGAGGAGCTCCCTCTTGCAGCCCAAGGCGAAGCCAAGCCTACGCTCAAGCAAGTCACCTCCGGACCAGCTATAAGTAAGTGCCTAACTCGGTCCTTAGTTGTAGACTTGCTTAAATTAAATTTGATACGGGGTTGTAATAACGGAGCATTGTCTCCCCCCGCTTGTAATAACGTAGCTTGGCACACCCACACACACGTGCCCTTGAGCCTACCTCGCTCTTAGTTGTGCACAATTTTGAACACACACGGGCCTAATCAGCCCTTCATATATAAGTTTATGTATATACTTTAAGTTGTGTAGAGTTTTGCTTGAGTTGGGTGTGTTGTCTTTAAATTCTCGCACTCACACACATTGAGCCTTCGCTCTTATTTGCAAGACCCAATTAAGGGTCATGTTATACTATCCTTGGGTTTAAATTTCATGTCGTGTGTGTAAGTATTTCAATTCTAGCACTCACATACATTGAGCTTTCGCTCTTATTCCCAAGACCTTAGTTAAGGCCATATTGCAATTTCTATTTGGGTTTAATTTCATGTTGTGTGCGTAGTACTTCAATTCAAGCACTCACACACATTGAGCTTTCGCTCTTATTCCCAAGACCTTAGTTAAGGCCATATTGCAATTTCTATTTGGGTTTAATTTCATGTTGTGTGCGTAGTACTTCAATTCAAGCACTCACACACATTGAGCTTTCGCTCTTATTCACAAGACCTTAGTTAAGGCCATATTGCAATTTATATTTGGGTTTCATTTGAAGTCGTGTGTGTTGTCTTTACATTTTCACATGCACCCACATTGAGCCTTCGCTCTTATTTGCAAGACCCAAATAAGGGCTCATATATACTATATACGTATTTCCCTTTTGGCTATGTCTTTTCAATTTGGGTTTTAAGGTTCAGCAGTGTGCGTAGTCTTTCAATATATACACGTCACACACTTGTACAATTCAGCCTTTCTGCTCTTAAGATATAGCCATATTTCCCTTTTGCAATTTCCCTTCGGCATTTTACATTACAAGTCATTTCCCTTTCACAATTTCCATTACAAGTCATTTCCCTTCGGTATTGTCTTTTAAATTCGGGTTTTCCCTTTGGAGTAGCGTGAGTTTGCATTGCATATACGCCATACCACGAGTTAGGACGCATATTGCATCAAACCAAACCCCATACTCCCGCTCAAAATCGCCACATCTTAGTGGAGTGTTCATAACACACACCTAGGTGGCCCCAAAGAGGGATAAAAAGAAAGACTTAGGCACGTGCAAATCCATGTGATCTAAAATCTGAAACTATACCAAAAAGACCCGAATCAAACACCTCGAACCACTTTCGTAAGTTCTTACACTCCAAAACTCGATTTTAAAAGCGTATAGACTGACCCTTGCGCATCGGTGCAAGAAGGTCTGTGACGACAAGAGCTTGCTTGCTTAGAGTCGCCACGTTAGAAGTCAGGTTTTAGAATATATCTTCGCTAGCTTAAGTAAGCTAGCTGGCATGCCATGTTTGTTTAAATAGGACTTAGGCACACGAAAAGGTTCGCTTCAGGCCTGAGTGGAAATTTTTTGCGTCAACAGTTATTTGGCACGCCCGGTGGGACGTGAGTCTTTTAAAGTCGAGTCACTCTAGGAAACTTGCGAAAAGATTTTCAAAGAGGTGTTTGTTTTAACTTTTCTTTCTTTACTTGTACTTAGGAATTTTGAAAAAAAGGGCTTGAAAACATGTCAAAATCCAACCCAAGTGAAGTGTCGAGCCAAGGCTCATGCGCATCAAGTTCTCACTCTAGGAGGATTTTGAAAAACAAGATCAAACTAGACGAGATAGAGGACTTGAGAAGGGAATTCGAGGCCAAAATCGATGCTCTCAGCCAAGAGGCTGAAGTAGGCGATTCATGTTCATCAAATGGTGAACAAAACGCCCAAAGAAAATCTGAAAAACCTCGCAAGCACAAAGAGGCCTCCGTAATGGAAGGCAACCAATACCACGAGTCCTTCACACAAAAGGACCGTAAAGCCCTACAGCAGCTGCTGAAAGGGTAGAATAAAGAGAAAAGGAGTTAAGCCCTGTCTGATTTCCTTCCTATGGATTACGAAACAGACAGTGACGATGAAATACTGAACTTCCATTGGTATGATGGCATGGGAGACCCTAGGTCTCACTTGCAACTTTTCTCACGTCCAGCCCATAAGAAGAAAAAGGACTTGATGAAATGGGTGTATTGGTTCCCTTTATCTCTTAAAGGCACAACTGCCAAATGGCTGGCTTCCTACGACTTAAGCCAGTTCGCTACTTTTGAAGAGTTAGCGAACTCCTTCATGCAAAGATTTGCACAAAACGTAGAAGTCATGCCGACTCTAAACACTTTAAGGGATACGAAGCAAGGCATGAACGAAGACGTACATGCCTTCATTATATGATGGAGGTCACTTTTCGGCCAAGTGCGAGAGCCCATATCCGAATGATGCGCAGTCATGCTCATCCTGGATAATTTTAAAAGCGAGCTAAAGACCCTTCTCTCGCTCCATGAGATCTCAACTTTCCATAAGTTGATCAAAAAAGCATCCCTTTTCGAAACAAACTTGAGAAAAGGGACATACGATCACCTATGGAAAGGAAGTGCCGTTTCTAAAACCTGCTTGGAAAAGCCCATCACTTATGGGCTACCCATGATGGACAAAGGGGCAAAGCCCCACAAAATCGCCAATGTCCGGGTGGATCTAGGCGTGGCAGGCACTTCCAAAAATTTTGAAAAGCTAGAAAATAAAAGGGAGAGAAATTTCCAAAAGTCGATTGAAAAATGGGAATACACACTACTGGGGCAACCTGTGTCAGAGGTCTTAGACCTCCTACTTGCCCAAGGTATGATCGAAATCCCCGAAGGGGTCACTTCCAAAGGGGGGTATTTAAATCGTTTTTGCAAGTATCATCGGCTCAAAGGCCATGATACCAAACGCTGTTTCTCCCTTTTAAATAAAATCGAGAACTTGATAGCGGAGGGCTGGCTCCAGGTCACTGCGGAACCTGAGCCAACTCAAGCTATCTTCAAAGAACCCTTTCCCAAGCACGCCAGTAGCAGTGGGAAAGGAAAGGAGGTATGTACCCTCACCTTTTCAAAAGAACTAGTGCAAAATTTTGAGTCTGGTCGACCCACTTGTGCACCCACTCTTGTACTATACAAGAAGCCCGCCCAAGTCGTCATCCGGGGACCACCAAAAGCTGAATCCCCGGCTAAACCAGTTTTAAAACTTCAAGGTGCTCCTCAACTCATACTTAGAGCCAATTTTAGTGCGAACCCTAGGCTGATCATGGGAGAAGTGACTAGATCCGGGAGGATCTATCAACCCCTGCACCTACAAAGTGCTAAAAAGGTGGTCAGTGTGCCTGGCCCCTCAAAAGCATGTATTCCTGGAGTTCTGCCAAAAGCAGACAATGGGAAAGTTGTCCTAAATCCTTATGATTTCGAAAACCATCTTTCAAAGATTCCTATCCACATGTCCATCCTAGAGCTTATACAAACTTCGCCTAGGCATAGACTCGTGCTAGAGAAAATTCTAGAAAGAGCCAAGGTTGATTCGAACATAAGTCCGGAATGCCTGTTTGACCAAGTGGCATTAATAGGAGCCAAATCGCCCATCACTTTCTCGGAAGATGATGTAGATAGACCCTACGAGTCCCACAACCAGGCCCTGCATATCGAGGTGGTTCTGAATAACCACTCTCTGGACAGGTGCCTAGTCGATGGGGGAGGAGGGCTCAACAACCTTCCACTTCATGTAGCGTATCAAATCGGAGTCACCTTGACTTCAGTGAACCCAAGCCCCATCGTTATCACTGGATATGATGGGAATGCGTCTAGGCCCTTAGGATCGATCGAACTCCCGATGGAAACGGGAGGGATCACGCACACGGGGGTGTTCCATGTCTTGGACATCCACCCCCATTATAACCTATTGTTGGGAAGGCCCTGGATACACAGCTTGTGCGCTGTGCCATCCACCTTCCATAGGTGTGTCAAGATCCCTTTCAGGGACCAAGTCATGGTGATCCTAGGTGAGAGTCACCCACAACTTCAGGGGATCATAAACTCCCCTTTTTTGTCGAGCTCCCAGGCCCATGAGGCTAACCTGGTCAGACCATGATTGAGCCGCCAAGGCTAATGTTAAACAACCCTAGGAAGGTTGTGTATGTGAAGGGGCTGCTCAAAGCAGGCCCCCTCCCGATTCTAACCCTTCTAGGAAAACCCAAGCATCCCCTATTTCCAAAGCCCCTAGACAAAAAGCCATACGAGCACGATATGGACGACAGCAAGTTCCAGGACCACGATTTATACTCTGCATTTTCAAAAAACAAAAAATCGTGAAACATGTTGTTAAATATGGGCTACACGCCCTACAAAAGTCTAGGGGCACAAAACCAGGGTCTCCTAGAGCCCATCCTTCCTAGGGCCAACCTAAGCCGATACGGGATCGGCTATACTCCCAAAATACCGCCAGAGCCACCCCCTATGACCACTTGGGTCAAGGGTGCCCTAGAGCCTATCCTAGAAGAGACCTACGATTTAGACCTCCTATTCCGAGTCTAACTCGTAGTGTTTTCCCTTTGTAGGTATGATGAAACATCCCTTTCATAAAAATACAAAAACATTTGGAAAACTTAAAATCAAAAAAATCGAAAAAGAGGAAAAACCAAAAACAATGGAAAAACAAAAACTCGAAAATAGAGTGCTTTGTATAGTTCCTAAGTTCTTGTTTTACAAAAACCCAAAAAAATCGAAAATCTAGAAAATACCAAAAAGATTTTGTATATAGCTACTCCTGGTAAGACTTTGGAAAAAGAAAAGGATTTCGAAAGGAACGTCGTCTGCATAGCCAGACCAAAAATTTCGAAATCAATTGAAAATCCAAGTACAAAACCAGGTCTTTTGAAAAATCACGCAACAAATTCCCTCGAGTCTATAACCCACGAGAATGATCGAAGCCCAGAAGTGGATCCCCTTGAGGAAGATCCCACTTCCGAGCTCCCAAAATTTCATAAAATTCTCGATTTTGAAAGACCTTCCAATTTAGTAGTGTAAACACCCCAAATCTTCTATATTTCAAAAACTCTCAAAACACCAAAAAGCTCGTTTGAGCCAAAACGACGACCTGTTTTGAAATGTGAAAATAGGTACAGAAGGCAAAAGAAGACCCTAGGCCCGAAGAGGATTCAAGCCCAGAGCTTCAGAAGCCACTCCCTGATAAAAAAACAAAAGAAAGCAGAGCCCATTTGATGAAAAGCTCAACGGAGTCCAGAACGGCGAAACGGAGTCTGAACGACAAAGTTGGGGAAAACCCAGCACCAGACGGAGCGCTGATGAAGCCAGTGCCCGCACAGATCGTTCGCCTCAAGAAGCCAAGAAGGACTGTCCGAAGAAATTTTGATTTGGATCTGGACCATATATATCCAGATCCAAATCCATGTAATGAATAGTGTTTGGATTTGGGCCAATCCAAATAGTGTTTGGGTCGATCCAAATAGTGTTTGGATTTGGATTGGATCCAAATAGCCAGACCAAAAATTTCGAAATCAATTGAAAATCCAAGTACAAAACCAGGTCTTTTGAAAAATCACGCAACAAATTCCCTCGAGTCTATAATCCACGAGAATGATCGAAGCCCAGAAGTGGATCCCCTTGAGGAAGATCCCACTTCCGAGCTCCCAAAATTTCATAAAATTCTCGATTTTGAAAGACCTTCCAATTTAGTAGTGTAAACACCCCAAATCTTCTATATTTCAAAAACTCTCAAAACACCAAAAAGCTCGTTTGAGCCAAAACGACGACCTGTTTTGAAATGTGAAAATAGGTACAGAAGGCAAAAGAAGACCCTAGGCCCGAAGAGGATTCAAGCCCAGAGCTTCAGAAGCCACTCCCTGATAAAAAAACAAAAGAAAGCAGAGCCCATTTGATGAAAAGCTCAACGGAGTCCAGAACGGCGAAACGGAGTCTGAACGACAAAGTTGGGGAAAACCCAGCACCAGACGGAGCGCTGATGAAGCCAGTGCCCGCACAGATCGTTCGCCTCAAGAAGCCAAGAAGGACTGTCCGAAGAAATTTTGATTTGGATCTGGACCATATATATCCAGATCCAAATCCATGTAATGAATAGTGTTTGGATTTGGGCCAATCCAAATAGTGTTTGGGTCGATCCAAATAGTGTTTGGATTTGGATTGGATCCAAATAGTGTTTGGATTGGATCAGATTTGGATCAAAATATCCAGATCCGTATCCATAAAAATATTGGGTTTGGATCGGATACAGATCTCAAAATATCCGAGATCCAATATCCAGATCCAAATAGTGTTTGGATTTGGGTATGGATCCAAACCCCAAACCCAAACCCAAATCCAAGACCCACCTCAAATCTCTATAAATAGAGGTGAGGGGGTCCATGTAAAGGGTTCATGCAAATATTTGGGAGGAGAGAGAGGGAGTGATAGACCTAGCCATGTGGGCTCATTGGGTGAGGTGGGTTCAAGTCATGTGGGCTAAGTGGGTCTAGACCAAGGGGCTGCAACCAAGGTGGGCTGGACCAAGTGGCTGCAACCGTGGAGACATGGGCTCAAGCCAAGAAGGACCGGCTCCAAGAGGTAAGCCTAACCTAACCTAGCCATTCTCTCTACACCCCTCTAAACCTAACCCCAACCTAGCCTAGGTTCGAACCTACCTAACCCCAACTGAACCTAACCCTAAGTAAACCTAGCCCTAACCCAACCTAGGTTCGACCAAACCTAACCCTAGACTTGAACCAACCTAAACCTAACCGGACCGCGCCTGCCGTGCGCACCCTGACGCTGTCCGCGCGCCTTGACGCTATCCCGCGCCCTGACGCCATCCCGCGCCCTAACGCCATCCCGCGCCCCAGCGCCCAGCGCCAGACGCCCGCCAGCGCCCAGCGCCAGGCGCCCGATTGCTGCGCCCGATGCCTTCCTGCCGACTTGACCACCTTCCTGCCGACCTAACCTGCACCCTGGCCGTGACCTGTACCCTAGGACAGACCCTAGGACAGACCCTACACAGCCCCCGTCTTGGCCGAACCTTAGTTCCCCTAAGACCCTAATCGTGCCCCATAGAACCTCCCTCAAAGCCACCTAGGATAACCCCCTCTTGGCTGCCCAAGGTGAACCGTGAGCCCACGTGCAAGCAAGTTGAACATGGACCAGCTATTTGTAAGTGTCTAAACTTGGTCTATTACATTAACTTGCTTTATATTCAATTAAATTTTGATACGGGGTTGTAGTAAAGGAGCTTCATCTCCCCCCAATTGTAATAACGTGGTTTGACACACCCACACACACGTGCACTTGAGCCTTTCCGCTCTTAGTCGTACACTTTTTGCACACACACGGGCCTAACAAGCCCTTAATATATAGTTATATTTATATATTTTAAGTCAAGGGAGTTAATTAAGTCGTGTGTGTTGTCTTTCCATTTTCCACACGCACACACATTGAGCCTTCGCTCTTACTCCCAAGACCTTAGTAAAGGCCTTATTGCAGTTATATTTGGGTTTCATTTATGTCGTGTGCGTAGTACTTCAATTCTACACTCACACACATTGAGCTTTCGCTCTTACTCCCAAGACCTTAGTCAAGGCATACTGCAATTTATATTTGGGTTTCATTTCATGTCGTGTGTGTAAGTCTTTCAATTCAAGCACGCACACACATTGAGCCTTCGCTCTTATTTACAAGACCCAAGTAAGGGCCCCTACATATACTCTATATAAAGTATTTCTTTCGGCTACGTCTTTAAGATTCGGGTTTTAAGGTTCAAGTTGTGTGCGTTGTCTTTCAATATATACACGACACACACTTACACAATTGAGCCTTTCCGCTCTTAAGATATAGCCATATTTCCCCTTCCGCTATTTACTTTACAAGTCATTTCCCTTCGGCTATTTACTTTATAAGTCATTTCCCTTCGGCAATTTCCCTTCGGCATTGTCTTTTAAATTCGGGTTTTCCCTTTGGAGTAGCGTGAGTTTGCATTGCATCTACGCCATACCATGAGGTAGGACGCATATTGCATCGCAGCAAGCCCCGTACTCCCGCTCAAATTCGCCCCATGTAGTGGAGTGTTCATAACACACACCTAGGTGGCCCATAAAGGGATAAAAAGAAAGACTTAGGCACGTGAAAATCCACGTGATCTAAAATCTGAAAATCGTATAAACCCGAATCAAATCGTGCAAGACTTAGGCTATTTCGATGCACGCCCATCGTGCCTAAGTAGATTAAAATTTGAAAGACTTAGGGTCGTCCAAACCTTACAAAGTCAAAATCGCCCAAATGCATGGTTTTCAAAAGGTTTTAAAACACTTCTTCATTCAAAATCCATAGAAAAACCAAAAAAAGATTTTTCTATTTCAAAAAACCAAAAAAATCTTGAAAATTTGGAAAAAGACCAAAAAATTGAAAAACAAAATTTTGGAATTTCGAAAACTTCAAGTCCTAAGTCTAGGCACACACATACAGTGGGACATGAAGTCCACACCCTACAAAGGAACGAGAGTGAAAAACATGAAGGTTTCGAAAGGAAACGCCTCGTTAAACCCCGGGGGCTCAAAAAAGAGTTACCCGGGAAATCGGCTTGCTCTCACCCTGAAAAGGTAGACAAGCCACAAAGAGGTATGCCTGAAACCCATCCTTCTCAAGACTCTCTTCTTCATGTAGGGTCATCAGATGCATTGGATAACCCCTTTGTACACACAAACCCACAAACTGTGCCAAAACTTGAGGATTTTCAAGGTGCGTCAACTGTCGTGCACCATTCAAAGGAATTTCAAAAACAAAAAGAAGTTCCGAAAATGGTAGACATGGAGACCCCTAATGCATGCATCAACATCTTAGGAGCTGATAACCCTACCATAGAAAAACCCACTTCTTCGAGCCTAGTCTTGTGCCCTGGAGCCAAGGCTATGGCTTTAAAACAAAAAAATCAATCCCTAGGGGCACCACGAGTTGAACCTAGGGACCAAGTCAAAAACTTCAAGGGACCTTGCATGGCTCCCCTTGAAGTAAATTTTTCCCAAAATGGGGTATGGAACCATAAGTTTTCCATAACCCTGCTATGTCCAAAACTCCTCAAGGAACCAAGCTTAGCTTTCCTTGAGGGCAAAGTCTCCCAAACCAGGTTTGTATGGAAGCCCAAGTCTTCCATCACCCCGGAATCCAAACTCCCGATATCCAAAAGGGTATATGTCCCCAACATGGACGATTCCATGTTCCAAGACCATGATTTATACCAAAACTTTTCGAAAAGCAAAAAGTCTTGGAACATGATTCTGAATATGGGATATAAACCCTACGCGGGCCTGGGAACCCGAAACCAAGGTAGGCTTGAGCATGTCCTACCTAAAACCAATAGGGAACGATATGGACTGGGCTACAGCCCACCCATACCACCAGAGCCGCCACCTAAGACCATCTGGGTCAAGGGTGCCTTGTACAACCTCTAAAACCGAAACCCATGTCTTAGACCTATCTGATTAGAGTCTGATTCATGAATGTTTTCTTTGAAGGTTCAATGGAAGATCCCTACTTTTGAAAAAGACAAAAAAAGTTGAAAACTCTCAAAATCTCAAAAACATTTGGAAAAACGAAAATTCCAAAAAGAAATTTTGTTTCAAAAGCCTTTGGCCATGTACAAAGCCCATTTTCGAAAAATTGTAAAAATGCTTTCAAAAGAATGTATATACTCCCTGAAACCAAGTATCCAAAAAGCTGGTCCTATCCACCCTTTTGCCTAGAGCTTTTTCAAAAATGAAAAGCTCGAGAATCACCAAAGCAAGGAGGAATAAACACCTCCAAGCTTCCTGAACTTCGCAAAATCCTTAACTTAGGGAAAATTGGGGATTTTTAGAAATAGGTTAACCCATAGTGTGTGCATAAGCATCATGCATTACACTTTGAAATCATTCATATGCATCGAGTCTAGACATCATTCTAGAAATCGAATTCAGGGTTTTGCAAAACCAAAGGGGCAATAAGAGTCGACCCCCTAAGTATCGAGCCTTCATAGGCATGTCTCCATACAAATCAAAACCAACACCTTCGAGGCAAATTTTAAAAAGGAAATGAGAATCTTGAAAAAGGGTTACACATTTCACAAAAACCTTTCATGGCTTTGAAAAGAAAGATTTTCTTCAAACTTCTGGTTTATATGAAAACCTTGGTTGTGTTAGAACATGAATCTCACGATGAAATATGGAGACCATGTCAAAACTAAAACCTGATGGCCATGACGATCACTTAGGGCTGGTTATGTTTCTCATCCTTGAGCAAAAAGTATCATAATCATGTTAGAAAAACCATGGAAGTGCATGGACATGAACATACCATTATCCATCCAAAATCCCTTTGTAAAGCCATGGCCCTTCACCATATGGCCATGCGAAATTCCCATCAAGCTAGGGGCATTTTTAAACACAGCCCCTAGACACTTTCCATGGATAAGCGAATGCATCTCCTTCATGATTTGTGAGATACATTTCATGTGTTCATCGTTGCATAAAAACATGTATTTCCATTTTAAATCACATGGAGTGCATAGCATGCATCATATCACCCCGAAGAAAGCCCAAAAAGGGTGGCAAACTCGAGTAGAAATATCCCCATGTCTTCAAAAGGGCAACAAAAATTAGAAATTTGTGGATATTGTGGGTAGAAATTAGCAAAACCCCGAAAATGCCCGAATATTCAAAAGGGTTTATGCTGAATTCTTTTTCAAAAAGATTTTGAAAAATCGAACTCCTTTGAAACTTCTTGAAAGAAGGATCGAAGTAGATTGTATAACCCCGAATGGAGGAATCTATACTTTTCGAAAAGTAGAGTCTTCCAAAAATGAATTGGCTATATTTCAAAGAACCCTGGCTTACAAGATTAAGCCTTGTTCAAAATATCAAAATATTTTCGAATAGCGGATGCTATTAAGAAATAGGACGATCTCGTTTGAATCGAGTAACCAAAGGGATAAGCCCTCCCCCATCCTACTTTCTCTCCGAAAAGGAAAATTGGCTATTTTCAAAAGAAAGAAAGAAAAAATCGAGAATACAAAAACTCCTCCGAAAGTGGTCTTCCCTTCATAAACAGGGAATACAAAAACTCCTCCGAAAGAGGTCTTCTCGTTTCAAAAGAAAAAGGAGATATAAAAACACTCCTCCCAAAGAGGTCTTCCCTTCATAAACAGGGAATACAAAAACTCCTCCAAAGAGCTGCTCTCCTTTAAAGAAAAGAGGGATTAATGAAAAAATACTCCCAAAGGGAGACTCTCTATGAAAAAGAAACAAAAAGCCAAAGCTCCAAAGAGCGATTTTCCGATTCTTTGCCTAAAACCACGGGACGCTTCAGAAGGGACCGTGGTATCTCTTTCCCATATCCCTACGGCTTATCCCCGAGAAAAAAGATTCAAATTTGCGAAAATCCTAAAGTACGAATAAAATCGGCTTATTTGGATTTCATTTTGTTTGAGAACTCGACTCTGTTTTGTAGGAAATGGAACTTTGAAATGTTTTCCAAGTTTTCCTACCCCAAAACCTCTACTGAGTAGCAGGTATTGAAACCCGAATGAAGGGAAGTATGAAAAATGGAAGTCCTTTTCGATACAGGTTAAAAGGAGTTCCTTTTCAAAAAGAAATTTTCGAAAAACCCACGAATGTCAAAAAGACATGGGTAAAAAAACCTGCTCGGAGCAACCAGCCTCAAAAGGCTCTCTTCGGGCTCAAAAACAAAAAAATAAAATTTTTCTCATGCATGCATTCAAAGAGTCATTCGTGTATGATCATACATATAGGGAAATAGCTAGGAAAAGCCCCCTTTTGCTGAAAATCCCCACTTGTGGAAAAAGAAAACAGGGTTTTTGCGAAATAAATGGTGCATTCTCGAGAAAATTTAAGAGAAAAACCAAAATGGGGTGTTTCTTCTTTGCCATTATCCAAATACATTTGGATAATGCTAAAGAGGGGCATCTGTAAACACCCCAAATCTTCTATATTTCAAAAACTCTCAAAACACCAAAAAGCTCGTTTGAGCCAAAACGACGACCTGTTTTAAAATGTGAAAACAGGTATAGAAGGCAAAAGAAGACCCTAGGCCCGAAGAGGATTCAAGTCCAGAGCTTCAAAAGCCACTCCCTGATAAAAAAACAAAAGAAAGCAGAGCCCATTTGATGAAAAGCTCAACGGAGTCCAGAACGACGAAACGGAGTCCGAACGACAAAGTTGGGGAAAACCCAGCACCAGACGGAGCGCTGATGAAGCCAGTGCCCGCACAGATCGTTCGCCTCAAGAAGCCAAGAAGGACTGTCCGAAGAAATTTTGATTTGGATCTGGACCATATATATCCAGATCCAAATCCATGTAATGAATAGTGTTTGGATTTGGGCCAATCCAAATAGTGTTTGGGTCGATCCAAATAGTGTTTGGATTTGGATTGGATCGGATTTGGATCAAAATATCCAGATCCGTATCCATAAAAATATTGGGTTTGGATCGGATACAGATCTCAAAATATCCGAGATCCAATATCCAGATCCAAATAGTGTTTGGATTTGGGTATGGATCCAAACCCCAAACCCAAACCCAAATCCAAGACCCACCTCAAATCTCTATAAATAGAGGTGAGGGGGTCCATGTAAAGGGTTCATGCAAATATTTGGGAGGAGAGAGAGGGAGTGATAGACCTAGCCATGTGGGCTCATTGGGTGAGGTTGGTTCAAGCCATGTGGGCTAAGTGGGTCTAGACCAAGGGGCTGCAACCAAGGTGGGCTGGACCAAGTGGCTGCAACCGTGGAGACGTGGGCTCAAGCCAAGAAGGACCGGCTCCAAGAGGTAAGCCTAACCTAACCTAGCCATTCTCTCTACACCCCTCTAAACCTAACCCCAACCTAGCCTAGGTTTGAACCTACCTAACCCCAACTGAACCTAACCCTAACTAAACCTAGCCCTAACCCAACCTAGGTTCGACCAAACCTAACCCTAGACTTGAACCAACCTAAACCTAACCGGACCGCGTATGCCGTGCGCACCCTGACGCTGTCCGCGCGCCCTGACGCTATCCCGCGCCCTGACGCCATCCCGCGCCCCAGCGCCTAGCGCCAGACGCCCGCCAGCGCCCAGCGCCAGGCGCCCGATTGCTGCGCCCGACGCCTTCCTGCCGACTTGACCACCTTCCTGCCGACCTAACCTGCACCCTGGCCGTGACCTGTACCCTAGGACAGACCCTACACAGCCCCCGTCTTGGCCGAACCTTAGTTCCCCTAAGACTCTAATCGTGCCCCATAGAACCTCCCTCAAAGCCACCTAGGATAACCCCCTCTTGGCTGCCCAAGGTGAACCGTGAGCCCACGTGCAAGCAAGTTGAACATGGACCAGCTATTTGTAAGTGTCTAAACTTGGTCTATTACATTAACTTGCTTTATATTCAATTAAATTTTGATACGGGGTTGTAGTAAAGGAGCTTCGTCTCCCCCCGATTGTAATAACGTGGTTTGACACACCCACACACACGTGCACTTGAGCCTTTCCGCTCTTAGTCGTACACTTTTTGCACACACACGGGCCTAACAAGCCCTTAATATATAGTTATATTTATATATTTTAAGTCAAGGGGGTTAATTAAGTCGTGTGTGTTGTCTTTCCATTTTCCACACGCACACACATTGAGCCTTCGCTCTTACTCCCAAGACCTTAGTAAAGGCCTTATTGCAGTTATATTTGGGTTTCATTTATGTCGTGTGCGTAGTACTTCAATTCTACACTCACACACATTGAGCTTTCGCTCTTACTCCCAAGACCTTAGTCAAGGCATACTGCAATTTATATTTGGGTTTCATTTCATGTCGTGTGTGTAAGTCTTTCAATTCAAGCACGCACACACATTGAGCCTTCGCTCTTATTTACAAGACCCAAGTAAGGGCCCCTACATATACTCTATATAAAGTATTTCTTTCGGCTACGTCTTTAAGATTCGGGTTTTAAGGTTCAAGTTGTGTGCGTTGTCTTTCAATATATACACGACACACACTTACACAATTGAGCCTTTCCGCTCTTAAGATATAGCCATATTTCCCCTTCCGCTATTTACTTTACAAGTCATTTCCCTTCGGCTATTTACTTTACAAGTCATTTCCCTTCGGTTATTTCCCTTCGGTTATTTCCCTTCGGCAATTTCCCTTCGGCATTGTCTTTTAAATTCGGGTTTTCCCTTTGGAGTAGCGTGAGTTTGCATTGCATCTACGCCATACCACGAGGTAGGACGCATATTGCATCGAAGCAAGCCCCGTACTACCGCTCAAATTCGTCCCATGTAGTGGAGTGTTCATAACACACACCTAGGTGGCCCATAAAGGGATAAAAAGAAAGACTTAGGCACGTGAAAATCCACGTGATCTAAAATCTGAAAATCGTACAAACCCGAATCAAATCGTGCAAGACTTAGGCTATTTCGATGCACGCCCATCATGCCTAAGTAGATTAAAATTTGAAAGACTTAGGGTCGTCCAAACCTTACAAAGTCAAAATCGCCCAAATGCATGGTTTTCAAAAGGTTTTAAAACACTTCTTCATTCAAAATATATTTTGAGTTAAACTTGTTTCAAAACGAAGTCTCTAAGCGTACAGACTGACCCTTGCGCATCGGTGCAAGAAGGTCTGCGACGTAAAAATCCCGCTTGCCTACAATCGCCTTTCAAAAGTCAGATTGTTTTCAAAACATACTTTGCTAGTTAAAGTAAACTAGCTGGCACGCCCATAAAGCGAAATAGATTGCGAAAAGGTTCACTTCAGGCCTAAGAACCCGCAAGTGAAAATTTTCGGTGTCTACAAGTAGGAGGAGATTTCATAGAGGTGAACCTAGGGTGTGATTCCAATCCCAAACTCATTAAGGTAGGCGCATGTTTGCATGAGCATGAAAGATCAGCATTCATTGCATTTCTATGAACCTACTTAGATGTGTTTGCATGGACGTATGAAGACATGCCGGGCATAGACCCCAGCATTGTCGAACATCGTCTTCCCTTAGATATGGATGTAAAACCCATAAAGCAGAAGCTTAGGAAAATACACCCGAATGTACACACGCAAGTCAAAGAGAGTTTAGAAGATCTGTTAAAAGCTAGATTTATAAAACCCATTGCGTATTCTGATTGGTTGTCAAACATCGTTGTAGTTCGAAAAACCAATGGGAAAATTCGAATATGCATCGATTTCAAAAACCTGAATAAAGCCACTCCAAAGGATAACTATCCTTTACCAAACATAGATTTTATAGTCGATAGTACTGCAAATCATGAAATGTTTTCATTCATGGATGGCTATTCAGGCTATAATCAAATCAAACTAAGTCCACGAGATCAGGGTAAGATCGCCTTCACAACCCCATGGGGCACGTACTGCTATACAGTCATTCCCTTTGGTTTGAAAAATGCCGACGCAACATACTAGAGAGCCATGACCACGATCTTCCATGATCAAATTCATGAGCTCGTAGAAGTATATGTGGATGATCTCTTGGCAAAATCCAAAACCTGATGCACTCATATCGAATGTTTGCAAAAGATTTTCGAAAGGCTTAGGCTTTACAAACTAAAGCTAAACCCTAAAAAATGTGTATTCGAGGTAGAATCAGGGAAGCTTCTGGGCTTTATGGTGAGCCAAAGGGGTATAGAAGTCAACCCCTCTAAGTGTCGAGCCATCATAGACATGGCTCCACCCTCCAATCTCACTCAAATTCGTAGCCTCTAGGGTCGATTACAGTCCGTTCGCTGATTCATATCGAATCTGGCAACTAGATGCGAACCCTTCAACAAGCTGTTGAGGAAGGGCGCGAAATTCTTATGGGATGACGAATACCAGAAGTCCTTCGAGAGACTAAAGGCATACTTAGTTAATCCCCCCGTTTTGAATCCTCCGAAGCAAGGAAAACCGCTTCTACTCTACAGCTCTATGCATGCGAATGCTTTAGGAGCCCTATTGGCTCAATACGAGGATGACACCCACAAGGAGTATGCCATCTACTATATTTCGAAAACTCTCTTGGCTTATGAACAGAATTATCAAGCCATGGAGAAGACGTGCTTGGCCCTAGTCTGGGCCTGCTAGAAATTCAGACACTATTTCCTAGATCATGAGATCAGGATAGTGTCCAAGCTTGATCCAATCAAGCACTTGTTCGAAAATCCCATTCTCACGGGTAGATAGGGCAAATGGCAACTCCTTCTAATGGAGTATGACCTGAAATACCATCACCAGATCTCCATTAAGGGGCAAGCCCTAGCAGAGTACATGGCTGAGTTCCCCTTGGAGGACGCATATCCCACACTTGATGAAATGCCTGATGAAGGCATATTACAAAACCATTTCCAAAACCACATTTTGGCAAACAATTTTGAAAACCAAGTATGGAAGATGCACTTTGATGGGGCACGAAACCAATGAGGGGCTGGTGCTGGGGTCATCCTCATCTCCCCTGAAAAGGGCGAGATTCCCATAGCAGTCCTCCTAGATTTCGAATGTTCCAACAACATAGCTGAGTATGAAGCACTCATACAAGGCTTAAGAATTTCGAAAACTCTAGGGGCATCATGGATCGAGGTCTTTGGAGATTCGCTCCTTGTTATAAACCAGGTTTTGAAAATTTGGCAAGTACGTAATGAAAAACTACTTCCATATCATGAGTTGGCCACTCGATTGGTTGAGTCATTCCAATCGTGTAAACTCACACACGTAGGAAGAGAGGACAATGGCATCGCCGATGCCCTCTCCTCCTTGGGTTCAGCCCTAAAGGTCGATCCCATTTCAGGGACCCGGTCTTTAGAAATATGGCATGCGCCCAACCCATCCACACACGATTTGGATATTTGCCAAAATAACCTAGATTCTATTGAAAAACCCTGGTTTTATGATATCAAATATTTTTTAGAAAGTGGGGGATTCTCCAAGGATGCCACATCCAAAGATAAGGCATTCATCCGTAAGATTTCGACCCGATACACCATTCTGGGTGGGGTTCTATATAAAAAAAGTTTTACCGGCATCCTACTTAGGTGTATCGATCTAGAGGAGGCTAGGATAGTGATGCATGAATTCCACGATGGAGAATGTGGAGGTCATGTTAATGCCAACATAATGGTGATGAAAATACTTAGAGGGGGCTATTTTTGGTCCACCCTAAAAAAAGGATTGTCACGATCATGTTAGGAAGTGTCATCCATGTCAAGTGCATGGGTACGCCATTCATATCCCATCATCTGCGTTGCATTCTGTGGTCAGCCCCTGGCCATTCACCATGTGGGCATTTGACATTGTAGGCCCAATCTTTCCAAAAGCCTCGAATGGGCATCGATTCATTTTAGCAGCCACGAAGTATTTCTCCAAGTGGGTGGAAGCCATTTCCCTAACCAACGTGCTGGGGCAACATGTGGTGGCTTTCATTAGGAGGAATATCCTGGCTCGATTTGGGGTTCCACGAGACCTTGTGTCTGATCATGGCACCCCATTCAAAAACGAGCGGATGGTTAAGTTGTGCAACACGTATGTGTAGACGCAGGAAAACCCCCGCCTCCCTGGCTTCTCAGGCCTAGAGCGGATCCTTTCATGTGTCTAAGTCCTATTTGTATAAACAGGGCGTGCTAGCTAGCTTACCTAAGCCAGCAAAGATATATTTTAACCTGACTTCTAACGTGGTGACTGTGAGTAAGTGAGCTCTTGTCATCACAGACCTTCTTGCATCGATGTGCAAGGGTTAGTCTGTATGCTTTAAAAATCGAGTTTAGGGTAGAAAAAGCCTACGAAAGTGGTTCGAGGTGTTTTGATTCGGGTCTTTTTAGTGCGATTGCAAATTTTAGATCACGTATATTTGCACGTGCCTAAGTCTTTCTTTTTATCCCTTTATGGGCCACCTAGGTGTGTGTTATGAACACTCCACTAAATGTGGTGAATTTTGAGCGGGAGTACGGGGTTGGCTTTGATGCAATATGCGTCCTACCTCGTGGTATGGCGTAGATGCAATGCAAACTCACGCTACTCCAAAGGCAAAACCCGAATGTAAAGACAATACTGAAGGGAAATGACTTGAAATGTAAATGCCGAAGGGAAATAACCGAAGGGAAATTGCCGAAGGGAGATATGTATATAAGGTATATATGGGCCCTTACTCAGGTCTTGCCAATAAGAGCGAAGGCTCAATGTGGGTGCGTGCTTGAATTGAAAGACTACACACACGACATGAAATAAAACCCAAATATAAATTGCAGTATGGCCTTAACTAAGGTCTTGGGAATAAGAGCGAATGCTCAATGTGTGTGAGTGCTTAAATTGAAGTACTACGCACACAACATGAAATTAAACCCAAATAGTATAGCATGGCCCTTACTTGGGTCTTACAAATAAGAGCGAAGGCTCAATGTGTGTGAGTGCTTGAATTGAAGTACTACGCACACAACATGAAATTAAACCCAAATAGTATAACACGGCCCTTACTTGGGTCTTACAAATAAGAGCGAAGGCTCAATGTGTGTGAGTGCTTGAATTGAAGTACTACGCACACAACATGAAATGAAACCCAAATAGTATAACACGGCCCTTACTTGGGTCTTACAAATAAGAGCGAAGGCTCAATGTGTGTGCGTGCTTGAATTGAAAGACAACACACTCAACTCAAGCAAAACCCTACGTAAGTAAAGTATATATATATATATATATATTTATATCTTAGGGGCTGATTAGACCTGTGTGTGTTCAAAATCGTGCACGACTAAGAGAGTGCACGTGTGTGTGGGTGTGCCAAGCCACGTTATTACAAGCGGGGGGAGACTATGCTCCGTTATTACAACCCCGTATCGAATTTAATTTAAGCAAGTATACAACTAAGGACTGAGTCAGGCACTTACTTATAGCTGGTCCGAAGATGCCTTGCTTGAGCGTGGGCTTGGCCTTCACCTTGGGCTGCAAGAGGGAGCTCCTCGGAGTTGAACGGCAAGGGGAGGTGCTGGCCGAGTGCCTTGGGTGCGCGGGAAGGGCGCCTTGAAGGTGGCCGACTGTTATGAAGGGGGCTGCCTTGGCGTGTTGGGCTAAAGTGACTAAGTAGGGTCACTAAGGGAGGTGTAGTATTAGGAAATATGGCACTAAGTGGGAGCCTAAAGGAGTGTCTAAGGGAGTACCTAAGGTTGGCGGGTGGCTGGCCGAGTGGGGGTGTACAGTCGGTTGGAGTGGCCGACTAAGGGAGACTTGGTGGCAGCTGGCTGCTAAGGTGGTTATAGATGTGGTGGATGGGAAGGGAGCTAGCTAGGGTATGGGATAAGGTGGAGTTAGGGGCTGGTGGGAAGCGTAAGGGACAGGTCCTAGGGAGCTAGGTGGAGTGGTTCAAGGCGGATGGTGGGGATGGTTGAAGTCTGGCCGAATGGGTAGGATGGAGGGTGGCTGGTGTTAGGGTGATGTGGTGGTGGTGTAGGTGGTTGAGAGTAGAGGGGGAGTGAAGAAAGGTGGAGTGAAGTGGAGATACTAACCGGGTGGTGATGGGAGGCGGCGGATGGAAGAGGAGCAGCCGGGTGGTTGAAGTGGATGGTCCGGCGGGATGGGAATGGTGGCGACGGGTGGTTGGCCGACTGGGGTGTGGTGGTGCAGGTGGAGCAGAGGGTGAGTGGTGGTGGTGCAGGCGGAGGACTCGGCTAGAAGGTGGCTAGAGTCGGTTGGGCCAAGAGGGGCTGGAAGGCCAAGGTGGAAAAACCTTTTTTTTTTTTTAAAACCCACCCACTAGGGGGGGGTTTATAGTTTTTTTGAAGGGCGGTTGGGGCTAGTATTAGGAGGGTGGTTACGTGGTTTAGGTAGGGGTGGTGTGGTGATAAGGTGGGCTGGTTTTGGGAAGGGGCCAGATATTTTGATACAAGGGGTTTTGGGTAGATGGTGTGCTAGGTTTAGGTGGGGTGGTTTAGGGGTTTAGGGTTTAGCTAGGTGGGTTGGTTTTGGGTCTCTGTAGACGCAGGAAAATCCCCGCCTCCCCTTTTGGCTTCTCAGGGCCTGGAGCGGATCCTCTCATGTGTCTAAGGCCTATTTGTATAAACAGGGCGTGCCAGCTAGCTTACCTAAGCTAGCGAAGATATATTTTATCCTGACTTCTAACATGGCGATTGTGAGCAAGTGAGCTCTTGTCGTTGCAGACCTTCTTGCACTGATGTGCAAGGGTTAGTCTGTATGCTTTTAAAAATCGAGTTTAGGGTAGAAAAAGCCTAGAAAGTGGTTCGAGGTGTTTGATTCGGGTCTTTTAAATATGATTGCAGATTTTAGATCACGTGGATTTGCACGTGCCTAAGTCTTTCTTTTTATCCCTTTATGGGCCACCTAGGTGTGTGTTATGAACACTCCACTACATGGGGGCGAATTTGAGCGGGAGTACGGGGTTTTGCTTCGATGCAATATGCGTCCTACCTCGTGGTATGGCATAGATGCAATGCAAACTCACGCTACTCCAAAGGGAAAACCCGAAATGTAAAGACAATGCCGAAGGGAAATAACCGAAGGGAAATAACCGAAGGGAAATGACTTGTAATGTAAATGCCGAAGGGAGATATGTATATAAGGTATATATGGGCCTTTACTCGGGTCTTACAAATAAGAGCGAAGGCTCAATGTGGGTGCGTGCTTGAATTGAAAGACTTACACACGTGACATGAAATAAAACCCAAATATAACTTGCGATATGGCCTTGATTAAGGTCTTGGGAATAAGAGCGAAAGCTCAATGTGTGTGAGTGCTTGAATTGAAGTACTACGCACACAACATGAAATTAAACCCAAATAGTATAACACGGCCCTTACTTGGGTCTTTCAAATAAGAGCGAAGGCTCAATGTGTGTGAGTGCTTGAATTGAAAGACTTACACACATGACATGAAATAAAACCCAAATAGTATAGCACGGCCCTTACTTGGGTCTTTCAAATAAGAGCAAAGGCTCAATGTGTGTGAGTGCTTGAATTGAAAGACTTACACACACGACATGAAATGAGACCCAAATAGTATAGCACGGTCCTTACTTGGGTCTTTCAAATAAGAGCGAAGGCTCAATGTGTGTGAGTGCTTGAATTGAAAGACTTACACACACGACATGAAATGAAACCCAAATAGTATAGCACGGTCCTTACTTGGGTCTTTCAAATAAGAGCGAAGGCTCAATGTGTGTGAGTGCTTGAATTGAAAGACTTACACACACGACATGAAATGAAACCCAAATAGTATAGCACGGTCCTTACTTGGGTCTTTCAAATAAGAGCGAAGGCTCAATGTGTGTGAGTGCTTGAATTGAAAGACTTACACACATGACATGAAATGAAACCCAAATAGTATAGCACGGCCCTTACTTGGGTCTTTCAAATAAGAGCGAAGGCTCAATGTGTGTGCGTGCTTGAATTAAAAGACAACACACCCAACTTAAGCAAAACCCTACGTAAGTTAAAATATATATATATACATATATTTATATATTAGGGGCTGATTAGGCCCGTGTGTGTTCAAAATCATGCACAACTAAGAGAGTGCACGTGTGTGTGGGTGTGCCAAGCCACGTTATTACAAGCGGGGGGAGACTATGCTCCGTTATTACAACCCCATATCGAATTAAATTTTAAGCAAGTATACAACTAAGGACCGAGTTAGGCACTTACTAATAGCTAGTCCGAAGATGCCTTGCTTGAGCGTGGGCTTGGCCTTCGCCTTGGGCTGCAAGAGGGAGCTTAGCAAAGGGGCTGGCTTTGTGTGTTAGGCTAAGGTAACTAAGTAGGGTCACTAAGGGAGGGTGTAGTGTTAGGAAATATGGCACTAAGGTAGAGCCTAAGGGAGTGTCTAAGGGAATGCCTAAGGGAAGTATGTGGCTGGCCGAATGGATGTAGTATAGTCGGTTGGAGTGGCCGACTACTAGGGAGACTTGGTGGTGGTGGGCTGCTAGGGTGGCTAGGCAATGGTGGATGGGAAGGGAGCTAGCTAGGGTATGGGGTAAGGTAGTGGCCGGGTGTGGTGAGGTGCTATGGGCAGGTCTTAGGGAGTTAGGTGGAGTGGCCGGGTGTAGCTAGGGTGTCCAGGTAATGGCGGGTAGTTGGAGTGGCTGAGGTTTGGCCGAATGGGTAGGGTAGAGTGTGGCTAGTGTTAGGGGAAGGTGGTGGTGGTGCAGGTGGCTGAGAGTGGAGGGGGAGCGAAGAAGAGGTGGAGTGGAGTATGGGGTACTAACTGGTGTTAAAGAGAGGCGGTGGATGAAAGAGAGGAGCAACCGGGTGGTTGAAGTGGAGGGTTCGGCCGAAGGCGGTGGTGGTGACAAGTGGTTGGCCGGCTGGGGTGTGGTGGAGCAGGTGGAGCGAGGTGGTGGCTGGCTGTGGTGTAGGTGGAAGACCCGGCTGGGAGTGGTGCAGGTGGCTGGGCTCGGTTGGGCTGGAAGGGGGGTGAAGGAAGATGGGAAAGCCCGCCCCTTAGGGGGGGGGGGGTTATATAGGGCTGCAAAAGTCGGTTGGGGGTGGTATTAGGGTAGTGGTAAGGTGGTCTAGGGGTGGTGGTATGGTAGTAAGGTGGGCTGGCATTAGGGTAGGGCTAGATATTTTAAATACAAGGGGTTTTGGGTAGGTTGTGTGCTAGGTTCAGGTGGGGTGGTTTAGATGTTTAGGGTTTAGCTAGGTGGGTTGGTTTTGGGGTGAGGTTTAGTGAGGTGGGTTAGGTGATTAGGCTAGGATTAGGTTAGGTTTAGGGAAAATAACCTAGGTTTAGAGAAGGATTAGGGAAGTGGGTTAGGTGATTAGGTTGGGATTAGGCCGGGATTAGGGAAGTGGGTTAGGTGATTAGGCTAGGATTAGGACCAAATTAGGGTAAAAGGCTAGGATTAGGTGTTTTTGGTTAGGATTGGATTAAGGAGCTCCCTTTGCATGACCCATAGACCCTAATCATCATGTTGGTGCAGCCCTAGGTTAGGTTTTGGCTAATTACAAGCTTAAACCCATGTTAACTAGGCTAACCCACATGATTAACCCCAAACTTGACACACAAGTCAAGCTTAATTACAACACACTTTGATCTTATCCTCCCCCACTCTCTCTCATGCCCATAATCCCACGTGAAATTCAAGTGGGCCCCACCTCCATTTATGAGAAGGTGATGTGGGCCATGGATGTGGATATTGGATTGGATCTCTGGATCCAAATCCAAATCCAAGTCCACACATGGGTTTGGATGGGGATCTGGATATATATGGTCCAGATCCTCTCCAAACTGAATTCTGACTCCTTCAGGCTGTGTTCGAAACGAATGGTTTGTGCGGGGTCTAACAGCATCAGTACTCCGTTTGCGTTGGGTCTTCGCCAACATGATCGTCTGCCTTTGTTTTCGCCTTCTGGAGATGACTTCAAATGATGTTTTGATGATAATAGGGTCTTGGACGTGGGTTAGGTGATTAAGCTAGGATTAGGTTAGGTTTAGGGAAATTAACCTAGGTTTAGGGAAGAATTAGGGAAGTGGGTTAGGTGATTAGGTTAGGATTAGGTCGGGATTAGGGAAGTGGGTTAGGTGATTAGGCTAGGATTAGGACAGGATTAGGGTAAAAGGTTAGGATTAGGGGTTTTTGGTTAGGGTGGGGTTAAGGAGCTCCCTTTGCATGACCCATAAACCTTGTTGCATCATGTTGGTGCAGCCCTAGGTTAGGTTTTGGCTAATTACAAGCTTAAACCCACTTTAATTAGGCTAACCCACATGATTAACCCCAAACTTGACACACAAATCAAGCTTAATTACAACACACTCTAATCTTATCCTCCCCCACTCTCTCTCATGCCCATAATCCCACGTGAAATTCAAGTGGGCCCCACCTCCATTTATGAGAAGGTGATGTGGGCCATGGATGTGGATATTGGATTGGATCTCTGATCCAAATCCAAATCCAAGTCTACACATGGGTTTGGATTGGGATCTGGATATATATGGTCCAGATCCGATCCAAACTGAATTCTGACTCCTTCAAGCTGTGTTCGAAACGAACGGTTTGTGCGGGGTCTGACAGCATCAGTACTCCGTCTGCGTTGGGTCTTCGCCAACATGATCGTTCGCTTCTGTTTTCGCCTTCCGAAGATGATTTCAAGTAATGTTTTGTTGATAACAGGGTCTTGGACGTTCGAGATCCTGGGGGTGGATTCAATACGAGAGTTGCTGTGCCGGGCTCGACTTGTGCTCCGTTTTCGAGCTCTCTTTAGCTTCTCTGGTCCTGCTTTGATCAGGCCAAGCTTGCTTTGTGGGGTTTCAACACATATTTTAACAATTTTAAAACATATTATACATATTTGAAACATATAAAGTTTAAAGCATATGTACAGGGTTGTCTGGAAGGCTCCTAGGTTTCCAGACTCAAAATGGCCCTTTGGGGCTGCTTTTATAAAACCAAGTTGATTTGAGAAATTCGTGGGATTTCGGGGTGTTTACAGTATGGCATAACTCACCACTTCTCCTCGCCCTACTACCCTCAAGGCAACGGCCAAGCCGAAGCCACAAACAAGACTCTCATTAGTATAATTGAGAAAACCTTAGAGAAGGGTAGGACGTGGCACGAGAAGCTGGATGAAGCCTTATGGGCTTATAGGACTTCCATCCGGACTCCCACGAATGCCACACCATTCGAATTGGTCTATGGCACAAACGTCATTCTTCCGATTCATACTCAACTGCATTCATTCCATACATCCATAGCACTCGACCTCCCCCTAGAGATGCTTCAGCATGCTAGGATGGCCGAACTAGATTTGCTAGATGAGGGGCGACTCCTTGCTATGGATCATGCTCATGCATACCGGCAAAGGATAGCCCAACACTATGGCAAACACATGAGACCTCGCCACTTTGAAGTGGGAGATCTGGTTTTGAAAACCATCCACTATCGTGGCCCACATCCACTTGAAAAGTGGCGCCCCAAGTGGGATGGACCCTATGTTGTACGAGCAACCACCACGAACAACTCGTATTGGTTGATCGATGTAGAAGGTAGGAATTTAACAGACCCTATCAATATTCAATACTTAAAGAAGTATCATGTGTAGGATTTGGATTAAATTCCCCATTTTCGAAAATTTTAGGGATAGCTGCCCTGTGACCTGAAAATAAGGTGCAAAGGTAAAATCGTGTGACCCTAAGTGAGAGAATTTGCACTTGTAAAAGAGTGGAGTCTTCAAAATCGTGGTTACATTTCAAAATCCTTCTTCTTACAAAGAAAGGCCTAGTTCAACATAGTAAGATACTTGCAAGTAGTACGTGCTATTTCTAAATAGGCTGATTTGGAATGGATCGAGTGTGAGCTTGGGATAAGTCCTCCCCTCTTCTCTTCTCCTTCCAAAAGGAAAACAAAGGCCCAAATAAAGGGAATTTCCCATTCAAAGTCTCTTTCCAAAAGAAAGAAACCAGAATTCAAAAGGAAAAATCGATTCTCTTGTGAAAAAGAGGGATTAAAGAAAAAATACTCCCAAAGGGAGACCCTCTATGAAAAAAAGAAAAAAGAGGCCAAAAAGCTCAAAAAGAGCAATTTTCCGCCTTCTATGCCTTAAACCACGGGACGCTTCAGAAGGGACCGTGGTATCTCTTTCCCATCCCTGGCTTATCCCAAGCTAAAGCATGATTCATTTCGAGGAATCCTAAAGTAAAAATAGGATTTACTTACTTGAATTTCATCTTGTTTGAGAATTCGACGTTTCGAGTAAGGCGTAGGAATTTGAAATATGCCTTGTTTTCTTATAAAACCTTCGCTAGATAAGCGAGTGTTAAGACTCAAATAAGGGCAAACACGAAGAGCTCGAGATCCTTAGGATTGAGACTCAAGACAGTTGTCCCTTTTTGTAAGTAGCTTTTTGTAAATAGATTTTGAAAAATCAAACATCGAACAGCATAGGATTTGCTCACTTGGAGCAGCAGGCCTTGTAAGTCTCTAGAGTTTGACCACATCTGGTCTCTGGGAGGTCGCCACTCTTGGCACCACACCCATGTCATGCATCTGCATTCCATTCATGACACTTGCATAAACATGATCCTATTTAGGACCAGAGACCCTTGTATATCCCTTTGGCGTGATATCTCCTCCTACCAGGGTTTTAAAACTAAGATTTTGCTAAAGATTGGGACGATCCCATCTTTTTCGTGGTTAGATCTAGGGAGACATTGAAAAGGGTGTTTGTCATCTTTGCCATTACCCAAATCGATTTGGACAATGCCAAAGAGGGGCATCTGTAAACACCCCGAAATCCCACGAACTTCTCAAACAACCTAGTTTTATAAAAGCAGCCCCAAAGGGCCATTTTGAGTCTGGAAACCCAGGAGCCTTCTAGGCAACCCTGTACATATGTTTCAAACTTTATATGTTTTAAATATGTATAATATGTTTTAAAAACTGTTAAAATATGTTTTGAAACCCCACGAAGCAAGCTTGGCCTGATCAAAGCAGGACCAAAAAAACTAAAGAGAGCCCGGAACCGGAGTACATGTCGAGCCCGACACAGCAACTCTCGTATTGAATCCACCCCCAAGATCTCGAACGTCCAAGACCCTGTTATCAGCAAACATCACTTGAAATCATCTCTGGAAGGTGAAAACAGAAGCGAACGATCATGTTGGCGAAGACCCAACGCAGACGGAGTACTGATGCTGTTAGACCCCGCACAAACCGTTTGTTTCTGTAAACACCCCGAAATCCCACGAATTTCTCAAATCCATCTGGTTTTGTAAAAGCAGCCCCAAAGGGCCGTTTAGAGTCTGGAAACCCAGGAGCCTTCCAGACAACCCTGTACATATGCTTTGAACTTTATATTTCAAAAATATATAATATGGCTTTTGAAAACCTTTTAAAACACGTTTTTGAAACCCTGAAGCAGCTTGGCCTAATCCAGACAGGACCAGGAAAGCTAAGGAGAGCCCGGAACCGGAGCACATGTCGAGCCCGGCACAGCAACTCTCGTATCAAATCCACACCCCCAGGATCTCGAACGTCCAAGACCCTGTTATCATCAAAACATCATTTGAAGTCATCTCCGGAAGGCGAAAACAGAGGCGGACGATCATGTTGGCGAAGACCCAACACAGACGGAGTACTGATGCTGTCAGGCCCCGCACAAACCGTTCGTTTCGAACACAGCTCGAAGGAGTCAGAGTTCAGTTTGGATCGGATCTGGACCATATATATCCAGATCCCAATCCAAACCCATGTATGGACTTGGATTTGGATTTGGATTCAAAAATCCAATCCAATATCCATATCCATGGCCCACATCACCTTCTCATAAATGGAGGTGGGGCCCACTTGAATTTCACGTGGGATTATGGGCATGAGAGAGAGTGGGGGTGGATAAGATCAAGTGTGTGTTGTAATTAAGCTTGACTTGTGTGTCAAGTTTGGGGTTAATCATGTGGGTTAGCCTAATTAAGTGGGTTTAAGCTTGTAATTAGCCAAAACCTAACCTAGGGCTGCACCAACATGATATGATTAAGGTCTATGGGCCATGCAAAGGGAGCTCCTTCACCTAAACCTAACCAAAAACACCTAATCCTAGCCTTCCACCCTAATCCGACCCTAATCTGAACCTAATCACCTAACCCACTTCCCTAATCCCGACCTAATCCCAACCTAATCACCTAACCCACTTCCCTAATCCTTCCCTAAACCTAGGTTAATTTCCCTAAACCTAGCCTAATCCTAGCCTAATCACCTAACCTACCTCACTAAACCTCACCCTAGAACCAACCCACCTAGCTAAACCCTAAACCTCTAAACCACCCCTAGCCTACAACCTACCCAAACCACTTGTATTTAAAATATCTGGTCCTACCCTTTCCAGCCCACCTTATCACCACACCACCCTACCTAAACCACCTAACCACTACCCCAAACCCAGCCCTAACCGACCTAGCCCACTACCACCACCTGCTCCACGTCCCGCCACAACCTGCACCACTACCACCACCACCACCAGCACCCGGCTGAACTCCATCCTAAGCTCCCCAATCACCCGACTGATTCCCTTCTACCCGCCACCATCTCTTCACTCGGTAAGTACCCTACCTTCCACCTTACTCCCTCTTCACTACCTCTCCACTCTCAGCCACCTAATCCACTACCGTATCAACCTAAGGCCAGCCACTAGCCACCACCATTCCCCCTCGGCCAGGCCATAACTACCCAAACTACCTGCCACCACCTAGACATCTTAGCTTCATTCAGCCACCCTATTCGACTCCCTAAAACCTGCCCATATCACCCCAATACACCTACTACACCCACTACCACCTGGCCCCATCTCCTAGCTAGTTCCCCTACCTTACACCACGCCTAGCCACTCTAACTACCCACCACCACCAAGTCCTCCTAGTCGGCCACTCCAACCGACTGTCATTTCATTCAGCCACCCTAGCAACCCGCCAACCTTAGGTGACCCGTTAAACCTTCCCTTAGGTTCACCCTTTGCACAACCTACCTTAAAACTAAACCCTATCCTTAGTGACCCTACTTAGGCCCTTTATCCCAACACACCAAAAGAGCCCTTTCTTAGCAGCCGGCCACCTTCAAGGCGCCTCTTCCGCGCACCAAGGACACTCGGCCAACACCCCTTGCCGTTCAACCTCGCGGAGCTCCCTTTCGCAGCCCAAGGCAAAGGCCAAGCCCACGCTCAAGCAAGGCATCTTCGGACCAGCTATTAGTAAGTGCCTAACTCGGTCTTTAGTTGTATACTTGCTTGAGATTCACTTCGATACGGGGTTGTAATAACGGAGCATAGTCTCCCCCCGCTTGTAATAACGTGGCTTGGCACACCCACACACGTGCACTCTCTTAGTTGTGCACGATTTTGAACACACACGGGCCTAATCAGCCCCTAATACATAAGTATATACATATACTTTAATTTTTGTAGGGCTTTGCTTAAGTTGGGTGTGTTGTCTTTCAATTCAAGCACTCACACACATTGAGCCTTCGCTCTTATTTGAAAGACCCAAGTAAGGGCCGACCTATACTATTTGGGTTTTCATTTCATGTCGTGTGTGTAAGTCTTTCAATTCAAGCACTCACACACATTGAGCCTTCTCTCTTATTTGAAAGAAGTAAGGGCCGTGTTATACTATTTGGGTTTAATTTCATGTTGTCTGCGTAGTACTTCAATTCAAGCACTCACACACATTGAGCTTTCGCTCTTATTCCCAAGACCTTAATCAAGGCCATACTGCAAGTTATATTTGGGTTTAATTTCATGTCGTGTGTGTAAGTCTTTCAATTCAAGCACGCACCCACATTGAGCCTTCGCTCTTATTTGCAAGACCCGAGTAAGGGCCCATATACATACTCTATATACGTATCTCCCTTCGGCATTTACATTACAAGTCATTTCCCTTCGGTTATTTCCCTTCGATTATTTTCCTTCGGCATTGTCTTTACATTTCGGGTTTTCCCTTTGGAGTAGCGTGAGTTTGCATTGCATCTACTCCATACCACGAGGTAGGATGCATATTGCATCAAAGCAAGCCCCGCTCAAATTCACCCATGTAGTGGAGTGTTCATAACACACAAACTAGGTGGCCCATTGTAAACACCCCGAAATCCCACGAATTTCTTAAACAAATCTGGTTTTGTAAAAGCAGCTCCAAAGGGCCATTTTTGAGTTTGGAAACCCAGGAGCCTTCCAGACAACCCTGTATATATGTTTTAAACTTTATCTTTCAAAAACATATGATATGGCTTTCGAAAACCTTTTAAAACAAGTTTTGAAACCTCGAAGTGGCTTGGCCCAATCAAGACAGGACCAGGAGAGCTAAGAAGAGCCCGAAACCGGAGCACATGTCAAGCCCGGCACAACAACTCTTGTATCTGATTCACACCCCAGGATCTCGAACGTCCAAGACCCTGTTCTTAGCAAAATAGCATTTGAAGTCATCTCCGAAAGGCAGAAACGGAGGCGGACGACCATGTTGGCGAAGACCCAACGCAGACGGAGTACTGATGCTGTCAGGCCCCACACGAATCGTCCGTTTCGAACCCAGCTCGAAGGAGTCAGAGTTCAGTTTGGATTGGATCTGGACCATATATATCCAGATTCCAATCCAAACCCATGTGTGGACTTGGATTTGGATTTGGATCCAGAGATCCAATCCAATATCCATATCCATGGCCCACATCACCTTCTCATAAATGGAGGTGGGGCCCACTTGAAATTCACGTGGGATATTGGGCATGAGAGAGAGTGGGGGTGAAAAATATCAAGAGTGTTGTATTAAGCTTGACTTGTGTGTCAAGTTTGGGTTTGATCATGTGGGTTAGCCTAATTGAGTGGGTTTAAGCTTGTAATTAGCTAAAACCTAACCTAGGCCTGCACCAACATGGGGTGATCAAGGTCTATGGGCCATGCTCAGGGAGCTCCCTCACCTAAACCTAACCCAAAATGCCTAATCCTAGCCTAAACCCCTAATCCACCCCTAATCTGAGCCTAATCACCTAACCCACTTCCCTAATCCCGTCCTAATCCCAACCTAATCACCTAACCCACTTCCCTAATCCTTCCCTAAACCTAGATTAATTTCCCTAATCCTAGCCTAAACCCAACCTAATCACCTAACCTAGCTCACTAAACCTCACCCTAAAACCCAACCACCTAACCTAGCCCTAAACCCCTAAACCACCCTTAGCCCACGATTTACCCAAACCCCTAGTTTTAAAATATCTGGCCCAACCCCTTCCAGCCCACCTTATCTACATACCACCCTACCTAAACCACCTAACCACTACCCTCAGCCCAGCCCTAACCGACCTACCCATCCCCATTTAAACCCCCCTCCTTGTGGGCGGGTTTTCCAAGTGGGAACCACCATCTCACCCAACCGGGCCCTCTCCTTCTCCCATCTCTCACCCAGCCGGGACCACTCCCCACCTCCGCCTGCTCCATCTGCTCCACCAGCCGCCACCTGCTCCGCCACCTTCCCTCTTCCATCCACCACCACCATCCCTCAGCCGGACGCCATCACCTCCACCCAACCGAACCAGTCAACAGCCACCTGCCCGCCTGCTTCCCACTTCATCCGCCACCTCTCCCCATTCGGTAAGTACCCCAAACTCCCTCAAAGCCCCTCTCTACCACCTCTCCACTCTTAGCCACCCATCCTACCTTCATCTCAGCCCTTTTGCCAACACCACTTTAACCTAGCCGAACCCAGCATAGCCCAAACTGCCGGCCACTACCTAGCCATCCTTTCCCATTCGGCCTTCCCCTAGGTGTCCCATTCGGCCTTCCCCTAGGTGTCCTATTCGGCCTTCCCACCAGCTCACCTTTTAGGTCCAGTTTCCCTAAACTCTTAACTCCCCTAGTGACCCTAAGAACCCACTCATTCAGCCACTTTGAACCCCCCGTACTTGGAGGCGCCATCTACTAGCCACCGGCCACTTTCGAGGTGCCTATCCCGCGCCCCACTTGCAGCCGGCCAGCACCCTTGATCACCTACCTTTGCGGAGCTCCCGTTTGCAGCCCAAAGCCAAATACACGCCCAAGCAAGACCTCTACGGACCAGCTACTCGTAAGTGTCTAAACTCGGTCCTTAGTTGTATACTTGCTTGAGATTTAATTTGATACGGGGTTGTAATAACGGAGCATAGTCTCCCCCCGCTTGTAATAACGTGGCTTGGCACAACCACACACGTGCACTCTCTTAGTCGTGCACGATTTTTAGCACACACGGGCCTAATCAGCCCCTAATATATAAGTGTACATATATACTTTCATTTTCGAAGGGTTTTGTTTAAGTTGGGTGCGTTGTCTTTCAATTCAAGCACTCACACACATTGAGCTTTCGCTCTTAGTTGAAAGACCCAAGTAAGGGCCGACCTATACTATTTGGGTTTCATTTCTTGTCGTGTGAGTAAGTCTTTCAATTCAAGCACTCTCACACACATTGAGCTTTCGCTCTTAGTTGAAAGACCCACGTAAGGGCCGACCTATACTATTTGGGTTTCATTTCTTGTCGTGTGAGTAAGTCTTTCAATTCAAGCACTCTCACACACATTGAGCTTTCGCTCTTATTTGAAAGACCCAAGTAAGGGCCGACCTATACTATTTGGGTTTCATTTCTTGTCGTGTGAGTAAGTCTTTCAATTCAAGCACTTTCACACACATTGAGCCTTCGCTCTTACTCCCAAGACCTTAGTCAAGGCCATACTGCAATTTATGTTTGGGTTTAATTTCATGTCGTGTGTGTAAGTCTTTCAATTCAAGCACGCACCCACATTGAGCCTTCGCTCTTATTTGCAAGACCCTAGTAAGGGCTCATATACATAAGATATATACATATCTCCCTTCGGTTATTTCCCTTCGGTTATTTCCCTTCGGTTATTTCCCCTTCAGCATTGTCTTTACATTTCGGGTTTTCCCTTTGGAGTAGCGTGAGTTTGCATTGCATCTACGCCATACCACGAGGTAGGACGCATATTGCATCAAAGCAAGCCCCGCTCGAATTCGCCCATGTAGTGGAGTGTTCATAACACACAAACTAGGTGGCCCGAAAAGGGATAAAAGAAAAGACTTAGGCACGTGCAAATCCACGTGATCTAAAATATGCAATCGCATCCTAAAGACCCGAAATAGACACCTCGAACCGCTTCGTAGACTTTCTCTCCAAAAACTCGATTTTTTGCAAAACGTACAGACTCACCCTTGCACATCGGTGCAAGAAGGTCTGCGACGACAAGAGCTTACTTGCTCACAGTCGCCACGTTTAGAAGTCAGTGTTAAAAATATCTTCGCTAGCTTAAGTAAGCTAGCTGGCACGCCCTATTTGTATACATAGGCCTTAGACACATGAGAAGATCCACTCCAAGCCCCGAAAGAGGCGAAGAGGCGGGGATTTTTGAGAGCCTAGGTCTCACTTACATCGGTATGATGGCATAGAGGCGAAGAGGCGAAGTGACGATGAAATACCGAACTTCCATCGGTATGATGGCATGGGAGACCCTAGGTCTCACTTACAGCTTTTCTCACGTCGAGCCCACAAGAAGAAAAAGGACTCGATGAAATGGGTGTATTGGTTCCCTCTATCCCTTAAAGGCACAGCTGCCAAATGGCTGGCTTCCTACGACTTAAGCCAGTTCGCTACTTTTGAAGAGTTAGCGAACTGCTTCATGCAAAGATTTGCACACAACGTGGAAGTCACACCAACCCTGAATACCTTAAGGGATACAAAGCAAGGCATGAACGAGGACGTGCATGCCTTCATTATAAGATGGAGGTCTCTTTTGGGCCAAGTGCGAGAGCCCATATCCGAAGGATGCGCAGTAATGCTCATCCTGGATAATTTCAAAAGCGAGTTAAAAACCCTTCTCTCGCTCCATGAGATTTCAACTTTCCATAAGTTGATCAAAAAGGCCTCCCTTTTCGAAACCAACTTACGAAAAGGGACATATGATCACTTATGGAAAGGAAGTGCCGTTCCAAAAACCCGTTTGGAAAAGCCCATCGCATATGGGCTGCCCACGACGGACAAAGGGGCAAAGCCCCATAAAATCACCAATGTCCGGGTGGATCCAGGCATGGCAGGCACTTCTAAAAATTTTGAAAAAATAGAAAATAAGAGAGAACGTAATTTTCAAAAACCGGTTGAAAAACGGGAGTACACTCCACTGGGGCAACCTGTGTCGGAGGTCCTAGACCTCTTACTTGCCCAGGGCATCATCGAACTCCCTGAAATCCCCGTAGGAGTCACGTCCAAAGGGGGGTATTTAAACCGATTTTGCAAGTATCATCGGCTCAAAGGCCATGATACCAAACGCTGCTTCTCTCTTTTAAATAAAATTGAGAACTTGATAGCAGAAGGCCGGCTCCAGGTAACTGCGGAACCTGAGCCACCTCAAGCTATCTTCAAAGAACCCTTTCCCAAACACGCCAGTAGCAGTGGGAAAGGAAAGGAGGTATGTACCCTCACCATTTCCAAGGAACTAGCGCAAAAGCCAGAACCTGGTCAACCTACTTGTGCGCCCATCCTTGTATTATACAAGAGGCCCGCCCAAGTCGTCATTCGGGGACCACCAATAGTGGAAACCCCGGCAAAACCAGTTTTGAAAATCCAAGGTTCTCCTCAGCTCATCCTTAGAGCCAAGTCTAGCGAAAACCCTAGGCTGGTCGTGGGGGAAGTCACTAGATCCGGGAGGATCTACCAAACCCCGCACCTTCAAGGTGCTCAAAAGGTGGTCAGTGTGCTTGGCCCCTCAAAAGCATGTATCCCTAGTGGTCTGCCAAAAGCAGATAAGGACAAAGTCATCCTAAATCCTTATGATTTCGAAAACCACCTTTCAAAGATTCCTATTCACATGTCTATCCTAGAGCTTATCAAAACCTCGCCTAGGCATAGACTTGTATTAGAGAAAATTCTAGAAAGGGCCAAGGTTGATTCGAACATAAGTCCGGAATCCTTGTCTGCCCAAGTGGCTTTATTATGAGCAAAATCGCCCATCACCTTTTCGGAAGATGATGTAGATAGACCCTACGAAACCCATAACCAGGCCCTACATATCGAGGTGGTTCTAAACAACCACTCTCTGGACAGGTGCCTAGTCGATGGTGGAGGAGGGCTCAACATCCTTCCACTTCACGTGGCGTACAAAATCGGAGTCACCTTGACTTCAGTGAACCCAAGCCCCATCGTTATCACTGGATACGATGGGAATGCGTCTAGGCCTTTAGGATCCATCGAACTCCCAATGGAAACGGGAGGGATCGAACACACGGGGGTGTTCCATGTCTTGGACATCCACCCCCATTATAACCTGTTGCTGGGAAGGCCCTGGATACACAGCTTGTGCGCTGTGCCATCCACCTTCCACAGGTGTGTTAAGATCCCTTTTAGGGACCAGGTCGTAGTGATCCTAGGTGAGAGTCACCCACAGCTTCAGGGGATCATAAACTCCCCTTGTTTATCAAGCTCCCAGGCCCATGAGGCTAACCTGGGGCAAATTATGGTTGAGCCACCTCGGCTCGTGTTGAACAACCCTAGGAAGGTTGTATATGTGAAGGGGCCGCCCAAAGCAGGCCCCCTCCCAACTCTAATCCTCCTAGGAAAACCCAAACGTTCCCTATTTCCAAAACCCCTGGACAAAAGGCCATACAAGCCTAATATGGACGATAGCATGTTCCAGGACCACGACTTATATCCCATCTTTTCAAAAAACAAAAGGTCGTGGAACATGTTATTGAACATGGGCTACACGCCCTACAAGAGTCTAGGGGCACAAAACCAGGGTCTCCTAGAGCCCATCCTTCCTAGGGCCAACCCAAGCTGATATGGGATCAGCTATACTCCCCGAATACCGCCGGAGCCACCCCCTGTGACCACCTGGGTCAAGGGTGCCCCGGAGCCTGTCTTAGAAGAGACCTATGGTTTAGACCTCCTATTCCGAGCCTAACCCGTAGTGTTTTCCCTTTGTAGGTATGACGGAAGATCCCTTTTTCTAAAAATACCAAAAACATTTGAAAAACTTAAAATCAAAAAAATCGAAAAACAAGAAAAACCAAAAACAATGGAAAAACAAAAACTCGAAAAAAGTGTGCTTTGTATAGTTCCCAAAGTTCTTGTTTTACAAAAACCCAAAAAAATCGAAAATTTGGAAAATACCAAAAAGATTTTGTACATAGCTGCTCCTGGTAGGCCTTTGGCAAAAGAAAAGGATTTCGAAAGAAGTGTCGTCTGCATAGCCAGACCAAAAATTTCGAAGTCACTTGAAAATCCAAGTACAAAACCAGGTTATTTTGAAAACCACGCATCAAGTTCCCTCGGGTCTATAGCCCACGAGAATGATCAAAGCCCAGAAGTGGATCCCCTTGAGGAAGATCCCACTTCTGAGCTCCCAGAATTTCATAGAATTCTCGATTTTGAAAGACCTTCCCAATCAGTAGGAGGAGATTTCATAGAGGTGAACCTAGGGGATGATTCCAATCCCAAAAACATCAAAATAGGCGCATGCTTACATGAAACTGAAAAGTTAGCATTCATTGCATTTCTACGAACCTATTTAGATGTGTTTGCATGGACGTATGAAGACATGCCGGGCATAGATCCCAGCATTGTCGAGCATCGTCTTCCCTTAGATGTAGGTGTAAAACCAATAAAGCAGAAGCTTAGGAAAATACACCCGAATGTACATACGCAAGTCAAAGAGGGTTTAGAAGATCTGCTAAAAGCCGGATTTATAAAACCCATTGCGTATTCTGATTGGTTGTCAAATATCGTTGTGGTTCGAAAAACCAATGGGAAAATTCGAATATGCATCGATTTCAGAAACCTGAATAAAGCCACTCCAAAGGATAATTATCCTTTACCAAACATAGATTTGATAGTCGATAGTACTGCAAATCATGAAATGTTTTCATTCATGGATGGCTATTCAGGCTATAATCAAATCAAACTAAGTCCACGAGATCAGGGTAAGACCGCCTTCACAACCCCATGGGGCACATACTGCTATACAGTCTTGCCCTTTGGTTTGAAAAATGCCGGCGCAACATACCAACGAGCCATGAACACGATCTTCCATGATCAAATTCACGAGCTTGTAGAAGTGTATGTAGATGATCTCTTGGCGAAAACCAAAACCCGATGCACTCATATCGAATGTTTACAAAAGATTTTCGAAAGGCTTAGGCTTTACAAAGTAAAGCTAAACCCTCAAAAATGTGTGTTCGGGGTAGAATCAGGGAAGCTTCTAGGCTTTATGGTGAGCCAAAGGGGAATAGAAGTCGACCCTTCTAAATGTCGAGCCATCATAGACATGGCTCCACCCTCCAATCTCACCCAAGTCCGTAGCCTCCAGGGTCGATTACAATCTGTGCGCCGATTCATATCGAATCTGGCAACTAGATGCGAACCCTTCAACAAACTGTTGAGGAAGGGTACGAAATTCTTATGGGATGACGAATGCCAAAAGTCCTTCGAGAGACTGAAGACATACTTGGTTAATCCCCCCGTTTTGAATCCTCCAAAACAAGGAAAACAGCTTTTATTATACATCTCCGTGCATGTAAACGCTTTAGGAGCCCTGTTGGCTCAATACGAGGATGACACCCATAAGGAGTATGCCATCTACTATATTTCGAAAACTCTCTTGGCTTATGAACGAAATTATCAAGCCATGGAGAAGACGTGCTTGGCCCTAGTCTGGGCCTGCCAGAAATTCAGACACTATTTCCTAGATCATGAGATCTGGATAGTGTCCAAGCTTGATCCAATCAAGCACTTGTTCGAAAAACCCATTCTCACGGGTAGATTGGGCAAATGGCAACTCCTTCTAATGGAGTATGATCTGAAATACCATCACCAGATCTCCGTTAAGGGGCAAGCCCTAGCAGATTACGTGGCTGACTTCCCCTTGGAGGACGCATATCCCACTCTTGTCGAAATGCCTGATGAAGGCATATTGCAAAACCATTTTCAAAACCACATTTTGGCAAATTCTTTCGAAAACCAAGTGTGGAAGATGCACTTCGACGGGGCACGAAACCAACGAGGGGCTGGTGCCGGGATCATCCTAATCTCCCCTAAAAAGGGCGAGATTCCCATAGCAGTCCGCTTAGATTTCGAATGTTCCAACAACGTAGCCGAGTATGAAGCACTCATACAAGGCTTAAAGATTTCGAAAACTCTAGGGGCATCATGCATCGAGGTCTTTGGAGATTCGCTCCTTGTCATAAACCAGGTTTTAAAAATTTGGCAAGTACGTAATGAGAAACTACTTCCATATCACGAGTTGGCCACTCGATTGGTCCAAACCTTCCAGTCGTGTAAGCTCACACACGTAGGAAGAGAGGACAATGGCATCGCGGATGCCCTCTCCTCCTTGGGTTCAGCCCTGAAGGTCGATCCCATTTCAGGGACCAGATCTTTGGAAATATGGCTTGCACCCCATCCATCCACACACGACCTGGATATTTGCCAAAACAACCCAGAGTCTATTGAAAAACCCTGGTTCTATGACATAAAACAATTTTTAGAGAATGGGGGATTCACCGGGGATGCCACGCCCAAAGATAAGGCATTCATTCGTAAGATTTCGACCCGATACACCATTCTGGGTGGGGTCTTATACAAAAAGAGTTTTACCGGCATTCTGCTTAGGTGTATCGACCTAGAGGAGGCTAGGATAGTGATGCACGAGTTCCACGATGGAGAATGTGGAGGTCATGTTAATGCCAACATGATGGCAATGAAAATACTTAGAGGGGGTTATTTTTGGTCCACCCTGAAAAAGGATTGTCACGATCATGTTAGGAAGTGTCATCCATGTCAAGTGCATGGGCACGCCATTCATATCCCTTCATCTGCATTGCATTCCGTGGTCAGCCCCTGGCCATTTACCATGTGGGCGTTTGACATTGTAGGCCCAATATTTCCAAAGGCCTCGAATGGGCATCGTTTTATTTTAGCAGCCACGGAGTATTTCTCCAAGTGGGTGGAAGCCATTTCCCTAACGAATGTAATGGGGCAACATGTGGTGGCTTTCATCCGGAGGAATATCTTTGCTCGATTTGGGGTTCCACGAGACCTAGTGTCTGATAATGGTACCCCATTCAAGAATGAGCGGATGGTTAAGTTGTGCAACACGTATGGCATAACTCACCACTTCTCCTCGCCCTACTACCCTCAAGGCAACGGCCAAGCCGAAGCCACAAACAAGACTCTCATTGGTATCATTGAGAAAACCTTAGAGAAGGGTAGGATGTGGCACGAGAAGCTGGATGAAGCCTTATGGGCTTATAGGACTTCCATCCAGACTCCCACGAATGCCACACCATTCGAGTTGGTCTATGGCACAAACGCCATTCTTCCCATTCATACCAAACTGCATTCATTCCATACATCCATTGCACTCGACCTCCCCCTAGAGACGCTTCAGCATGCTAGGATGGCCGAACTAGATTTGCTAGATGAGAGGCGACTCCTTGTCATGGATCATGCTCGCGCATACCGGCAAAGGATAGCCTGACATTATAGCAAACACATGAGACCTCGCCACTTTGAAGTAGGAGATCTGGTCTTGAAAACCATCCACCATCGTGGCCCACACCCCCTAGGCAAGTGGCGCCCCAACTGGGATGGACCCTATGTTGTACGAGCAACCACTACAAACAATTCGTATTGGTTGATCGATGTAGAAGGTAGGAATTTAGCAGATCCTATCAATATTCAATACTTAAAGAAGTATCATGTGTAGGATCTGGATTAAATTCGAGTTTTCGAAAATTTTACAGGGATAGCTGCCCTGAGACATGTGAATAAGGTGCAAAAGCAACTCGTGTGACCCTAAGTAAGAGAATTCGCACTTGTGAAAGAGTAGAGTTTTCAAAATCGTGGTTGCATTTCAAAATCCTTCATCTTACAAAGAAAGGCCTAGTTCAACATAGCAAGATACTTGCAAGTAGTACGTGCTATTTTTAAATAGGCTGATCTGGAATGGATCGAGTGTAGGCTTAGGATAAGTCCTCCCCTCTTCTCTTCTACTTCCAAAAGGAAAATAAAGGCCCAAATCAAAAGGGAATTTCCCATTTAAAGTCTCTTTCCAAAAGAAAGAAACCAGACTTCAAAAAGAAAAATCGATTCTCTTATAAAAAAGGGGGATTAAAGAAAAAATACTCCCAAAGGGAGACCCTCTATGAAAAAAGGAAAAAGAGGCCAAAAAGCTCAAAAAGAGCAGTTTTCCGCCTTCTATGCCTTAAACCACGGGACGCTTCAAAAGGGACCGTGGTATCTCTTTCCCATCCCTGGCTTATCCCAAGCTAAAGCATGGTTCATTTCGAGGAATCCTAAAGTAAAAATAGGATTTACTTACTTGAATTTCATCTTGTTTGAGAATTCGACGTTTCGAATAAGGCGTAGGAATTTGAAATGAAGCTTGTTTTCTTCTAAAACCTCCGCTAGATAAGCGAGTGTTAAGACTCAAACAAGGGCAAGCACGAAGAGCTCGAGATCCTTAGGATTGAGGCTCAAGACAGTTGTCCCTCTTGTAAATAGCTTTTGTAAATAAGTTTTAAAAACCGAACATCGAACAGCATAGGATTTGCTCACTTGGAGCAATAGACCTTGTAAGTCTCTAGAGTTCGACCACATCTGGTCTCTGGGAGGTCGCCACTCTTGGCACCACACCCATGTCATTTGCATTCCACGCATGGTACTTGCATGAACATGATCCCATTTAGGACCAGATTCCATAAGTGAACCCTTTGGCGTGATATCTCCTCCTACCAGAGTTTGTAAATTGAGATTTTTTTTGCTAAAATGGGACGATCCCATATTCTTCGTGGCTAGATCTAGGGAGACATTGAAAGGGGTGTTTGTCATCTTTGCCCTTATCCAAATCTATTTGGACAAGGCCAAAGAGGGGCATCTGTAAACACCCCGAAATCCCACGAATTTCTTAAACAAATCTGGTTTTGTAAAAGCAGCCCCAAAGGGCCATTTTTGAGTTTGGAAACCCAGGAGCCTTCCAGACAACCCTGTATATATGTTTTAAACTTTATCTTTCAAAAACATATGATATGGCTTTCGAAAACCTTTTAAAACAAGTTTTGAAACCTCGAAGTGGCTTGGCCCAATCAAGACAGGACCAGGAGAGCTAAGAAGAGCCCGAAACCGGAGCACATGTCAAGCCCGGCACAGCAACTCTTGTATCTGATTCACACCCCAGGATCTCGAACGTCCAAGACCCTGTTCTTAGCAAAATAGCATTTGAAGTCATCTTCGAAAGGCAGAAACGGAGGCGGACGACCATGTTGGCGAAGACCCAACGCAGACGGAGTACTGATGCTGTCAGGCCCCACACGAATCGTCCGTTTCGAACCCAGCTCGAAGGAGTCAGAGTTCAGTTTGGATTGGATCTGGACCATATATATCCAGATTCCAATCCAAACCCATGTGTGGACTTGGATTTGGATTTGGATCCAGAGATCCAATCCAATATCCATATCCATGGCCCACATCACCTTCTCATAAATGGAGGTGGGGCCCACTTGAAATTCACGTGGGATATTGGGCATGAGAGAGAGTGGGGGTGAAAAATATCAAGAGTGTTGTATTAAGCTTGACTTGTGTGTCAAGTTTGGGTTTGATCATGTGGGTTAGCCTAATTGAGTGGGTTTAAGCTTGTAATTAGCTAAAACCTAACCTAGGGCTGCACCAACATGGGGTGATCAAGGTCTATGGGCCATGCTAAGGGAGCTCCCTCACCTAAACCTAACCCAAAATGCCTAATCCTAGCCTAAACCCCTAATCCACCCCTAATCTGAGCCTAATCACCTAACCCACTTCCCTAATCCCGTCCTAATCCCAACCTAATCACCTAACCCACTTCCCTAATCCTTCCCTAAACCTAGATTAATTTTCCTAATCCTAGCCTAAACCCAACCTAGCTCACTAAACCTCACCCTAAAACTCAACCACCTAACCTAGCCCTAAACCCCTAAACCACCCTTAGCCCACGATTTACCCAAACCCCTAGTTTTAAAATATCTGGCCCAACCCCTTCCAGCCCACCTTATCTACATACCACCCTACCTAAACCACCTAACCACTACCCTCAGCCCAGCCCTAACCGACCTACCCATCCCCTATTTAAACCCCCCTCCTTGTGGGCGGGTTTTCCAAGTGGGAACCACCATCTCACCCAGCCGGGCCCTCTCCTTCTCCCATCTCTCACCCAGCCGGGACCACTCCCCACCTCCGCCTGCTCCATCTGCTCCACCAGCCGCCACCTGCTCCGCCACCTTCCCTCTTCCATCCACCACCACCATCCCTCAGCCGGACGCCATCACCTCCACCCAACCGAACCAATCAACAGCCACCTGCCCGCCTGCTTCCCACTTCATCCGCCACCTCTCCCCATTCGGTAAGTACCCCAAACTCCCTCAAAGCCCCTCTCTACCACCTCTCCACTCTTAGCCACCCATCCTACCTTCATCTCAGCCCTTTTGCCACCACCACTTTATCCTAGCCGAACCCAGCATAGCCCAAACTGCCGGCCACTACCTAGCCATCCTTTCCCATTCGGCCTTCCCCTAGGTGTCCCATTCGGCCTTCCCCTAGGTGTCCTATTCGGCCTTCCCACCAGCTCACCTTTTAGGTCCAGTTTCCCTAAACTCTTAACTCCCCTAGTGACCCTAAGAACCCACTCATTCAGCCACTTTGAACCCCCCCTACTTGGAGGCGCCATCTACTTGCCACCGGCCACTTTCGAGGCGCCTATCCCGCGCCCCACTTGCAGCCGGCCAGCACCCTTGATCACCTACCTTTGCGGAGCTCCCGTTTGCAGCCCAAAGCCAAATACACGCCCAAGCAAGACCTCTACGGACCAGCTACTCGTAAGTGTCTAAACTCGGTCCTTAGTTGTATACTTGCTTGAGATTCAATTTGATATGGGGTTGTAATAACGGAGCATAGTCTCCCCCCGCTTGTAATAACGTGGCTTGGCACAACCACACACGTGCACTCTCTTAGTCGTGCACGATTTTTAGCACACACGGGCCTAATCAGCCCCTAATATATAAGTGTACATATATACTTTCATTTTCGAAGGGTTTTGTTTAAGTTGGGTGCGTTGTCTTTCAATTCAAGCACTCACACACATTGAGCTTTCGCTCTTAGTTGAAAGACCCAAGTAAGGGCCGACCTATACTATTTGGGTTTCATTTCTTGTCGTGTCAGTAAGTCTTTCAATTCAAGCACTCTCACACACATTGAGCTTTCGCTCTTAGTTGAAAGACCCAAGTAAGGGCCGACCTATACTATTTGGGTTTCATTTCTTGTCGTGTGAGTAAGTCTTTCAATTAAAGCACTCTCACATACATTGAGCTTTCGCTCTTATTTGAAAGACCCAAGTAAGGGCCGACCTATACTATTTGGGTTTCATTTCTTGTCGTGTGAATAAGTCTTTCAATTCAAGCACTTTCACACACATTGAGCCTTCGCTCTTACTCCCAAGACCTTAGTCAAGGCCATACTGCAATTTATATTTGGGTTTAATTTCATGTCGTGTGTGTAAGTCTTTCAATTCAAGCACGCACCCACATTGAGCCTTCGCTCTTATTTGCAAGACCCTAGTAAGGGCTCATATACATAAGATATATACATATCTCCCTTCGGTTATTTCCCTTCGGTTATTTCCCTTCTGTTATTTCCCCTTCAGCATTGTCTTTACATTTTGGGTTTTCCCTTTAGAGTAGCGTGAGTTTGCATTGCATCTACGCCATACCACGAGGTAGGACGCATATTGCATCAAAGCAAGCCCCGCTCGAATTCGCCCATGTAGTGGAGTGTTCATAACACACAAACTAGGTGGCCCGAAAAGGGATAAAAGAAAAGACTTAGGCACGTGCAAATCCACGTGATCTAAAATATGCAATCGCATCCTAAAGACCCGAAATAGACACCTCGAACCGCTTCGTAGACTTTCTCTCCAAAAACTCGATTTTTTGCAAAGCGTACAGACTGACCCTTGCGCATCGGTGCAAGAAGGTCTGCGACGACAAGAGCTTACTTGCTCACAGTCGCCACGTTTAGAAGTCAGTGTTAAAAATATCTTCGCTAGCTTAAGTAAGCTAGCTGGCATGCCCTATTTGTATACATAGGCCTTAGACACACGAGAAGATCCACTCCAAGCCCCGAAAGAGGCGAAGAGGCGGGGATTTTCGCGCGTCTACACCCATAAAGGGATAAAAAGAAAGACTTAGGCACGTGCAAATCCACGTGATCTAAAAATCTGCAATCGCATCTAAAAGACCTGAATTAGACATCTCAAACCGTTTCGTAGGCTTTCTATCCCAAAACTCTATTTTTTGCAAACCGTACAGACTGACCCTTGCGCATCGGTGCAAGAAGGTCTGCGACGACAAGAGCTCACTTGCTCACAGTCGCCACGATTAGAAGTCAGTTTAAAATATATCTTCGCTGGCTTAGGTAAGCTAGCTGGCATGCCTTGTTTACATAAATAGGCCTTAGACGCACGAGAGGATCCACTCCAAGCCCAGAAAAGGCGAAGAGAGTCGTGGGGATTTTTCGCGCGTCTACAGTTTCGAACACAGCCTGAAGGAGTCAGAATTCAGTTTGGATTGGATCTGGACCATATATATCCAGATCCTAATCCAAACCTATGTGTGGATTTGGATTTGGATTTGGATCCAGAGATCCAATCCAATATCCACATCCATGGCCCACATCACCTTCTCATAAATGGAGGTGGGGCCCACTTGAAATTCACGTGGGATTATGGGCATGAGAGAGAGTGGGGGAGGATATGATTTGAGGGTTAATTGTAATTAAGCTTGACTTGTGTGTCAAGTTTGGGGTTAATCATGTGGGTTAGCCTAATTAGCATGGGTTTAAGCTTGTATTAGACAAAACCTAACCTAGGGCTACACCAACATGATGCAATAAGGTCTATGGGTTATGTAAAGGGAGCTCCCTAACACAATCCTAAGTAAAAAACCCTAATCCTAGCCTTTTACCCTAATCCCGGCCTAAACCTAGCCTAATCACCAAACCCACTTCCCTAATCCCGGCCTAATCCTAACCTAATCACCTAACCCACCTCCCTAATCCTTCCCTAAACCTAGCCTAATTTCCCTAAACCTAACCTAATCCTAGCCTAATCACCTAACCCACCTCACTAAACCTCACCTCAAAACCAACCCACCTAGCTAAGCCCTAAACCCCTAAACCACCCCACCTAAACCTAGCACACCATATACCTAAAACCCCTTTAACTAAAATATCTGGCCCCTCCTCAAAACCAGCCCACCTTATCACCACACCACCACCACCTAAACCACATTACCACCCTCCAAATACCAGCCCCATCCGCCCTTCACAAACCTATATAAACCCCCCCCTAATGGGCGAGTTTTCCAATTTTTTCTCGACCTTGGCCAATCACCTTCCAGCCGAATCCTCCACCTTGCTCCACCTGCACCACCACACCCCGGCCAGCTCCACCTTGCTTCACCACTGCCTCCCAGCCTGCTCCATTCCACGCTGCCATCACTTCCATCCGGCCGAACTCCATCCACTTCAATCACCCGGCTGCTCTTCTTTCTTGGACACCAACTCCCTACCAGCCGGTTAGTATCTCAACCCAACTTCATCTCCTCTTCACTCCCCCTCCACTCTCAACCACCCATACCACCACTCCACCTCTCTATCACAGCCACCCGCCACCCTTACCCAGTCGGCTAGACATAACCCTTTCAACACCCGGCTCTCTACCTTCTCCCCTAGTGATACCCGGCCACCTTCCACCTTGCTCCCTAGGACCTGCCCCTTCCAACTCTTAGTCATCCACTAACCCCACCTTCCACAACACCCTAGCTAGCTCCCTTCCCATCCTTGACATCCCCACTACCCTAGCAGTCGGCCACCACTAAACCATCCCTAGTCAGCCATCCCTAGCCGATTGCACCCAAGTCCTCCCGGCCAACCATACTTTTCCCTTAGGCATTCCCTTAGGCTCCCCTTAGTGCCACCTTTCCTAACACAACACTATCCCTTAGTGACCCTCCTTAGACACCTTAGCCCAAAGCACCACGGCAGCCTCCCCTTAGCAGCCGACGAGTCCCCATGGCGCCACAATCCTCCCTTGTCACCCGGCTACACAACCTTGCTGTTCCACTCCGAGGAGCTCCCTCTTGCAGCCCAAGGCGAAGCCAAGCCTACGCTCAAGCAAGTCACCTCTGGACCAGCTATAAGTAAGTGCCTAACTCGATCCTTAGTTGTAGACTTGCTTAAATTAAATTTGATACGGGGTTGTAATAACGGAGCATTGTCTCCCCCCGCTTGTAATAATGTGGCTTGGCACACCCACACACACGTGCACTTGAGCCTACCTCACTCTTAGTTGTGCACGATTTTGAACACACACGGGCCTAATCAGCCCTTCATATATAAGTTTATGTATATACTTTAAGTTGTATAGAGTTTTGCTTGAGTTGGGTGTGTTGTCTTTAAATTCTCGCACTCACACACATTGAGCCTTCGCTCTTATTTGCAAGACCCAAGTAAGGGCTGTGTTATACTATCCTTGGGTTTAAATTTCATGTCGTGTGTGTAAGTATTTCAATTCTAGCACTCACACACATTGAGCTTTCGCTCTTATTGCCAAGACCTTAGTTAAGGCCATATTGCAATTTCTATTTGGGTTTAATTTCATGTTGTGTGCGTAGTACTTCAATTCAAGCACTCACACACATTGAGCTTTCGCTCTTATTCCCAAGACCTTAGTTAAGGCCATATTGCAATTTATATTTGGGTTTCATTTGAAGTCATGTGTGTTGTCTTTACATTTTCACACGCACCCACATTGAGCCTTCGCTCTTATTTGCAAGACCCAAGTAAGGGCTCATATATACTATATACATATTTCCCTTTTGGCTATGTCTTTTCAATTTGGGTTTTAAGGTTCAGTAGTGTGCGTAGTCTTTCAATATATACACGGCACACACTTGCACAATTGAGCCTTTCTGCTCTTAAGATATAGCCATATTTCCCTTTTGCAATTTCCATTCGACATTTTACATTACAAGTCATTTCCCTTCGGCAATTTCCATTACAAGTCATTTCCCTTCGGTATTGTCTTTTAAATTTGGGTTTTCCCTTTGGAGTAGCGTGAGTTTGCATTGCATATACGCCATACCACGAGTTAGGACGCATATTGCATCAAAGTAAACCCCATACTCCTGCTCAAAATCGCCACATCTTAGTGGAGTGTTCATAACACACACCTAGGTGGCCCCAAAGAGGGATAAAAAGAAAGACTTAGGCACGTGCAAATCCACTTGATCTAAAATCTGAAACCATACCAAAAAGACCCGAATCAAACACCTCGAACCGCTTTCGTAAGTTCCTACACTCCAAAACTCGATTTTAAAAGCGTACAGACTGACCCTTGCGCATCGGTGCAAGAAGACGACAAGAGCTTGCTTGCTCACAGTCGCACGTTAGAAGTCAGGTTTTAGAATATATCTTCGCTAGCTTAAGTAAGCTAGCTGGCATGCCCTGTTTGTTTAAATAGGACTTAGGCACACGAAAAGGTTCGCTTCAGGCCTGAGAACAAGGAAGTAGAAATTTTCTGCGTCTATAGTGATATTTCAGGTCATACTCCATTAGAAGGAGTTACCACTTGCCCAATCTACCAGTGAGAATGGGTTTTTCGAACAAGTGATTGATTGGATCAAGCTTGGACACTATCCAGATCTCATGATCTAGGAAGTAGTGTCTGAATTTCTGGCAGGCCCAGACTAGGGCCAAACACGTCTTATGGCTTGATAATTTCGTTCATAAGCCAAGAGAGTTTTTGAAATATAGTAGATGGCATACTCTTTATGGGTGTCATCCTCGTATTGAGCCAATAGAGCTCCCAAAGCATTCGCATGCACAGAAATGTAAAGTAAAAGTGGTTTTCCTTGTTTTGGAGGATTCAAAACGGGGGGATTAACCAGGTATGCCTTTAGTCTCTCGAAGGACCTTTGGCAGTCGTCATCCCATAAAAATTTCGTGCCCTTCCTCAACAGTTTGTTGAAGGGTTCACATCTAGTCACCAGATTTGATATAAATCGACGAACGAACTTGTAGACACGGAAAATCCTCGACTCCGGGTACTTAGGCCTGGAGCGAATCTTTTCGCAATCTACGTTCACTTTTAGGGCGTGCCAGCTAGCTTACTCAAACTAGCGAAGTAGTTTTTGAAATATCTGACTTTTGAAAGGCGATTGTAGGCAAGCGGGATCTTTACGTTGCAGACCTTCTTGCACCGACGCGCAAGGGTCAGTCTGTACGCTTAGAGACTTCGTTTGAACAAGTTAAACTCAAATTCGATTTTTGAATGATCAGGTGTTTGAAAACTTTGGAAATCATGCACTTGGCGAGTTTTTGCTTTTACTGGGCTTTGGGCGACCCTAAGTCTTTCAGTTTCAACCACTTAGGAGTGTTTGCACGATTTGTTCGGGTTTTATTTAATGCAGGTATGCACTCTAGCTCGAGTATGGCGAGTATGCAATGCAACTCACACAACTGAACCTTAAAACCTGAAATTGAAAGACTTAGCAGAAGGGAAAACCCAAATTGAATGCAACTCACACGACTTGAATGTAAATTGTAGAAATTTAAATATATCTATATCTTAAGAGCGGAAAGGCTCAATGTATGCGTGGGTGTTGTGTATAAATTGAAATGCAACCCATGCAACTGAACCGTAAAACGCAGCAGAAGGGAGATATAGATATATGTAAGAGTGAGAAGGCTCAATGTGAGTGAGTGCTTTGAGTGTATAAATTGAAAGGCAACTCATGCAACTTAAATTTAAAACCCAGCTGAAAGGGAAATACGTATATATACGTAAGAGCGGAAAGGCTCAATGTGAGTGAGTGCTTTGAGTGTATAAAATGAAAGACAACTCACACAACTTGAACCTTAAAACCCAGCTAAATGTATATAAATAGGGCTATATCCTATGGGCTTTTGAGGCCCGCTTGTGTGCAAAAGTGTGCAGATAAGAGCGGAAAGGCCCGAGTGTACGTGTGTGATTCGTGTTTCAAACCACAATATTACATCTCGGGGGGAGACTACGCTCCATTATTACAACCCCATATCGAATTGAATTAAGTTTAAAGTAATGTAAGAGAGTCAAGTTCGAGCACTTACACGTCGCCTGCTCGGGCTTTTCTTTATCAGTGGGATCCGACCTTGGATATAACCGATGGATGGTCCTCTTGCTGCGAATCGATCCGATGCGCGGAGTTTTGGGTGGGATTCGATCAAGCCTAAGGCAAGGTGTAGGGGATCTAAGGTGAGGGGCTTAGGTAGGTTTGAGTCTAAGTCCTAAGGTGATGGGCGACCAGCTAGGGTTCGAGTTTGGTGAGGGTCCTAGTGCGGATTTAGGAAGGGTCCTAAGGAAAAGCTCGGCCAAGTGGTGGCCGAGCTGGTTTGATGTCCTTCTTTGAACTAGTCCTAGGGTGAGTCCTAAAGAAAGGGCTCGGCCAAGGGTGGCCGAGTTGGTCAAGACTTAGGGTTAGTCTAGGTTAGGACTTAGGGTGAAAATGCTAAAGGGAATGGCTCGGCCAAGGGTGGCCGAGCTGGGGCAATGTGGGTTTGATTTAGTTTGGTATTAGGGACTCACTAGGACCGACCTAGGGTGAGCTCGGCCAGCTATTGGCCGAGCTTGGTATGGGTTTGGGTGGGACGGTTTTTGGGTAGAGTCTAGGTAGTTTTGCAAAATTCGGCCAGCATGTGTTTGGTCGAACCTTGTTGGGTTTTTTCAAGATAGTTAGGTGGTTTTAGAGGGGCAAAAGATAGAATGGCTTTGATGGGTTCTAGGGACTCACCTTGGCCATGGTTTGGGTGATCTCCACGCACCTTCTCTTCACATCAAGTGGGCCATCCATGGCTGCCAGATCCACATGAGCTGCAGCAAGCTTCTTTGGCGTGAAATGGTGGCTTCCTAGCTTACAAAACCAGCCCACGACTTGCAAGAACAAAGGGGGAAACCAGCCCCCTTTGTTGACTTTTTTCCCTTCTCTCTCTTTCTCTCTCTCTCTCTCTCTCTCTCTCTCTCTCTCTCCTACCCAAGCAAAGTGGCGTGAGATTTCTTTTTTGCAGCCCCTTGTGAATCAGCCCCTCACGTCCTTTTATAGACTTTCAACTTGGATATGGATCTTGGGTCTTGGATTTGGGTCTGGCTATCCGGATCCAATCCAAACTCTATGTGGATCCAGATCATGGATCTTAGATATTTTGAGATCCAGATCCAGTCCAAATATTTATTTGGGTTTGGATCTCAGATCTTGTATTTTTGAGATCTAGATCCAATCCAAACATAATTTGGATCTGGATCTGGATATTTTTGAGTCCAAACCCAATCCAGATTTTTCATCTGCTCCTTGGTTTTCTGGTCCTTTCTGGTGCTTTTCATCGTCGGTTTCGAGCGAGCTTCGATTCATCGGACGCCCAACTCTGGCCTGGGTCTTCCCCAAGTCTTTCTTCCAATCGGTGTTATGCTTTTCAGGACTTTTTCGGCGTTCATTTCGGTCCGCCGTTTTGGTTTTGGCCGGTTCCTGTTGATATCGAACTCAGATTGCCACACGGATTCCATTCTTCATTATAACGGGACGTGTCTCAGACTTCTATCGACTTTCTTAGGTACTGGGCTTCTTTCTGCATTTTGGAGCTGCTTTGTGCTTTTTCTTTGACCCAAATTACATTTTTACCCTTCTATCGGGCTTTTCTCCAAACGGGCTCTTTTTTCTTCCATTTTCGAACAAGGGGTGGCTTTTGAGACTCCGGACTCGAATCCTCTTCTTGCCTGGGCTTTTCTTTTGCCTTTTGTACCTGTTTTCACATTTTAAAACAGGTTGTCATTTTGGCTCAAACGACCTTTTTGTGTTTTGAGAGTTTTTGATTTCTTTGGAAAATTCAGGGTGTTTACAGATGCCCCTCTTTGGCATTATCCAAATTGATTTGGATAATGGCGAAGAAGATAACACCCCATTTTGTTTTTCCTCTCAAATTTTTTCGAGAATACACCATTTTTATTTCGCAAAACCTTGTTTTCTTTTACCACAGGTGGGGATTTTTAGCAAAAAGGGGACTTTTCATAGGTTTCCATATGTATGATCATGCATGGACGATTTTTGGATACATGCATGAAAAAAAAAAGTTTTTGTTTTTGGGTTTTTGAGCCCGAAGAGTGCCTTTTGAGGCAAGCTGCTTCGAGCAGGTTTTACCCATGTCTTCTAGACATTTTCGGGTTTTCGAGCTTTGGAGAGAGCCTTTTGAGGCTGTCTGCTCCAAGCAGGTTCTACTCTTGTCTTTTTGACATTCGTGGGTTTTTTTGAAAATTTTCTTTTTGAAAACGAACTCCTTTTTGCTTGTATCAAAAAGGACTTCCATTTTTCATACTTCCCTTCATTCGGGTTTCCATACCTGCTACTCAGTAGAGGTTTTTGGGTAGGAAAACTTGGAAAACATTTCAAAGTTCCATTTCCAACAAAACAGAGTCAAGTTCTCAAACAAAATGAAATCCAAATAAGCCGATTTTATTCGTACTTTAGGATTTTCGCAAATTTGAATCTTTTTCCTCGGGGATAAGCCGTAGGGATATGGGAAAGAGATACCACGGTCCCTTCTGAAGCGTCCCGTGGTTTTAGGCAAAGAGTCGGAAAATCGCTCTTTGAGCTTTGGCTTTTTATTTCTTTTTTTCACAGAGGGTCTCCCTTTGGGAGTATTTTTTCATTAATCCCTCTTTTCTTTAAAGGAGAGCAGTTCTTTGGAGGAGTTTTTGTATTCCCTATTTATGAAGGGAAGACCTATTTGGGAGGAGTGTTTTTATATCTCCTTTTTCTTTTGAAACAAGAAGACCTCTTTCGGAGGAGTTTTTGTATTCCCTGTTTATGAAGGGAAGACCACTTTCGGAGGAGTTTTTGTATTCTCGATTTTTTTTCTTTCTTTTAAACACAACCAATTTTCCTTTTTGCAAAGAAAGTAGAATGGGGGAAGGCTTATCCCTTTGGTTACCCGATTCAAACGAGATCATCCTATTTCTTAATAGCATCTGCTATTTGAAAATATTTTGATATTTTGAACAAGGCTTTAATCTTGTAAGCCAGGGTTATTTGAAATATCGCCAATTTGTTTTTGGAAGACTCTACCTTTCGAAAAGTATAAATTCCTCCATTCAGGGTTGTACAATCTACTTCGATCCTTTTTTCAAGAAGTTTTAAAGGAGTTCGATTTTTCAAAATCTTTTCGAAAAAGGAATTTAACATAAACCCTTTTGAATATTCGGGCATTTTCGGGGTTTTGCTAATTTCGACCCACAACATCAACAGATTTTTCGAATTTTTCTTGCCCTTTTGAAGACATGGGGACATTCCTACTCAGGTTTGCCAACCTCTTGGGCTTTCTTTCGGGTGATATGATATGGATATGATGCATGCAATGCACTCCATGTGATACAAAATGGAAATACACGATTTTATGCAAGAGTGAACATATGAAATGTATCTCACAAGTCAAGAAGGAGATGCATTCTATGAAATTCGTTTCTTCATGGAAGGTGTCTAGGGGCTATATTTAAAAATGCCTCTAGCTTGAGGGAAATTTCGCATGGCCACATGGTGAAGGGCCATGGTTTTTCAAAAGACTTTTTTGGTTGGACGATGGTATGTTCATGTCCATGCATTTCCATGATTTTCCTAACATGATCATGCTACTTTTTGCTCAAGGATGGAAAACACAACCAACCCTAAGTGATCATCATGGCCATCGGGCTTTGATTTTGACATGGTCTCCATATTTCATTGTGAGATTCATGTTCTTATCCAACACAATCAAGGTTTTCATATAAATCTAAAGTTTTGAAAATCTTTCTTTTCAAAGTATATGTAGGGTTAAATTTTCGAAATTTTGATCCCTTTTGAGAAAGCAATTTTGGGAAATCCTTCCTTTCTATATGAAGATGGTTTTATACCAGCCCTTTTGTTTTGAAATATGTTTCCTGTACTTGATTTTGGTCAAGAAGGGTTTTTGGAATTCATTTTGAAAATTCATGCCTTCATGGGGCATTTGATCCAGTATGGGGAATGTGTCTCACAGAGGCACTTCAGCCACACGATACAGGGCTTGTCCCTTAATTGAGTCTTGAGTTTCGAAACTCATACTCTGTTGAAAGGGGCTGCCATTTTGCCTACCTGTTTAAGATAGGTTTTTCAAATGAGTGCTTTAATGAATCATTCCCCTTTCCATGGGAGATGATGTCTCGAATTTTTAGGGCCTACAGCAAGGCTAAGCACGATTTTTCTTTTGGCTTAGTGATTCCTTTCACACGCCAAAAGAGTTTTCGAAAATGTATGGAACATTTAGTATGAACAACATCTTCATTTGATCAAGTCAAGCAAACAATGCAGGAATTGCATTGTATGGAAGGTTTTTATCAAAAGGAATTTTTGGAATGGCTTTTGTGAAATGCTAACCCTTTTCCGAGTCTCTCATTTCTTTTTGAAATTTGCCTTGAAGGTGTTGGATTTGATTCGTATGGAGACCTGTCTACGAAGGCTCGATACTTAGGGGGTCGACTTTCATTGCCCCTTTGGTTTCACAAAACCCAGAATTCGAGTTCTAAGATGATGTCTAGACTCGATGCACATGAATGATTTCAGAGTGTGATGCATGATGCTTATGCACACACTATGGTTAGGCTTGTTTCTAAAAAACATCCCCAATCTTTGCATAAGTCAAGGATCTTGCAAATTTCAGGAAGTTCGGAGGTTTTATTCCTCTTGGCTTTGGTGATTCTCGAGCTTTTCATTTTGAAAAAGCTCTAGACAAAAGGGTGTTCAAGATCAGCTTTTTGGATTTTTTTGATTTTTGGGAGTTATATACAATTTTCGAAAAGTATTTTTTACAATTTTCGAAAATGGACTTTGTACATGGCCAAAGGCTTTAAAACAAATTTCCTTTTTGGAATTTTCATTTTTCCAAATGTTTTTTGAGATTTTGTTTTGGGTTTTCAAATATTTTTTTTTGATTTTTGGCAAATATCTGATTTTTTTGGCTTTTTCAAAAGGAGGGATCTTTCATTGAACCTACAAAGAAAACATTCATGAATCAGACTCTAATCAATAGGTCTAAGACATGGGTTTTGGGTTTTAGAGGTTCTACAAGGCACCCTTGACCCAGATGGTCTTAGGTGGCGGCTCTGGGGGTATGGGTAGGCTGTAGCCCAATCCATACTTTTGTCGATTGGCCTGAGGTAGGACAAGTTCGAGCCTACCTTGGTTTTGGGTTCCCAAACCCTGGTAGGGTTTATATCCCATATTTAGAATCATGTTCCAAGACTTCTTGTTTTTTGAAAAGTTTTTGTATAAATCATGGCCTTGGAACATGGAATCGTCCATGTCAGGGACATATACCTTTTTGGATATTGGGAGTTTGGATTCTAGGGTGATGGAAGACTTGGGCTTCCATGCAACCTTGATTTGGGAGATTTGTTTCTCAAAGAAAGCCGTGTTTGGTCTTTTGAGAAGTTTTGGATATTTCGGGATGTTTTTGTCTTCAAGGGAAACCATGCTTGGTCCCTCGATAGACTTTGGATATTTTGGGGTGTTGGAAGACTTGTGCTTCCATACAACCCCGAATTGGGAGATTTTATCCTCAAGGAAAGCCATGCTTGGTTCCTTGAGGAACTTTGGATATTGCAGGGTGATGGAAGGCTTGAGCTTCCACACAACCTGTATTTGGGAGAATTTTTCTTCGAGGGAAGACAAGCTTGCTCCCTCGGATTTTTTGACTTGCTCCCTAGGTTCAACTCGTGGTGCCCCTAGGGATGGATTTTTTTGTTTCAAAGTTCCAGGGTACAAGACTAGGCTCGAAGAAGTGGGTTTTTTTATGGCAGGGTTATGAGCTCCTAAGATGTCGATGCATGCATTACGGGTCTCCATGTCTACCATTTTTTCAACTTCTTTTTGTTTTTGTTTTTGAAATTCTTTTCGCTGGTGCGGGATATTTGGCGCACCTTGAAAATTCTCTAACTTAGGCACATTTCGTGGGTTTGTGTGTGCAGAGGGGTTATCCAATGCATCTAATGACCCTATATGAAGAAGAGAGTTTTGAGAAGGATGGGTTTCAAGCATACCTCTTTGTGGCTTGTTTACCTTTTCAGGGTGAGAGCAGGCCGTTTTCCCGGGTAACTCTATTTTGATCCCCCGGGGTTTCACGAGGCATTCCTCTTCGAAACCTACCTGTTTTTCACTCTCGTCTTTTTGTGGGGTGTGGGTTTTATGTCCCACTCTGTGTGTGTGCCTAGACTTAGGAATTTCACTTGAATTTTTCGAAATTTCAAAGTTTTGTTTTTCATTTTTTTTGTCTTTTTGTAAATTTTCAAGATTTTTTTGATTTTTTAAACAAAAACAACTTTTTTCGAATTTTCTTTGGAATTTTCGAATTTCGGATTTGTGGGAGTGGAAGTCTCGCCCTTTTCTTGGGTTTGGCCTTTTACCTCAATTCCTTCGTCGATTTTGAATTTGGTTTTCTTTTCACAATCTTTGTGCGCCCGAGAAGAGCTGCTATGGGATTTATGGGTTTTAAGCTCCTTGCTTAAAACATCCATTTTTTTGAAAGTTGCCCATATATCAGCTAGCATTTCTCGTTCTTTGGCTGTTTTGAAAACCTCTTTTGATTTACTCAACGAGGATTTTGGAAGTGTGGGAGTGGAGGACTCGCCCCTTTCTGGTTTTTGGCCTTTTACCTCACATCCTTCGTCGAGTTTGAGATCGGTTTTTTTTTCCCGATCTTTGTGCGCCCGAGAAGAGCTGCTATGGGATTTATGGGTTTTAAGCTCCTTGCTTAAAACATCCATTTTTTCTTTGAAAATCACCTATATATCAGCTATTGCTTCTCATTTTTTGGCTTTCTTAGAAACCTCTTTTGATTTACTCGACGAAGATTTTGGCTTTTGCTCCATTTTCTGCAAATTTTCTAAGTATGTACGAATTGTGGAAAACACCTTTTTTTCAAAAATTTTGAGTGTAACTTGTTTGTTTGAAGTTTGGGCGAGGATTTACTGGGCTTCTTTCTGCATTTTGGAGCTGCTTTGTGCTTTTTCTTTGACCCAAATTATATTTTTACCCTTCTGTCGGGCTTTTCTCCAAACGGGCTCTTTTTTCTTCCGTTTTCGAACAGGGGGTGGCTTTTGAGACTCTGGACTCGAATCCTCTTCTTACCTGGGCTTTTCTTTTGCCTTTTGTACCTGTTTTCACATTTTAAAACAGGTTGTCGTTTTGGCTCAAACGACCTTTTTGTGTTTTGAGAGTTTTTGATTTTTTTGGAAAATTCGGGGTGTTTACAGAACTGTAATCGACCCTGGAGGCTACGAATTTGGGTGAGATTGGAGGGTGGAGCCATGTCTATGATGGCTCGACACTTAGAGGGGTCGACTTCTATACCCCTTTGGCTTACCATAAAGCCTAGAAGCTTTCCAGACTCTACCCCGAATACACATTTTTTAGGGTTTAGCTTTACTTTGTAAAGCCTAAGCCTTTCGAAAATCTTTTGCAAACATTCGATATGAGTGCGTCAGGTTTTAGATTTCGCCAAGAGATCATCTACATACACTTCTACGAGCTCATGAATCTGATCATGGAAGATCGTAGTCATGGCTCTCTGGTATGTTGCGCCAGCATTTTTCAAACCAAAGGGCATGACTGTATAGCAATATGTGCCCCATGGGGTTGTGAATGCGGTCTTACCCTGATCTCGTGGACTTAATTTAATTTGATTATAGAATGAATAGCCATCCATAAATGAAAACATTTCATGATTTGCAGTACTATCGACTATCAAATCTATGTTTGGTAAAGGATAGTTATCCTTTTGAGTGGCTTTATTCAGGTTTCTAAAATCAATGCATATTCGAATTTTCCCATTGGTTTTTTGAACTACAACGATGCTTGACAACCATTCAGAATACGCAATGGGTTTTATAAATTCGGCTTTTAATAGATCTTCTAAACCCTCTTTGACTTGCGTGTGTACATTCGGGTGTATTTTTCTAAGCTTTTGCTTTATGGGTTTTACATCCGCATCTAAGGGAAGACGATGTTCGACAATGCTGGGGTCTATGCCCGGCATGTCTTCATACGTCCATGCAAACACATCTAAATAGGTTCGTAGAAATGCAATGAATGCTGATCTTTCATGTTCATGCAAACATGCGCCTATCTTGATGAGTTTGGGATTGGAATCACTCCCTAGGTTTACCTCTATGAAATCTCCTCCTACTAAATTGGAAGGTCTTTCAAAATCGAGAATTTTATGAAATTCTAGGAGCTCATAAGTGGGATCTTCCTCAAGGGGATCCACTTCTGGGCTTCGATCATTCTCGTGGGTTATAGACCCGAGGGAATTTGATGCGTGAGTTTTCAAAAGACCTGGTTTTATACTTGGATTCTCAATCGATTTTGAAATTTTTTGGTTTGGCTATGCAGACGACGTGTCTTTCGAAATCTTTTTCCAAAGTCTTACCAGGAGCAGCTATGTACAAAATCTTTTTGGTATTTTGTAGATTTTTGATTTTTTTGAGTTTTTGCAAAACAAGAACTTTAGAAACTATACAAACTACCCTATTTTCGGTTTTTCGATTTTCCCATGTTTTTGGTTTTTGCGAATTTTCCATTTTTTTGATTTCGAGTTTTTCAAATGTTTTTGTATTTTTATGAAAGGGATCTTCCATCAAACCTACAAAGGGAAAACACTATGGGTTAGACTCGGAATAAGAGGTCTAAATCGTAGATCTCTTCTTGGATAGGTTCTAGGGCACCCTTCACCCAGGTGGTCATAGGGGGTGGCTCTGGCGGTATTTTGGGAGTATAGCCGATCCCATATCGGCTTGGGTTGGCCCTAGGAAGGATGGGCTCTAGGAGACCCTAGTTCTGTGCTCCTAGACTTTTATAGGGCGTATAGCCCATATTCAACAGCATGTTCCATGATTTTTTGTTTTTTGAAAAATTATGATACAAATCGTGGTCCTGGAACTTGTTGTCGTCCATATTGTGCTCGTATGGCTTTTTGTCCAGGGGTTTTGGAAATAAAGGATGTTTGGGTCTTTCTAGAAGGGTTAGGATTGGGAGGGGGCCTGCTTTGAGCGGCACCTTCACATACACAACCTTCCTAGGATTGTTCAACATGAGCCTTTGTGGCTCGACCTTGGTCTACCCCAGGTTAGCCTCATGGGCCTGGGAACTCGACAAACAAGGGGAGTTTATGATCCCCTGAAACTGAGGGTGACTCTCACCTAGGATCACCACGACTTGGTCCCTGAAAGGGATCTTGACACACCTGTGGAAGGTGGATGGCACAACGCACAAGTTGTGTATCTAGGGCCTTCCCAGCAACAGGTTATAATGGGGGTGGATGTCCAAGACATGGAACACCCCCGTGTGTGATCCCTCCCATTTCCATCGGGAGTTCGATCGATCCTAAAGGTCTAGATGCATTCCCATCGTATCCGGTGATAACAATGGGGCTTGGGTTCACAGAAGTCAAGGTGACTCCGATTTGGTACGCCACATGAAGTGGAAGGATGTTGAGCCCTCCTCCCCATCGACTAGGCACCTGTCCAGAGAGTGGTTATTTAGAACCACCTCGATATGCAGGGCCTGGTTGTGGGACTCGTAGGGTCTATCTACATCATCTTCCGAGAAAGTGATGGGCAATTTTGCTCCTATTGACGCCACTTGGTCAGATAGGGATTCAGGACTTATGTTCGAACTAACCTTAGCTCTTTCTAGAATTTTCTCTAGCACGAGTCTATGCCTAGGTGAAGTTTGTATAAGCTCTAGGATGGACATGTGGATAGGAATCTTTGAAAGATGGTTTTCGAAATCATAAGGGTTTAGGACGATTTTCCCATTGTCTGCTTTCGGCAGAACTCTAGGAATACATGCTTTTGAGGGGCCAGGCACACTGACCACCTTTTTAGCACTTTGTAGGTGCGAGGGTTGATAGATCCTCCCGGATCTAGTCACTTCCCCCACAACCAACCTAGGGTTCGCACTTGAATTGGCTCTAATTAAGAGTTTAGGAGCATCTTGAAGTTTTAAAACTGGTTTAGCCGGGGATTCAACTCTTGGTGGTCCCCGGATGATGACTTGGGCGGGCTTCTTGTAAAGTACAAGAGTAGACGCACAAGTGGGTCGACCAAACTTTGACGATTGCGCTAGAATTTTCAAAAAGGTGAGGGTACATACCTCCTTTCATTTCCCACTGCTACAGGCGTGCTTGGGAAAGGGTTCTTTGAAGATAGCTTGAGTTGGCTCAGGTTTCGCAGTGACTTGGAGCCGACCCTCCGCTATCAAGTTCTCGATTTTATTTAAAAGGGAGAAGCAATGCTTTGTATCATGGCCTTTGAGCCGATGATATTTACAAAAACGATTTAAATATCCCCCTTTGGAAGTGACTCCTTTGGGGATTTCGGGAAGTTCAATCATGCCTTGGGCAAGTAGGAGGTCTAGGACCTCTGACACAGGTTGCCCCAGCGGTGTGTACTCCCGTTTTTCAATAGGTTTTTGAAAATTTCTCTCCCTTTTGTTTTCTAATTTTTCAAAATTCTTTGAAGTGCCCGCCAAACCTGGATCCACCCGGACATTAGCGATTTTATGGGGCTTTGCCCCTTTGTCCATCGTGGGTAGCCCATAAGTGATGGGTTTTTCCAAGCGGGTTTTGGAAACGGCACTTCCTTTCCATAAATGATCGTATATCCCCTTTTTCAGGTTTGTTTCAAAAAGGGATGCTTTTTTTATCAACTTATGGAAAGTTGAGATTTCATGGAGCGAGAGAAGGGTCTTTAGCTCGCTTTTAAAATTATCCAGGATGAGCATGACTGCGCATCCTTCGGATATTGGCTCTCGCACTTGGCCCAAAAGGGACCTCCATCGAATAATGAAGGCATGTACGTTTTCGTTCATGCCTTGCTTCGTATCCCTTAAAGTGTTTAAAGTCAACGTGACCTCTACGTTATGTGCAAATCTTTGCAAGAAGCAGTTCGCTAACTCTTCAAAAGTAGCAAACTAGCTTAAATCGTAGGAAGCCAGCCATTTGACAACTGTGCCTTTAAGGGATAAAGGGAACCAATACACCCATTTCATCGAGTCCTTTTTCTTCTTATGGGCTCGACGCGGGAAAAGTTGCAAGTGAGACCTAGGGTCTCCCATGCCATCATACCGATGGAAGTTCGGTATTTCATCGTCACTGTCTGTTTCGTAATCCATGGGAAGGAAATCAGACAGGGCATAACTCTTTTTCTCTTTATTTTGCCCTTTTAGCAGCTGTTGTAGGGCTTTACGGTCCTTTTGTGTGAAGGACTCATGGTATTGGTTGCCTTCCATTACGGAGGCCTCTTTGTGCTTGTGAGGTTTTTCAGTTTTTTTCTTGGCCCTTTGTTCACCATTCGATGAACATGAATCGCCTGCTTCAGCCTCTTGGCTAAGAGCATCGATTTTGGCCTCAAATTCCCTTCTCAAGTCTTCTATCTCGTCTAGTTTGATTTTATTTTTCAAAATCCTCCTAGAGTGAGAACTTGATGCGCATGAGCCTTGGCTCGACACTTCACTTGGGTTGGATTTTGACATGCTTTCAAGCTTTTCAAAATTCCTACGTATGAAGTACAATAAAGAAAGAGTTAAAAACAACACCTTTTGGAAAATATTTTCGCAAGGTTCCTAGAGTAACTCAATTTTAAAAGACTTGCGTCCCACCGGGCGTGCCAAATCCTGTAGACGCAGAAAGTTCCCGCTTCTGGTTCTTAGGCCTGAAGCGAGTCTTTTCGTGTGTCTAAGTTCTAATTAAGCAAAAGGGCATGCCAGCTAGCATACTTAAGCTAGCGAAGAGAAATTTAAATCTGACTCCTAACATGGCGACTGTGAGCAAGTAAGCACTTTTCGTCGCAGACCTTCTTCCACAGATGCACAAGGGTTAGTCTGTACGCTTAAAAATCGAGTTTTGAAATATGAGAACCTACAAAAACATTTTGAGGTGTTTGACTCGGGTTATTTTTGTATGGTTTTCAAATTTTATTTTACGTGGATTTGCACGTGCCTATGTCTTTCTTTTTATCCCTTTTCGGGCCAACTAGGTGTGTGTTATGAACACTTAACCTAAGTGGGGCGACTTTGAGCGGGAGTATGGGGTTTGCTTTGATGCAATATGCATCCTAACTCGTGGTATGGCGTATATGCAATGGAAACTCATGCAACTCCGAAGGGAAAACCCGAAATTGAAAGACAATGCCGAAGGGAAATGACTTGTAATATAAATTGCCGAAGGGAAATTGCGGAAGGGAAATTGCAAAAGGGAAGTATGGCTATATCTTAAGAGCGGAAAGGCTCAATAGTGCAAGTGTGTGCCGTGTATATATTGTAAAGACTACGCATACTGCTGAACCTTAAAACCCAAATCTTAAAGACATAGCCGAAATGGAAATACTTATAATATATATGGGCCCGAAGGTCGCCAACGTGTTGCGTGGGTGTTGTGTGTATATTGAAAGACAACTCACACGACTTAAATGAAACCCAAATATAAATTGCAATATGGCCTTAACTAAGGTCTTGGGAGTAAGAGCGAAAGCTCAATGTGTGTGAGTGCGAGAATTGAAGTACTACGCACACGACATGAAATTAAACCCAAATATAAATTGCAATATGGCCTTAACTAAGGTCTTGGGAGTAAGAGTGAAAGCTCAATGTGTGTGAGTGTGAGAATTGAAGTACTACGCACATGACATGAAATTAAACCCAAATATAAATTGCAATATGGCCTTAACTAAGGTCTTGGGAGTAAGAGCGAAAGCTCAATGTGTGTGAGTGCGAGAATTGAAGTACTACGCACACAACATGAAATTAAACCCAAATATAAATTGCAATATGGCCTTAACTAGGGTCTTGGGAGTAAGAGCGAAAGCTCAATGTGAGTGAGTGCGAGAATTGAAAGGCAACACACACGACTTAAAATTAAACCCAAGTGAAATATATCACGGCCCTTACTTGGGTCTTGCAAATAAGAGCGAAAGCTCAATGTGTGTGAGTGCGAGAATTGAAAGATAACACACACAACTTAAGCAAAACCCCACGCAACTTAAATTATATAAATAAATTTATATCTTAATGGCTGATTAGGCCCGTGTGTGTTCAAAATCGTGCACGACTAAGAGCGAGATAGGCTCAAGTGCACATGTGTGTGGGTGTGCCAAGCCACGTTATTACAAGCGGGGGGAGACAATGCTCCGTTATCACAACCCCGTATCAAATTTAATTTAACTTAAGCAAGTCTATAAATGAGGACTGAGTTAGGCACTTACGTATAGCTGGTCCGGAGGTGACTTGCTTGAGCTTAGGCTTGGGCGTCGCCTTGGGCTGCAAGAGGGAGCTCCTCAGAATGGCACGACAAGGGAGTGACTGGCCGGGTGAAGCAAGGGTGGCAGGTGTGGCGCCTTGGGGCTTGCCAGCTGATAGGAGGGTGCTGCTGTGGTGTCTTGGTGTTGGGGTAGTTAGGGAGTGTCACTAAGGCGTAGGGCAGGTACTAGGGAAGGTGGAGCTAAGGGGTGACTAGGGGGGATGGCTAAGGAAGAAGATGGAAGGTTGCGGGTGTTTAGGTGTAGTCGGCTATGGTTGGCCGACTGGTGGCAGGTTAGGTGATGGCCGGCTGGGGTAATTAGGGGTGTTTAGGGATGGCGAGGGGGAGCTAGCTAGGGAGTTGTCTAAGGGATGGTTCAAAGGAAAGGAGGGGCAAGTCCTAGGGAAAACGGATAAGGTGGCTGGGATAGTTAGGTGCAGTCGGGTAGAGATTGGCCGACTGGTGGCAGGTTAGGTGATGGTCGGCTGGGGTATGGTTGAAGGGTGGCGGGTAGCTAGGTGGTGTGGTGGCTGAGAGTGGAGGGGGAGTGAAGATAGGGTGGAGTTAGGATAGGGTACTAACCGGATAGGAGAGGGAGGTTGGTGTCCAAGGAGGGTAGTCAAGTGGAAGCAGTGGAGCTGGCCGGGCAGTTGGTGGTGGAGTGGGTTGGTGCAGGCCGGGAGGTAGTGGTAATGTGGAGTGGTGCAAGCCGGGAGGTAGTGGTGGCGTGGAGTGGTGCAGGCCGGGAGGTAGTGATGGAGTAGGTGAGAGAAGAGAGCAAGATGAGAGAGGGCTCGGCTGGCCCCAAGTGCTGGAAAGAAGTTGAAAACCCGCCCACTACGGGGGGGGGGGGGGGGGTTTATAGGATTTTCAAAAGTCGGTTTGGGCTGGTTTTGAAAGGGTAGTTTGGTGGTTAGGTGGTGGGGGTTTAGTGATAAGGTGGGCTAGATATTTATGCAGACCAGATTTTTAGTTTAGGTGGTTTTAGGGATATGGTGGGCTAGGGTTTAGGTGGGTGGTTTAGTAGTTTAGGGCTTAGCTAGGTGGGTTGGTTTTGGGGTGAGGTTTAGTGAGGTGGGTTAGGTGTTTAGGCTAGGATTAGGTTAGGATTAAGGAAATTTGGCTAGGTTTAGGGAAGGATTAGGGAGGTAGGTTAGGTGATTAGGTTGGGATTAGGGAAGTGGGTTAGGTGATTAGGCTACGATTAGGCCGGGATTAGGGTAAATGGCTAGGATTAGGGGTTTTGGCTTAGGATTGGGTTAAGAGTCTCCCTTTGCATAACCCATGGACTTCATTGCATCATGTTGGTGCAGCCCGAGGTTAGGTGTAGGCTCATACAAGCTTAAACCCACACTAATTAGGCTAACCCATATGATTAACCCAAACTTGACACACAAGTCAAGCTTAATACATCTCCCTCATGCTTATCCTCCCCACTCTCTCTCATGCCCATAATCCCACGTGAATTTCAAATGGGCTCCACCTCCATTTATGAGAAGGTGATGTGGGCCATGGATGTGGATATTGAATTGGATTTTTGGATCTTCGCCTTGCATCAGTACTCCGTCTTGCGTTGGGTCTTCGCCAACATGATCGTCCGCTTCTGTTTTCACCTTCCGGAGATGATTTTACATGACTTTTATTGATAACAGGGACTTGGACGTTCGAGATCCTAGGGATGGATCTAACACGAGAGTTGTTGTGCCGGGCTTGACATGTGCTCTGGTTCCGGGCTCTCTTTAGCTCTTCTAGTCCTGCTTGCATCAGGCCAAGCCGCTTCGCGGGGTTTCAAAATGTGTTTTAAAAGGGTTTTAAAAGCATATTATACATATTTTAAAGCATATACAGTTTAAACATATGTACAGGGTTGCCTGGAAGGCTCTTGGGTTTCCAGACTCAAAATAGCCCTTTGGGGCTGCTTTTACAAAACTAGGTTTATTTGAGAAGTTTGTGGGATTTCGGGGTGTTTACACTAACCCAAACCTAACCTAGACTTAGACCTTCTCACCCAAAACCACACCCACTTCACCTAGCCGACCTCACCTAGTTGGACCACCTAGACCCTAACCAACTAAACCCAGCCCACCTAACCGACCTATCCCAAACCACTAGCCCAACCCACCTAAATAAAAATATCTAGCCCACAATATCCCAGCCCACCAAAAATGAAAAATATCCAGCCCAGCCCAACCGACCTAGCTCCCTTATCCCAACCACTAATCCCTAGCCAGCCTATATAAACCCCATACATCACCTGCGGGTTTTTCCCTCTTCACGGTCTGGACTGTCCCGGCTCTTGACTCTTGGGGATTCGGCCAACTCCTCTCTTCACCCTCTCCACTCCCAACTGAGCAGCACTTGCCATCCTCCCACCTTCGGCGAGGAGCTCCATCTTCCTCTCTTCACTCCCTCTTCATCCCCTCCACTCGGCCAACACCTGGACAGCGCCACCTACCTTCCACCCGGCCACCAGCACCTGCCACCCAACACCTGCTGCCTCCTTCCCAGCTAAGCACCACTCACCTTCCACCCGACCACCAAAATCACTCCCTTCCACTTGGCCAGCATCCCTGCACTCCTAGCCAAGCACCACCTATCATCCTCCCTCCATTCCCGGTTAGTACCACTCACCCTTCCCCAAAGCAGCAGCACCCCTTCACCATACCCCACTCCAACTCTACTCGACCTGTCACCTTAGAACCTTAACACCCAACCTACCTTCCCTAAAGCATCCACAAACCAGCCGGCCAACACTCCTACCAGTCGTGACAAGCTACCTAAGGGACTCCTCTTGGCTGCTCAAGGCGAATCACATGTCCAAATCCAAGCAAGTTGAAGATGGACCAGCTACATGTAAGTGCCTAAACTTGGTCTATTATATGAACTTGCTTTATATTCAATTAAATTTTGATATGGGGTTGTAATAATGGAGCGTAGTATCCCCCCCAAGATGTAATATTGATGTATGACATACAAGCACACACGTGCACTTGAGCCTTTCTGCTCTTAGTTGTACACTTTTTGCACACACACGGGCCTTGACAGCCCCTGAGATATAATTTTATTTATATAAGTTCAGCTGCGTGTGTTTACATTCAAGTCGTGGGTGTTGTCTTTCAATTCCACACTCACACACATTGAGCTTTTGCTCTTACTCCCAAGACTCTAATAAGAGCCATATTGCAATTCAATTTGGGTTTTACATTCCAAGTCGTGTGAGTAGTCTTTCCATATATACACGACACACACTTACACAATTGAGCCTTTCGGTTCTTAAGATATAGCCATATTTCCCTTTTGCAATTTCCCTTACGCAATTTCCCTTCAGCTATGTCTTTCAATTCCGAGTTTTCCCGTTCCGTTGTGTGAGTTTGCATTGCATATTCGCCATACCACGAGTTAAGACGCATATTGCATCAAAGCAAACCCCATACAGCCATGCAAAAATCGCCCAACTTAGGTCACTTGCGCACACACCTAGTTGGCCTAAATAGTGTAAAATTGAAAGACATAGGCACGTGCAAATCCCATGTCAAATAAAATCTGCAACAATACAAACAAAACTCAATCAAACACTTCGTATGTTCTTGAAGAGGTTACATTTGTTTAAAATCAACTTTGCTAAGCGTATAGACTGACCCTTGCACATCGGTGCAAGAAGGTCCGTAACGAAAAGAGCCCACTTGCTCATAGTCGCCCCAAACGAGTTAGATTTTCAAAACTTCCTTCGCTAGCTTGAGTAAGCTAGCTGGCATGTCCTTTTTTATAAAAGCGACTTAGACACACGAAAAGGTTCACTTCAGGCCTAAGAACTAGGAGTGAAGATTTTTCGTGTCTACAAATTTTTGGCACGCCCGGTGGGATCTGGGCCTTGTGCAAAGTCAATTCATATAAGGAAACCTCACGAAATTTTTTTTCAAAGAAAGTGTTTTAACTCTTGTTTGTTGCATTTCATACTTACGATTTTGAAAAGCATTGAAGCATGTCAAATCCGGAATCCAATGAAGTGTCGAGCCATGGCTCATGCGCATCAAGTTCTCATTCTAGGAGGTTTTCGAAAAATTGAAACAAACTAGAAGAGATTGAGGACTTAAGAAGGGATTTTGAGGCCAAAATCACTGCTCTTAGCCAAGAGGCTAAAGCAGCTGACTCATGTTTCTCAAATGGCAAACCAAAGGCCAAGAAAAAGTTTGAAAAAACTCTCAAACATAAAGAGACCTCCGCAATGGAAGGCAACCAATACCACGAGTCCTTCACACACAAGGATCGTAAAGCCCTACAACAGCTGTTGAGAGGGCAAAACAAAGAGAAAAGGAGTTACGCCCTGTCTGTTTTCTTACGTATGGATAATGAAACAGACAGTGACAATGAAATACCAAACTTCCATCGGTATGATGACACAGGAGACCCTAGGTCTCACTTGCAACTTTTCTCTCGTCAAGCCCATAAGAAAAAGAAGGACTCGTTGAAATGGGTGTATTGGTTCCCTTTATCCCTCAAAGGCACAACTGCCAAATGGCTGGCTTCCTACGACCTTAGCCAGTTCGCTACTTTTGAAGAGTTAGCGAACTGCTTTATGCAGAGATTCTCGCATAACGTAGAAGTCACGCCTACTTTAAACACATTGAGGGATGCAAAACAAGGTATGAACGAAGACGTACATACGTTTATCGTTCGTTAGAGGTCTCTCCTTGGACAAGTGCGAGAGCCAATATCTAAAGGATGCGCAGTCATGCTCATCCTGGATAATTTTAAAAACGAGTTGAAAACCCTTCTCTCTCTTCATGAAATCTCAACTTTCCACAAGTTGATAAAAAAAACATCCCTTTTCGAAACAAATTTGAAAAAAGGGATTTATGATCACTTGTGGAAAGGAAGCGTGGTTTCAAAAACTCGCTTGGAGAAGCCCAACACTTATGGGCTACCCACCGCGGATAAAGGGGCAAAGCCCCACAAAATCGCCAATGTCCGGGTGGATCCAAGCCCCGCAAGTGCTTCAAAAAATTTTGAAAAAATAGAAAATAAAAGAGAGAAAAATTTCCAAAAACCCTTTGAAAGACGAGAGTATACTCTGCTGGGGCAACCTGTGTCGGAGGTCCTAGACCTCCTACTTGCCCAAGGAATGATCGAACTCCCCGAAATTCCAGAGGGAGTCACTTCAAAAGGGGGATTTTTAAACCGATTCTGCAAGTATCATCGGCTCAAAGGCCATGACACAAAGCGATGTTTCTCCCTGCTTAAAAAATCGAGAACTTGATAGCAGAAGGCCGGTGTAGACACGGAAAACCTCCGCCTCCCTGGTTTCTCAGGCATGGGGTGAACCTTTTCGTGTGTCTAAGTCCTATTTGTATAAATAGGGCGTGCCAACTAGCTTACCTAAGCTAGCGAAGATATATTTTAACCTGACTTCTAACGTGGCGACTGTGAGCAAGCAAGCTCTTGTCATCGCAGATCTTCTTGCACCGGTGCTCAAGGGTCAGTCTGTACGCTATAAAAATCGAGTTTGGGGTAGAAAAAGCCTACAAAAGTGGTTCGAGGTGTTTTGATTCGGGTCTTTTTTATACGATTTCCAGATTTTAGATCACGTGGATTTGCACGTGCCTAAGTCTTTCTTTTTATCCCTTTATGGGCCACCTAGGTGTGTGTTATGAACACTCCACTACATGGGGCGAATTTTGAGCGGGAGTATGGGGTTTGCTTTGATGCAATATGCACCCTAACTCGTGGTATGGCGTAGATGCAATGCAAACTCACGCTACTCCAAAGGGAAAACCCGAATTTAAAGACAATACTGAAGGGAAATGACTTGTAATGTAAATGCCGAAGGGAAATACATATATAAGGCATATATGGGCCCTTACTTGGGTGTTGCCAATAAGTGCGAAGGCTCAATGTGGGTGCGTGCTTGAATTGAAAGACTACACACACGACATGAAATAAAACCCAAATATAACTTGCAATATGGCCTTGATTAAGGTCTTGGGAATAAGAGCGAAAGCTCAATGTGTGTGAGTGCTTGAATTGAAGTACTACGCACACAACATGAAATTAAACCCAAATAGTATAGCACGGCCCTTACTTGGGTCTTACAAATAAGAGCGAAGGCTCAATGTGTGTGAGTGCTTGAATTGAAGTACTATGCACACAACATGAAATTAAACCCAAATAGTATAGCACGGCCCTTACTTGGGTCTTACAAATAAGAGCGAAGGCTCAATGTGTGTGCGTGCTTGAATTAAAAGACAACACACCCAACTTAAGCAAAACCCTACGTAATTTAAAGTATATACATAAATTTATATATTAGGGGCTGATTAGGCCCGTGTGTGTTCAAAATCATGCACGACTAAGAGAGTGCACGTGTGTGTGGGTGTGCCAAGCCACGTTATTACAAGCGGGGGGAGACTATGCTCTGTTATTACAACCCTGTATCGAATTTAATTCAAGCAAGTCTACAACTAAGGATCGAGTTAGGCACTTACTTATAGCTGGTCCGAAGATGCCTTGCTTGAGCGTGGGCTTGGCCTTCGCCTTGGGCTGCAAGAGGGAGCTCCTCGGAGTTGAACGACAAAGGGGCTGCTGGCCAGATGCTTTGGGTGCGCGGGGAGGGCACTTTGAAGGTGGCCGGCTGCTAGGAATGGGCTGGCTTTGTGTGTTGGGCTAAGGTGACTAAGTAGGGTCACTAAGGGAGGGTGTAGTGTTAGGAAATATGGCACTAAGTGGGAGCCTAAGGGAGTGTCTAAGGGAGTGCCTAAGGGAGATATATGGCTGGCAGGTGGCTGGCCGAATGGTTTAGGTGCAGTCGGTTGGAGTGGCCGACTAAGGGAGGCTTGGTGGTGGCCGGCTGCTAGGGTGGCTAGGGATGTGGTGGATGGGAAGGGAGCTAGCTAGAGTATGGGGTAAGGTGGAGTTAGGGGCTGATGGGAGGTAATAGGGGCAGGTCTTAGGGAGCTAAGTGGAGTGGCCGGGTGTTGCTAGGGGAAGTAGTTCTAGGCGGGCGGTTGAAGTGGCTGAGGTCTGGCCGAATGGGTAGGGTGACATATAGGTGGTGTTAGGGTGAGGTGGTGTAGGTGGCTGAGAGTGGAGGGGTAGTGAAGAAGAGGTAGAGTGAAGGATAGGGTACTAATCGAAAGGGGAAGAAGGCAGTGGATGGAAGAGGAGCAGCCGGGTGGTTGAAGTGGATGGTTCGGCCGGATGAAAAGGGTGGCGATGTGGAGCTTGGCTAGAGTGGTGGTGGTGGTGGTGGTGCTTGGCTGGGAGGCAGTGGCGCAGGTGGAGCAAGGTGGTGGCAGGCTGTGGTGCAGGTGGAAGACTCGGCTGGGAGAGATGGCTGAGGTCGGCTGGGTTGGAAGAAGCTGGAAAACCCGCCCCTTGGGGGGGGGGTATATAGGGCTGAAGAGGGCGGTTGGGGCTGGTATTAGGAGGGTGGTAAGGTGGTCTAGGGGTGGTGGTGTGGTGATAAGGTGGACTAGTTTTGGGGAGGGGCCAGATATTTTGATTTAGGGGGTATTAGGAATATGGTGTGCTAGGTTTAGGTGGGGTGGTTTAGGGGTTTAGGGTTTAGCTAGGTGGGTTGGTTTTGGGGTGAGGTTTAGTGAGGTGGGTTAGGTGATTAGGCTAGGATTAGGTTAGGTTTAGAGAAATTAACCTAGGTTTAGGGAAGGATTAGGGAAGTGGGTTAGGTGATTAGGTTGGGATTAGGCCGGGATTAGGGAAGTGGGTTAGGTGATTAGGCTAGGATTAGGACAGGATTAGGGTAAAAGGCTAGGATTAGGGGTTTTTGGTTAGGGTGGGGTTAAGGAGCTCCCTTTGCATGACCCATAGACCTTAATTACATCATGTTGGTGCAGCCCTAGGTTAGGTTTTGGCTAATTACAAGCTTAAACCCACTTTAATTAGGTTAACCCACATGATTAACCCCAAACTTGACACACAAGTCAAGCTTAATTACAACCACACTCTAATCTTATCCTCCCCCACTCTCTCTCATGCCCATAATCCTACGTGAAATTCAAGTGGGCCCCACCTCCATTTATGAGAAGGTGATGTGGGCCATGGATATGGATATTGGATTGGATCTCTGGATCCAAATCCAAATCCAAGTCCACACATGGGTTTGGATTGGGATCTGGATATATATGGTCCAGATCCGATCCAAACTGAATTCTGACTCCTTCGGGCTGTGTTCGAAACGAACGGTTTATGCAGGGTCTGACAGCATCAATACTCCGTCTGTGTTGGGTCTTCGCCAACATGATCGTCCGTTTCTGTTTTCGCCTTCCGAAGCTGATTTCAAGTAATGTTTTGATGATAACAGGGTCTTGGACGTTCGAGATCCTGGGGGTGGATTCAACGCGAGAGTTGTTGTGCCGGGCTCGACTTGTGCTCCAGTTCTGGGCTCTCCTTGACTTCTCTGGTCCTGTCTTGGTTAGGCCAAGCTGCTTTGGGGTTTCAAAATGTGTTTTAAAAGGTTTTTAAAACCATATTATACATATTTAAAACATATAAAGTTTAAAACATATGTACAGGGTTATCTGGAAGGCTCCTGAGTTTCCAGACTCAAAATGGCCCTTTGGAGCTGCTTGTATAAAACCAGGTTTGTTTTGAGAAATTCGTGGGATTTTAGGGTGTTTACAGATGCCCCTCTTTGGCCTTGTCCAAATCGATTTGGATAAGGGCAAAGATGACAAACACCCCTTTCAATGTCTCCCTAGATCTAACCACGAAGAATATGGGATCGTCCCAATCTTTAGCAAAATCTCACTTTTAAAACCCTGGTAGGAGGAGATATCACGCCAAAGGGATATGTTATGGAATCTGGTCCTAAATGGGATCATGTTTATGCAAGTGCCATGCGTGGAATGCAGATGACATGGGTGTGGTGCCAAGAGTGGCGACCTCCCAGAGACCAGATGTGGTCGAACTCTAGAGACTTACAAGGCCTACTGCTCCAAGTGAGCAGATCCTATGCTGTTCGATGTTCGATTTTTCAAAATTTATTTACAAAAAGGGACAACTGTCTTGAGTCTTGATCCGAAGGATCTCGAGCTCTTCATGTTCGCCCTTGTTTGAGTCTTAACACTCGCTTATCTAGCAGAGGTTTTGTAAGAAAACAAAGCTACATTTCAAATTCCTACGCCTTACTCGAAACGTCAAATTCTCAAACAAGATGAAATTCAAGTAAGTAAATCCTAATTTTACTTTAGGATTCCTCGAAATGAATCATGCTTTAGATTGGGATAAGCCAGGGATGGGAAAGAGATACCACGGTTCCTTCTGAAGCGTCTCGTGGTTTAAGGCATAGAAGGCGGAAAACTGCTCTTTTTGAGCTTTTTGGCCTCTTTTTCCTTTTTTTCATAGAGGGTCTCCCTTTGGGAGTATTTTTTCTTTAATCCCTCTTTTTCACAAGAGAATCGATTTTTCTTTTGAATTCTGGTTTCTTTCTTTTGGAAAGAGACTTTTGAATGGGAAATTCCCTTTGTTTGGGCCTTGTTTTTCCTTTTGGAAGGAGAAGAGAAGCGGGGAGGACTTATCCCAAGCTTACACTCGATCCATTCCAGATCAGCCTATTTAGAAATAGCACGTACTACTTGCAAGTATCTTGCTATATTGAACTAGGCCTTTCTTTGTAAGAAGAAGGATTTTAAAATGTAACCACGATTTTGAAGACTCCACTCTTTCACAAGTGTGAATTCTTTCACTCAGGATCACACGACTTTGCCTTTGCACCTTATTTTCATGTCTCAGGGCAGCTATCCCTTAAAATTTTTGAAAAACTGGAATTTAATCCAAATCCTACACATAATACTCCTTTAAGTATTGAATATTGATAGGATATGCTAAATTCCTACCTTCTACATCGATCAACCAATACGAATTGTTTGTGGTGGTTGCTCGTACAACATAGGGTCCATCCCACTTGGGGCGCCACTTTTCGAGGGGATGTGGGCCACGATAGTGGATGATTTTCAAAACCAGATCCCCCACTTCAAAGTGGCGAGGTCTCATGTGTTTGCCATAATGTTGGGCTATCCTTTGCTGGTATGCACGAGCATGATCCATGGCAAGGAGTCGCCTCTCATCCAGCAAATCTAGTTCGGCCATCCTAGCATGCTGAAGCGTCTCTAGGGGGAGGTCGAGTGCAATGGATGTATGGAATGAATGCAGTTGAGTATGAATGGGAAGAATGGCGTTTGTGCCATAGACCAATTCGAATGGTGTGGCATTCGTGGGAGTCCGGATGGAAGTTCTATAAGCCCATAAGGCTTCATCCAGCTTCTCGTGCCACGTCCTACCCTTCTCTAAAGTCTTCTCAATTATGCTAATGAGAGTCTTGATTGTGGCTTCGGCTTGGCCGTTGCCTTGAGGGTAGTAGGGTGAGGAGAAGTGGTGAGTTATGCCATACGTGTTGCACAACTTGACCATCCGTTCGTTCTTGAAAGGGGTGCCATTATCAGACACAAGGTCTCGTGGAACACCAAATCGAGCCAAGATATTCCTCCGGATGAAAGCCACCACATGTTGCCCCAGCACATTGGTTAGGGAAATGGCTTCCACCCACTTGGAGAAATACTCCATGGCTGCTAAAATGAATCGATGCCCATTCGAGGCTTTTGGAAATATTGGGCCTACAATGTCAAACGCCCACATGGTAAATGGCTAGGGGCTGGCCACGGAATGCAATGTAGATGAAGGGATATGAATGGCGTGCCCATGCACTTGACATGGATGACACTTCCTAACATGATCGTGACAGTCCTTCTTCAAGGTGGACCAAAAATAGCCCCCTCTAAGTATTTTCATTGCCATCATGTTGGCATTAACATGACCTCCACATTCTCCATCGTGGAATTCTTGCATCACGATCTTAGCCTCCTCTAGGTCGATACACCTAAGCAGAATGCCGGTAAAACTTTTTTTGTATAAAACCCCACCCAGAATGGTGTATCGGGTCAAAATCTTACGGATGAATGCCTTATCTTTGGATGTGGCATTCTCGGCGAATCCCCCATTTTCTAGAAATTGTTTTATGTAATAAAACCAGGGTTTTTCAATAGACTCTGGGTTATTTTGGCAAATATCCAAGTCGTGTGTGGATGGGTTGGGCGCAAGCCATATTTCTAAAGATCGGATCCCGACAATGGGATCGACCTTTAGGGCTGAACCCAAGGAGGAGAGGGCATCGGCGATGCCATTGTCCTCTCTTCCTACGTGTGTGAGCTTACACGATTGGAAGGACTGGACCAATCGAGTGGCCAACTCTTGATATGGAAGTAGTTTTTCATTACGTACTTGCCAAATTTTCAAAACCTGGTTTATGACAAGGAGCGAATCTCCAAAGACCTCGATGCATGATGCCCCTAGAGTTTTTGAAATTCTTAAGCCTTGTATGAGTGCTTCATACTCAGCTACGTTGTTGGAACATTCGAAATCTAGGCGAACTGCTATGGGAATCTCACCCTTTTCAGGGGAGATCAGGATGACCCCAGCACCAGCCCCTCGTTGGTTTCGTGCCCCATCGAAGTGCATCTTCCACACTTGGTTTTCGAAAGAGTTTGCCAAAATGTGGTTTTGAAAATGGTTTTGTAATATGCCTTCATCAGGTATTTCAGCAAGTGTGGGATATGCATCCTCTAGGGGGAACTCAGCCACGTAATCTGCCAGGGCTTGCCCCTTAACGGAGATCTGGTGATGGTATTTCAGGTCATACTCCATTAGAAGGAGTTGCCATTTGCCCAATCTACCTGTGAGAATGGGTTTTTCGAATAAGTGCTTGATTGGATCAAGCTTGGACACTATCCAGATCTCATGATCTAGGAAATAGTGTCTAAATTTCTGGCAGGCCCAGACTAGGGCCAAGCACGTCTTCTCCATGGCTTGATAATTTCGTTCATAAGCCAAGAGAGTTTTCGAAATGTAGTAGATGGCATACTCCTTATGGGTGTCATCCTCGTATTGAGCCAATAGGGCTCCTAAAGCATTTGCATGCACATAGATGTAGAGTAAAAGCGGTTTTCCTTGCTTTGGAGGATTCAAAACGGGGGAATTAACCAGGTATGCCTTTAGTCTCTCGAAGGACTTCTGGCATTCGTCATCCCATAAGAATTTCGTACCCTTCCTCAACAACTTGTTGAAGGGTTCACATCTAGTTGCCAGATTCGATATGAATCTGCGAACGGATTGTAAACGACCTTGGAGGCTACGGATTTGGGTGAGATTGGAGGGTGGAGCCATGTCTATGATGGCTCAACACTTAGAGGGGTCGACTTCTATACCCCTTTGGCTCACCATAAAACCCAGAAGTTTCCCTGATTCTACCCCGAATACACATTTTTGAGGGTTTAGCTTTACTTTGTAAAGCCTAAGCCTTTCGAAAATCTTTTGCAAACATTCGATATGAGTGCATTGGGTTTTGGATTTTGCCAAGAGATCATCTACATACACTTCTATGAGCTCATGAATTTGATCATGGAAGATCGTGGTCATGGCTCATTGGTATGTCGCACCGGCATTTTTCAAACCAAAGGGCATGACTGTATAGCAGTACGTGCCCCATGGGGTTGTGAAGGCGGTCTTACCCTGATCTCGTGGACTTAGTTTGATTTGATTATAGCCTGAATAGCCATCCATAAATGAAAACATTTCATGATTTGCAGTACTATCGACTATCAAATCTATGTTTGGTAAAGGATAATTATCCTTTGGAGTGGCTTTATTCAAGTTTCTGAAATCGATGCATATTCGAATTTTTCCATTGGTTTTTCAAACTACAACAATGTTTGACAACCAATCAGAATACGCAATGGGTTTTATAAATCCGGCTTTTAACAGATCTTCTAAACCCTCTTTGACTTGCGTGTGTACATTCGGGTGTATTTTCCTAAGCTTCTGCTTTATGGGTTTTACATCCGCATCTAAGGGAAGACGATGCTCGACAATGCTGGGGTCTATGCCCGGCATGTCTTCATACGTCCATGCAAACACATCTAAATAGGTTCGTAGAAATGCAATGAATGCTGATCTTTCATGTTCATGCAAGCATGCGCCTATTTTGATGGTTTTGGGATTGGAATCATCCCCTAGGTTCACCTCTATGAAATCTCCTCCTACTGAATTGGAAGGTCTTTCAAAATCGAGAATTTTATGAAATGCCTGATGAAGGCATATTGCAAAACCACTTTCAAAACCACATTTTGGCAAATTCTTTCGAAAACCAAGTGTGGAAGATGCACTTCGATGGGGCACGAAACCAACGAGGGGTTGGTGCCGGGATCATCCTAATCTCCCCTGAAAAGGGCGAGATTCCCATAGCAGTCCGCTTAGATTTTGAATGTTCCAACAACGTAGCTGAGTATGAAGCACTCATACAAGGCTTAAGGATTTCGAAAACTCTAGGGGCATCATGCATCGAGGTCTTTGGAGATTCGCTCCTTGTCATAAACCAGGTTTTAAAAATTTGGCAAGTACGTAATGAGAAACTACTTCCATATCACGAGTTGGCCACTCGATTGGTCCAATCCTTCCAGTCGTGTAAACTCACACACGTAGGAAGAGAGGACAATGGCATCGCCGACGCCCTCTCCTCCTTGGGTTCAACCCTGAAGGTCGATCCCATTTCAGGGACGAGATCTTTGGAAATATGGCATGCGCCCCATCCATCCACACACGACTTGGATATTTGCCAAAACAACCCAGAGTCTATTGAAAAACCCTGGTTCTATGACATAAAACAATTTTTAGAAAATGGGGGATTTACCGAGGATGCCACATCCAAAGATAAGGCATTCATTCGTAAGATTTCGACCCGATACACCATTCTGGGTGGGGTCTTATACAAAAGGAGTTTTACCGGCATTCTGCTTAGGTGTATCGACCTAGAGGAGGCTAGGATAGTGATGCATGAGTTCCACGATGGAGAATGTGGAGGTCATGTTAATGCCAACATGATGGCAATGAAAATACTTAGAGGGGGCTATTTTTGGTCCACCCTGAAAAAGGATTGTCACGATCATGTTAGGAAGTGTCATCCGTGTCAAGTGCATGGGCACGCCATTCATATCCCATCATCTGCATTGCATTCCGTGGTCAGCCCCTGGCCATTTACCATGTGGGCGTTTGACATTGTAGGCCCAATATTTCCAAAGGCCTCGAATGGGCATCGATTTATTTTAGCAGCCACGAAGTATTTCTCCAAGTGGGTGGAAGCCATTTCCCTAACCAATGTAATGGGGCAACATGTGGTGGCTTTCATCCGGAGGAATATCTTGGCTCGATTTGGGGTTCCACGAGACCTTGTGTTTGATAATGGTACCCCATTCAAGAACGAGCGGATGGTTAAGTTGTGCAACATGTATGGCATAACTCACCACTTCTCCTCGCCCTACTACCCTCAAGGCAACGGCCAAGCCGAAGCCACAAACAAGACTCTCATTAGTATTATTGAGAAAACCTTAGAGAAGGGTAGGACGTGGCACGAGAAGCTGGATGAAGCCTTATGGGCTTATAGGACTTCCATCCGGACTCCCACGAATGCCACACCATTCGAGTTGGTCTATGGCACAAACGCCATTCTTCCCATTCATACTCAACTGCATTCATTTCATACATCCATAGCACTCGACCTCCCCTTAGAGACGCTTCAGCATACTAGGATGGCCGAACTAGATTTGCTAGATGAGAGGCGACTCCTTGCCATGGATCATGCTCGTGCATACCGGCAAAGGATAGCCCGACATTATAGCAAACACATGAGACCTCGCCACTTTAAAGTGGGAGATCTGGTCTTAAAAACCATCCACCATCGTGGCCCACACCCCCTAGGCCAGTGGCGCCCCAACTGGGATGGACCCTATGTTGTACGAGCAACCACTACGAACAATTCGTATTGGTTGATCGACGTAGAAGGTAGGAATTTAGCAGATCCTATCAATATTCAATACTTAAAGAAGTATCATGTGTAGGATCTGGATTAAATTCCAGTTTTCGAAAATTTTTAAGGGATAGCTGCCCTGAGACGTGTGAATAAGGTGCAAAGGCAAGTCGTGTGACCCTGAGTGAGAGAATTTGCACTTGTGAAAGAGTGGAGTTTTCAAAATCGTGGTTACATTTCAAAATCCTTCCTCTTACAAAGAAAGGCCTAGTTCAACATAGCAAGATACTTGCAAGTAGTACGTGCTATTTCTAAATAGGCTGATCTGGAATGGATCGAGTATAGGCTTGGGATAAGTCCTCCCTTCTTCTCTTCTCTTCTCCTTCCAAAAGGAAAACAAAGGCCCAAAACAAAAGGGAATTTCCCATTCAAAATATCTTTCCAAAAGAAAGAAACCAGACTTCAAAAAGAAAAATCAATTCTCTTATGGAAAAGGAGGGATTAAAGAAAAAATACTCCCAAAGGGAGACCCTCGATGAAAAAAAGGAAAAAGAGGCCAAAAAGCTCAAAAAGAGCAGTTTTCCGCCTTCTATGCCTCAAACCACGGGACGCTTCAGAAGGGACCGTGGTATCTCTTTCCCATCCCTGGCTTATCCCAAGCTAAAGCATGGTTCATTTCGAGGAATCCTAAAGTAAAAATAGGATTTACTTACTTGAATTTCATCTTGTTTGAGAATTCGACGTTTCGAGTAAGACATAGGAATTTGAAATGAAGCTTGTTTTCTTATAAAACCTCCGCTAGAAAAGCGAGTGTTAAGACTCAAACAAGGGCAAGCACGAAGAGGTCGAGATCCTTAGGATCGAGGCTCAAGACAGTTGTCCCCTTTTGTAAATAGTTTTATAAATAAGTTTTGAAAATCGAACATCGAACAGCATAGGATTTGCTCACTTGGAGCAATAGACCTTGTAAGTCTCTAGAGTTCGACCACATCTGGTCTCTGGGAGGTCGCCACTTTTGGCACCACTCCCATGTCATTTGCATTCCACGCATGGTACTTGCATGAACATGATCCCATTTAGGACCAGATTCCATAGTAAAACCCTTTGGTGTGATATCTCCTCCTACCAGAGTTTGTAAATTGAGATTTTGCTAAAATTGAGACGATCCCATATTTTTCGTGGCTAGATCAAGGGAGACATTGAAAGGGGTGTTTGTCATCTTTGCCCTTATCCAAATCGATTTGGACAAGGCCAAAGAGGGGCATCTGTAAACACCCCGAAATCCCACGAATTTCTTAAACAAACTTGGTTTTGTAAAAGCAGCCCCAAAGGGCCATTTTTTAGTCTGGAAACCTAGGAGCCTTCCAAACAACCTTGTATATATGTTTTAAACTTCATTTTTCAAAAATATATATTATAGCTTTTAAAAACCTTGTTAAAACACGTTTTTGAAACCCCGAAGCGGCTTGGCCCGATCAAGACAGGACCAGGAGAGCTAAGAAGAGCCCGAAACCGGAGCACATGTCAAGCCCGGCACAACAACTCTTGTATCTTATTCAAACCCCCAGGATCTCGAATGTCCAAGACCCTGTTCTTACCAAAATATCATTTGAAATCATCTCCGGAAAGCAGAAACGGAGGCGGACGACCATGTTGGCGAAGACCCAACGCAGACGGAGTACTGATGCTGTCAGGCCCCGCACGAATCGTCCGTTTCGAACCCAGCTCGAAGGAGTCAGAGTTCAGTTTGGATTGGATCTGGACCATATATATCCAGATCCCAATCCAAACCCATATGTGGACTTGGATTTGGATTTGGATTCAGAGATCCAATCCAATATCCATATCCATGGCCCACATCACCTTCTCATAAATGGAGGTGGGGCCCACTTGAAATTCACGTGGGATCATGGGCATGAGAGAGAGTGGGGATGGAAAATATCAAGAGTGTTGCAATTAAGCTTGACTTGTGTGTCAAGTTTGGGGTTAATCATGTGGGTTAGCCTAATTAAGTGGGTTTAAGCTTGTAATTAGCCAAAACCTAACCTAGGGCTGCACCAACATGAGGTGGTTAAGGTCTATGGGCCATGCTAAGGGAGCTCCTTCACCTAAACCTAACCCTAAACACCTAATCCTAGCCTTCCACCCTAATCCACCCCTAATCTGAGCCTAATCACCTAACCCACTTCCCTAATCTCGGCCTAATCCCAACCTAATCACCTAACCCACTTCCCTAATCCTTCCCTAAACCTAGGTTAATTTCCCTAAACCTAGCCTAATCACCTAGCCTAGCTCACTAAACCTCACCCTAAAACCCAACCACCTAACCTAGCCCTAAACCCCAAAACCACCCCTAGCCCACAATCTACCCAAACCACTAGTTTTCAAAATATCTGGCCCAACCCTTTCCAGCCCACCTTATCTTCATACCACCCTACCTAAACCACCTAACCACTACCCCAAACCCAGCCCTAACCGACCTACCCATCCCTATATAAACCCCCCCCCTTTGGGGGCGGGTTTTCCTAGCTAGTGGCTTCACCCATCCCAATCGGGTCCCCTCCTTCCCCAAGTCCAGCCGAGTCCCACCATCTCCCACCTGCCCCAGCTACTCCACTTGCGCCGCCTGCACCACCACCATCCTTCCATCCCCCCACAGCTTGCACCACCACCTCCACCACCTCCCGGCCGAGCTTCACAGCCTGCCCATCTTCCTCCCAGTCGGGTACCACCTTCTCCCCATTCGGTAAGTACCACTCCCCACTCTACCTAGCTCCTTCTCTACTCCCTCTCCACTCCTAGCCACCCACCATACCACCATCTCACCTACACATCAGCTCTTTGCTGCCACCATTCTCCCTTAGCCGAACCTAGCACAACCTAAACCATCGGCCACTACCTAACTACACCCGGCCAGCCATCTCTTTTCCCCTTAGACTCCCATTCGACCTTCCTTTAAACTCCCTTAGGTTCATATTCCCTAACACTCTATACCCTCTATTAGTGACCCTACACACTCACTTGGCCCAGCCCCTTTAATCGCCCACATCAAGGCGACACCCATTTGCAGCCGGCCACCTTCGAGGCGCCTATCCCGCGCCCCACTTGCAGCCGGCCACCTTCGAGGCGCCTATCCCGCGCCCCACTTGCAGCCGGCCAGCACCCTTTGTCATCCACCCTCGCGGAGCTCCCGTTTGCAGCCCAAGGCGAAGGCCAAGCCCACGCTCAAGCAAGGCCTCTACGAACCAGCTACTCGTAAGTGCCTAAACTCGGTCTTTAGTTGTATACTTGCTTGAGATTCAATTTGATACGAGGTTGTAATAACGGAGCATAGTCTCCCCCCGCTTGTAATAACATGGCTTGGCACACCCACACACGTGCACTCTCTTAGTTGTGCACGATTTTGAACACACACGGGCCTAATCAGCCCCTAACACATATATATATATATATATATATATATATATATATATATATATGCTTTTATTTTCGAAGGATTTTGTTTAAGTTGGGTGCGTTGTCTTTCAATTCAAGCACTCACACACATTGAGCTTTCGCTCTTATTTGAAAGACCCAAGTAAGGGCCGACCTATACTATTTGGGTTTCATTTCATGTCGTGTGAGTAAGTCTTTCAATTCAAAGCACTCTCACACACATTGAGCTTTCGCTCTTATTTGAAAGACCCAAGTAAGGGCCGACCTATACTATTTGGGTTTCATTTCATGTCGTGTGAGTAAGTCTTTCGATTCAAGCACTCTCACACACATTGAGCCTTCGCTCTTATTCCCAAGACCTTAGTAAAGGCCTTATTGCAGTTATATTTGGGTTTCATTTATGTCGTGTGTGTAGTACTTCAATTCAAGCACTCTCACACACATTGAGCCTTCGCTCTTACTCCCAAGACCTTAGTCAAGGCCATACTGCAATTTATATTTGGGTTTAATTTCATCTCGTGTGTGTAAGTCTTTCAATTCAAGCACTCTCACACACATTGAGCCTTCGCTCTTATTCCCAAGACCTTAGTAAAGGCCTTATTGCAGTTATATTTGGGTTTCATTTATGTCGTGTGTGTAGTACTTCAATTCAAGCACTCTCACACACATTGAGCCTTCGCTCTTACTCCCAAGACCTTAGTCAAGGCCATACTGCAATTTATATTTGGGTTTAATTTCATGTCGTGTGAGTAAGTCTTTCAATTCAAGCACGCACCCACATTGAGCCTTCGCTCTTATTTGCAGGACCCGAGTAAGGGCTCATATACATATTATATATACATATCTCCCTTCGGCATTTATATTTCAAGTCATTTCCCTTCGGTTATTTCCCTTCGGTTATTTCCCTTCAGTTATTTCCCTTCAGTATTGTCTTTACATTTCGGGTTTTCCCTTTGGAGTAGCGTGAGTTTGCATTGCATCTACGCCATACCACGAGGTAGGACGCATATTGCATCAAAGCAAGCCCGCTCGAATTCGCCCACGTAGTGGAGTGTTCATAACACACAAACTAGGTGGCCCGAAAAGGGATAAAAGAAAAGACTTAGGCACGTGCAAATCCACGTGATCTAAAACATGCAATCGCATTTTAAAGACCCGAAATAGACACCTCGAACCGCTTCGTAGACTTTCTCTCCAAAAACTCGATTTTTGCAAAGCGTACAGACTGACCCTTGCGCATCGGTGCAAGAAGGTCTGCGACGACAAGAGCTTACTTGCTCACAGTCGCCACGTTTAGAAGTCAGTGTTAAATATATCTTCGCTAGCTTAAGTAAGCTAGCTGGCACGCCCTGTTTGCATACATAGGCCTTAGACATACGAGAAGATCCGCTCCGAGCCCTGAAAAAGGCAGAAGGGGCGGGGATTTTCGCGCGTCTACACTTAGGCACGATGTGCATGCATCGAAATAGCCTAAGTCTTGGCGTGTTTGCACGATTGATTCGGGTTGTTTTTGTAATATTTGAACGTACATGCACAAGTCAAGGAGGGTTTAGAAGATATGTTAAAAGCCAGATTTATAAAACCCATTGCATATTCTCATTGGTTATCCAATATGGTTGTTGTTTGAAAAACCAGTGGAAAGATTCGAATATGCATCAACTTTAGAAACCTGAATAAAGCCACTCCAAAGGATAATTATCCTTTACCAAACATAGATTTGATAGTCGATAGTACTGTAAATCATGAAATGTTTTCATTTATGGATGGCTATTCAGGGTATAACCAAATCAAACTAAGCCCATGAGATCAGGGTAAGACCGCTTTCACAACCCCATGGGGCACGTACTACTATACAGTCATGCCCTTTGGTTTGAAAAATGTCGGCGCCACATACCAAAGAGCTATAACCACAATCTTCCATGATCAGATTCATGAGCTCGTAGAGGTATATGTGGATGATCTCTTGGCCAAATCCAAAACTCGATGCACTCATGTCGAATGCTAACAAAAGATTTTCGAAAGGCTTAGACTTTACAAAGTAAAGTTAAATCCTTAGAAATGCGTGTTCGGAGTAGAGTCTGGAAAGCTTTTATGCTTTATGGTGAGCCAAAGGGGCATAGAAGTCGACCCCTCTAAGTGTAGAGCCATCATAGATATGGCTCCACCCTCCAATCTCACGCAGATTCGTAGCCTCCAAGGTCGATTACAATCCATTCGTAGGTTTATCTCAAACTTGGCGACTAGATGTGAATCCTTCAACAAGTTGTTGAGAAAGGGGATGAAGTTTTCATGGGTGTAAACACCCCGAATTTTCCAAAAATCAAACTCTCAGAAACACAAAAAGCTCGTTTGAGCCAAAACGACAACCTATTTTAAAATGTGAAAACAGGTACAAAAGGCAAAAGGAAAGCCCCGACAAGAAGAGAAATCAAGCCCGGAGTGTCAAAAGCCACCCTTGTTCAAAAACGAAAAAAAAAAGAGACCGTTTGGAGAAAAGCCCGACAAAAGGGTAAAAATGTAATTTGGGTCAAAGAAAAAGCGCAAAGCAGCTCCAAAATGCAGAAAGAAGCCCAATACCTGAGGAAGTCGACAGAAGTCTGAGATACGTCCCGTCAGAATGAAGAACGGAATCCGTGCGGCAATTTGAGTTCGATATCAACAAGAACCGGCCAAAAACCAAAACGGCGGACCGAAACAAACGCCGAAAAAGTACTGAAAAGCATAACACCGATTGGAAGAAAGACTTGGGGAAGACCCAGGCCAGAGTTGGGCGTCTGATGAATCGAAGCCCGCTCGAAACCGATGATGAAAAGCATCAGAAAGGACCAGAAAACCAAAGAGGAGAAGAAAAGTCTGGATTGGGTCTGGACCCAAAAATATCCAGATCCAGATCCAAATTATGTTTGGATTGGATCTGGATCTCAAAATATCTGAGATCCGAGATCCGAGATCCGAGATCCAAACCCAAATAAATATTTGGACTGGATCTGGATCTCAAAATATTCGAGATCCGCGATCTAGATCCACATAGAGTTTGGATTGGATCTGGATAGCCAGACCCAAACCCAAGACCCAATATCCAAGACCCACTTAAAACCTCTATAAATAGAGGTGATGGGCTTGAAAAAAATCAGAAGCGTGAGGCTCCAGGGAAGCTCCTCACGTGAAATAAAGGGGGGGGAAGAGAGAGAAAGGCCATTGGCCAATCCGTTTTTTGTTTTGAGAGTTGGGATTGGCCCATGGAGGCAAAGGGCTGCACCAACAACAAGACGTCTTCTTCAAGTTGGCTGGGAGCGTTGCATGGTGGAGCTTGGCGGCTTGAGCGGCGGCTTGGAGTGGTGCTGCACCAAGGTAGGTCCCCTAAGCCCTAACCGAACCCCTTTCTTCTCCTAATCCTCTAGACCACCCATCCTACCCAAACGTCCCCTAAAACCGCCACCAAAATAGACCACCACCTAAACTCTACCCTAAACACCACCCTAAACAACCTCCCTAAACCACCTAAAGTTCGGCCAAGTGCTGGCCGAACTTCCCTTTGAACTCGAGCCGTTTTCCTAAGACCCACAGCCTGCAAGGCAGGCCGTGTCCCACACTTTCTACCTAGAGTTTTGGCCTGCCTTGAGGCAGGCCATCTACCCTAAAAACCACCCAGCCATCGGCTGGGTTTTTCCTCCCCTACCCACCTAAAACAGCCCGGCCAAAGGTGGTCGGGCTTCCTTGCTTTTTGGCCAAAACCTGGCTTGTTTTGAGGCAGGCCACTTAAACCTTACTAAACCACATCTAAACCTAGCTGTGACTAACCTAGGACAGCCAACACCTAACCTAGGACCAGCCCCAACCACACCCTAAAGTCACTCCTACTCGAGCCACCTTGGCTCGAGTTTCACAAGACCAAAACCAAACCCTATCACTCGAGCCACCTTGGCTCGAGTCATGCCTAATACCAAGTCTATCCTATACCAAACCCAAGGCCAAAGGTTGGCCGAATCGACTCTACCCTAAACCAAGTTCACTCGAGCCACCTTTGGCTCGAGTTACACAAATAAACCTAAGGCCAAGTGTTGGCCGAACCCTAGAGGAAATCACTTCACTCTAGCCACCTTGGCTCGAGTTTCGCAAGACCAAAACCAAGGCCAAATGCTGGCCTAATCCTAAATCAAAAACCATACCTAAACCCACGGCCAAGTGTTGGCCGAATCCCACACAAAACCCAATCACTCGAGCCAAGGTGGCTCGAGTCTTACCTTGCCCAAACTGGCCCCAAGTAGACCCAAACCCATTGTAGCTTGCAGCTCTCGGAACTCTAAGTCTCTCCAAGCTCTCAAGCTCTCTGGCTTCGCTCGCACGTGCCCCGGACTCCATAAGAAGAAGGCGGATTTGCCCCTTGTACAATCCCAAATTAAGAACCTAGAAAAGTGTAAGTCGTTTGATATATATCAAGTCTCTTTTCCATTCCATTCAATTCGTGATACGGGGTTGTAATAACGGAGCATCGTCTCCCCCCGGAATGTAATAACGGTGCTGGACACACGAGACACACACGTACACTTGAGCCTTTCCGCTCTTATCTCGTACACAAGCACCACGTGCACAGTTGAGCCTTTTCACTCTTATCATATACATACGTATTTCAATTCAGCTGGGTTGTTACATTAAGTCGTGTGAGTTTGTCTTTTAATTACACACTCGCACCCAAGAAACACCCGAGCGATTGCTCAAACACCTCATGCACATTTTGGCCTCAGAAGCCACTAAGATATAGCCATATCTATATATTTTTTGCTATGTGAGTTTTTTCGGTTCAGCTGTGTATGCATTTCAATTTTGGGTTTTAAATTTAGTCGTGTGTGTTGTCTTTCAATTCATACATACACACACACGCCACAATTGAGCCTTTTCGCTCTTATATATATCTATATCTCCCTTCTGCTACGTTTTACAATTCAGTTGCGTGTGTTGCATTTCAATTTATACACAACACCCACGCACACATTGAGCCTTTCCGCTCTTAAGATATAGATATATTTAAATTTTTGCAATTTACAATCAAGTAGTGTGAATTGTATTCAATTTGGGTTTTCCCTTCTGCTAAGTCTTTAAATTTCGGGTTTTACATTCAAGTTGTGTGAGTTGCATTGCATACTCGCCATACTCGGGCTAGAGTGCATACCTGCATCGAACAAACCCGAACAAAACGTGCAAACATGCCTAAGTGGATAAAATCGAAAGACTTAGGGTCGCCCAAATAAAAAACTCTCCAAGTGCACGATTTCAAAAGGATTTTCAAAAACACTTCCTTATTCAAAAATCAAATTTGAGTTTAACTTGTTCAAACGAAGTCTCTAAGCGTACAGATTGATCCTTGCGTGTCGGTGCAAGAAGGTCTGCGACGAAAAGATCCCGCTTGCCTACAATCGCCTTTCAAAAGTCAGATATTTCAAAACATACTTTGCTAGTTTGAGTAAGCTAGCTGGCATGCCCTAAAAGCGAACGTAGGTTACAAAAAGATTCACTCCAGGCCTAAGAAACCCGGAGTCGAAGATTTTCCATGTCTACAGAATTGGCATGCTCGGTGGGACTCAGGACTTAAATAGACTTCAAACAAACAAGTTACACTCAAATTTTGGAAAAAAAGGTATTTTCCAAAAAATCGTGCGTACTTAGAAAAGTTGCAGAAAATGGAGCGAAAACCAAAATCCTCGTCGAGTAAATCAAAAGAGGTTTCTAAAACAGCCAAAAAACAAGAAGCAATAGCTGATATACGGGCAATTTTCAAAGAAAGAATGGATGTTTTAAGCAAGGAGCTTAAAACCCATAAATCCCATAGCAGCTCTTCTCGGGCGCACAAAAATTGTGAAAAGAAAACCGATCTCAAACTCGACGAAGGATGTGAGGTAAAAGGCCAAAACCCAGAAAGGGGCGAGTCCTCCATTCCCACACTTCCAAAATCCTCGTTGAGTAAATCAAAAGAGGTTTTCAAAACAGCCAAAGAATGAGAAATGCTAGCTGATATATGGGCAACTTTCAAAAAAATGGATGTTTTAAGCAAGGAGCTTAAAACCCATAAATCCCATAGTAGCTCTTCTCGGGCGCACAAAGATTGTGAAAAGAAAACCAAAATCAAAATCAACGAGGGAATTAAGGAAGAAAAGGGCGAGTCCTCCACTCCCACATTTCCAAATTTTGAAAAATCCAACGAAAAATTTGAAAAAGATGGTTTTGTTTCAAAAAATCAAAAAAATCTTGAAAATTTGCAAAAAGACAAAAAAATTGAAAAATCAAACTTTGAAATTATGAAAAATTCAAGTGAAAGTCCTAAGTCTAGGCACACACACATAGTGGGACATAAAACCCGCACCCCACAAAAAGACGAGAGTGAAAAACAGGTAGGTTTCGAAAAGGAACGCCTTGTGAAACCCCGGGGGCTCAAAACAGAGTTACCCAGGAAAACGGCCTGCTCTCATCCTGAAAAAGTAGACAAGCCACAAAGAGGTATGCCTGAAACCCATCCTTCTCAAAACTCTCTTCTTCATATAGGGTCATCAGATGTATTGGATAACCCCTCTGCACATACAAACCCACGAAATGTGCCTAAGTTAGAGAATTTTCAAGGTGCGCCAAATGTCCCGCACCAGCCAAAAGAATTTCAAAAACAAAAACAAAAAGAAGTTGAAAAAATGGTAGACATGGAGACCCCTAATGCATTCATCGACATCTTAGGAGCTCATAACCTTGCCATAGAAAAACCCACTTCTTCGAACCTAGTCTTGTACCCTGGAACCAAGATTAGAGCTTTGAAACAAAAAAATCCATCCCTAGGGGCACCACTAGTTGAACCTAGGGAGCAAGCTTGTCTTCCCTCGAAGAAAAATTCTCCCAAATACAGCACGTGCAAATCCATGTGAAATAAAACTTGAAAATCATACAAAAACAGCCTGAATCGAACACCTCAAACATTTTCGTAGGTTCTCATATTTGAAAACTCGATTTTCTAAGCGTACAGACCGTCCCTTGCACATCAGTGCAAGAAGGTCTGCGACAAAAAGAGCTTGCTTGCTCACAGTCGCCACGTTAGGAGTCAGATTTTAAAATATCTCTTCGCTAGCTTAAGCAAGCTAGCTGGCACGCCCTTTTGCTTAAATAGGACTTAGACACACGAAAAGATTCGCTTCAGGCCTAAGAACTAGAAGCGGGAACTTTCTGCGTCTACAGCCTTTCCACTCTTAGTTGCACACTTTTTGCACACACACGGGCCTTGACAACCCCTAAGATATAATTTTATTTATATAAGTTCAGCTGCATGTGTTTACATTCAAGTCGTGGGTGTTGTCTTTCAATTCCACACTCACACACATTGAGCTTTCGCTCTTACTCCCAAGACTCTAATAAGAGCCATATTGTAATTCAATTTGGGTTTTACATTCCAAGTCGTGTGAGTTGTCTTTACATATATACACAACACCCACGCACACGTTGGCGACCTTCGGGCCCATATATATATAGTTGTATTTCCCTTCTGCTATGTCTTTAAGATTTGGGTTTTAAGGTTCAGCTGTGTGAGTAGTCTTTTCATATATACACGACACGCACTTACACAATTGAGCCTTTCCACTCTTAAGATATAGCCATATTTTCCTTTTGCAATTTCCCTTACGCAATTTCCCTTCAGCTATGTCTTTCAATTCCGGGTTTTCCCGTTCCGTTGTGTGAGTTTGCATTGCATATTCGCCATACCATGAGTTAGGATGCATATTGCATCAAAGAAAACCCCATACACCCGTGCAAAAATCGCGCAACTTAGGTCACTTGCGCACACACCTAGTTGGCCTAAATAGCGTAAAATTGAAAGACATAGGCACGTGCAAATCCCACGTGAAATAAAATCTGCAACAATACAAACAAAACTCAATCAAACACTTCGTATGTTTTCAAAGAGGTTACATTTGTTTAAAATCGACTTTGCTAAGCGTACAGACTGACCCTTGCGCATCGGTGCAAGAAGGTCTGCAATGAAAAGAGCCCACTTGCTCACAGTCGCCTCAAACAAGTCAGATTTTTAAAACTTCCTTCGCTAGCTTGAGTAAGCTAGCTGGCATGCCCTTTTTTATAAAAGCGACTTAGACACACGAAAAGGTTCACTTCAGGCCTAAGAACCGGGAGTGAAGATTTTCCGTGCCTACAGTTCACTCCCAAGTAAAAGAGGGCTTAGAAGATCTTTTAAAAGCCGAATTTATAAAACCCATTGCCTATTCGGAATGGCTTTCAAATATTATTGTAGTTCAAAAATCCAATGGGAAAATTCGTATGTTCATCGATTTTAGAAATTTGAACAAAGTTACTCCAAAAGATAATTTTTTCCAAATATTGATTTGATAGTGGATAGCAGTTGTAAACACCCTAAAAAAAATTCCCTTGGAACCCATACCTCTCAACTTTGCAAGGGATCAAACATGCTCTCCCTTTACATCCAAATAAACACAAGTCGTCCACCCCTAGGGGCACATTGGGTTGTACCTCAGGACCATACCAAAACCATCCACCTCTTGGGAGAGCCTAAGCCAAAACCTCTCAAGCCACTCACTCCTAGGGTCATGTGGAAGCCCAAGTCTTCCACCACCCATGTTTCCAAGACCCTAGCCAAGTCTAAACGTGTGTACATACATGACATGGACGATGCCATGTTCCAAGGCCACCCATTGTATAAAACATTTTCAAAACTCAAGAAGCCTTGGAACATGATGTTGAACATGGGATACACACCTTATCAAGGTCTAGGAACCTATAACCAAGGTGGGTTAGAACCCATCCTACCTACACCTAACCCAAATAGATATGGATTGGGCTACACCCCATCCATACCCCCAGAGCCACCACCTAAGACCACTTTGGTCAAGGGTGCCCTACAACCAACTAACACCGAAACCCATGACTTAGAACCCTTGTTTAGAGTCTAATTCATTGTGTTTTCTTTGTAGGTTTGATGGAAGATCCCTTTTTAGGAAAAAAATCCAAAAAAAACTATATATTTGGAAAAACCAAAAAATTTGGAAAACTTTCAAATCCCAAAAAACATTTGAAAAACTTGAAAATTTCAAAAAGAAAATTGTTTACATTCATTCTTCTATTCTTTGTTTGAAAAAAAAAGCTTCAAAAAGAAAGTCTCTTATATTAATCTTTTTAGTTTGAGTTTTGAAAAAGATTTTGGCCATGTACAAAGCCCATTTTCGATTTTTTTTCAAGATTGTGTATATTCTCAAACCAAATCGTCCAAGATTGTCATTCATGACCACCTCTCTTGCCTAGCACTTCCCTAGAAATTAAAGTGCTTGAGAATGATCAAAGCAACGAGGAAGATCCCCTCATACATGAGGAAGATCAAGCCTCCGAGCTTCCCGAATTTCATAGAATCCTTGACTTGGAAAAACTTTTAAATTCTATAGGAGGGGATTTTTAGGGAGTGAGTCTAACCTAAGATGTATAAAAAAATAGGTGCATGTTTGCATGAGCATGAAAGAGCATCATTCATTGCATTTTTGAAATCCTATATTTGCATGGACTTATAAAGACATGCCAGGTTTAAACCATAGAATTATAGAATATTATCTACCCTTAGAACCCAATGTAAAACCCATTAAGCCAAAGCTTAGGAAAGGGTTCATGGTAAGCCAAAGGGGTATAGAAGTCGACCCCTCTAAGTGTTGAGCCATCATAGACATGCCTCCACCCTCCAACTGGACCCAAATCCGAAGCCTCCAAGATCGACTCCAAGCAATTAGGAGATTTATCTCTAATCTAGCAACACGATGTGAAACTTTCAATAGGCTTTTGAGAAAAGGGGTTAAATTTGAATAAGATTTAGATTGCCAAAAAGATTTTGAAAGATTGAAAACTTATTTGGTAAATCCTCCGATTTTAAAACCTCTAAAGTAATGACAACCTTTATTGCTTTACATTTCCATTCATGCGAATGCATTGGGTGCTTTGCTTGCTCAATATGAGGATGATAGCCTTAAGGAGTATGATATTTACTACATTTCGAAAACTCTATTAGTATATGAAAGAAATTATCAAGCCATGGAGAAAACGTGCTTGGCCTTGGTATGGGCTTGCCAAAAGTTTAGACATTATTTCCTAGATCGTGAAATTGGGATAGTGTCTAAGCTTGATCCAATGAAGCACTTGTTTGAAAAACCTATCCTAACAGGTAGGCTAGGTAAATGGCAACTCCTCTTAATGGAGTATGATTTAAAGTTTCATCATCAAAACTCCATTAAGGGACAAGCCCTAGCCGATCATGTGGCCGAATTGCCTCTTGAAGATACGTATCCCAAACTTCATGAAATGCCCGATAAAGGCATCTTTGTAAATGAATTTCAAAACCATATTTTAGCCAATTGTTTTCATGAAGATCGAGTATGGAAAATGTATTTTGATGGGGCAAAGAATCAACAAGGGGCAGGTGTGGGAATCATCCTCTATCTCCTGAGGAAGGGGAAATCCCAATTGCCATTCGGCTAGATTTTGCATGCTCAAATAATGTCGCCGAGTATGAAGCACTCATACAAGGCCTAAAAAATTTGAAAAATCTAGGGGCATCATATATTGAAGTCTTTGGAGATTCTATACTTGTTATAAACCAAGTTTCAAAAATTTGGCAAGTCAAAAATAAAAAACTCATACCATACCACGAATTGGCCACTCAATTGGTCGATTCCTTTAAATCATGCACACTAACCCACATAGGAAGAGAGGACAACACCATAGCATATGCCCTCTCATCCCTAGGATCATCTCTAAGGGTCGATCCCACCATGGGAACTCGATCCTTAGAAATTTGGCACTCACCCACTCACGATTTGGAGATTTGCCAAAATGATCAAAATTCAATTGAAAAACCTTGGTTTCAAGAAGTTAAAAACTTTTTAGAAAATAGAGGATTTCTCGAATTTCTTCTTCCAAAGATAAAGCTTTGATTCGAAAAATTTCAACCTGATATGTGATTTTGGGAGGGATTCTTTATAAAAAGAGTTTTACTGACACCTTGTTAAGATGTTTAGATCTTGATGAGGCTAGGACCATAATGCATGAATTCCACGATGGAGAATGTGGAGGCCATGTCAATGCAAGTATGATGGCCATGAAGATACTTAGGGCCGGTTATTTTTGGTCCACCCTTAAGCAAGATTGTCATGATCATGTTATAGACACGAAAAATTCTCACTTCTGGTTCTTAGGCCCGAAGTGAACCTTTTCGTGTGTCTAAGTCGTTTTATAACAAAAAGGGCGTGCCAGCTAGCTTACTCAAGCTAGCGAAGTAAGTTTTAAAATCTGACTCTATCGGGGCGACTATGAGCAAGTGAGCTCTTTTCGTCGCAGACCTTCTTCCACCGATGTGCAAGGGTCAGTCTGTACGCTTGGCAAAGTCTTTTAAAACAAACCTCTTTAAAAAATACCCGAAGTGTTTGGGCTTTGTTTGTACGATTGCAAGTTTTATTTCACGTGGGATTTTGCACGTGCCTATGTCTTTCTTTTTATGCTTTTTAGGGCCAACTAGGTGTGTGCGCAAGTGACCTAAGTTGGGTGATTTTTGTACGGGAGTGTGGGGCTTGCTTTGATGCAATATGCGTCCTAACTCGTGGTATGGCGAATATGCAATGCAAACTCACACAACTCCAAAGGGAAAACCCGAATTGAAAGACAATGCTTAAGGGAAATGACTTAATGTAAATTGCAAAAGGGAAATTGCAAAAGGGAAATATGGCTATATCTTAAGAGCGGAAAGGCTCAATTGTGCAAGTGTGTGTCATGTATATATGGAAAGAATACTCACACAGCTGAACCTTAAAACCCAAATCTTAAAGACATAGCGGAAGGGAAATACTTATAATATATATGGGCCCGAAGGTCGCCAACATGTACGTGGGTGTTGTGTATATATGTAAAGACAACTCACATGACTTGTAATGTAAAACCCAAATATAATTGCAATATGGCCCTTATTAGAGTCTTGAGAATAAGAGCGAAAGCTCAATGTGTGTGAGTGTGGAATTGAAAGACCACGCACACAACTTGAATTGAAACACCCAAATGAAATTGCAATACAGCCCTTACTAGGGTCTTGGGAGTAAGAGCGAAAGCTCAATGTGTGTGAGTGTGGAATTGAAAGACAACACCCACGACGTAAGTTAAAACCCACGCAGCTGAATATATATAAGTATAACTATATCTTAGGGGTTGTTTAGGCCCGTGTGTGTGCCAAAATGGTGTGCAGCTAAGAGTGGAATGGCTCAAGTGCACGTGTGTGTTGGTGTGCCAAACCACATTATTACAATCAAGGGGAGACAACACTTCATTATTACAACCCCATATCAAATTTAATTAAATGTAAGCAAGTTCATATCAAGGACCCAGTTAGGCACTTACGTGTAGCTGGTCCATGTTCAACTTGATTGGCTTTGGCATAGTGAGTTGCCTTGGACAGCCGAAGGGGAGCTCCTTGGATGTAGGTAGGCGGCATGTAGGGCGCTAGCCGGGTGGAGTCTTAATGCTGGCCGGGTGATGGAGTGACTAGGTGCGGCAGGTTAGGGGTGTTGGTTAGGGGGATGTTGGGATGGGAAGTGGGTGACTAAGGGAGAAGGTCCAGCTAGGAGCTAAGGTGGGTGGTGCTAAGGGAAGGTAGTGGGGTATGGTATAGGTCGGCCGGGTGTAAGGGAGAATGGAAGGATGTAGGTTGGCAGGTGATGGAGTGTGCAGTTGGGAAAGAAAGGGGTGAAAGGCTAGATGGGGTTGAGATGGGGTACTAACCGTGGATGGTAGGGGTGCTGGTGGATGAAGGTGGTGGAAGGAGGTGGCAGCCAAAGGTGGAAGGTGCTGGAATTTGGTTGAAGCGAAGAGGTGGCAACCGGGTGATGAAGTAGCGGTGGAAGTGGTGCTGCTTGGAGGGAGTGAGGGAGCAATGTAAGTAGAAGAGAGAGAGTGAAACCCGCAAGAGAGAAGGGTTTTATAGGCTGGAAAAGGGGCTGGGTCGGTTAGAGTGGTATGGGGTAGATATTTGTAATAAGGTGGGCTTGTGGGGTGGTTTGGGGTAGGTCGGTTAGGGTGGCTGTTTGGTGGTATAAGGTAGGTCGGTTAGGTGGGCTGGGACTTAGTGGTTAGGGGTTTAATTAGGTGTATTAAGGTGGGTTTAGGCTTAGTTAGTTAGGGTCTAAGTGGTTTAGCTAGGTGAGGTGAGCTAGGTGAGGTTGGGGTGGTTTTGGGTGGGAATGGCAAGGTTTGGGTCAGGTTTAGGGGGGAGTGGCTAGGTGAGGTGGGCTAGCTTAGGGCTAGGTTTTAGGAACCTCCCCTTGGCACCGGTCCATGGACCCAGTTGCAGCCGTGTCCAAGTTGGTGCAGCCCCAGGTTAGGTGTAGGTGCATACAAACTCAAACCCACACTCTAGGCTAAACCCATAAGGTTAACCCAACCTTGACCAAAAGTCAAGCCTACCAACTTTCTCACTCATACTTTATCACCCCTTTTTCTCTCTCTACCCAAGCTTTTCACGTGAAATATCTGTGGGCCCCACCTCCCTTTATGAGAAGGTGATGTGGGCCATGGATGTGGATATTGGATTTGGATCTTTGGATCCAAATCCAAATCCAAATGCATGTTGGGTTTGGATCTGGATATATATGATCCAGATCCGGCCCAAATCTGATTTTTGATTCCTTCATGGCATTTCGAAATGGACAGTTTGTACGGGGCCTGACTGCATCAATACTCCGTCTTGCGTTGGGTCTTCGCCAACATTGTTGTCCGCTCTTCTTCTCACCTTCAGGAGTTCATTTTGAATAAATTGCTGATATCTAGGGCTTGGATGTCCAAGAATTTGGAGATGATTCTGATACGAGAGTTGATGTGCCGGGCTTGAAGTATGCTCCGGGTCTGGGCTCTCTTTTGTCTCTTCGGTCCTGCTTTCATCAGGCCAAGCTGCTTTTGGGGTTTCAAAACACCTTTTTAAGGTTTTAAAACTATATGTATACAATTTCAAAACATATATACAGGTTCAAAGTATGTACAAGGTTGTCCGGAAGGCTCCTGGGTTTCCAGACTCAAAATAGCCCTTTGGGGTTGCTTTTGTAAAACCAAGCATATTTGAGAAAATCATGGGATTTTGGGGTGTTTACAGATGCCCCTCTTTGGCATTATCCAAATTTATTTGGATAATGGCAAAGATGACAACACCCCTTTCGATGTCTCCCTAGATCTATCCATGAAAATATGGGATCGTCCCAATTTTTTAGCAAAATCTCTCTCTTAAACCTGGTAGGAGGAGATATCACGCCAAAGGGAATCTTCTATGGTTTCTGATCCTAAAATGGGATCATGTTATGCAAGTGTTAATGTGTGGATATGCACATGCATGTCATGGATGAGACGCCAAGAATGGCGACCTCCCAGAGACCAGATGGCATGGTCGAACTCTTGAGACTTACAAAGACCTGCTGCTCCAAGTGAGCAGACCCTATGTTGCTCGATGTTGGATTTTTTTCAAAATCTATTTACAAAAGGGAAAACCACTTTTTAGCTTCAATCCTAAGGATCTCGAGCTCCTCGTGTTTGCCTTTGCTTGAGTCTTGACACTCGCTAATCTAGCGGAGGTTTTATAAGAAAACAAGCTATATTTCAAAATTCCTACGCCTTACTCGAAACACGAATTCTCAAACAAAATGAAATTCAAGTGAGTAAATCCTATTTTTACTTTAGGATTCCTCGAAATGAACCATGTCTTACTTGGGATAAGCTAGGGGGTGGGAAAGAGATACCACGGTCCCTTCTGAAGCGTCCCGTGGTTTGAGGCATAGAAGGCAGAAAACTGCTCTTTTTGAGCTTTTTGGCCTTTTCTTCCTCTTTTTTCATAGAGGGTCTCCCTTTGGGAGTATTTTTTCTTTAATCCCTCTTTTCCATAAAAGAATCGAATTTCTTTTTGATTCATGTTTCTTTCTTTGGGAAAGAGATTTTGGCAGGGATTTTCCATTGCTTTTGGCCATATTTTCCTTTTGGAAGGAGAAGAGAAGAGGGGAGGACTTATCCCAAGGTCATACTCGATCCATTCCAGATCAGCCTATTTAGAAATAGCACGTACTACTTGCAAGTATCTTGCTATATTGAACTAGGCCTTTCTTTGTAAGAAGACAAATTTTGAAATGTAACCACGTATTTGGAAAACTCCACTCTTTCACAAGTGCGAATTCTCTTGCTCAGGGTCATACAATTCGCCTTTGAACCTTACTTTCGAAGTTTCAAAGAAGCTATCCCTAAGGATTTTCGAAAATGGGAATTTAACCCAAACCCTACACATAATACTTCTTCAAGTATTGAATATTGATAGGATCTACTAAATTCCTACCTTCTATATCGATCAACCAATATGAGTTGTTCGTGGTGGTTACACACACAACATAGGGTCCATCCCACTTGGGGCGACACTTTCCAAGTGGATGTGGGCCACGATAGTGGATGATTTTTAAAACCAGATCTCCCACTTCAAAGTGGCGAGGTCGCATGTGTTTGTCATAATGTCGGGCTATCCTTTGCCAGTATGCATGAGCATGATCCATGGCAAGGAGTCGCCTCTCATCTACCAAATCTAGTTCGGCCATCCTAGCATGCTGAAGCATCTCTAGGGGGAAGTCGAGTGCAATGGATGTATGGAATGAATGCGATTGTGTATGAATAGGAAGAATGGCGTTTGTGCCATAGACCAATTCGAATGGCGTGGCATTCGTGGGAGTCCGGATGGAAGTCCTATAAGCTCATAAGGCTTCATCCAGCTTCTCGTACCACGTCCTACCCTTCTCTAAAGTATTCTCAATTATACTAATGAGAGTCTTATTCGTGGCTTTGGCTTGGCCGTTGCCTTGAGGGTAGTAGGGCGAGGAGAAGTGGTGAGTTATGCCGTAGGTGTTGCACAACTTAACCATCCGCTCGTTTTTGAATGGGGTGCCATTATCGGACACAAGGTCTCTTGGAACTCCAAATCGAGCCAAGATATTTCTCCTAATGAAAGCCACCACATGTTGCCCCTGTACGTTGGTCAGGGAGGTGGCTTCGACCCACTTGGAGAAGTACTCAGTGGCTGCTAAAATGAACCTATGCCCATTCGATGCCTTTGGAAATATGGGGCCTATAATATCAAACGCCCACATGGTAAATGGCCAGGGGCTGACCACGGAATGCAATGAAGATGATGGGATATGAATGGCGTGCCCATGCACTTGACATGGATGACACTTTCTAACATGATCGTGGCAATCCTTTTTCAGGGTGGACCAAAAATAGCCCGCTCTAAGTATTTTCATTGCCATCATGTTGGCATTAACATGATCTCCATATTCTCCATCATGGAATTCATGCATAACAGTCCTAGCCTCCTCTAAGTCAACACATCTTAGTAAAATGCCGGTAAAATTCTTTTTATACAAAACCCCACCCAAAATCGTGTATCGGGTAGAAATTTTTCGGATGAATGTCTTATCTTTGGATGTGGCATCCTCAGCGAATCCCCCATTTTCTAGAAAACATTTGATGTCATAGAACCAAGGTTTTTCAACAGAATCTGGATTATTTTGGCAAATATCCAAATCGTGTGTGGATGGAGTGAGCGCATGCCATATCTCTAAGGATCGGGTTCCCAAAGAGGGATCTACCTTTAGGGCTGAACCCAAGGAGGAGAGGGCGTCAGCAATGCCATTATCCTCTCTTCCTATGTGTGTGAGTCTACATGATTGGAATGACTCAAGCAATCGAGTGGCCAACTCATGATATGGAAGAAGTTTTTCATTTCGCACTTGCCAAATTTTCAAAACTTGATTTATAACAAGGAGTGAATCTCCAAAAACCTCGATGCATTATGCCCCTAGAGTTTTCGAAATCCTTAAGCCTTGTATGAGTGCTTCATACTCAGCTATGTTGTTGGAACATTCGAAATCTAGGCCAATTGCTATGGGGATCTCAACCTTTTCAGGGGATATGAGGATGACCCCAGCACCAGCCCCTCGTTGGTTTCGTGCCTCATCGAAGTGCATCTTCCATACTTGGTTTTTGAAAGAGTTTGCCAAAATGTGGTTTTGAAATTGGTTTTGCAATATGCCTTCATCGGGCATTTCACTAAGTGTGGGATATGCGTCCTCTAGGGGGAACTCAGCCACGTAGTCTGATAGGGCTTGCCCCTTAATGGAGATCTGATTGTAGTATTTCAGGTCATACTCCATTAGAAGGAGTTGCCATTTGCCCAATCTACCAGTGAGAATGGGTTTTTCAAACAAATGCTTGATTGGATCAAGCTTGGACACTATCCAGATCTCATGATCTAGGAAATAGTGTCTAAATTTCTAGCAGGCCCAAACTAGGGCTAAGCACGTCTTCTCCATGGCTTGATAATTCCTTTTGTAAGCCAAGAGAGTTTTCGAAATATAATAGATGGTATATTCCTTGTGGGTGTCATCCTCGTATTGAGCTAACAAAGCTCCCAAGGCATTCGCATGCACGGAAACGTAAAGCAAAAGATGTTTTCCTTGCTTTGGAGGATTTAAAACAGGGGAATTAACTAGGTATGCCTTTAGTCTTTCAAATGACTTTTGGCAGTCGTCATCCCATGAAAATTTTGTGCCCTTTCTCAACAATTTGTTGAAGGGTTCGCATCTAGTCGCCAGGTTTGAGATAAACCTGCGAATGGATTGCAATCGACCCTGGAGGCTACGAATCTGTGTGAGATTGGAGGGTGGAGCCATGTCTATGATGGCTCGACACTTAGATGAATCGACTTCTATACCCCTTTGGCTCACCATAAAGCCTAAGAGCTTTCCGGACTCTACTCCGAACACACATTTCTCAGGGTTTAGCTTTACTTTGTAAAGTCTAAGCCTTTCGAAAATCTTCTGTAAGCATTCGATATGAGTGCATCGAGTTTTAGATTTTGCCAAGAGATCATCCACATATACCTCTACGAGCTCATGAATCTGATCATGGAAGATTGGGTCATAGCTCTCTAGTATGTGGCGCCGGCATTTTTCAAACCAAAGGGCATGACTGTATAGTAGTACGTGCCCCATGGGGTTGTCAAAGCGGTCTTACCCTAATCTCGTGGGCTTAGTTTGATTTGATTATACCTTGAATAGCCATCCATAAATGAAAACATTTTGTGATTTGTAGTACTATCGACGATCAAATCTATGTTTGGTAAAGGATAGTTATCCTTTGGAGTGGCTTTGTTCAGGTTTCTAAAATCGATGCATATTCGAATCTTCCCATTGGTTTTTCGAACAACAACGATATTGGATAACCAATCAGAATACGCAACGGGTTTTATAAATTCGGCTTTTAACAGATCTTCTAAACCCTCTTTGACTTATGCATGTACATTCAGATGTATTTTCCTAAGCTTTTGCTTTATGGGTTTCACATCCGCATCTAAGGGAAGACGATGTTCGACAATATTGGGGTCTATGCCCGGCATGTCTTCATACGTCCATGCAAACACATCTAAGTAGGTTTGTAGAAATGCAATGAATGCTGATCTTTCATGCTCATGCAAACATGCGCCTACCTTAATGAGTTTGGACTTAGAATCACTCCCTAGGTTTACCTCTATGAAATCTCCTCCTACTGAATTTGAAGGCTTTTCAAAATCGAGAATTTTATAAAATTCTAGGAGCTCAGAAGTGGGATCTTCTTCAAGGGGATCCACTTTGGGGCTTTGATCATTCTCGTGGTTTATAGATCCTAGGGAATTTGACGCATGGATTTTCAAAAGACCTGGTTTTACACTTGGAATTTCTATTGATTTCAAAATTTTTAGTCTGGTTGTACAGACAATGTTTCTTTCGAAATCCTTTCCTTTTTCCAAATCCTTACTAGGAGCAGCTATGTACAAAATCTTTTTGGAATTTTGTAAATTTTTTATTTTTTTGTGCTTTTATAAAACGAGTACTTTGGGAACTATACAAATTACTCTTTTTTCGAGTTTTTGATTTTCCAATGTTTTTGGCTTTTGTAATTTTTCCCTTTTTTGAATTTTGAGTTTTTCAAATGTTTTTGTATTTTTGATAAAGGGATCTTCCATCATACCTACAAAGGGAAAACACTACAGGTTAGACTCTGAATAAGAGGTCTAAATCATAGGTTTCTTCTAGGGTAGGCTCCAAGGCACCCTTGACCCAGGTGGTCACAGGGGGTGGCTCTAGTGGTATTCTGGGAGTATAGCCGATCCCAATTCGGCTTGGATTGACCCTAGGCAATATAGGTTCTAGGAGACCCTGATTTTGTGCCCCTAGACTCTTATAAGGCAAATAGCTCATGTTTAACAGCATGTTTCATGATTTTTTATTTTTAGAAAAATTTTGATACAAATCGTGGTCTTGGAACTTGCTGTCGTCTATGTTGTGTACATAGGGCTTTTTGTCCAGGGGTTTTGGAAATAAGGGGTTCTTGGGCTTTCCCGGAATGGTCAGAACCTTGAGGGGGCCAGCCTTGGGTGGCCCCTTCACATATACGACCTTCCTAGGGTTGTACAATGTGAGCCTTGGTGGCTCGAGCATGGTCTACCCCAGTTTTACCTTGTGGGTCTGGGAACTTGACAAGCAAGGGGAATTTATGACCCCCTGAAGCTGAGGATGACCCTCACCTAAGATTACTATGACTTTGTCCCTAAAAGGGATTTTGACACACCTGTGGAAGGTGGATGGCACAACGCACAAGCTGTGTATCCAGGGCCTTCCCAACAACAGGTTATAATGGGGGTGGATGTCCAGGACATGGAACAACCCCGTGTGAGTTATCTCTCCCGTTTCCATGAGGAGTTCAATAGATCCTAGTGGTCTAGATGCATTCCCATCGTATCCAGTGATGATGATGGGACTTGGATTCACGGATGTCAAGGTGACTCCGATTTGGTTCACCACATGAAGTGGAAGGATGTTGAACCCTCCTCCCCCATCGACAAGACACCTATCCAGAGAGTGGTTATTCAAAACCACCGATATATAGGGCCTAGTTATGGGACTCATAGGGTCTTTCTACATCGTCTTCCGAGAATACGATGGGTGTTTTTGCTCCTATGGAGGCCACTTCTTTGGACAAGGATTCTGGGGTAATGTTTGTACTAACCTTTGCTCCTTCTAGAATTTTCTCTAACACTAGTCTATGCCTAGGTGAAGTTTGTATTAGCTCTAGGATGGACATGTTGATAGGAATCTTTAAAAGATGGTTTTCGAAATCATATACCTTTAAAATGACATTTCCTTTGTTTGTTTTTGACGGAACTCTAGGAATACATGCTTTTGAGGGGCCAGGCACACTGACCACCATTTTAGCACTTTGCAGATGTGGGGGTTGGTAGATCCTCCCGGATCTTGTCACCTCCCCCACGATCAACCTAGGTTTCGCACTTAACATGGCTTTAATTGAGAGATTTGGAGCACCTTGAATGATTAAAACTGGTTTAACCGGGGACGGAACTCTTGGTGGTCCCCGGATGACTACTTGGGCGGGCTTTTTATAAAGTATGAGAGTAGATGCACAAGTAGACAAACTAGACTCACATGCATGTGCTAGACTCTTCAAAATCGTGAGAGCACATACCTCTTTTCTCTTCCCACTGGTACTTGCGTGCTTGGGGAAGGGTTCTTTGAAGATAGCTTGGGCAGGCTCAGGTTCTTTAGTGACTTGGAGCCGGCCTTCTGCTATCAAGTTCTCAATTTTATTTAGGAGAGAGAAACACCCCTAGTATCATGGCCTTTGAGCTGATGATACTTGCAGAATTTGTTTAAAAATCCCCCCTTCGTAGTGACCGCCTCGGGAATCTCGGGGAGTTCAATCATGCCTTGGGCAAGTAGGAGGTCTAGGACCTCTGATACAGGTTGCCCCAGCGGAGTGTACTTCCGTCTTTCGAAGGGTTTTTGAAAACTCCTCTCCTTTTTATTTTCTAACTTTTCAAAATTCCTTGAAGCACTTGTCGGGCTTGGATCCATCTGGACATTGGCAATTTTATGGGGTTTTGCCCCTTTGTCCGCGATGGGTAGCCCATAAGTGTTGGGCTTCTCCAAGCGAGTTTTCGAAATGGCATTTCCTTTCCATAAGTGATCATACACCCCTTTTTTCAAATTCATTTCGAAAAGGGATGCTTTCTTTATCAACTTATGGAAAGTTAAGATTTCATGAAGTGAGAGAAGGGTTTTCAACTCGTTTCTAAAATTATCTGGGATGAGCATGACTGCGCATCCTTCAGATATCGGCTCTCGCACTTGACCTAGGAGAGACCTCCAACGAACGATGAACGTATGCACGTCCTCATTCACACCATGTTTTGTATCCCTCAAGGTGTTTAAAGTCGGCGTGACTTCTACGTTATGCGAAAATCTCTACATAAAGCAGTTCGCTAACTCTTCAAAAGTTGTGAACTGGCTAAGGTCGTAGGAAGTCAGCCATTTGACAACTGTGCCTTGAGGGACAAAGGGAACCAATACACCCATTTCATCGAGTCCTTCTTTTTCTTGTGGGCTTGACGAGAGAAAAGCTGCAAGTGAGACCTAGGGTCTCCCATGCCATCATACCGATGGAAGTTCGGTTTTTCATCGTCACTGTTTGTTTCATAGTCCACAGGCAAGAAATCAGACAGGGCGTAACTTCTTTTCTCTTTATTTTGCCCTCTCAACAGTTGTTGTAGGGCTTTACAGTCCTTGTGTGTGAAGGACTCGTGGTATTGGTTACCTTCCATTGCGGAAGTCTCTTTGTGTTTGCGAGGTTTTTCAATTTTTTTCTTGGACTTTGGTTCGCCATTTGACGAACATGAATCGCCTGCTTCTGCTCTTGGCTAAGAGCAGCAATCTTGGCCTCGAAATCCCTTCTCAAATCCTCAATCTCTTGTTTTTTCGAAAACCTCCTAGAGTGAGAACTTGATGTGCATGAGCCGTGGCTAGATACCTCTTGGGAGCCTGGACACGACATGCTTCAATATGCTTTTTCAAAATCCTAAGTATGAAAATGTAACAAACAAAGTTAAAAACACTTTCTTTGAAAATTTTTCATGAGGTTTTTCTATATGAACTAACTCTGCACAAGGCCCAAGTCCCACCGGGCGTGCCAAATCTGTAGACATGGAAAATTCCCACTTCTGGTTCTTAGGCCCGAAGTGAACCTTTTCGTGTGTCTAAGTCATTTTTATAACAAAAAGGGCGTGCCAGCTAGCTTACTCAAGCTAGCGAAGTAAGTTTTGAAATCTGACTCTATCGAAACGACTGTGAGTAAGTGAGCTCTTTTCGTCGCAAACCTTCTTGCACCGATGCGCAAGGGTCAGTCTGTATGCTGGGCAAAGTCTTTTAAAACAAACCTCTTTGAAAAATACCCGAAGTGTTTGGGCTTTGTTTGTACGATTACAAGTTTTATTTCACGTGGGATTTTGCACGTGCCTATGTCTTTCTTTTTATGCTTTTTAGGGCCAACTAGGTGTGTGCGCAAGTGACCTAAGTTGAGCAATTTTTGCACGGGAGTGTGGGACTTGCTTTGATCCAATATGCGTCCTAACTCGTGGTATGGCGAATATGCAATGGAAACTCACACAACTCCAAAGGGAAAACCCAAATTAAAAGACAATGCTTAAGGGAAATGACTTAATGTAAATTGCAAAAGGGAAATTGCAAAAGGGAAATATGGCTATATCTTAAGAGCGGAAAGGCTCAATTGTGCAAGTGTGTGTTGTGTATATATGGAAAGACTACTCACACAGCTGAACCTTAAAACCCAAATCTTAAAGACATAGCGGAAGGGAAATACTTATAATATATATGGGCCCGAAGGTCGCCAACATGTACGTGGGTGTTGTGTATATATGTAAAGACAACTCACATGACTTGTAATGTAAAACCCAAATATAATTGCAATATGGCCCTTATTAGAGTCTTGGGAATAAGAGCGAAAGCTCAATGTGTGTGAGTGTGGAATTGAAAGACCACGCACACAACTTGAATTGAAACACCCAAATGAAATTGCAATACGACCCTTACTAGGGTCTTGGGAGTAAGAGCGAAAGCTCAATGTGTGTGAGTGTGGAATTGAAAGACAACACCCACGACTTAAGTTAAAACCCACGCAGCTGAATATATATAAGTATAACTATATCTTAGGGGCTGTTTAGGCCCGTGTGTGTGCCAAAATGGTGTGCAGCTAAGAGCGGAATGGCTCAAGTGCACGTGTGTGTTGGTGTGCCAAACTACATTATTACAATCAGGGGGAGACAACGCTCCATTATTACAACCCCGTATCAAATTTAATTAAATGTAAGCAAGTTCATATCAAGGACCGAGTTAGGCACTTACGTGTAGCTAGTCCGTGTTCAACTTGCTTGGCTTTGGCATAGTGAGTTGCCTTGGACAGCCGAAGGGGAGCTCCTTGGATGTAGGTAGGGCGCTAGTAGGGTGGAGTCTTGATGCTGGCCGGGTGATGGAGTGACTAGGTGCGGCAGGTTAGGGGTGTTGGGCTGGGAAGTGGGTGACTAAGGGAGAAGCTCCAGCTAGGAGCTAAGGTGGGTGGTGCTAAGGGAAGGTAGTGGGGTATGGTATAGGTCGGCTGGGTGTAAGGGAGAAGGGAAGGATGTAGGTTGGCGGGTGATGGAGTGTGCAGCTGGGAAAGAAAGGGGTGAAAGGCTAGATGGGGTTGAGGTGAGGTACTAACCGTGGATGGCAAGGGTGTTGTTGGATGAAGGTGGTGGAAGGAGGTGGTAGCCAAAGGTGGAAGGTGCTGAAATTTGGTTGAAGCGAAGAGGTGGCAGCCGGGTGATGAAGTGGCGGTGAAAGTGGGGAAGATGGCAGCCGGGTGATGAAGTGGCGGTGGAAGTGGTGCTGCTTGGAGGGAGTGAGGGGGGAATGTAAGTGGAAGAGAGAGAGTGAAACCCACAAGAGAGAAGGGTTTTATAGGTTGGAAAAGGGGCTGGGTCGGTTGGAGTGGTATGGGGTAGATATTTGTAATAAGGTGGGCTTGTGGGGTGGTTTGGGGTAGGTCGGTTAGGGTGGTTGTTTGGTGGTTTAGGGTAGGTCGGTTAGGTGGGCTGGGACTTAGTGGTTAGGGGTTTAATTAGGTGTATTAAGGTGGGTTTAGGCTTAGTTAGTTAGGGTCTAAGTGGTTTAGCTAGGTGAGGTTGGGGTGGTTTTGGGTGGGAATGGCTAGGTTTGGGTCAGGTTTAGGGGGGAGTGACTAGGTGAGGTGGGCTAGCTTAGGGCTAGGTTTTAGGAACCTCTCCTTGGCACCGGTCCATGGACCCAGTTGCAGCCATGTCCAAGTTGGTGCAGCCCCAGGTTAGGTGTAGGTGCATACAAGCTCAAACCCACACTCTAGGCTAAACCCACAAGGTTAACCCAACCTTGACCAAAACTCAAGCCTACCAACTTTCTCACTCATACTTTATCACCCCTTTTTCTCTCTCTACCCAAGCTTTTCACGTGAAATATCTGTGGGCCCCACCTCCATTTATGAGAAGGTGATGTGGGCCATGGATGTGGATAGTGGATTTGGATCTTTGGATCCAAATCCAAATCCAAATGCATGTTGGGTTTGGATCTGGATATATATGGTCCATATCCGGCCCAAATCTTATTTTTTATTCCTTCATGGCTGTAAACACCCCGAAATCCCACGAATTTCTCAAAATCCATCTGGTTTTATACAAGCAGCCCCAAAGGGCCATTTTGAGTTTGGAAACCCAGGAGCCTTCCAAACAACCCTGTACATATGTTTTAAACTTTATCTTTCAAAAACATATAATATGGCTTTTGAAAACCCTTTTAAAACATGTTTTGAAACCCTGAAGTGGCTTGGCCCGATCAAGACAAGACCAGGAGAGCCCAGAAGAGCCCGGAACCGGAGCACATGTCAAGCCCGGCGCAGCAACTCTTGTTCTGATTCACATCCCAGGATCTCGAACGTCCAAGACCCTGTTCTTATCAAAATAGCATTTGAAGTCATCTCCGGAAGGCAGAAACGGAGGCGGACGACTATGTTGGCGAGACCCAACGCAGACGGAGTACTGATGCTGTCAGGCCCCGCACGAATCGTCCGTTTCGAACCCAGCTCGAAGGAGTCAGAGTTCAGTTTGGATTGGATCTTGACCATATATATCCAGATCCCAATCCAAACCCATATGTGGACTTGGATTTGGATTTGGATCCAGAGATCCAATCCAATATCCATATCCATGGCCCACATCACCTTCTCATAAATGGAGGTGGGGCCCACTTGAGTTTCACGTGGGATATTGGGCATGAGAGAGAGTGGGGGTGAAAAATATCAAGAGTGTTGTATTAAGCTTGACTTGTGTGTCAAGTTTGGGTTAATCATGTGGGTTAGCCTAATTAAGTGGGTTTAAGCTTGTAATTAGCTAAAACCTAACCTAGGGCTGCACCAACATGGGGTGATCAAGGTCTATGGGCCATGCTAAGGGAGCTCCTTCACCTAAACCTAGCCCAAAATGCCTAAACCTAACCTAAACCCCTAATCCACCCCTAATTTGAGCCTAATCACCTAACCCACTTCCCTAATCCCATCCTAATCCCAACCTAATCACCTAACCCACTTCCCTAATCCTTCCCTAAACCTAGATTAATTTCCCTAATCCTAGCCTAAACCTAGCCTAATCACCTAACCTAGCTCACTAAACCTCACCCTAAAACCCAACCACCTAACCTAGCCCTAAACCCCTAAACCACCCTTAGCCCACGATTTACCCAAACCCCTAGTTTTAAAATATCTGGCCCAACCCCTTCCAGCCCACCTTATCTACATACCACCCTACCTAAACCACCTAACCACTACCCACAGCCCAGCCCTAACCGACCTACCCATCCCCTATTTAAACCCCCCTCCTTGTGGGCGGGTTTTCCAAGTGGGAGCCCTCACCTCAGCCCAGCCGACTCCACCTGTTCCACTGCCCGCCTTCTCCACTCTCCGCCTGCTCCCTTTGCTCCACCAGCCGCCACCTGCTCCGCCACCTTCCCTCTTCCATCCACCACTATCAGCCCTCAGCCGGACGCCATCACCTCCACCCAACCGAACCAGCCATCTGCCCGCCTACTTCCCACTTCATCCGCCACCTCTCCCCATTCGGTAAGTACCCTGCACCTTACCTAGCCCCCTTCTCTACCACCTCTCCACTCTTAGCCACCCATCCTACCTTCATCTCAGCCCCTTTGCCACCACCATTTTAACCTAGCCGAACCTAGTATAACCCAAGCTGCCGGCCACTACCTAGCTATCATGTCCCATTCGGCTTTCCCCTAGGTGTCCTACTCGGCCCTCCCACCAGCTCACCTTTTAGGTCCAGTTTCCCTAAACTCCCAACTCCCCTAGTGACCCTAAGGACCCACTCATTCAGCCATTTAAACCCCTTACCTTGAGGCGCCATCTACTTGCCACCGGCCACCTCCGAGGCGCCTATCCCGCGCCCCACTTGCAGTCGGCCAGCACCCTTGATCACCTACCTTCGCGGAGCTCCTGTTTGCAGCCCAAGGCCAAGCCCACGCTCAAGCAAGACCTCTACGGACCAGCTACTCGTAAGTGTCTAAACTCGGTCTTTAGTCGTACACTTGCTTGAGATTCAATTTGATACGGGGTTGTAATAACGGAGCATAGTCTCCCCCCGCTTGTAATAACGTGGCTTGGCACAACCACACACGTGCACTCTCTTAGTCGTGCACAATTTTGAACACACACGGGCCTAATCAGCCCCTAATATATAAGTGTATATATACTTTCATTTTCGAAGGGTTTTGTTTAAGTTGGGTGCGTTGTCTTTCAATTCAAGCACTCTCACACACATTGAGCTTTCGCTCTTATTTGAAAGACCCAAGTAAGGGCCGACCTATACTATTTGGGTTTCATTTCATGTCGTGTGAGTAAGTCTTTCAATTCAAGCACTCTCACACACATTGAGCTTTCGCTCTTATTTGAAAGACCCAAGTAAGGGCCGACCTATACTATTTGGGTTTCATTTCATGTCGTGTGAGTAAGTCTTTCAATTCAAGCACTCTCACACACATTGAGCTTTCGCTCTTATTTGAAAGACCCAAGTAAGGGCCGACCTATACTATTTGGGTTTCATTTCATGTCGTGTGAGTAAGTCTTTCAATTCAAGCACTTTCACACACATTGAGCCTTCGCTCTTACTCCCAAGACCTTAGTAAAGGCCTTATTGCAGTTATATTTGGGTTTCATTTATGTCGTGTGGGTAGTCTTTCAATTCAAGCACTCTCACACACATTGAGCCTTCGCTCTTATTCCCAAGACCTTAGTCAAGGCCATACTGCAATTTATATTTGGGTTTAATTTCATATCGTGTGTGTAAGTCTTTCAATTCAAGCACGCACCCACATTGAGCCTTCGCTCTTATTTGCAAGACCCGAGTAAGGGCTCATATATACAAGCTATATACATATTTCCCTTCGGTTATTTCCCTTCGGTTATTTCCCTTCTGTTATTTCCCTTCAGTATTGCCTTTACATTTCGGGTTTTCCCTTTGGAGTAGCGTGAGTTTTGCATTGCATCTACGCCATACCACGAGGTAGGACGCATATTGCATCGAAGCAAGCCCCGCTCGAATTCGCCCATGTAGTGGAGTGTTCATAACACACAAACTAGGTGGCCCGAAAAGGGATAAAAGAAAAGACTTAGGCACGCGCAAATCCACGTGATCTAAAATAGGCAATCGCATCTTAAAGACCCGAAATAGACACCTCGAACCGCTTCATGGAGTTTCTCCCCAAAACTTGATTTTTGCAAAAGCGTACAGACTGACCCTTGCGCATCGGTGCAAGAAGGTCTGCGACGACAAGAGCTTACTTGCTCACAGTCGCCACGTTTAGAAGTCAGTGTTAAATATATCTTCGCTAGCTTAAGTAAGCTAGCTGGCACGCCCTATTTGTATACATAGGCCTTAGACACACGATAAGATCCACTCCAAGCCCCGAAAGAGGCGAAGAGGCGGGGATTTTCGCGCGTCTACAATGGCGTTTCGAAACGGACAGTTTGTGCGGGGCCTGACTGCATCAGTACTACGTCTTGCGTTGGGTCTTCATCAAGCCAAGCTGCTTTTGAGGTTTCAAAACACCTTTTTAAGGTTTTAAAACTATATGTATACATTTTCAAAACATATATACAGGTTCAAAATATGTATAGGGTTGTCCGGAAGGCTCCTGGGTTTCTTGACTCAAAATTGCCCTTTGGGGCTGCTTTTGCAAAACCAGGCATATTTGAGAAAATCGTGGGATTTTGGGGTGTTTACACATGTTAGGAAATGTCATCAATGTCAAGTGCATGGACATGCCATTCATATCCCATCGTCTACCTTGCATTCCATTATGAGCCCATGGCCCTTCACTATGTGGGCATTTGATATCATAAGACCCTTCTCCACCAAACTAGGGACATGTAGAATGCATTCCCTAAACACCTTTCATGGAGACTAAATATATTCATTATCTCATAAAAGTATGTATCTCCATCATATCATATGGAATACATTTTCACATGTCATACATCACATGCACATCATTCACCCAAAGAGGCTCAAAAAGGTGGCAGCCCAAGTAGGAATGTCCCCATGTCATAAAAGGGGCAACAAAAAATTGATAATGCATATTGGTTGATTGATTTTGGGGGCAAAATTTTAGTAGACCCTATAAATGCCCAATACTTGAAAAAAATATTATAGGATCTATGTTAAATTCTTTTGAAAAGATTTTGAAATAAATCTCCTTTGAACTTCTTGAAAGAAGGATGATAATTGATTGTATAGCCCTGAATGAGGGAATCGATGCTTTATGAAAAGTAGAGTTTTCAAAATCAGTTGATAACATTTCAAAAATTCTTGGCTTACAAAATGAAGCCTTGTTCAATATAGCAAAATATTTTCAAATGGTAGATGCTATTAAGAAATAAGATGATCTTGGTTGAATCGAGTAGCCAAAGGGATAAGTTTTCCCCCATTTTACTTCTCTCTCCAAAAGGAAAATTGGCAAAAATCGAAAGAAAAGAGAATACAAAAACTCTTTCAAAAAGAGGTCTTCCCTTCAAATAGAAAGAGGGAATACAAAAATTCCTCCTAAAGAGGTCTTCTCGTTGAATTAAAAAAGAAAGAAAAGAGAATGCAAAAACTCCTCCAAAAGAAGTCTTCCCTTCAAATAGAAAGAGAGAATACAAAATTCCTCTAAAAGAGGTCTTCTCTTTGAATGAAGAAAAGAAAAAGCCAAAGCTCAAAAAGAACAATTTTCCATCTCTTTGCCTTAAACCACAAGATGCTTTAGATATAACCGTGGTAATTCTTTTCCAGATCTCTACAACTTATCCCAATAGAGAAAGGTTTATCCATGAAAATCCTAAAGTAGGAATAGAATCTACTTATTCAGATTTCATTTTGTTTGAGAATTAGACTTTGTTGTGTGGGAAATGGAATTTTGAAATGTTTTCAAAAATCTCCTACAAAACCTCTACCAAGTAGTAGGTATTGAAACCCAAATGAGGAGAAATATGAAAAATCGGAAGTCCTTTTCATGGAAACTAAAAGGAGTTCCTTTTTGAAAATGAATTTTGAAAACCTGAAATATCAAAACGACATGGGATTATCTTACTTGGGGCAGCCGGCCTTCATAGGCTCTCCCCAAGCTCATTCATCTCTTCAGTGAGTTTATAAAATCTCACATTCCATTTGCATCACACACACCATGCATGCAACATCCAAAGTCAGCCATGCATGATCATGTTTAGGACAGATACCCAATATAGGTCAAGTTCCCTTTGGTTAAAATCCCCTCCTTTATAATGAAAGGAAAATGATTTTAAGAAATGAAGGATAATTTATATTCTCAAGAATAATCTGGAAGTAAATCAAAAAGAGTGTTTTTCTTCTTTGCTATTATCCAAATAAATTTGGATTAATGCCAAAGAGGGGCATATGTAAACACCCTAAAAAAAAATTCCTAACACTCCCAAATTTCGAAAAGCTCAAATAATTTAAAACCTTTGCTTTAAAATGAAGATTTTAAATCTCTTTTAAAGGTTTCAAATTAAAGGTTTTAAATTAAAGTTAAAATGATAAAGCTCGGAGGATATGCATGAATCAGTTGAATAAGTAGGGCCCACTTCAAGCCAAGATCGAGCTCACAAAGGATAAGCCCGAAGGTAGAGGAGTGGACTATGTCAAAAACATATCTTCATCAATAAATCAAATCAAATGAGTCAGCATCAATGCAGCTCAAGTGGTGTATTAAAGCAAATCAAGATTTTGTTCGAATCAAATGCAATCTTTTAATAAGATTGGTCGGGTTATGTAAATTGAAAATGGTTGAACTTGAGGGCTGATTCCAAAGGTTTATCAAAGTTTTATCTAGCCCATATATCAAATTAAGATCGAGCAAGGTCAAGACGAGCTACAGAAGAGGTTGATCAAGCCTAGCCGAGTGCCTTCAAGTCCAATCGGCTAGGACCAAGGCATGAGACTCAAGCCTAAACCAGCCCCATGTGGGCTGGTCCAACTTTGACCACAAGGGACCACCAAGGCCACGTGAATTGGAAGGCCTTGGGGTTAGGTTTGGACCTTGGATAACCCACCCCAAGAAAAACACTAGAAGATCCTCCCTTGGCCTATAAATTGAGGCCAAGGGTGGGGGTGTGAGGTATCTTGGGAGCTTTAGAGAGAGGTCATCAAGGGTTTGCATTTTGAGAGTTGTGTGAGTTGTGAGAGCTGTTAGGTAAGAGTATTAGAGAGGGAAGGGTGTGTAGAATCTAGGCCATTGTTTGGTGAGTGTGATTGATCAAAGGGGAAAGGGTGCAAAAGGGTTGGCTGGCCATTACCTTGGAGGAAATCTCTTGTGTAAGTCTAGGTAAGTGTTGCTCTAATTCATTCTTCTATATCTCTTCTTTAAATTCAATTCAAAAGGTGTTGTATTAATTGAGCTTTGTCTCCCCCCATGATGTAATAGAAGTAAATGTTGCTGAAATTTCCCTTTCTTTGATTATGCACTCTATGTGTTTGATTTCTTGATTTCTTGATTATGCACTCTATGCTTAAGCTATTAAGTATATTTCAATTCATTTCTCTTCAACAATTTAATTCGTGATGTTGTGTTGTTGCTTTTCAATTCGTGCAAGTTTGCATCATGTATGATTCTAAAAACCTGAAATCTGGTTTTCATTATTTCTGCATATGTGAATTACTTGATTTTTAATTCCTGAACCTCTGCTCCAATTGCTCCGAAACATTGTACACTTCTTTTATACACATAAGCCCACTTTTAATAAAATTTGAAAGAATTTTAGGGCCGTGCAATATCGTAATTAAAATTGTGCAAAATCAGAAAAGTTTTTGTAAACTGATTGTCCAACTAGTTTTCCTACAACAGAGCCTTGGTATTCATCTCATAACTCTATCTGTGGGTATCCAAAATCGATGAATTATAATTCATTAGAAAGCTAACATCCATATCTTTCCATAAAAATCAAATTCATTAAATTTAGAATATTAAGCATTGAGATACAGACTCATTTTTATATCTCTATATTTCTATGATAGAACAATTATGTGTGCCTGAGTAGAGGCACTTCCCAAATTTAATTCTGCAACAATACAACTCTAAATCACAATATGAAAGATGCTCCAAACTCTCCACATCTCATGTTTGGCCTGTAAAATTTTGATGATTTTAGGAGGTCTGAAAAGTATTCAAAAGAATTCGGGAAACAAGCCCTAAAAACAGAACTTTCTATTTTTCAGAACTTGTTCATTTTGAAATTTGAGTCAAGTGCACATGTTTTCATTCTCAACACCTTTGCTTTTCACATGAATTTGAAAGTCTCACCTATTTAGTTGGAATCTCTATGCGCTTAGACTGACCCTTGAGCATCGGTTCAAAAAGGTCAAAAGCAAAAAGAGCCCGCTTAGCCACAATCGCTCGTTAGACTCAATTTTGCTAGTTTTTAGAAAACTAGCTGGCACGCTCGCGCATCAAGTAGAGTTAAGAGTTTTATTCGAAGTCTACATAGGCTTGGAGTGAAAAATTAACGTCTACAGCACTGCAAATCATGAAATGTTTTCTTTCATGGATGACTACTCAAGTTATAACCAAATCAAACTAGCACGAAAAGATCAAGCCAAAACTGCTTTTACCACACCTTGGGGCACATACTGTTACACAGTTATGCCTTTTGGTTTGAAAAACGCTGGTGCCACATACCAAAGAGCCATGACTACTATTTTTCATGATCAAATTCACGAGCTCTTAGAAGTATATGTGGATGATCTTTTGGTGACTCCACACATAGAATCTTTGCAAAATGCTTTTGAAAGACTTAGGCTTTATAAAGTAAAACTAAACCCTCAAAAATTTGTTTTTAGAGTAGAATCGGGAAAACTCTTAGGGTTCATGGTTAGCCAAAGGGACATAGAGGTCGACCCCTCTAAGTATTGAGTCATCACAGATATGCCTCCACCCTCCAACTTGACCCAAATCTGAAGCCTCCAAGGTTGACTCCAAGCAATTAGGAGATTCATCTCCAACTTAGCAACAAGATGTGAACCTTTCAATAGACTTTTGAGAAAAGGGATAAAATTTGATTGGGATTCCGATTGCCAAAAAGCTTTTATCAAATTGTTGTAATGAAGACCAATTATGGAAAATGTACTTTGATGGGGCAAAGAATCAATAAGGGGCAGGCATAGAAATCATTCTTATATCCCTCGAGAAGGGAGAAATCCCAATGGCATTCCAACTAGATTTTCTATGTTCAAATAATGTGGCTGAATATGAGGCACTCATACAAGGCCTAAAAGTTTTGAAAAATCTAGGGGTATCGTGTATTGAAGTCTGTGGAGATTCCATGCTTGTTGTAAATCAAGTTTCAAAAATTTGGCAAGTCAAAAATAAAAAACTCATTCCATACCGTGAATTAGCCACCTAGTTGGTTAATTCTTTCAAATCATGCACACTCACTCACATAGGTAGAGAGGACAACACCATGTTCGATGCCCTCTCCTCTTTAGGTTCATCTCTAAGCATCGACCACACTATGGGTACTAGAGATCCTACATTTACCTACTCCATCCACCCATGATTTAGAGATTTACCAAAATAACCAAAATCCAAATGAAAAACCTTGGTTTCAAGATATTAAAAACTTTTTAAAAAATGGAAGAATTCCAAAATTTGCTTCCTTTAAAGATAAGGCTTTTATTCAAAAAATTTCAACCCGATATGTGATTTTGGGAGGGGTTATTTATAAAAAGAGTTTTACCGGCATCTTATTGAGGTGTGTCGATCTTGATGAGGGTAGGACCATTATGCATGAGTTCCATGATGGGGAATGTGGTAGTCATGTCAATGCAAATATGATGGCCATGAAGATACTTAGAGCGGGTTATTTTTGGTCCACTTTGAAGCAAGATTGTCTTAATCATGTTAGGAAGTATCATCAATGTCAAGTGCATGGAAATGCCATTTATATTCCATCATCTACATTGCATTCCATCATGAGTCCATGGCCCTTCACCATGTAGGCATTTGATATCATTGGACCAATCTCGCTTTCTGCATCAAATAGACATAGGTTTATTTTAGGAGCCACCGAATATTTTTTTAAATGGGTTAAAGCTACCTCCTTGACTAATTGTAAACATGAAAATTTTCACTCCCAAGTTAGAAAACTCGAAGTGAACTTTTTCATGCCTACGCTTGCGTGATCGTGCCAACTAGCTTACTCAAACTAGCGAAGATTTTAAAATGATTTTCTGACTTTGGTGATTGTAGGCAAGCGTACTCTTTTCGCTTTAAACCTTCTTGAATCGATACTCAATGGTCGGTTTAAGTGCTTAGAAACATCGATTTTTCAAACAAGTTTTTCTTCAAACGACAAGTATTTTGGGTGATTTTTGGTTCGTGCACTCTTTGCCAATTTTATTACGAGGGTTGGACGACCCTAAGTTTCTTGCAAGTTTTATCTATTTAGGCCTGATGTGTGTGTGGTATGTGTGGCCTAATTTCAGCGTGATTTGAGTGAGTGCTCGAGCGATTTGCCGTAATGAGTGGATGCAGAGATGCTATAAATTATACTTTGGGTTTTCGAGAACAATGATACAAACTCACCCGAATTGAAATTGTACCCACTCTACTTTCATGAAAGTAAACTCACACGAATTGAAAATGTAGCTACTCTACTTTCACGAAAGTAAAACTCACGCAAATTGAAGTACTTTCACTCTACTTTCACAAAAGTAAAACTCACGCGAACTTAAGTGCTTTCACTCTACTTTCACAAAAGTAAACTCACCCGAATTGAAGTGCTTTTACTCTACTTTCACGAAAGTAAAACTCACGCGAATTTAAGTGCTTTCACTCTACTTTCACGAAAGAATAACTCACGCAAATTTAAATGCTTTCACTCTACTTTCATGAAAGTAAAACTCACGCAAATTGAAGTACTTTCACTCTACTTTCATGAAAGTAAAACTCACGCGAATTGAAGTGCTTTCACTCTACTTTCATGAAAGTAAACTCATGCAAATTGAAGTGCAGCCACTCTACGATCACAGAAGTAAAACTCACGCTAAATGAAATATGTATACTTGCTAAAGAACAGAGGGGGTTTGAAGTATAAAATATTTATAATATATATTGAGGCAGAGAGCAGAAAGGCTCAAGTGCATGTGAGTGTAAAGAGCGAAAAGGCTAAAGTGCTCATGGGTGCGATCATGTTTATCCACCAGTTAAGAGCGAAAAGGCTCAAGTGCTCGTGGGTGCGATCGTATTCATCCACCAATTAAGAGTGAAAAGGCTCAAATACTCATAGGTGCGATCGTGTTCATGCACAAATATTTCAACATGGGGGGAGGCTTCACTCCATTAATACAACCCCTTTCCGAATTAAATTTATTGGAAAAAGCGGTTTAAAACCGAAGTTTAAAGTACTTACAAGTTTCCCCGTTCGATTTAGTCTTTTGTGCGTAGCCCCTTTCGCTTCACTTGGTCGAGCTCCACCCTAGTGCAACCGGGTCCTTCAAGCTCCCCTTGGTGTGGTTCGGCCAGGTCAAGTCGGCCCAAGGTGCAGCCATGAACTAGGTGCAGGTCAAGGTGGGTTCGGCCAGGTGCAATCGGTCCAAGGTGCAAGTCAAGGTGGGTTCGACCAAGCAGCTAGCCCACGATTTGGGCTTGGTTCAGCCCAAGGTGTAGGTCAAGGTGGGTTCGGCTAGGTGCAGCCGGTCCAAGGTGCAGGTCAAGGTGGGTTCGGCCAAGTGTAGCCGGTCCAAGGTGTAGGTCAAGGTGGGCTCTGCCCTCCAAGGTGCAGCCCACTAGCCTAACTCAAGCCCTCCTTGGTTAAGGGCTCCATCTTGGTGTAGCCACCCTAGGTTTAGGCACTCACCTTGGCCAAGTCTTGACTCCACCTTGGGTCAAGCCTACCATCTTTGACCAAATGCTTTACGTGAACCTCTTTGCTTGTGCTCCAAGTCCTCCCCCCTTTGCTGACCAAGTACTCCAACCTCTCTCCTCCTTTCCAAAATTTTCAAGAGGAATTCACGTGAACCCCCTTGGCCCTATTTATAGGCTAAGGGTGGTTCTTTGGATTGGGTTTGGATCATAGGATCCAACCCGATCCAATCTTCAATGGGACCTGGATCTGTATCTTTTGGTCCAGATCCAATCCAAACTTTTTCTTTTGGGTCCTTTTTTGGTGCATGAAACAGACAGTTTTCGAGCGGGCTCTGGTTCCTCGGTGACCCGAATTTAGGTTGGGTTTTTCCCAGTCCTTTTGACCGACCAATTTCTCACTTTCTAGACTTTTTGATGTTTGGTTTTGATCTATCTGGCCCCGTCTTGAGCTTTTCATTTGATGAGGTTGATCTCCAATTTCGAAGCGGACCCTAATTTCTGTTTTAATAGGCCCGGTCTTTGATTTCTGATGGCTTCATCAGGGTCTTGATTTCATTTTGTATTTTTGGAGCTGAATTTGACTTTTGAAATGGACACCGGGTTCGATCCTCCGTCTCGCTTTTATCCAGATAGGCTAGGCCTCTCCTTCACTTTTTAACCTAATCTCGAGCTGGATTTTGGATCGGGTTTCACCTGTCCATTTGAGATGTTTTGCAATCTTTGGGTTTTTTACTTGAATTCAAAACCTTTATTTTGAAATATTTTCTGAAAAAGGTTTAAACTTCAAAATTTCAGGGTTTTAAAAGTTCAAAATAAGGCTGTGAGCTGATTTTCAAAATTCAGGAGTTTGTTGAAAACATTACCATTTTGGGATATTTACACTAATGTCCAAGGACAACATGTAGTGGCATTCATTAAGAAAAATATCTTGGCTCGATTTGGAGTTCCAAGAGACCAAGTGTTAGATAATGGCACCCCATTCAAGAATGAGAAGGTGGAAAAGTTATATAATACCTATGGCATTACTCAACACTTCTCATCACCCTACTACCCTCAAAGCAATGGCCAAGCAGAAGTCACAAATAAAACCCTCATAAGTATCATTAAGAAAACCTTAGAAAAGGGTAGGACATGACATGAGAAGCTAGATGAAGCCTTATGGGCTTATAAGACTTCCATCCGAACACCCACAAATGCCATACCATTTGAGTTGGTCTATGCTACAAATGTCAAACTTCCCATTCATACCAAATTGCATTCATTTCATACATCTCTTGCACTTGATTTGCCCATAGAGACCCTACAACAAGCTAGGATAGTCGAGCTTGATTTACTTGATGAAAAGAGGCTCTTTGCCATGGATCATGCACATGCATACCGACAAAGAATTGCCCGACATTATGAAAAACATATGAAGGCTCGCCACTTCAAAGTGGGTGACCTTGTCCTCAAAACTATCCATCATCGTGGCCCACATCTACTGTTAAGTGGCGGCCCAAGTGGGATGGTCTCTATGTTGTGAGAGGGACAATCACAAATAATGCATAGTGGTTGATTGATGTTGAGGGAAGAAATTTAGCAGACCCTATAAATGCCCAATACTTGAAAAGATATTATATATAAGGTCTTCTTTAAATTCTTTTGAAAAGATTTTTAAAATTTGTCTCCTTTTGAAGTTCTTGAAAGAAAGATCAAAATGGATTATGTGACCCTAAATGAGGGAATTGATGCTTTATGAAAAGTAGAGTTTTCAAAATAGTTGGTAACATTTCAAAAATCTTTGGCTTACAAAATGAGGCCTCGTTCAAAATAGCAAAATATTTTCAAATGATAGGTGCTATTAGGAAATGGGATATACTTAGCTGAATCGAGTATCCAAAGGGATGAGTTTTTCCTCACTTCATTTCTCTCCAAAAAGAAAAATTGGTGAAATCAAAAGAAAGGAAGAAAAACAAAACCTTCAATATAGAGGTATTCCAAAAGAAAAAGAAAAGAAAAGGGAAAACAAAAACCTCCAAAAAAAAGAGGTTCCCTTTGAAAGGAAAAGAAAAAGAAAAGCCAAAGCTCGAAAAGAACGATTTTTCATCAAAATCCTCTTGGCCTTAAACCATGGGACACTTCAGAAGAGACCATGGTAACTCTTTCCTAAATCTCCTGCAACTTATCCCAATGAAAAAAGGTTTAGCATTTAAAATCCCAGAATAGGAATATGACCTTATTTGGATTTCATTTTGTTTGAGAATTAGACTTCGTTGTGTGGAAAATTGAATTTTGAAATGTTATTCAAAGTTTTCTACAAAACCTCTGCCAAGTAGTGGGCATTGAAACCTGAATGAGGGGAAATGTGAGAAATTAGAAGTCCTTTTTTATAGAAACTAAAAAGGAGTTCCCATTTGAAAAGAAATTTTGAAAACCCGAAACATCAAGAGAAACAATATGGGATTATCTCACTTGGGGCAGCCGGCCTTCATAGGCTTCTCCTCAAGCTCATACATCTCATGAGTGAGTCTCTAAACACAGACTACACTCCATTACGTAACACATCATGCATGCATACATCCATCAAAAGGTCAGCCATGCATGATCGTTCTTCTAGGACTAGTGCTTAGTATAAGTCAAATCCCCTTTGGCAAAAATCCCCTCTTTCATGAATCCAAGAAAATGATGCTATAAAAGGATGAAAAGAAATTCGTACTCTCAAGACAAATTTAGAGAAGGAAATTCGAAAGCGTGTTTTCTTTTTTACCATTATCCAAATAAATTTGGATTAATGCTAAAGAGGGGCAACTGTAAACACCCAAAATGCTTTTTAAAATATATCCCAACATGTTTTAGAATTTTCAAAATGATGGACCTATTTTCTAAAATCCCTGATTTGAATACAGCCTGCGAATTTCATAAAACAAAATTTTGAAATTAAAGGTTTTTAAACTTAAAGTTTAATTTTGAAAATCAAAGAGATGTTGAGGAAGCGAAGCATGGATCAAAAGCATATAAGGATGAGTGTGCAAAAGCAATGCCAAGGATTCAGGGCCAGCAAAAGCCTAAGCGAGGAATGAGTCAGAGCACGATCAACTCAGATCGTATGAAACAAGCCCAGATCAAGTGAAGAATTCCAGGCCAATTCGAATCAGTCAAACAAGTTTGGGTCAACTTCAATATGAATAATAGCAAAAGAGGTTCAAAAGAGAGTGAAAAAGATCAAGATGGAGCTAGTAGAGTGTCATGGGTATACTACTTGGGGCATGGAACCAAAGAAGTCTTTTGAACATTTGCCATTTCTTCAGGGACTCGGTCCATCAAGCACCATCCCTTTCAAGCCCAAGAGTAAAAAAACAATGCCATGACTCTTCACCTTTACTATATTGTCCATATTGTATATGCAAACTCTTCTTTAGGCTTGAACATACATACCTTGATCAAACCTACCTTGGCCGACCTAGCTCCCTTTTTACTTGACCGAACCCGCCATTTGACTCAACACATGTTAGCTGATTGTGACTGAACCCACTTGGCTGGATACATATACCTTGGCCAACTTAATCCACCTACGTTGACCAAAGAGGGACCACTCTAAGGCCCACGTGAGCCCATGTGGCCAACAATGGAGTTAGATCAAGTTTGGGGCTCCAAAAGCCCATCCACATCCAAATCTTATGGCCTATAAATAGGCACCTTGGGGCCTGGTTTCCAGCATTGAAGGAGGGTGGGAAAGATCCTAAGAGAGAGACGGAGAGATGCAACAAGAGAGAGAGAGAGAGGGAGAGAAAAGAGAGGAAGAAGGAGGAACCGCCCCTCCCAATTCTTCCAAATTCGGTGCCAAGGAGGGCTCCTTTACAAGGTTTATCTTCTTCTCTCTTCTTTAATTTCTTTTTCCTTACTTTCATTCATTAAAAAGGGGTTGTATTAATGGAGCAATTCACTCTCCCCATGATGTAATAGATAGATATGTTGCCCATTTCATTTCATTACATTCATGCTGATCATTTGTTTGATTTCAAGTTTCCTTTACCTCTCTATACATTATACTCTCTTATATCTCATAATCCCCTCTATGCTTAAGCTATAGATATATTTCAATTCATTTCCTTTGATCATTTACATTCAAATGGTTGTGATTTGTCTTTAAATTTCAGATGAGATGCATTCATGTATTTTCTAAACATGAAAATTTGTTTTAAGCATTATGCATCCATTTGATGCTGCATTTTTAATTTCTTACCTTTTGCTTCGAGATACAGACATTTTTCTAAACCTCTATATTTCTCTCACAAAACTCTTTCAGACGTCTTAGCAAGGGTCATTCTTAGATTTTATTGTAGACTGTCACAACCCCAAAAATCAGAATAAAAATAGTCTCTGAAGCTTCATATGATCCTCCTTTTACTATAATTTTTTTGTGATTTTTGGAGATTCAAAAGCTATTTAAAAAAATCCGAAAATAAGTCTTGAAAATAGAACCAGTTTCTATTTTTCAGAACTTAGAAAAATTTTCTTCTAAAGACCTAGCTCACGAATTTGGTTAAGTCATTTGGGTTTTAAAAGTGAATTTCAAAAACACATCTGATCAAGATCAACCCTAAAAGTGAATATGTTGACTCTTGAGCATCAGTTCAAGAAGGCCTAAGTTAAAAAGAACTCACTTTCCCACAATCATCATTAGAGTCAAAAAATATAACTTTATTAGTTTAAGTAAAACTAGTTGGCACACTCGCGTACAACGTAGTGTGTGAAAGCTTATTTCAAGTCTCTACATACACTTTGGAGTAAAATTTCGATCTACACTCAGCATCATGTTCAATACATACCACCATTCATGAAAACCTGCTTAAAAGGTCGATCATTCACTGTTGTGGTGATATATAATGGTTGTAGATGTCTTGCAGCATCTTCTGGTGGTTTCTCAAATATTATTGAAATGTCAATACTATTGACCAAAGTCGGCATATCGAGTTCATCTGCTAGGAAGTCATTCTTTGGAATCAATCAAGTATCTCCTCTAAGAGCACAACTCACCAATGATAGTAATCATCTCCTATAAAAAGTACAAGGGTCCTAATGATCGTCACTAAAGTTTTCATCATATATGTATGTCTCATCCAAGAAGTGGTAATCCTTATCAACTTCTTCCAATTCTTGGTCACTGCTAATCTACAATTGTGACCCTAAAAACCTGTTGACCCTGAAAACTTATATGCATTCTCCTACCTCAAAGCTCTTCATGGATATATCTGGCTCCATCATCTCCTATTTTTGTTCCTAGACCTCGTTGTTTTGTTCCACAACCTCCTTTGCATGATCCTCCATGTATGCATAAAGTCTTTCTCACTACAAGGTGGTAAAAACTTCTACCCTTTGCCTCATGCCTACCTCTTCGGGACCATGAACAATCAACCAACTTTTCCTCCATTTATCGAGAATTACTTTAATCCATTTGTCTAAGTCCTTGAATAGAAAATATAGACATCCTTTAGACTTAGCATCCTTAGTATCCACTTTTTGTTCACCTACCCCTACGGAATCCACTATCAAAGAACTAGATGATTTTGAGTCCCTCATATTTGTTTGAGGTATATCTGACTCTAAGTGTTGAAGGCTCTATCTCTTTCTCTAGGGTAATCATTCTCCAACTGCTCGTTTGAGTCGGTGATGACATGATAATGGTCATTCAAACAATGCTTGTCATGACCATTAAAGAGTCCATCACATTCCAACATCCTCTTATACTGAGCCCTCCTTCATTGAGTGTGTTGCTTCTGGGTATGAGTAATCGACCAATGATTAGATGAAAATCAGTTACTCGACTAAAAATTTTGTAGTAATTACTCAACCCTTGAGTGGTTAACTTGAGGCTTAATCATTTGGTCTTGTATAGAATAACGATTTATATCCACAAAATATCCAATGAAGTCAGGTGATATTATGTATTTGGACCTTGGTGGTTAAAGGTAGATGTTGACAATGCTAATGAAGCATTTTGTCTTGACCTAGCTCCCTCTCCCTAGGGTACAAGATTGGCCGCCATTCCTATCGACTCGGGACAACTCTTTGGGTATGGGATTGGCTATGTGACACAAATGAAACCCCAAATTGTATCACAACTCTTCGTGTGACCAACTCATGGAATTTCTCAAAAAGGACCTCCACAATTTTTCTAGCTTTCTAATGAAGGTTCATTAAGTCTATCAATATTGGCTGAGGATGAATCTTATTATAGCATTTGAGAAATGCCTTCCGCATCTCATCTCATGTTTGGATTGATGCACAATTTAATGTGTATACCAAGCATAAGCTTAAGTTTATGAAGCCAAATGTTCCCCTAGATACTTACTATTTTATCTTGAAAATATAATAAACTTAACTTTAAAACCCTTCAGGATTGGTGCAAGTCTATCGACCCAATCAAGGTAAGGCTTACGATCAACTTCTTTATAAGGTGTTTGGGGATCAATCCAAAATGCATTCCAAACCAGGTCAATGATTCAATAGTAGTTCATTGGAGCATCATCTAACTTCAAGGGTTGATTCGACATCTAATTGCCTCATACAAACCGACGGTGCACTGGTTGGAATGGGGCTTGGTAAGGTTGAAATAGCTAGACTTTTGGTTGTTGATATGCTGAATATTATAGGGGAATTGATGGCATAAAATCTACAAGTTGTGTGGTCAACAAGAAACCCACCCTTGCTTAGGTAGCCATTAAGCTCCAAGCAACTGGATGCATCATGGGATGAGATCCTAGATGTGTGCTCCTGGTATTTAGTAAGCACCCCCAACATATTAGGTAGTGTCAAGGTCATATAAGATTGGGTAGTAGCTGCCATTTATAAAGACGAAAGTGGAAATGAAAACTTAGGTGATCGCTGAGTGATATTGACTCATTCATACTGCAAATCAGGTCCTCATGATATAGATGGTGTTGAGATGTTTTGGCTCCCTGTATAAGTGTTGAACATTGATGCTCATTGGAATACCGTTTGGGTGGTTGCTTCTACAATTTGCCTTTATTTATCGACAAGCATATCTTGATATCAAATGATAGTAAGTTGATTGGCGATCATGATGGGCATGATTTCTACAATATGGGGAACAACACCATCTAGAGATCCCAAAATTTCTTTTGTAACCGGTCACTAATTGATGGTCAAAGACATTCGAGAATAACATCTTCATTTAATTAAACATAAGCTATAGATGACACATTCTCCTTGGTCATGGGTGGCCTATTGGATTGTTAGGGCAAGGAACCTGGAAGCTCTGACTTAGTGACGGTAGTGAATGATGGTATGTATCTGTGGTGGAAGATGCCATCGAGTACACTTGACCATATCGAGTCTATATAAATTGGATAACCCTACAAGTAAGTATGATTGTCTCACCAGGTGTGCCAAAACATGTTGCCTTGTTCCACACGAAAGACATAACATGTTATGTGAGACTGGAATGCCATAAGATAAGGGGTCATACTAGAGAACAAAAAAAGTTAGATAAGTGGGTTCCTGATAATTTGATTGTGCGTATCCTAGTTGTGAACGAGAGTTATGTAAAAAGAGAGAGTACTTAGTGTGCTCAAGACGATGAAGAAACTATAACTGTATCATTGATTACACATGCCTACTTATAGACTTTTTTCACAAGAATGACATGAATCATGCCAAACTTTTTGGGCATGATCATCGATAATTTCTCACTTTATTACTCATGCTACTCTTTTTGCCGTCACACTGATTGGTGTTTATTAACTAACCTCATGATCCATAAGATCAACTCAAGGTGACAGGTCTATTTCATACATTTGAGGTCTCAATCTTTGTAAGCAAGGTATCCCTCCCTTTTCCAAGACTCTCAACCATCTGCCACGTATTCTATTGATGCTGAAAACTTTTAAAATCAAAGGGCAGGGTGGAGTGCCGGGGTTGGGAAAAGAAATTTGGTGGGTCCTCTCGGTTCTAAACTTGTGGCCCTGTGTTTGTTCCAGATCCCTTAGAACTGTATTCCATCTGGTTTCAGTTACCGTTATGGTTCCATGTCATCTAGTTTTGGTTTCGGACAGTTTCTTGCCGGATTTGATTTCTGTTGAAACCATCATGCTGGGTCTGGACTAGCCGAGAGTGTAAGTTAAAAAAAAGGAGATGAAAACTCAAATATTTACGGTTGATGCAGTACTATATCCATTGCATAACCTGCCAATTTTATTGTACTGTGTACAGTATCCGGTTTATTCATGTATCAATGGGTTTCCGATGTTTTATAGGGTTGATGCGGTACTGTGCAGGGATGCCAATGGGTCGGGTTAGGGGGAGATTGCAAAATACCTGAAGAAATCCCCAAACTTGGAAAAGGGCTTCAAAACATGTTGTTCCCTGTCCTGTTAGGACTTCCAGAACCCAACTTTACTAGTTAACTTAATATAATATGGTGACATTATAGATCATATATCACATATTAAGCTGATAAGAATAGCCACTACACATGATCTTAGTCATATGCCCTAGAAGAATAAGCTATCTTCCTTTGTTCTTCACCTTTTTATCTATCTCTTCAATGAAGAAATCACATTTGCTACAATAATATTCCAAGGAGTTGTTGCCAAAAACTCGGCCCGACCCATTCAGCACGACAACCAAAGGCTGGGTACATGTGGGTCGGGTTGAGATTGCCATGTCTAGAACTGTGGTCGTGTATTATTTATCGAAAAGCATTACTGGGCTAATGGAATTGTGATGAGCTTGGAAAATGGGCCGGTACACATTGGCCTATGCTTATAGCTGGCTGTTCGATTATACTTTTCTCCAGGCTTCTAAATTTGGGTCTTCTGTATTGCTCAGCCTCACCTTGCCTGGTTGTCGACTCCTCCTGTATACTGCTCCGGGCGGCGTAGACATGGGCGGTTTTGGAACCAGCTCAACGGCTTCACTGAACCTGGCTGGAAACCGGCCGAACCCGGAACTAACTGGTAGTCACCCAGTTCAGTTATTGTTCTATCTTTTATGGAACCAGAACCGTCCCAAAACGTGAATCAACAGTTTCAAACTATAGGTATTATCCTACTGCGTTCTTTGAGCACGGGGTATCCAAGTAGCTTCCTCGGTAGGAATGAGCACTACTCGGTTAAGTCCGAATGACCGAACCACACTGACTGAATTTCACAATTTAGTTTGGCTTTTCTGAAAATTCAATTTAGTATTGTTTAATAGATACATGAAATTTCGGTTATTCAATTAGATTGGTTGGATCCAAAAACGAAAAATAACGGAACCAAACCTATTCATTTAGATGCAGCAATTTTGTTGCTTAGTCGTTGGTGGAACTCTTGAACCTATTGAACCTAAAATAAAGCGTCTGGCGTATTGTGTCCCTTTTGTCTTATAAAAAGTGGTGCATTTTATGTGTTCTTTTAATCTGAAACTCTAGATAGTAGTAGAAGAATAATTTCTTTTGTTACTTGCAAATGGACATCCTCCTCATCAGCATGTTGGGTTAATATATTTCTTCCCAAAAACCTTACGTGATGTAGAAGAATAATGTTGAAGATTTAAGTTAGTCGGTTAACACAACAAGAAAAATATTGGGTGCAGCCATGAATCGGATTTAACGAACTGGAAAAGAAAAACTGCTCGGTTCAATTAGGTTATCTCGGTAAATCGACTCGGTTTCAGTTGCTGCAATTTACAGTTTATTCGGTTCAGTTATTAGGCTGAAAATTTGCACGACTTATCTCCGTAGATGATTGTACTGCAAAAGTATGAAGCTGGACTCGGGGAATCAAACTTTTTTTTTTGTTAGAAGAAGAGGCCAAAGCCTGACATACACACACATGGGAGTCAAAATCCCCATCAACAGCAACAAGGCTAGAGCACTCTGCCATTGAGCACACTCTGGGTGCCCCAAGAATCAAACTTAATGGAACTGAACTTTAACATCCACACTATCAATAACTCGCTTTTCGGCTGTTGTGTGGAACTGATCCCCAAAGGCTTTGTGAGATTCCATTATCAAACGGGGGGATTCGATTGAGTCTCAAAATAAAGAAATTCCTCTTTTTCGTGAGAATACATTTTCATCATTCAAAGTGACAAAGGTCATAAAAGGCTCCGCCGTGAGTAAGCAAGCCCGGCAGTATTGTATACCTTCTACTTGGAGGGCAACCGGGTAAGATTCGGGTCTGGCTCATGCAGGTTGTTGTCAGACTCACTTCTAAAGCAGGCTCCAAATTCTTACCTGAGCCTGATCCACCTTCAATGGGGATGTGGGTTCGGGTTCAACTACACAAGTGGTCAAGTTCAAACGGGTCAGTTTTAGCTAGGCTGAATTCAGACCCAAATTGATTTCAACTCGAAAAAAACTCACTGTACTTGAGCTTTAATCAGATTCATCAATCTGAAGGAATTACATATAAAAGTTTCTTCCCGAACTGGTAACCTTTACAATTGGTAATTATATTGCTATTCATGTAAGCAAATATTTGGTGCATACATTGACTTATCAAATGAGGTATCTTTCTTATTGATCCTTTAAAGTAGTCCATTTTTCTTTTAGAGAAAACGCCTTCAGATTCTGGCTCGGGTTTTGAGAATGGTTCCCTCCAGGTACTTAACCTATTCACCTTTGATTCAAAACCAACTTCAGGTAGAAAGCTGATACGCTTCAAACCATTTCAAGACGAGGTATTTTACATTTAAAGACTGCACATCTGTAAAATGGGTCGTATTTTACACTTCACACAAACATAAGGACTTACATCAAGTTTGGTTTGAAGTTCGATTTGTGGTGCTCGTAGTTTCAAATTCTATTTTGCATCAAGCGGCATCCATCGTTGGGCATGAAACTATAGTTTTATAGGCCTAATTTGAGCTAAAAACTTTGGCATCCGTAGGAGGTGGGTTATAAGAACTAAACCTAAGGGCTTTGCACAAAAAACCAAGTGCCTCCTTGATGGGATTTGGCCATTCTCGGCTCATCCAACACAGATAACAGTTGGACTGGCCATCCAGACCGTTACCTATATCTTGGATAAGGAAAGATCATAACCAGAGGCCGCTACCGAGATTTTCGATAACGCTCTAGATAACGCTCCAGATGAGAGAAGTCGCAGGAGGGAAATCCGGAAAGAGGGGGAGCATACTGCCTATTTAAACGAAGCAACTGATACAAAACATATACGGTGAAATAGTCTGAGAAAAGAAAACAAACCAAGTTCTTCTCCCGAGAAACCCTTGTGTGGAAACCTCAAACACAAACAACTTCCGCTGCAAACTTTTCAGGTGAACAGACGCTACAGGACAGAACAACACTGAAGCACGTCACCGAAAGTAAGAAATCTCTAACATCTGGTATCAAAACATCGTCTACAAAAAAAAATGGTCCTGGTAAATAGGAGTTTAAAAAAAAAAAAGGAGAGTAGAGGAGAGAAAAGAAAGAGAGGAGGGAAGAGGAAGGAAAGAGTAGGCATCAAACGGTAGAGAAGGCAGGAAAGCCAGAAATGGCCAAAGCCGCTCACGGCTAGAAGGCAGGAAAGCCAAAATGGCCAAAGCCGCCCACGGCCAGAAGGCAAAAAGCCAGTAACGACCAAAGCTGCCCACGGCCAGAAGGTAGGAAAGCAGGAAAGGCCAAAGCCGTCCACGGTCAGAAAGTAGGAAAGCCGAAAAGGCCAAAGCCGCCCCCAGCCAGAAGGTAGGAAAGACGGAAAGGCCAAAGTCACCTACGGCCAAAAGGCAAAAAGTCAATAACAGCCAAAGCCGCCCACGACCAAAAGGCAGAAAGCCAATAACGACCAAAGCAGAATAGGCTGAAGCCTCCAGCGGCCTGAAGGCGGGCCGCCAAGAACAGGACAAAAACCACCGCCATAGAGCTGAAAATAAATAAAAAACAATCACGGCAGCCTCTCTCTGTCTCTCTCTCTCTCCTCCCATTGTAATTTCCCGTCGAAAAAACCAGGTCAACACCAACGATCGATGGGCGATCGCCCTCCCTCTCTCTCTCTCTCTCTCTTCCCCTGTCTTTTTTCGTGTTTTACCTTCTCTCTCCTCCTTAAATACTAGACTGAAAAACCGCCAGGTGGTTTTAAGAAAACCACTGGCCGAAACCGCCACGATTTTAGAAACCACTAGTGGTTTTTGAGAAACTGCCTTAGGCAGCGGACTAAAAAGTTTGTTCTGCCCCGACCAGTTTTCATTATTTCAGTTTTTCCACTGGGAAAAATTACGAAATTGCTAGATATTTTTGGGTAAAAAGACTATTTTGCCCTTATTATGCAAAAAGTCCATTTTACCCTCTGGCGGTTTGTGAAAATTACGAAATACTAGGTTGTTGTTTTATGTTTATGCCCCTCCCGATTGATATAATTTCAGTTCTGCCATTTAGTCAAAAGACAAGATTACCCTTATACTTTTGAAAAATTACAGATTCGACCTGAGGGTTAAAATTACAGTTTTAATCCCGATCAGTCACGAATTTTACAAAAATATCAAAGAGTAATTTTATAAGTTTGTCCTTAGGCTTTTTCAAAAATTTCAAAAAAGGACAGACAATTAAATTACAGTTCTGCCCTTGGTATTATTTAAGGGGTACAAAGGCAGAAATTCTTTGGGAAATTTTCAAATTTGTCCCATGGAGATTATGAAATTATCGTTAGTTTACTTTTATGATATTATGCATCGTTCTAACATGATTCCTACTATGTGTGCTCTTTGTTTTATATTTATTTTCTTTTTAGATCGTTTAATTGTTATTATTGCTAAACACATAAAAATGAGCTCTAGGATATGTATGTGAGTTGGCAAAAATTGAGAAGTTGAACGGTCTTAACTTCCAAACATGGAAGAGAAGAATCCCACTAGCTTTAACACTTGAAGATGTTGAGTATGTGTTGAAGGAAACTTTACGTCCGCCATCTCCAGACGTAAGTGAGCAACAAGTAGAAATGTATAAAACATTTCTAAAAGACGACACTATAGCAAGAACAATCATGTTGACCTACATGGAGGATGACTTGATTAGGGTCTTCGAAGAATATGAGACCGCTAAAGAGCTGTTTGACTCAATAACAACCAAATATAATACAACTGCAAAATTGCATGTGTAGTTGTTACTACAAAAGTATAATTCATTCAAAATGAAAGAAGGAGATAATGTACTAGAGCATGTAAACCACATGTTGGTAATAGCTAGGGACTTAGCCGTAGCAAAATCAGTCATCCCGAAACCGATGCAGATATCTATCATACTAAACAGTCTTTTCCCTTCATGGAACATAGTCACCACAGCTCTCAGATTAGGGCTTGAAATTAACCTTTCTGAGTTGCCCCTAAAACTACCAATAGAGCAAGAACACATGGACAAAAACAAGAAAGAAAAGTTATTAGTGGTGCAAGATGAGATAGCGTCTAGCTCCAAAACCAATCAGAAGAAAAAATCAAACAAGAAGTTTGTGAAGAATAACAAGAAAGGTGGTCAAAATTTTAAGAAATCGAGGAAATCGCTTCTCGGGTCAAGTGTTTCAACTGTGAATATATGGGACACTACAAAAGGGATTACTGTAACAAGAAAGGTGGAGGAAACAACCCACAACGCAGACAGTCGAAGAAGCAGGATATAATCTGCGTAATTTCAAAATGTTTGTATATGGACCGCCCAATGCTCAGGAACTACACGACACATCTCAAAGACCAAAAAAGGAGAAATGGATATAAAGGAATACAAACCCGGGAAACATCGAGTCTATATGGGAAATAATACTTTCTCGGATGTTTTGGGTATTGGGTCCTTCAGAATATTTGTGCAAGGCAAACCAATTGTATTAACTGATGTGTTAATTGTGCCATCTATAAGGAGCAATCTGGTCTTGGTCCCTGCCTTGGTAAAGAAAGGTTTTGAGGTTAGGCTTATTCCTAACAAGGTGATTATGGGAAAGCATGGGAGAATATTATTCTCTAGGGAATTCGATGTAGAATATAGAATGTTTAAGCTTTCTAATAATGAAATTGGTACAACTTCTACTTATATTGAGAGTGCCTTTATTGTTGATGTGAATATGTGGCATAAACGCCTAGGGCATATAAGTCTAAAAAAGTTGAAGAAATTATCTAACTTTGACTTGTTACCTAGATTTGATGAAAATACTTTTAACAAGTGTGAAGCTTGTATACAAGAAAAAATGACAAGAAAAGTTTTTCCCAAGGAATCAACAAGGGCAACAACCATCTTGGAAGTTATTCACACGGATTTATGTGGGCCTTTTAGAGTAAAGACACATCGTGGAAAAGGTTATTTTATAACCTTTATCGATGATTACTCTAGATATATGTATTTATATATTTTGTCACATAAATCTAAGGCACTCGATGCTTTTAAAGAATATAAGTAAGAAGTAGAAAACTAATTAGGGCATTTGATCAAAGTCTTAAGATTAGACAGAGATGGTGAGTATACCTCGGCAAAATTTTTTGAAATTTTGTAAAGACTTTGGTATTTCAAAGAAAAATACAATGCCCAAGACACCTCAACAAAATGTTATAGCTGAGAGATACAAATGAACCATGCTAAATATGACATGGTCAATATTGATCAATGCCTCTCTTCCAAGAGTATTTTGGAGAGAAGCAGTAAGTACAATGGTTTACATACTCAATAGAGTATCTTATAAGGCTGTATTCACTACACCATATGAGATGTGGTTTGGAAGAAAACCTAACCTAGGTCATCTCAGGAGGTGGGGATCTGTTGCACATGTAAATATCCTTGATCAGTTTAGAGATAAGCTAGACAGTAAGTCTTTGAGATGTATATTCATTGGATATCCGAAAGGTTCAAAAGGATATCGGTTTTATCATAAGGACCATGGACTCATTGAAAGTAGAGATGAATTCTTAGAAGATACTAAGAATGACATCTTGGAAAACAATGATGAATATATGGATGATCTGGTAGACATAAAACCAATCATATTTTGAGCCCATTGAAGATCTTCTTGAAACTACCGATACCTTAAGTGGACATTGTAGACGCGTGAAAATCCCCGCCTCTCACCTTTTCAGGGCTCGGAGCGGATCCTCTCGTGCGTCATACTGACTTCTAATCGTGGCGACTGTGAGCAAGTGAGCTCTTGTCGTCGCAGACCTTCTTGCACCGATGCGCAAGGGTCAGTCTGTACGCTTTGCAAAAATCGAGTTTTGGGAGAGAAAGTCTACGAAGCGGTTCGAGGTGTCTAATTCGGGTCTTTTAGATGCGATTGCATATTTTAGATTACGTGGATTTGCACGTGCCTAAGTCTTTCCTTTTATCCCTTTTCGGGCCACCTAGTTTGTGTGTTTATGAACACTCCACTACATGGGCGAATTTTGAGCGGGGCTTGCTTTGATGCAATATGCGTCCTACCTCGTGGTATGGCGTAGATGCAATGCAAACTCACGCTACTCCAAAGGGAAAACCCGAATGTAAAGACAATACTGAAGGGAAATAACCGAAGGGAAACAACCGAAGGGAAATAACCGAAGGGAAATGACTTATAAAGTAAGTGCCGAAGGGAGATATGTATATAGAGTAGGTATATGGGCCCTTACTCGGGTCTTGCAAATAAGAGCGAAGGCTCAATGTGGGTGCGTGCTTGAATTGAAAGACTTACACACACGACATGAAATTAAACCCAAATATAAATTGCAGTATGGCCTTAACTAAGGACTTGGGAATAAGAGCGAAAGCTCAATGTGTGTGAGTGCTTGAATTGAAGTACTACGCACACAACATGAAATGAAACCCAAATATAACTGCAATAGGCCTTGACTAAGGTCTTGGGAGTAAGAGAGAAAGCTCAATGTGTGTGAGAGTATTTGAATTGAAAGACTTACACACACGACATGAAATAAAACCCAAATAGTATAGGTCGGCCCTTACTTGGGTCTTTCAAATAAGAGCGAAGGCTCAATGTGTGTGAGAGTGCTTGAATTGAAAGACTTACACACACGACATGAAATGAAACCCAAATAGTATAGGTCGGCCCTTACTTGGGTCTTTCAAATAAGAGCGAAGGCTCAATGTGTGTGAGTGTTTGAATTGAAAGACAACGCACCCAACTTAAGCAAAACCCTACAAAAATGAAAGTATATGTATATACTTATGTATTAGGGGCTGATTAGGCCCGTGTGTGTTCAAAATCGTGCACAACTAGGAGAGTGCACGTGTGTGGGTGTGCCAAGCCACGTTATTACAAGCGGGGGGAGACTATGCTCCGTTATTACAACCCCGTATCGAATTGAATCTCAAGCAAGTATACAACTAAAGACCGAGTTAGGCACTTACTAGTAGCTGGTCCGTAGAGGCCTTGCTTGAGCGTGGGCTTGGCCTTCGCCTTGGGTTGCAAAAGGGAGCTCCGCGAGGTTGAGCGACAAGGGGTGCTGGCCGGGTGCCTTGAAGGTGGCCGACTGCAAGCAAGGGTGTCGCCTTGACATGTGGGATTAAAGGGACTAGGTAAGGTCACTCGGGGGAGTGTAGTGTTGGGGGAGTATGGCACTAAGGTAGAGCTTAAGGGATTGTCTAAGGGAGAGCCTAGGGGAAGTATGGGACTGGCGGATGGAAGGGCCGAATGAGTATGGGGCAGTCGGTTGAAGTGGCCGACTGCTAGGGAGACTTGGTGTGGCGGGCAGTTAGGGTGGCTAGGAGTGGTGTAAGGGAAGGGAACTAGCTAGGATATGGGGTAAGGTGGTGATGGTTGTGGTGAGGTGATAGGGGCAGTTCTTAGGGAGTTGGATGGGGTAGCCGGGTGTAACTAGGTTGGTTAGGTAGTGGCGGGTAGTTAGGATGGCTAAGGCTTGGCCGAATGGGAAGGGTGGTAGCAAGTGGCTGGCTGTGGGGCAGGTGGTGGTAGTGCAAGTGGCTGAGAGTGGAGAGGGAGTGGAGAAGGTGAGATGAAGGATGGGGTACTAACCGTGCTTGAAGAGAGGCGGTGGATGGAAGAGAGAAGCCGGGTGTGGTGGAGCGGGTGGTTCGGCCGAAGGCAGGGGTGGCGACAGGTGGTGGGCCGGCTGGGGTGTGGTGGAGCAGGTGGAGCACGGTGGCGGCTAGTGGTGGTGCAGGTGGAAGGCCTGGCTGGACTTGGATGAAGTGGCTGGGCTCGGTTGGGCTGGACCAAGGTGAGAGAGGATGGGAAGGGAGAGAGGTTCTAGATAGGAAAACCCGCCCCCAAAGGGGAGGTTTATATAGGGATGGGTAGGTCGGTTAGGGCTGGGTTTGGGGTAGTGGTTAGGTGGTTTAGGTAGGGTGGTATGATGATAAGGTGGGCTGGAAAGGGTAGGGCCAGATATTTTAGATACTAGTGATTTGGGTAGGTTGTGGGCTAGGGGTGGTTTAGGGGTTTAGGGTTTGGTTAGGTGGGTGGGTTCTAGGGTGAGGTTTAGTGAGCTAGGGGTGGGTTTTAGATACTAGTGATTTGGGTAGGTTGTGGGCTAGGGGTGGTTTAGGGGTACTAACCGTGCTTGAAGAGAGGCGGTGGATGGAAGAGAGAAGCCGGGTGTGGTGGAGCGGGTGGTTCGGCCGAAGGCAGGGGTGGCGACAGGTGGTGGGCCGGCTGGGGTGTGGTGGAGCAGGTGGAGCACGGTGGTGGCTAGTGGTGGTGCAGGTGGAAGGCCTGGCTGGACTTGGATGAAGTGGCTGGGCTCGGTTGGGCTGGACCAAGGTGAGAGAGGATGGGAAGGGAGAGAGGTTCTAGATAGGAAAACCCGCCCCCAAAGGGGAGGTTTATATAGGGATGGGTAGGTCGGTTAGGGCTGGGTTTGGGGTAGTGGTTAGGTGGTTTAGGTAGGGTGGTATGATGATAAGGTGGGCTGGAAAGGGTAGGGCCAGATATTTTAGATACTAGTGATTTGGGTAGGTTGTGGGCTAGGGGTGGTTTAGGGGTTTAGGGTTTGGTTAGGTGGGTGGGTTCTAGGGTGAGGTTTAGTGAGCTAGGTTAGGTGATTAGGCTAGGATTAGGCTAGGTTTAGGAAAATTAACCTAGGTTTAGGGAATGATTAGGGAAGTGGGTTAGGTGATTAGGTTAGGATTAGGCCGGGATTAGGGAAGTAGGTTAGGTGATTAGGTTCAGATTAGGGGCGGATTAGGGTGGAAGGCTAGGATTAGGTATTTTGGGTTAGGTTTAGGTGAAAGAGCTCCCTTTGCATGGCCCATAGACCTTAACCACATCATGTTGGTGCAGCCCTAGGTTAGGTTTTGGCTAATTACAAGCTTAAACCCACTCAATTAGGCTAACCCACATGATTAACCCCAAACTTGACACACAAGTCAAGCTTAATTACAACCACACTTGATCTTATCCACCCCCACTCTCTCTCATGCCCATAATCCCACGTGAATTTCAAGTGGGCCCCACCTCCATTTATGAGAAGGTGATGTGGGCCATGGATATGGATATTGGATTGGATTTTTTAATCCAAATCCAAATCCAAGTCCATACATGGGTTTGGATTGGGATCTGGATATATATGGTCCAGATCCAATCCAAACTGAACTCTGACTCCTTCGAGCTGTATTTGAAACGAACGGTTTGTGAGGGGCCTGACAGCATCAGTGCTCCGTCTGCGTTGGGTCTTCGCCAACATGATCGTCCGCCTCTGTTTTCGCCTTCCGGAGATGACTTCAAAGGATGTTTTGATGATAACAAGGTCTTAGACGTTCGAGATCCTGGGGGTGTGAATTTGATACAAGAGTTGTTGTGCCGGGCTTGACATGTGCTCCGGTTCTGGGCTCTTCTTAGCTTTCCTGGTCCTGTCTGGATTAGGCCAAGCTGCTTCGGGGTTTCAAAACATGTTTTTAAAAGGGTTTTAAAAGCCATATTGTATGTTTTTGAAATATAGAGTTCAAAACATATGTACAGGGTTGTTTGGAAGGCTCCTGTGTTTTCAGACTCAAAATAGCCCTTTGGGGCTGCTTTTACAAAACCAGATGAATTTGAGAAATTCGTGGGATTTCGGGGTGTTTACAGACATAAAAGGCCAAGAGCTACTCCGTCCTACTTAAAGGATTATCACACTTATCTTGTAGAAGAAGTGTATAATTTAGTGGATTTAGATGAGTTGACTGATAACTTAACTTATCAGCAAGCAATGAACTCTTTAGAAGCAATAGACTGGGAGAAAGCCATGGATGAGGAAATCGAATCCATTGAGAAAAACCAAGTCTGGGAATTGACTGATTTGCCAAAAGGAAGGAAAGTCATAGGCTGTAGATGGGTTCTGAAAAAAAAATACAAGGTCGATGGTATGATCGAAAAGTTTAAAGCGATGTTGGTTGTAAAGGGTTTTTCGCAAAAAGAGGGGATAGATTATGTTGAGACATATTCTCCAATTGCGAAATTTGCATCCATACCTATAATCCTGGCAATATCTATATACTACGATTTGGATTTACATCAATTAGATGTAAAGACAGCTTTTCTAAATGGAGATTTAGAAGAAATCATATAAATGCAATAGCCCGAAGGCTTTGTGGTTAAAGGCCAAGAAGATAAAGTATATAGGTTGAAAAAATCCCTATATGGCCTGAAACAGTCACCTCACCAATGGTATTTGACCTTTCAAAATGCCATTATAGAACTTGCGTTTGTTGCTAATAAACTTGATCACTGTGTATATATCTAGAATAGTGGGAGCCACTTTGTCATCTTATCATTATATATAGATGATATATTATTGACTGGAAATGACAACGAGATGATTGTCAAAACCAAGTCATGGTTGAACTCCAAGTTCGAAATGAAAGATATAGGGGAAGCATTCTATATCCTGGGAATAAAGATTTCTCGAGATAGAGAATCTAGACTCTTATGCCTGAGTCAGGAGAGATATATTGAGTATATCCTCAAGAAGTTTAAAATGGGTGAATGCAAGTCTGCTGATACACCTATTGTAAAAGGGGTCAAATTGAGTAAGGTTGATTGTCCCAGTGAAGGAGACGATAAGCTTAATGTTCCTTATGCACAAGTTGTTGGTAGCTTGATGTACGCTATGTTGTGTATAAGACTTGATATTAGCTTTGTTGTTGGTCTTGTAAGTAGATATCAAAGTAATCCTAGATGGCAGCACTGGGTAGTTGTGAAAAGGATTTTAAGATATCTGAAAGGAACAAAAGACTTAAAACTGTGTTTTAAAGTAAATGAACTGAAAGTGGTAGGATACTCAAACGCTGACTTTGTTGGGAGCAAAGATGACAGCAAATCAACCTCGGGACAAATATTCTTATTTGGAGGTGGTGTTGTTTCTTAGGCATGTAAGAAACAAGATTGTGTAGCATTACATACACAAGAAGCTGAGTATGTAGCTTACTGTATGACTGCAACGAGTGCCATCTGGATAAGCCGCTTCATAAGAGATTTGAAGTTGGAAATAACCGACGAGCCAGTTGTTATTTACTGTGAAAACAATGCAGCAATTACTCTTATCAAAAGTGGAGCTGATTGCTCAAAAAGAAAGCATATAATTGTGAAATACCACTATGTTCATGATATGGTTATGAGAAAGGAAATATCTATCTCATACATGCCAACAAATGATATGTTGGCAGAACCCTTGACAAAAGGCATAACAGAGGAACTTTTCTCAAAACATATTACAAACATGGGTTTGAGGTATATTTGATTGTTGTGTAGGAAAATAACCACACAACGAATAAAAGTGTTATATAGGTAAACAACCATACAACGGATAAATTGTTGTGTGGGGAAATAACCACACAACAGCATCAATTGTAGTAGGAGTCATGGAAAGACAGTACTAGGTGAAACCTTGTAAGAGTGGGAGGAAACCAGTACGTCTGTATACTTGGCTCGAATGGCCAAGTGGGAGATGATGTGATCTGGCCATTCTCGGCTCATCCAGCATAGGTAACGGCTAGACTGGCCATCTTGACCGTCACCTATATCTTGGATAAGGAAAGATCATAACCAGAGGACATTATCGAGATTTTCGATAACGCTTTGAATAACGCTCCAAATGAGGGAAGTTGTAGGAGGGAAATTTGGAAAGAGGGGGGAGCATGCTGCCTATTTAAACGAAGCAGCTGATACATAACATATATAGTGAAATAGTCTGACAAAAGAAAACAAACCGAGTTCCTCTCTCGGGAAACCCCTGTGTGAAAACCTCAAACACAAATAACTTTCGCTGCAAACTTTTCAGGCGAACAGACGTTACAGGACGAAACAGCACTGAAGCACGTCGTTGGAAGCAAGGAATCTCCAACACTCCTCTCTTTATCCTTCCTCACGTGAAAAGTGAAGTACTAGTACCACTCAAGAATCAAATACTTTACGATGATTCTAAGGAACCATGGCTACAAGCCCATATGGGACTTGACACCACGAACCAAACACACCTTGTAGTTCGACGCAGAGTTAAGTTTGGAGAGGGGCTGATTCCAAAGAGTTGCGCCTATATGGACTTTGAGAGTTAGGCACATGTAAGATGAAGTCAAAATCCAAATAATGAAGCAGGCAACAATTTTTCATGCAACCCCCACATTCTAGAAGTCCCTTGAATTCATAATCAAATCCAATCATTTAGATGGGGTTCCCTTGCCTGCAATAAAAACCTATAGTAAGTTGAATTGTGAAATTGGATGAAGCTTTTCACACTTGTTATGATCGATCGTCGATGCTAAAGGCAACTTTTCCTTTCATAGCGACGAACCCTTAAACCCTAATTGGAGACACGAACACCGTGCCTTGCTGGCTCTAACAAAAAGAGCAATGAGCGCATGTGCCAAGAGGGATCCAACCTGCGCTGTGTATGTCCAACACCTTTATTTTGTACCTTCAAGACTAAATGCTTGTGGCATATTCTGATTTTCATTTATTCTTTTGTGCCAAGGGGGGTCTGTCTACTCGTTAGATTTGTACAGAAGCCAAGCTCAGATCAGCTAAAGCCTGGTTGTAAGCTTCCGGCTGCTCAAGATCGTTATAGTCGACCTGCCAGGCTAAGCCCAATCTGCAGTTTTTTGTTTCACATTAACCAAATAAGTAAAAGGTGACCAGGAGGATCGAAATGCTTCTCATTCATAATGAGGTTAAGTTGATACAAGTTAAGCTCAATAAGAACCAAGTCTGCTCGATACCCAACTGCGCATGCTAATCGTTTTTCTTCTTCGGAACTATAGAGCGTACAAGGACGGCTGTATTTTGAATTTGCTTTGCTTGGTCTTTAGAGCTTGTGTGTAACATTTCATCTTATAACGAAATCTATCTTTTGTTAGTAACAACTAAGTCTTTCCCTATACTCGACGAGGGATTCCTTGGTTTTCGTAGATGCTATACTAATAGATAACAAAAGTTTTATCATTCTTCATTGTTTCTTTTACGTGTGATACAAAAAAAAAAGGTGGACGAATGGGTTGGATATAACATAAGAAACATGATAAAATCTTTCAACAATATAAAGAATAAAAAATAATTTGTTCTAGTTTCTAATCAAGAAATTAAGTTTCAAACTGGACATATATATATATATATATATATGTGTGTGTGTGTGTGTGTGAGAGAGAGAGAGAGAGAGAGAGCTTACGATTTTAACTTTAACAAACAACTCCCCTTACCCCGGATTTTGATTAATAGGATTTGATACATTTAAAGAGATCCAAATACAACTTACACCTCTTTTATCTTGTGCAAATATGATTGCATGAAACACTCAAAAGAGACCCCAAAATTCTTACAAAAAGGGTACGCTAGCGCCCAAACCAAGTGAGAACGACACGCATTGTCTTGGCCCTGTCAACATGCCCTTCCTCTAACCAAAAACAAAGGAGGAAAGAAATCACCAAGTTACCTTTTGACTGTGGAACTTTGCAAGTAAAACATATTATACTATTGTGAAAATGTTTCCTGTTTTAAGTTGTTTGCTTCTTATGTAGAACTTGCACTCAGAGCGTTAGCTCAACTGGCAGGACTCTGGCTCCACGGTTGCATGTGGATAGGAGTGCTCAAGCAACCGCTAAAACTGAACCAAACCAGGTTTGGTTCAGTTCTAGATATCAAACCGTTTAGTTCAGTTTTATTAGGAACTAGAATTGGCAATTCGGTTCGTTGTTCCAGTGCTGGAACTGAATGAACCAAAGTGTATGATGGATGACTTTAGTCCTATATTGAGTATAAAACATGGTCAAGGATGCATTGCGCAATATAAAAGCCATTGAAGGGGCATCGATAGACACCCTTTTTTCAGCCTTTTGACTAAGATCGAGTGTAATATTCATACACGATCATTAACCACATGATTGGATTTGGTCCTCAAAATACCATGAACCTTGAGTGGCGGTTTGGTTTGAAGTTGAGGCTAAAACCTAACCAAACCGAACTGTGAACATCCCTACATGTGGGGGTTCGATTCCTTGGGGGTTGCACACGTGTCTGCATATTACGCTTCGGCCTCCCTTTATAACAAGAAGAAGAAACTGAACCATGGCCCGAGGATACAAACCCTCATAGCCAAGGCATACGCTCGGCATTGGCTTGCACAGTCAGATAGCACCCATCAGAAATCAAACCCTTAGTAACAGAGGCTTGGACTACCTTAACCCTCTAGGAGACCCTAGTATGACAAAAGTAGCGATTTTAGAATAACGAGTACAACGTCTTCAAATATTGAAAATCATAACCAACAATATACAAGACAAGTATAATAAGGAAAATAATAAATAAGTGGAGAAGAATAAATATGTGGAGAAGGTTTGACCCCATGATAGTTGAAGATCTTCAAAACTAGACATGGTCTCGAGGAATCATTCTCATAAAGCGTTCATCACTCCGTTATGAATTTCATTTTCAGCAACACCGATCATCGTTATCCTAATAATTTCTTTTCAGAAGCAATGAAAAGTGTCACATTGTATACAATAATATGCACTTATCGTATGAGTTCAGCAACCTAGAATTATGAAAAATCCTACCGGGAACTAAGAATGATAAATTGGGAATCAAACCGCAAAGGATCCATGAACCTACCTACTCCCTCGGTATCTGTTGGGGGTGTTTGGACTCGAGTCTGGGACTACAGAACTACAGTTCCGGTTCCCGTCGTTAACCAAAATACAGAACTCGGCCCGCAATAAAAAGTAGGATCATGCCTGATTACAAAGCTCATGAGGTGAGCTGGACTGGAACTAGAGTTCCGGTTACACAGTCCTGGCCTCGCGATCAAACACCCCCATGTGGGCTTTAGTATCCCTTTTGACTGAGACTATCTCTCTTGACACCAAGAAAAGTAGAACTGCTTTGACAATTTAGGATTCCTTCGGTCAAAAGCTATGGCGCCCAGATATAAACCTAGCTGTTTTTGTAAATATTCATTTTTAATGTTTTCGCTAGCTTCTAAAAGAAACATTTTTTTCTTCTCCTCAGCATGCTCAAATACTGTTAGCTATCTTTTAAGAGACAAGTTAAAAGACATATTTACTTAAATGCCATGAACGAATATGACCCCTCATCTACCTAAAGTCGAGTTTGGAAAATTTTTGAAAAAAAATCACCCTCGTTAGCTTAAATACCTTGATATAATTAATTTGGGGGCATGGTTTAGGAAAAATATCTCAACCATGCCACTTAACAACCTTTCATGAGCTTAACAGAGCCGATCATACCATGTTCGACTCATATGATTCAACAAATTAAAGACAATGAGCCCTACGCTGGGAAGACTTTCTTTGACCTCTTTCTCATGTCAAAATTAAGGGCAATAGTTCACCCTGCCTCAGGATTCGAAGTTGAAGGTCATGAGTTTGATAGCTGGGGTGTGAATCTCACCGGCATTTCCATTGTACAAAGGAAAAGGGGTTTGGTGAATTAAACCTTTCTCTTGATGTCAATTATCTAGTAATCCAGATTGGTGGCACAAAAATCCTATACGGTTTTTTAATTTGGCAAAAAATTTCATCCATAATTTCTTAGCGGCAATTGCGAGAAAATGACAGAGAAGATGTATCCAATTCAAACAAAACATGGGGGGTTCCTGTCATAATCGCATAGACGACTGGAACACGAAGACCAATAAAAAGAAAGAATTTCTTAATACTTGTATGACCACGACATTAAACTGGCAAATGAATCGAACCTCTCGCAGTTTCATTCGTTTTGACTCGCCCTCGTGCATGCAATCCTTTAAACAATCCGAACTGTACATGAACATAGTATATTAAGCTTTTGTTGGGGACATCAAATGATGTTGTGAGTATACCATAACGTATTACTATAGTATTTAAGGTAAAAGAAATGTCATTTTTCTTGCAACTTAAAACTTTAGTATACATAAAATGACATTTTATTTAGGGTATTAAAAGAACCTCTCTCTCATCATGTCTAACTTATTCATAGAAAGATGGGGGAGTTTGCACAAACATGTTTGAAGGACGCCACTCTGCTAATAATTTGCTCTGCTTGTCTGTAAAGAAAACGACCATGATTGGCAAACAGTTGTCAGATGCATCATATCCCTTCTATGCAATTCTTTCTTTTATTTCTTCCAGGTCAAGGAAGCACATTTCTACTTACATGGTCGACACATGAAAGCCTTCTAACTAAAATCCGGTTCAAGTTGAAATCGCTGAGGTTGATGCGCCTTGGACAGCTTTTCTAGGGGAGTTAAAGGCATCATCTTACACGACAAAACACGATACGGCACGGCATATACCGTCCTTCACCCCTTCCTTCAACACGATGGTCCACAATCTTCTCTAAGTCACGTCCCCCATGACTCTTCGCTTTAACTTACCGGGTTATATTTTGGTTTAGTGGGCTAGAAAGGCGTCTCTGTGGTCAGAGATGGCAATCCCGAAATATCCTAGTGAAAAAGGTGGTAATCCGGTGTCCACTGTAACAGCAATCCGTCAACAACAGCGTCCCACCGGGTATCGATAGCGTCATCAACTGAGTGATCTCTCTCTCTCTCTCATTTTGTTCAAAGAACAAGTCAAACACTTCAACTGCTGCCCCACGGTCTCCTTTCCTCATTCCTAAATACAACCCCGGTGATACCACCTAAATATCAAAAGTTCCATTTCCCCCTATCTTCCATCTACGAGCAGAGAAGAGAGGGAGACGGAGAGAGATGGGAAGCGGGAAGAATGGGCGGTGGAGGATATTTTTCCACTTTCGACAGCCTCGGCGGAGGACTTCACCGGCGGAGTTTCTATGCCCCATCTCCAACTCTCTCATGGCCGACCCAGTCATCGTCCCCTCCGGCCAGTCCTTCGAGCGCCGATGCATCGAATGCCTCCTTGCTCTCTCTCCTAATTATAATTCCCCTCTTCCCCCCAACTGGCCTTTTTCCTTCACCACGTCCGGTTCGTCTTCCGCTCCTCCTCCTCCTCTCATCCCCAACATCGCCCTCAAAACCGCCATCACCAACTGGTGCCGCGACTTCGGCCTCCTTCCACCCGACTCCCCAGATCCCCAAACAGCTAAGTGTCTGGTTCTGAAACTGCTAGCGCCTAATTCCCACTCCTCCTCTTCCTCCACACCCTCCGCGCACGAGGGCGATTCCGAAACGAACGCCTGCCGTTCCTCCTCTGACTCTATTTCTCAGTCCTATCAAAGCATAGATGCAGGTTCCGAGACCAATCTCCGACTCATTCCCATCGAATCGCCAGAGCCAACAGAAACGACGACGCCCGAAGCTACCCGAACAAACGCCGGTGAAGATGATGATCGACCCAGTGTCTCGGAGAATTGTGATTCTAACCGGATCCTTGACGGAGTCCACAGCGACCCGGCCGTAGAGATGTCTTATGCCGCCACCCAGGTGAACCGCCGGGTAGACCGTTTCGACTCATCTGACTCGGGCTCGTCCGGCCTATCTGCTTCCCTGCTTGAACTATCGACCAAGCCAGCGTGCCTCTCGGACTCATTCAACTCGCTTTCGGTATCGGACGACTCTCCAGTCGACTCGCTTTCCGAGTCGCATGAGTTCATCGCCAAGATGAAGTCCGGGGTCGTTTCGGATCAGGAGGAGGCCTTGGTGTCGATTAGGAATCTCACACGTGAGAATGGAGACACACGTGTGAACATGTGCACGCGCGAGATCCTCAAGTGCCTGGGTGCTCTGATGCATTCGCGCTACGCGGGAGTCCAAGTCAACGCCGTCGCGTCCCTAGTGAACCTCTCGTTGGAGAAGTCCAACAAGGTCAAGATCGTGCGGTCAGGAATAATTCCGTCCTTGATCGACGTGTTCAAAGGAGGACACGTGGAGGCGCAAGAGCACGCCGCCGGAGCCGTCTTCAGCTTGGCACTAGACGATGAGAACAAGACCGCGCTAGGGGTGCTGGGTGCGGTCCAGCCTCTGGTCCACATGCTCGGCTCGAGCCAGAACAGCCGTGCCAGGCTTGACGTAGCTATGGCACTCTACCACCTCTCTTTCTCTCGGGGTAACCGCGCCAAGCTAATGCGAGCCGGTGCGCTGCCGAAGCTGATGGCGCTGGCTCGTGGTGATGACCAAAGCCTGGCCAGTCGAGCCGTTCTTATACTCTGCAACATAGCATCTGGCTCGGAGGACAGAGCCGCGATGCTCGATGCGAATGCCACCGCAGCACTTGTAGCTTTGATTGCAGAGAGCTGGAACGGTGAGCCAAGCAATCGGCATGCCGAGGCGATACGTGAGCACAGTGTGGCAGCTTTATGCTTTTTGGCACGGGATAGCTGGAGGTTCAAGGGCTTGGCTCGTGAAGCTGGGGCATTGGAGGTTCTAGCGAAAGTGACCGAGAAAGGAAGTGACCGGGCTAGGGACAGGGCAGGGAAGCTGCTGATGTTGATGAAGGGCTGCGCAGCACCATCGGCTGGCAGAGAAGCCGATGCAGAAGGCGATGATGATGCTGAGCTGGTGGCTCCGGCTCGGAGGCGCCATAAGCGACTCATGTCTGGGCCCAACTCCACAGAATTTTGAGTCTTTTTGTCCTTTCTCCCTCTCCCTTTTGGCTATTGTTTTGAGTCTTTTTTTCCTTTCTCCCTTTTGGCTATTGTTTTGGGACTCTTGCAATTTGGGTACATATTATATTACGGATTTACGGGTTGACAGCGAATATAGTTTGAGATTGCTGGCTCGATAATTTGCTTTTTAGAAAGTTGCATGTGCTTTTTCTTCCTTTATAGTTTTAACGAATCTCATGATATGATATTGGTCGTGCTGAGAGAGAGAGAGACTAAAATTTAAGCAAAAGCAAGTCTTTAAGACTCAAAAGGTGGCGGGGATAGAATTTTTGGGACGCTTTTAAATTACCAGATTAAGTATTAATTCTGTGTTTCTCACATGCAATTTAGACAGGTAGCCCAGTTCGTTTTCTCCGTTAACTTATATACTGTCCTGGTAAAATTGATTATGCCGATTAAAACTAGTCCATTAACGTGAAGTAGTTGGTGTTCATGTTTGGCTAAGCTGATCACGAGTCAAGGCAAGTTGTTAGATGGACACAATGAACAATACCTCAGCTGGCTAGCTTCTTGACTCGCAATGTGAAGATCGTGAGATCAGTACCCGGGTGTGCATTTGGCTTCAAAAGTTGCGACTTTGATGGATCATGAGCATAAGCTTGCTCCTTAGGGTTGACACAACATTTTAGTATATTATTCTCATTAAGATTGAAACTGAGACCAGTTGACTGCATGCATTTCCACCTATGTCTGTGGTCCTCAACTTCCAAAGCTTGCAAAGCAGATATGTCCTGATATGAATGGAATGAAAGCACTTAGAGAAGCCTAAAATGTGAGACTGCAGCCATACAAATTCCCATTGTCTTTTATGCTTCTTAGTTCTCATGCTACCTATACACGCACGTATATATATATATATATATATATATATATATATATATATATATATGTACAAATAAATAAATGTGTATATATAATATACACCATCTGGCCCTATGGGCAGCTCTATAAATTGGCAAATAATGTCTGACCTGGCTCCCAAGACCAGGCCCATTTTGACATCTCTAACTATTATTCATTATATGGAAAGGTTGACTCATCTACTTAAAAAATATTTGAATCGGATGACCAGAATATGAAGAAAACAGTAAGACCCTATTAGAGACATGCTGATAATCGAATGTCTATTTGTGGCCAAAGGCTATAGTGCAGTCGACACTATCGATCACTTTCAAAAGATTTTTGTATCTTCTTTTGAAAAGCTCAAGAATCAAAAAATTAAAATCAATTTCGAGAGTTATAGTAAAAACAAGTAAACCTTGTTTGAAAACTTCCAGGCTATTGAGAGGAGCCCAATAAGTTTAGAATTCTTATTAGAATCACTCAATTTTGATTTGTGTATGCTGTCAATAATAGGGACTTAATTCAAATAGCATTTGCAGTAACCCACTGGTGTGAGATAGACGTGCTAGACAATTCTAACCCTCATTCTCAAAGGGAAGGATAGATAAGGCTTCAAATGATTGAAAGTGAGTTCCCATGAATTCGACTGAGTGTATCTCGATTTCCGTCAATGTCATACTTTCAGGTAAGAAAAATGATACAACAAGATAGACAATGCACAACATTGTCACATTGAAGGAAACATCAATAAGTTAAGTTATGTCTACTCCTAGAGAAAACAAGGAAGAGCTACATAAGGAATAGGAGGAAGTGGAATGTGATTAATTCAATTCCTTGCTTGAACATTAAAATTGTTATTTATTGAACTCTCTCGAGGAGGCAATAGTTGAATGTGTCCCTCATGTGTACAATTTTCAATAATTCCCCACTTACCTTGTCAATGTTGCTTTTGTACCAAAATGCTAGGTATGACTTGTAAGTTGTCACCACCATCACTTCATGCGTGGAGGTCATCTTCATCATGAGCCAAAACTGATGTTCTTCTTTTTGAGACCTTTTTGTCACATATCTCTTCATTTTTTGGTGTCAATACATACCCCCTACGACTTTCTTTTTGGAGCTATTTTTGAGGACATAAGTCATTCTTCTATCTACATTGAACATCGAAAAGGCTTTTCTATTCGAGTGATTTTAAGGATTATCTTTCTATTGGAGTATCATTTGGGTCCTTATAAGGGTTGAGTTCTCTTACCTCTTTCCTTTCACCTCCTAATTGCTTACAAACTTTGATGACAAGAATTTTCTCTTTTTGTTATCATCATGGCTTCTGAATCTAATGTCGGTCTTCCTCCTACTTTCGTATCAACAAACAATCTTGTTGGGTTACACCTCAATTCTCTGCCACTGACTTGTGATGAATTTGTAATATACTGATGCCCTAACTTTATCTTTTCATGGTCATCAAATAATCAACTATACATCGATTGGTTGTATCATGACAACGAATAAAAGCATAATATTAATATTCTTCAAATAAAAACCCAACGGTTCAAACCACATCAAAATTGGATCTCAAACGAGTTTGGAAACCCTAAAAACCCAAAAGAATCAATGAATTTTCTTACTTCACATAGATCTAGCCGATTTTCACATTTCTCTGGCATATGTTTGCTCTCAACTCAATTCAACAACAGTGTTTTCTCTCTCTTTCTTACTCCACCTCTATGTGTAAAGCTTGGTTGTGGGTTGTAATGGGTCTATCAAACTCATCCTCAATGAACACTATTGGAGTCTTTATAAGGATGGGAGAAATAAAAAAGGATAGGGACTCAGGAGTTATGGAAGTGCTAACTCTTGTTTTTTCTATTATTCCCTCTAAGACTTGTCTATATTTAGGCCATGTTTGTATCAACTCTAAGATAGACATATGCATGGGGAGTTTGGACAAGTGTTGTTCTAGATCATAGGGGGTTAATACAATATTTTTACCCTTACCCATGCCATGCAATGAGTTAGGGATACATGTTTTTCGGGGGTCGGGTAAAATGACCACCTCCTTGCTAGTTTGTTTGGCTCTACTTTGATGCTTTGGAGTACCCTCAAATTTCTAAGATCGCTCTAGCTGGGGGTGGGGCTCTAAGCGCTTCTCGGATCACTACTTGTTTGGCTTTTTTTATTGCAAGAGAAAGTGTTGTGTGACAAGTAGTGTGAACCGTATGTAATGCATTAACATCAATCCCACAAATTGGAGAACATACCTCTTTGGCCTTCTCGCTTGTGCTTGCATGGTTAGGGAAGGGTTCTTTGAAGACCATTTGAGAGAGCTCCGATTCCTTCGAGACGTGGAGCCTCTCTTGCTCTATCAAGTCCTCTATTTTATTTTTAAGAGAAAAACAATTATTGATATTATGACCTTTAAGCCTATGATACTTTCAAATTCTTTAAGAAATCGTTCCTTAGGGGGAGCCCTTTCGGGAATCGGAGGAAGGCTAACCAAGCCTTGTGCCAAAAGAATATATAGGACTTTCGTGAGTGGTTGTCCTAGATTGGTGTATTCTCTTTTTGGATTTTCAAACTTTTTCTCATTTTTTGGGTTTTTGAAGAAGAGGGTTTTGATGGACCGAATGAGATTTGCTCTACACGTACATGGGCCACTTTGTGAGATTTCACTCCCCCTTCCAGTGCATGTGGCCTATATGTCTCAAGCTTTTTAAACTTTTTCAGAATTTTTTTCCTTTATAGAGATCCTCATAGACTCCCTTTTTCAAGTTAGTTTCAAAAAGGGAGGCTTTCTTAATAAGCTTTTGGAAAGTTTTGATCTCATGTTGGGAGAGGAAACAATTTTACCCCTACTCCAGTTGTAATAGATGAAGAAAAAGACGAGTAAAAGATATTTTTAAGTAGCTAGGACCATTATGTTAACCTACATGAAAGATGACTTGCTTAGGGTCTTTGAAGAGTATGGGATTGCTAAAGAATTATTTGACTCTATGACCACAAAATACAATACTACAACTAAGTTGCATGTTCAACTACTCATTCAAAAATATAATTCCTATAAAATGAAAGAAGGTGATAATGTAGTTGAATATATTAACCAAATATCGGTAATGACTAGTGATTTAATTATAGCGAAGTCAATCATTCCTAAACCAATGCAGATATCCATGATCCTAAATAGTCTACCTCCTTAGAATATAATAACCACAATACTTAGACCTAATTTTATCCTTTCAAAACTCTCATTAAAACTATTAATTGAACAAAAACATATGAATAAAAATAAAAGAAAAAGATTGCTAGTTGCTCAAGATAACGTAGGGTCTAGCTCAAAAAATAACTAGGATAAGAAAAACCAAATAAGAAATTTGGTAAGAATAAAAGGTAGGACAGTAAAAACTTTAACAAATTACAGGAATCTGCTTTTCGGGTAAATTGCTTCAATTGTGATAATATGGGGCACTATGAAAGGGACTACTGCAATGAGAAGAATAATGTTGGAAACAATCGATGACGTACCCCAATAGAGAAACAAGACATAATCTACATCATTTTTGAGTACCTCTACATGGACTGCCTGGTGACTAGTTGGTGAATCGACTCAAGATCGACCCGACATATTTCAAACAGCAAAGAGGAAGCAATGAATATGAAGGAATACAAACCTAAGGAGTATCAGGATATATGAGGAATAATACCTTCTTTGATGTTCTTCGAGTTGGGTCCTTCAGAATTCTTGTACAAGGCACATTGATTATACTTACTTATTTATTAATTGTACCTACTATTAGATGTAATCTTATATCAGTCTCTGTCTTGGTAAAGAAAGAGTTTGAAGTTAGGTTTATTCTTGACAAAGTTACTATAGGAAAACATGGTAGGATAACTTTTTCTGATTTATTTGATGCTGAGCATAGATTGTTCAAACTCAATGTAAATGAAAATGAAAAAATTTCTTAATCTTATATTTATAGTGTCTATGTGATTGATGTGAATGTACGACATGAATGCTTGAGTCATATAAATTTAAAGAAGTTAAGAAAATTAACTAACTTTAACTTATTGCCTAACTTTTATGAAAACACTTTTAATAAGTGTGAGGCCTCTATACAAAGGAAAATGACTAGAAAATCATTTCTCAAAAAAATAATTAGGGCAACAACCATAGTAGAGATTATTCATACTGATTTATGTGGACCTTTTAGAGTAAGATCACATTGAGAAAAGGTTTATTTTATAATCTTTATCAATAATTACTTGAGATGTACATATATATCTCTTAGCACATAAATCTGAGGCACTTGAAGTGTTCAAAGAATATAAACATGAAGTTGAGAACCAATTGGGGCATACAATCAATATCTTGAGATCGAATAGAGCTGGAGAGTACACCTCTCCAAAATTTTTAGAATTATGCAAAGACTTTGGTATTGCAAAGCCAAATACAATAACTACGACACCTCAATAAAATGGTGTAGCAGAGAGATATAATAAGAACTTATTGAATATGATAAGGTCTATGCTAATAGATGCTTTTGTACTAAGAGTATTTTGGAAAGAAGCGGTAAGTATAACTCTATATATACTCAATAGATTATCATATAAAATTGTATTTTCTATACCATATAAGATGTGGTTTGAGAGAAAACCAAACCTAGGTCATCTCAAGAGGTGAGGATCTATCACTCATATCAAAATCCTTGACCACTCTAGAAACAAGCTAGACAATAGATACTTAAGATATATATTTATTGGATATCCTAAAGGATGTAAAGGATATTGGTTTTAAGGATCATAGACCGATAGAGATCGGGGATAATGAATTCTTAAAGGATACTAAGAATGACATTCTTGAAAATGATGATGAGTATATTAACGATGTAGTACATCTATATCAATCATCACATGAACCCATAAATAATCTTCCTGATCAAACCAAAACTTTAAGTGTACACAAAATACCTAGGATCACAACGTAATACTTAAATGATTATCATACTTACCTTGCAGAGAAAGTGTGTAATTCGTTAGATTTAGATGAGTTGACTTATATAACTCGACATATCAACAGATTATTGACTCATCTGAATCTTGAGACTGAGAAAAAGCCATTGATAAAGAAATTGAATCCTTTGAAAAAATCAAGTTTGGGAACTAGTGTAAACACCCAAAATTTTTTTAAACAAAAAATTTTCATCTTTTAGAAATTTGACTATTTTTGGCAGCTTTGAGATTTTAAATAAAAATACATCAAATGAACTCATTTTGGCATCAAAATTTTCTAGCAACCTCAAAATGGTGATATATTGCATCCCTTTCAAAAAACATCAAATTTTGATAAAATTTTATGAGAATGAATATTTTGCCCTCAAGACCAAATTGGCAAGATTCTGCATTTTTAATGATCGCCTTATAAAGAAAATTGATTTCAAACAATTTTTCTTTAAAGAAACAAATGAAAAGAAAAGTATTGGGAATGAAGCCAGTGTTTTCTAAAAGTAGTATTTGAAGATTTCATTAAATTGGATGTTCCCAAATATAAAAATGTTTTCCTTAAAAAGTGTTTGAAACTTGCTATGTATAAAACTTGGACTGGAAGAAGACAAATTTCCCAACAAAGAGGTGGTATGGACCAATTTTGGTGATGTTGGGTAAGGTAACCTGTCATTTTTAATTTCAGGTATTAAAAGGGAACATCGATATTCAAGAAAGGACGGTCGACATTCAAGAAAGGATGGTCGGCATTCAAGAAAGGAAGGTCGGCGTCAAAGATGGAAAGTTGATGTCCGAGAAGGAAAGTCAACATTCGAGAAAGGAAAGTCGACATTTAGAAGGAAAGTCGACGTTCAAGAAGGAAAAGTCGTCATCATCCAAGAGAAAGGAAAACAATGTTCGATTTGGCAAGTCACCAAGAGGAAACCTACAAATTTCGGCATAAATGAGTCATATGACTTGCCATAGGTGGCCTCAGTATGCAATTTGGTAAGTTACCAAGCCTTTCTAACTTCAACATAGAAGGAACAAGCAAGGAAGGCAACCTGAGGATTTGATATTTAGTTCAATAAATTAAGACAGTAGAGGGCAGCGAACAAAGTCTCCCAAACCTAGTGCAGTTCCCCATGTCATGAATCAAAAGAAACACTACAACACAGAACATATATGCACATTGTAAACATGAAAATCTTTACTCCAAAGTTTATGAAAAACTTGAAGCAGAGGTTTTCTATCTACTTGCTTACGCGAGCGTGCCAGCTAGTTTGCAAAACTAGCAAAGATTTTGAAAATTTTGACTCTTTCGACGATTGTAGGCAAGCAGACTCTTTTCACTTAAACCTTCTTGAACCGATGCTCAAGGGTCAGTTTAAGCGCTTAAGAACTTCAAGTTTAAAACAAATATGAACTCAAATTCACGTGAATAACTGGTGCTTTTGAAAGAATTTGAATGTGCACTTTGATTCAAAACTTGAAATGAACAAACTCTGAAAAACAAAATGTTCTGTTTTCAGGGCTTGTTTCAAAACAGATCTGGAGATTCTATAGGCCTCCAAAAATCACCAAAAATTTCAGACTAAGTATGTGGTATGGAGGACCTGTATTATTTTATATATATGAAATTGGATTTGTATTGAATCAAAATTAAATTCGTGAAGGAGGCTTACTCAAGTGCCCGAAACTGTCCTATCACAGAAATATAGAGGCTCAAAGATGAGCCTGTATCTAAGTGACCTGAGTTCCAAATTTAATGATTTTGATGTTGTTGGAAAGCTATGGATGTAATCTTTCTGATGCATTAAGAATTAATTTATTTAGACTTTTGTAGACAGATTATGAGATAGAAACCTAGACTCTATTACAGAAAAAATGATTGTACATATAATGAGCAGATTTTGGTTCGGTTTTGCCCAATTTTACTTACGTGGTTGGATGACCCTAAAATTCTTGAAAAGTTTATTTAAGGTTGACTAGTTTGTGTAAAATAAGTGGGCAAATTTTCAGGCAAAAAGGAGCAAGCATCTAAAAATGAAAATTACATCAATCATCAAATATAGAGATGCTGGAAATTCAGATTTTGGTTTTTAAGAATCTAATGATGCAAACTCGCACGAAATTAAAATTACAACCACTCTACATCCCGAATTAAACTCACACGAAAGGAAATTGCAACAAATCTACATCCCAAATTAAACTCACATGAAGGGAAATATATATATTAGCTTAAGCATAGAGGGGGTTAGAAAGTATAGAGTGTTTATAACATATATTGGGGTAGGAGCATAATCGAACAATTAGAGTGCATGTGTGTGTGAGTGTCAATTCATCCATGAAATAAAATTGCAACAATTCTAAAAGTTATTACAACTTAGGGGGAGACGAAGCTCCATTAATACAATCCCATATTAATGAATTGAAGGAAGGAAGATGGAATTCAAATTGAGTTTAAGATGCACTTACACGATTTTGACAAAAGGGGGGCCGGGGATTCAAGAATCCGGCCTCCACTCCTTCCTCTTCCTTCAAACTCCCTCAACACTAACCTAGCTCCCTCTCCTTTACCCCACCTTGATGTGCACGACCTTCAATGCTGGAAACTCTCTCCTCTAGCCTAGCTCTCACCCCAAGATAGCAGCCCTTTCTCCAATTGTCCAAGATAAGGGAACCCGTCCCATCCCTTGGCCCTTTTTATAGGCCAAGGGGGTTGGCTTCTAGGCCCTTCTTTGGGGCGGGTTGGGCTATCCTCTTGACTAGTTTTTGATCCACTTCGGTCCAACCCTTAAGTGGTCCCTTTGGTGTTGAGTTGGGCCAGCCCTATGTGGGCTGGTCTTGAGCATGACCGACCTTGACCAAGGCTCTTTCCTTGGTTTTTCTTCAACCAAATAGAGGGCTCATTTAAGCTTGATTACTCCTCTTTGATGAACTCGTTTCCTTCCATGTTGACTTGGACTTGGGAGGCCATGGCTGAATTTTGGATGTGGCCATTTCAACTTGTTGTAACCGGCCCTAGCTCATCTCGCCCAATCTTATAACTGGATGTATCTCGTTTGGCCAGGCAATAGTTAGTTTTGTTCAAGGGAGTTTGGCCAAGCTTGATTTTGATCATTGGAAGGACTCATGTTCTACTTTGATTTGGACTCCACATATTGGTCCTTAGTCCCTTTCTTGATTTGCTTCTTGCCTTGGATGAAACGGGATTTGAACTTGATCGGGTTGATTTCCATCCAGTCTTGATTTGCTTTTGAACCTGCACTTGGATCTTTGTACGGGCCATGGTTTGGGTTCAAATGTGGGATTGATTTGATTGAATTCAAAAACCTTTTAAACTTTTGAAAATATTTCTAAACGAATTGAATTCCAAACTTTAAAACTTTTGAAAGATATTTCTAAACGAATTGAGTTCAAAACCTTTAAAACCTTTGAAAGATATTTCTAAAGCTTTTCCTTTGGGGAATTTAAAAACTTTTTTATTTTGGGTGTTTACACACATGGAGGTGCATCCTTGGCAATAACAACCAAATTGCATTTTTAGAATGTTAACGTCTTACACCAAGTACAGGAATGTATACAGTGAACGCAAAGAGAATCATGCACTGAAAGCTAAGTGAAATTCAGATATTTATACAGGAGTTAATGTCGCATGTGCCCTTGACCCTGACCTAGCAGTGTTGAATACAACCTACATCCAATCTGCAACAATGATCAAAAGTCTTAAAATGAAACCTACATGACTGCTTGTATGTGAGATTGAGATGAGCTCAGCAGATGAAGTATGTGAGAAAAGAGAAGAAACCTATGGAAAAGCTACAGAGCAACGAACTATAGACTAAGCAACTAAAAAGGATTATGATGATGACCATAATCTCTATCTTCTATTCAACACCAGGCACAGAAGTATGACTCACATGGCATCTTAATTCGATCTCATCTCAACTGGTCATCCCATCCGCCTAAAGCCCAACCTACCACTTGGCCGAACCAACTTGGGTGGACACGTTCTAACTGAATCCACCTGGCCGAACCCACTTGGGTAAACATGTTTTGACTGAACCCACTTGCCAAAAGATAGTAAAACAACCAATTTGGAAGGCCATGGACAGGACTTCACTTGCCTTATTCAAATAAGACAGGTTTTGGCAAGAATGGCTAACATTCACTTGCCAAATGCAATCATTTTAAATAAGGCAACTTGCCTTATGAAAATTTGTAGCAAAGAGGCATCCCTTGGCCTATAAAAGGGGTCTCAAGAGGACTGCAATGCATCAGTCCAAGTTGAGCAAACCATTCAGCAAGAGGGAGAGAAAGAGAGAAAGAAAGAGAGGGAGAGAAAGAGAGAGAGGGAGAGGAGGAAGAGAGGAAGAAGGTGCTGCCAACCATCAACCGCCAGCTACTAGCCATCCTCCACCTTCCACCACAAGTCTATTCTTTCTTATTGTTCTCTTAATTATCTCATTTTTCATTGAATTTTATGGGATGTAATTAAGGAGCTTAAGTCTCCATGAAGATGTATTGATCCATGTTCATAGGCTGCCCCATCTTTCTTTTGTTCATACGGTCTTCGTTATATACTTTTAATGTTGATTCTTTCGACTCCATAATACAACATAAGATTATGAACCTCTTAATCTCCCTATGCTCACGTGATAATTAGGATTTAGTTTATTTTTTTATAGCTGTAGATTCAATTTTGATTCAGATTAAAACACAAGCACAATTCTGAAAATCTAAAACCTGTTTTTCTGCATTCTGTACACGTTCGGTAAATAATTTATCTTTTATTATTCCCTGCTCTGAATATGTCTAAATTTTGTATGTTTGATCTAGACATATAGATATGCGTCTGATAAAATGTTAAAGAATTTTGGGCTTGTTAAACATTACTAATAAAATTGGGAAAGTTTTATTAAAATCAAAACAAATTCTGAAAAACTAGAAGTTCTTGTGACATAGGTTGGGTTATTCCTGAATATCTTTGTGCAAACCAAACCAATTTTATTGAAAATGGTCTTATTGGAAAGCTGAAATCGATAGCTTTCCAAAAAGACTAATTTCATAGAAATCGGAGGTCTGGGCATAAAAATACAATAGTTTTTCTAAATCTCTAACTTTCTGGTATAGGTCTGTCCCGAATGTTTGAGTGAGGTCTATTTTTGGATTTAATTATATGAATCTATGTAAAATTTTCAAAATTTTTGGAAACTCAAAACTATTTAAAAAAAAATTAGAAACAAGACTCTGAAAACAGAACCAGTTTCTGTTTTTCAAGACTTGAAATATTTTTCAAGTTAAGAACCAAAATCATGATTTTGTCAAGTTTTTGAAATTGGAATCTTTTTTTTACCGGATCTCAAACGATTTTCAAAGCATCTAGGCTGACCCTTAGGCATCGGTTCAAGAAGGCCTATGTCAACAAAAGTTCACTTGTCCACAATCGCTACACAAAGTCAGAAAATCAATCTTTGCTAGTTTGAGCAAACTAGCTGGCACGCTCGCACACACAACGTAGTTCAGGAATTTCTTTTCAAATCTTCACATAGGTTTCGAAATAAAAATTCACGTCTACAACTGACTGATTTACCAAGAGGAAGGAAATCTATAAACTTTAAATGGGTTCTCAAAAATAAATATAAGGTTGATTGAAAAATAAACAAGTTTAAAGCAAGGTTGGTTGCAAAAGATTTTTCGCAAAAGGAGATGATAAATTATGTTGAGACATATTCTCCTATTGCAAAATTTGCATCCATAAGAATAATCTTGATGATATCAACATATTATGACTTGGACTTACTTCAGTTAGATGTAAAAACTACTTTTCTAAATGAAGATTTAGATGAAATTATATACATGCAACAACCCGAAGGATACAGAGTTGAAGGCCAAGAAGAAAAGTATATAGGTTGAAAAAATCTCTATATGACCTTAAATAGTCACCTCATCAATGGTATTTGATCTTCAAAATGTCATTTTTGAGCTTGTGTTTATGGTTAATGAACTTGACCACTGTGTATATGTCTGGAATAGTGGGAGTCACTTTATAATCTTATCATTATATGTAGATGACATATTTTTACTGAGAATGACAATAAGATGATTGTCAAAATCAAGTCATGGTTAAACTTAAGATTTGAAATGAAGGATATGAGAGAAGCATCCTATATATTGGGTATAAAGATTTCTCAAGATAGAAAATCTAAACTTCTATGCTTAGGTCATGAGAGGTATATGTAGACACGGAAAATTCCCACTTCTGGTCCTTAGGCCTGAAGCGAATCTTTTCGTGTGTCTAAGTCGTATTTAACAAAAGGGCGTGCTAGCTAGCTTGCTTAAGCTAGCGAAGAAAGTTTTTGAAATCTGACTCTATCGAGGCGACTGTGAGCAAGTGAGCTCTTTTCATCGCAAACCTTCTTGCACCGATGCACAAGGGTCAGTCTGTACGCTTGGCAAAGTCTTTTAAATTAAACCTCTTTGAAAAATACCCGAAGTGTTTGGGCTTTGTATGTATGATTGCAAGTTTTATTACACGTGGGATTTGCACGTGCCTATGTTTTTCTTTTTAAGCTTTTTAGGGCCAACTAGGTGTGTGCACAAGTGACCTAAGTTGGGCGATTTTTGTACGGGAGTGTGGGGTTTGCTTTGATGCAATATGTGTCCTAACTCGTGGTATGACGTATATGCAATGCAAACTCACACAACTCCAAAGGGAAAACCCGAATTGAAAGACAATGCGGAAGGGAAATGACTTAATGTAAATTGCAAAAAGGGAAATATGGCTATATCTTAAGAGTGGAAAGGCTCAATTGTGCAAGTGTGTGTCGTGTATATATGGAAAGACTACGCACACAGCTGAACCTTAAAACCCAAATCTTAAAGACATAGCCGAAGGGAAATACTTATAATATATATGGGCCCGAAGGTCGCCGACGTGTGCGTGGGTGTTGTGTGTATATGGAAAGACAACTCACACGACTTATAATGTAAACCCAAATATAATTGCAATATGGCCTTGACTAAGGTCTTGGGAGTAAGAGCGAAAGCTCAATGTGTGTGAGTGTAGAATTGAAATGCTACGCACACAACTTGAATTTAAACACCCAAAACAAAATTGCAATATAGCCTTTACTAAGGTCTTGGGAGTAAGAGCGAAAGCTCAATGTGTGTGAGTGTGGAAATTGAAAGACCACGCACACAACTTGAATTAAAATGCCCAAGGGAAATTGCAATACGGCCCTTACTAGGGTCTTGGAAATAAGAGCGAAAGCTCAATGTGTGTGAGTGTGGAAATTGAAAGACCACGCACACAACTTAAATTAAAACCCACGCAACTTAAAACATATAGGTATAACTATATCTTAAGGGATGATTAGGCCCATGTGTGTGTCAAAATCGTGTGCAGCTAAGAGCGAAATGGCTCAAGTGCACATGTGTGTGGGTGTGCCAAACCACATTATTACAAGTGGGGGGAGACAACGCTCCATTATTACAACCTCGTATCAAATTTAATTAAATGTAAGCAAGTTCATAACAAGGACCGAGTTAGGCACTTACATGTAGCTGGTTCGGGTGTAACTTGCTTGGCTTTGACCTATGTGAGTCGCCTAGAACAGCTGAAGGGGATCTCCTTGGATGCGTGTGGGCGGCAAGTAGGGTCTTAGCCGAATGGAGTGTTGATGATGGAGGCCGGATGATAGGCGCGGCAAATAGGGATGCTAGGTGGGGTTGTGGTAGGTTAGGGTGCTAGCTAGGTGGTGGCAGGTTAAGGGTGAAGGCTTAGCTAGGGGCTGGGAAGTGGATGGCTAAGGGAAGGTGGGGAGGTAGGGTGTGAAGTGGTCGGGTGTAAGGAAGAAGGTTGTGGTGGCGGGAGATGGAGTGGGTGGCCGGGTAAGAGAGGGGTGGAAGAGAGGTTAGATGGAGCTGAGATGGGGTACTAACCGGAGGTGGTTGATGAGGTGGTGGCCTGAGGTGGTGGAAGGAGGTGGCAGCCAAATGGGGTATGCAGGTGGCAGTCGGGTGGAGTGCGCGGGTGGCAGTCGAATGGAAGTGCAGCCGGGTGGAGTGGCGGTGGAGGTGGTGCAGCTGGGGGAGAATGGGAGTGAAGTGGGGTGGAAGAGAGGGCAGGTGAGAGAGGAGAGAGAGGGATCCAAAACCCGCCCAAAATAGGGGGTTTTATAGGCAAGGGGGCTGGGGTCGGTTGGGAGTGGTATGGGGTAGATATTTAGGATATGGTGGGCTGGTGGGGTGGTTTGGGTAGGTCGGCTAGGGGGGAGTGGTATGGTGGTTAGGGTAGGTCGGTTAGGGTGGTTGGGAATTAAGGGTTAGGGTCTAATTAGGTGGGTTAAGGTGGGATTAGGTTTAGTCTAGCTAGGGTCTAGGTGGTCTAGTTAGGTGGGGTGAGCTAGGTGAGGTCGGCTAGGTATGGTTGGTGTGGTTTTGGGTGAGGGTGGCTAGGATTGGGTCAGGTTTAGGGGAGAGTGGCTAGGTGAGGTGGGTTAGCTTAGGACTAGGTTTTTAGGAGCATCCCCATGGCATCAATCCATGGACCTACTTGCAGCCAGGTTCATGTTGGTGCAGCCCCAAGTTAGGTGTAGGTGCATACAAGCTTAAACCCACACTATTAGGCTAAACCCACATGGTTAACCCACCCTTGACTAAAGTCAAGCCCACCAACTTTCTCACTCATACTTTATCATCCCATTCTCTCTCTCTACCCAAGCTTTTCACGTGAATTCTCTGTGGGCCCCACCTCCATTTATGAGAAGGTGATGTGGGCCATGGATGTGGATATTGGATTGGATCTTTGGATCCAAATCAAAATGCATGTTTGGGTTTGGATCTGGATATATATGGTCTAGATCTGGCCCAAATCTGATTTTTTGACTCCTTCATGGTGTTTCGAAACAGACGGTTTGTGCGGGGCCTGACTGCATCAGTACTCCGTCTTGCGTTGGGTCTTCGCCAACATTGTCGTTCGCTCTTCTTCTCACCTTCTGGAGATCATTTTAACAAATTTATTGATACAGGGGCTTGGGTGTCTGAGATTTTGGGGATGATTCTGATACGAGAGTTGATGTGCCGAGCTTAAAATATGCTCCGGGTTCGGGCTCTCTTTTGCTTCTTCGGTCCTGCTTTCATCAAGCCAAGTTGCTTTTCGGGGTTTCAAAATACCTTTTTAGGATTTTAAAACTGTATATATATATTTTTAGAACATATATGATTTAAACATATGTACAGGGTTATCTAGAAGGCTCTTGGGTTTCCAGACTCAAAATAGCCCTTTGAGGTTGCTTTTGCAACACCAGGTAATTTGAGAAAATCGTGGGATTTTGGGGTGTTTACAGTATATTGATTATATCCTCAAAAAGTTTAAAATAGGTGAATGCAAGTTTGCATCTATATCTGTTGCAAAAGGGGTCAAATTAAGTAAGATTGTTTGTCCCAATGAAGGAGACGATAAGCCTAATGTTCCTTATACACAAGTTGTGGGTAGCTTGATGTATGTTATATTGTATACAAGACTTGATATCAGTTTTGTTATTGGTCTTGTAAGTAGATATCAAAGTAATCCTAGATGGCAGCATTGGATAGTTGTGAAAAGGATTCTAAGATATCCTAAAGAAACAAAAGAATTGAAATTTTGCTTTCAAGAAGATGAACTGAAAGTGATATGATACTCAGATGCTCACTTTGTTGGAAGCAAAGATGACAACAAATCAATTTCAGAATCTAAGATATCTCAAAGGATCAAAAGGGCTCACATCTTGTTGCCAAATTAGATATGAATCATCTAATGGCTTGGAGTCGACCTTGGAGGCTTCGAACTTGGGTTAGATTGGAGGGTGGAGGCATGCCTATGATAGCTGACACTTAGAGAGATCAACCTCTATGCCCCTTTGGCTAACCATAAACCCTAAAAGCTTTCCCGATTCCACTACAAACACATATTTTTGAGAGTTTAGTTTCACTTTGTAAAGTCTAAGTCTTTCAAAAACGTTTTGCAAAGATTCTATATGAGTGCAACGATTTTTTGATTTTACCAAAAGATCATTTTGTCATGAAAAATAGTCATCATGGCTCTTTGGTAAGTGGCACTAGTATTTTTCAAACCAAAAGGCATAAGAGTGTAATAGTATGTGCCCCAAGGTGTAGTAAAAGTAGTTTTGGTTTGATCTATTGAAGCCAACTTGATTTGGTTGTAACCACAATAGCCATCCATAAAAGAAAACATTTCATGATCAATTGTACTATCAACTATCAAATCAATATTGGGTAGTGTAAATTGTCTTTTGGAGTGGCTTTATTCAAATTTCTAAATCAATGAAATCCTAATTTTTCCATTAGATTCTTGAACAAGAACAATGTTTAAAAGCCAATCAGAATAAGTAATAGGTTTTATAAAACCATCTTTTAAAATATCTTCTAAACCATCTTTGACTTGGAGATGAACATCGAGATGGATTTTTCTAAGTTTTTACTTTACGGGTTTGGCATTAGGTTCTAAAGGTAGAAGATGTTACACTATCCTATGGTCTAATCTGGGAATGTCTTCATAGATCTATATAAACACATCCATATATGATTTAAGAAATGCTATGAGTGATGCTCTTTCAAATTCATACAAACAAGTTCCTAGCTTGACACACTTGGGGTTAGAATTGATTCTTAGGTTGACCTCTAAAAAGTCCCCTCCGATGGAACTTGAAGGTTTTTCCAAGTCATGGATGAGGGGATCTAATTCTTACTTTGTTCACTCTCAAGTGATTTGGTCTCTTGGAAAGAATTGTTGACAAGAGATGGACATGATTTTGGGATTTAATTTAGAGGAAATCCAATAATCAAGAAATGAGAGAAGAGATGATAATATAATTAAGCATAGAAGAGATAAGAGAAGAACCTACCCAGCCGTCGACTTGGACTTCTTGGGCGACTTCTCCTTGGACAATAGCTAAGGGGGTTGGCCTCCTTCTTTACCCTCTTCTCTCTCTCTTTCCTCTCTTTTCATTGGAACTATTCTCTCAAATTTTCCTCCTCCAAAAGTCAGGCCAAGGGTTGAATTTATGGAGTTCTTGGGAAGTCTCTCAGAGGGAATATTCCTTGGCATCTTCCTAGAGGCTTCCACGAATTGGGGTTGGTTCTAGTTTGGCCCAAACTCAACCCAATCAAAGTATTTAGCTAGTCACATGGGATCACATGAGGGTGTTGACGTGAATTTTTATTTCAAGGTCTATGTGAAGATTTGAAATGAAATTCCTGAACTACGTCGTGTGCACAAGCGTGCTAGCTAGTTTACTCAAACTATCAAAGATTGATTTTTTGACTTCGTGCAGTGATTGTGGACAAGTAAATTCTTTTCGATATAGGCCTTCTTGAATCGATTCTCAAGGGTTAGTCCAGATACTTTGAAAATTATTCGAGATCCAGTAAGTTTTCAAAAAAACAAGATTCTAATTTCAAAAGCTTGTAAAAATCGTGATTTTGGTTCTTAACTTAAAAATATTTAAATTCTTGAAAAACAAAACTTGGTTATGTTTTGAGAGGCTTATTTCTGATTTAAGTTTTAAGTTTCCAAAAATTCTGGAAATTTTACAAAGAATAGATTTTCATGCAAATTCAAAAATTATTTTTATTTTTATTTTATAGTTGTAGATTTATCTATTTAAATCCGAAAATAGACCTCACTCAAACATTCGGGACAGATCTGTGCCAAAAAGTCAATGGTTTAGAAAAACTATTGTATTTTTATGCTCAGACATCCGATATCAATGAATCAGTCTTGTTGGAAAGCTATGTATTTCAAATTTCTAATGAGACCATTTTCAATCAAATTGGTTCACTGTGTAAAAAGATATTTAGGAATAACACAACCTCTATCACAGGAACTTCTAGTTTTTCAGAATCTGTTCTGATATTAATAAAATTTCTCTGATTTTATTGATGATGCTTCCTAAAATTCTTGAAAATTTTATTGAAAGTGTGTTGCTATGTGTAGACATGCAAAGTTTCGAAACATTCAGAGCATGGGATCTTGAAATAAAATTCATTCATCGGACATGTGTAGAGTGTAGAAAAACAAGTTTTCAGATTTTTAGATTCATGCATGTGTTTTTGTCCAAATTAAATTTAATCTACAACTATTTAAAATAAATAAAATCCTAATTACCACGTGATCATAGGGGGATTAAGAGGTCTATAATCTTATATTATGTTATGCAGTAGAAAGAATCAAAATTAAAATATATAACGAATAGCATATGAATGAAAGAGAGATTGGGCAGCATATGAACCTTGATTAATACATCATCATGGAGACATGAGATCCTTAATTACAATCCCATAAATCATAATGAAAGAAGAGATATAATTATAAATAAAATAAAAGAAAAATAGACTTGTGGTGGAAAGATTGGAGGATGGCCAGCGGTTGATAGCGGCGCACCTTCTTCTTCCTCTCTCTCTCTTTCTCTCTTTCTTTCTCTCTCTCCCTCTCTTTCTCTCTCTTGCTTAGGACGTGGGATGCTGGGTGAGGTAATGGATGATTGAACTCGGATTGATGCTTGCAACCCCTTTCAGGCTCCTTTTATTGGCAAGGGTTGCCTCTTTGTTGCAAATTTTCATAAGGTAAGTTGCCTTATTGAAAATGGCTGCATTTGGCATGTGAATGCTGGTCATTCTTGCCAAAAGTTGCTCCCTTGGATAAGATAAGTGAGATGTTGTATATGGACCTTCCAAATCGGTTGTTTTGCTATCTTTTGGCAAGTAGGTTTGGTCAAATAGGTTCAACCAAATGGGTTCGGTCAAATAGGTTCAACCAAATGGGTTCGGTCTAGTAGGTTCAACCAAGTGTTGCAGAAGTTTCTTCACCTATGAACTTATGGTCAAGAAAATGCTATTTGAGGTGATTGAATATGAGATCCTCACGCGCCTTATCCCTTTCAGTAACCAAATCAACCTAGCCTTCATATTGGAATCAGGTGGGAAGAAGTGGTTTTCTCTCATCAAATTCATCCCAATGCATAGTTTCTTCATTGCGAGCTGCAACCATGTTTATGAAAGATGATTCCTTTGACCTGTGCTTGTTGTCAACATGCATTATTTCTATGGCTCCATTTTGATCTTCTTTGACCTTAGAAAGTGGGGAAAAGAACTAATGCATTGATATAAAACAATTGATATTTCCAACATAAAGTTAATGGTCAGAGTATGACCAAATAACACCGCAGATGCTATTCCAATGAAAATGGTAGCAACTGTTGATGAATATTTCTTCAAAATGATATAATTGCAACCGTTGCCTGCATCGGTAATTGGCTTCTCCTATTGCAAACTTTCCTTTTCAAGATAAGCAACATGAAAATATAAGATTCACAGCAGTCCCATTCATCCATGGAAGGCTTGATTCAATGTTATTTATGTTTCAATGAAGTCAACATATGCTGCTTGGATATCTCACCCAGTAAATAGCCATTGCCCATATGAGTGTTAGTGTAGTGACCATCCAAACCGAGCTCAAATGTTGAGGTCAGCTACAACCTTATTGGTTAACTTACCATATGAATTTACAATGGATGCAATTGGGAAGATGTTGGAGCTGTTTTGAGGGATTACCAAATCAGTTTATTTTGTTTTGACTTGATCGAACTTGGTCCTTCTTGTCATGGGCAAGCTCATTCTTACCTTAGTTGAACTTGCCTTAATTGGATGATCAACTCCTTTGATTCAATTTGAATTGGGCTTCGTTATGTGTAGCCCTTTCTTAACTTGATATGGGCCAGTTGCATGTGCCGCCCATCTTCAACTTAACTTGAGTTGGATTTGCTTTGATGTGAAGCTTATCTTGAACTTTACTTGAGTTGGGCTTGCTTTGTATCCTATCTTGAACTTCACTTGATCCAACTGCAATTCGGGGTGTTGCCTATCCTAGATGTGCATCTCTATCCTTCCCGGTGAATTGTTTCTTTCTTATTCTAGAAAATCTCTCGCTTGATCCAGTCTCTTTCGGATAGGATTTCAAGATTTCAAAATATTTTTTCTTTGGAAAGCTTGTTTGAAAAATCATGGGGTTTTCAAATGCTCCTTTTGACATTTTAAAAAGCAGTTTTGAAAACCATGAAACTTTGAACAGATTTGAAATTGGAAAAGTTTGTATTTGTGAGAAAATTTTATTGACAAAACTTTTTGGGTGTTTACAGATGCTCCTCTTTGTCATTAATCAAACTTATTTGGTTAATGGCAAATAATAACACCCTTAGACCTTTTCTTTCTAGAATTTTCTTAAGAGTATAGGTTTTCTCTCTTCTTGATAGAATCTCCTTTCTTGGATTATCCTATTTTGATGGGAAGGGGACCTCTAGCCAAAGGGGATTTGATATGAATGATGGCTGACCCATATGATGACCATGGATGAACGATGCTATTATGGACGTGTATGAGGTGTGTGAGATACAATGAATCTTGGGTGCTAGAGACCTTCACATACTATTTCAGGAGCTTGGCTTTAAAAGAGGCATATTCAAGAAATCCTCCATTTTCTAAAAAGTTTTTAATGTCTTGAAATCAAGTAGTTTCTTCTTGATTTTGGTCATTTTGGTAAATCTCAAAATTTTGGACTGGTGGAATGGGTAGACGTAGGATCTTTATGGATCGAGCATCTAGGGTGGGGTCGATGCTTAGGGATGATCCCAAAGAGGAGAGAGCATCAACCATAGTATTGTCCTCTCTATCAATGTGTGTGAGTGTGCATGATTTGAATGAGTCGACTAATTTAGTTGTCAACTCATAGTATGGAATCAATTTTTAATTTTTGACTTGCCAAAATTTTGAAACTTGGTTTATAACAAACATGGAATCTCCAAAGACTTCAATACATGATGCTCCTAGATTTTTCAAAGGCTTTAGGCCTTGAATGAGTGTCTCACATTCAACCACATTATTTGAGCAAGGAAAATCTAGGTGAAATAACATTGGGATTTCTCCTTTTCCAGGAGATATGATGATGATGCCTACCCCTGCCCCTTGCCGATTTTTTGCCCCATCAAAATATATCTTCCATACTTGCTTCTCATTAAAACAATTGGACAACACATGGTATTCCCATCCATTTGTCAATACACCCTCATCAGGCATTTCATCAAGTATGGGATATGTATCTTCAAGGGCATATGATCGACTAGGGCTTGGCCCTTATGGAATTTTGATGATGACATTTCAAGTCATATTCCATCAAAAGGACCTGCCATTTGCCTAATCTACCCCTTAGGATACGTTTTTCGAAAAGATGCTTAATAGGGTCAAGTTTAGACACTATCCAAATTTTATGATTCAAGAAATAGTGTCTAAATTTTGATATGCCCATACCAAGGCCAAGCACATTTTCTCCATGGCTTGATAATTCCTTTCATATGCTAATTGAGTTTTTGAAATATAGTAAATAACATACTCTTTAAGGATATCATCTTCATATTGAGCAAGTAAAGCACCCAATGCATTTTCATGAATGAAAAGATACAAAAGTAAAGGTTTTCCTCACTTTGTAGGTTTTAAAATTGGAGGATTTACTAAATATATTTTTAATCTTTCAAAAGCTTCTTAACACTTGGAATCCCAAATAAATTTGACACCTTTTCTCAAGAGCTTATTGAAGGGTTCACATCTTGTTGCTAAATTAGATATGGATAGTCTATTGGCTTGGAATGGACCTTGGAGGCTTCGTACTTAGGTTAGATTGGAGGGTGGAGGCATGTTGTAAATACCCCGAAATCCCACGAATTTCTCAAAACAAACCTGGTTTTGTAAAAGCAGCCCCAAAGGGCCATTTTGAGTCTGGAAACCTAGGAGTCCTCCAGACAACCCTGTACATATATTTTGAACTTTATATTTCAAAAATATATAATATGGCTTTAAAAACCTTTTAAAACACGTTTTTGAAACCCCGAAGCAGCTTGGCCTAATCCAGACAGGACCAGGAAAGCTAAGGAGAGCCCGAAACTGGAGCAACTCTCACATCAAATCCACCCCCAGGATCTCGAACGTCCAAGACCCTGTTATCATCAAAACATTCTTTGAAGTCATCTCTGGAAGGCGAAAATAGAGGCGGACGATCATGTTGGCGAAGACCCAACGCAGACGGAGTACTGATGCTGTCAGTCCCCGTACAAATCGTTCGTTTCGAACACAGCCCGAAGGAGTCAGAATTCAGTTTGGATCGGATCTGGACCATATATATCCAAATCCCAATCCAAACCCATGTATGGACTTGGATTTGGATTTGGATCCAAAGATCCAATCCAATATCCACATCCATGGCCCACATCACCTTCTCATAAATGGAGGTGGGGCCCACTTGAATTTCACGTGGGATTATGGGCATGAGAGAGAGTGGGGGAGGATAAGATCAAGTGTGTGTTGTAATTAAGCTTGACTTGTGTGTCAAGTTTGGGGTTAATCATGTGGGTTAGCCTAATTAAGTGGGTTTAAGCTTATAATTAGCCAAAACCTAACCTAGGGCTGCACCAACATGATGTGATTAGGGTCCATGGGTCATGCAAAGGGAGCTCCTTCATTTAATCCTAACCAAAAACACCTAATCCTAGCTTTCCACCCTAATCCAGTCCTAATCCTAGCCTAATCACCTAACCCACTTCCCTAATCCCGGCCTAATCCCAACCTAATCACCTAACCCACTTCCCTAATCCTTCCCTAAACCTAAGTTAATTTCCCTAAACCTAACCTAATCCTAGCCTAATCACCTAACCCACCTCACTAAACCTCACCCTAAAACCAACCCACCTAGCTAAACCCTAAACCCCTGAACCACCCCACCTAAACCTAGCACACAACTTACCCAAAACCCCTTGTATCTAAAATATCTGGCCCTACCCTAATACCAGCCCACCTTAATACCTTACCACCACCCCTAGACCACCTAACCACTACCCCAAAACCAGCCCCACCGCCCTTCACAAAAGCTATAAACCCCCACCCATAGTGGACGGGTTTTTCAAGCTTTGGGTCCCCCATTCCCAGCCGATCACCATCATCCTCCACCTGCCCCATTCCCAGCCAGCTCTTCCACCTGCACCACCACCGTGCTCCACCTACTCCACCACTCCCCACCACCCGTCGCCATCATCTTCATCTGGCCGAACCAGCCAATCCACCCGCCGCCTCCTGTCACCGCCGGTTAGTACCCCATACCCTACCTCACCTCTTCTCCACTCCCCCTCCACTCTCAACCACCTGCACCACCACCATCTTCCCCTAACACCAGCCATTCATCGCCTCCCCCACTCCCATTCGGCCAGGCCATAACCACCCTAACTACCCGCCACTACCTAGACACCCTAGCTACACCCGACCACTCCACTCAACTCCCTAAAACCTGCCCATATCACCTCACTACACCCACCACTACCTTACCCCATACCCTAGCTAGCTTCCTTCCCATACTCCACCCATAGCCACCCTAGCAGCCCGCCACCACCAAGTTCCCCTAGTCGGCCACTCCAACCGACTGTCACCTCCATTTGGCCAGTCACATCCTTCCCTTAGGTGCTCCATTAGACATTCCCTTAGGCTCCTCCTTAGTACCATACTCCCTAACCTTATCCTCTCTTAGTGACCTTACATACTCACCTTAGCCCCACGCACAAAACCAACCCTTCGCTAAGTAGCCAGCCACCTTCAAGGCTCCCCTTCCGCGCGCCCAAGGCACCCGGCTAGCAGCCCCTTGCCGTTCAACTCCGCGGAGCTCCCTCTTGCAGCCCAAGGCGAAGGCCAAGCCCACGCTCAAGCAAGACATCTTTGGACCAGCTATTAGTAAGTGCCTAACTCGGTCCTTAGTTGTATACTTGCTTAAAATTCAATTCGATACGGGGTTGTAATAACGGAGCATAGTCTCCCCCCGCTTGTAATAACGTGGCTTGGCACACCCACACACACGTGCACTCTCTTAGTTGTGCACGATTTTGAACACACACGGGCCTAATCAGCCCCTAATATATAAATATACATATATATATTAACTTACATAGGGTTTTGCTTAAGTTGGGTGTGTTGTCTTTCAATTCAAGCACTCACACACATTGAGCCTTCGCTCTTATTTGAAAGACCCAAGTAAGGGCCGAGCTATACTATTTGGGTTTCATTTCATGTCGTGTGTGTAAGTCTTTCAATTCAAGCACTCACACACATTGAGCCTTCGCTCTTATTTGAAAGACCCAAGTAAGGGCCGAGCTATACTATTTGGGTTTTCATTTCATGTCGTGTGTGTAAGTCTTTCAATTCAAGCACTCACACACATTGAGCCTTCGCTCTTATTTGAAAGACCCAAGTAAGGGCCGAGCTATACTATTTGGGTTTCATTTCATGTCGTGTGTGTAAGTCTTTCAATTCAAGCACTCACACACATTGAGCCTTCGCTCTTATTTGAAAGACCCAAGTAAGGGCCGAGCTATACTATTTGGGTTTCATTTCATGTCGTGTGTGTAAGTCTTTCAATTCAAGCACTCACACACATTGAGCCTTCGCTCTTATTTGAAAGACCCAAGTAAGGGCCGTGTTATACTATTTGGGTTTAATTTCATGTTGTGTGCGTAGTACTTCAATTCAAGCACTCACACACATTGAGCTTTTGCTCTTATTCCCAAGACCTTAATCAAGGCCATATTGCAAGTTATATTTGGGTTTTATTTCATGTCGTGTGTGTAAGTCTTTCAATTCAAGCACGCACCCACATTGAGCCTTCGCTCTTATTTGCAAGACCCAAGTAAGGGCCCATATATATACCCTATATACATATCTCCCTTCGGCATTTACATTACAAGTCATTTCCCTTCGGTTATTTCCCTTCGGCATTGTCTTTACATTCGGGTTTTCCCTTTGGAGTAGCGTGAGTTTGCATTGCATCTACGCCATACCACAAGGTAGGACGCATATTGCATCGAAGCAAGCCCCGTACTCCCGCTCAAATTCGCCCCATGTAGTGGAGTGTTCATAACACACAAACTAGGTGGCCCATCAAGGGATAAAAAGAAAGACTTAGGCACGTGCAAATCCACGTGATTTAAAATCTGCAATCGTATCTAAAAGACCCGAATTAAACACCTCGAATCTCTTCATAGGCTTTTTATACCCTAAAACTCAATTTTTCAAAGTATACAGACTGACCCTTGCGCATCGGTGCAAGAAGGTCTGCGACGACAAGAGCTCACTTGCTTACAATCGCCACGATTAGAAGTCAGCTTAAAATATATCTTCGCTAGCTTAGGTAAGCTAGCTGGCACACCCTGTTTATATAAATAGGCCTTAGACACACGAGAGGATCCACTCCAGGCCCTGAGAAGCCAGAGGCGGGGATTTTCGCGCGTCTACACATGTCTATGATAGATGACACTTAGAAAGGTCAACCTCTATGCCCCTTTGGCTAACCATAAACCCTAAAAGCTTTTCCGATTCCACTACAAACACATTTTTGTGGGTTTAGTTTTATTTTGTAAAGTCTAAGTCTTTCAAAAACCTTTTGCAAAGATTCTATATGAGTGCAATAGGTTTTTGATTTTACCAAAAGATCATCCATATACACTTCTAAAAGTTCATGGATTTGGTCATGAAAAATAGTTATCATGGCTCTTTGGTAAGTGGCACTAGCATTTTTCAAATCAAAAGGCATAAAAGTGTAACAATATGTGCCCCAAGGTGTAGTAAAGGCAGTTTTGGTTTGACTATTGAAGCCAACTTGATCTGGTTGTAAACCGAATAGCCATCCATAAAAGAAAATATTTCATGATCAGCTTTGCTGTCCACTATCAAATCGATATTAGGTAGCGGAAATTGTCTTTTACAGTGGCTTTATTCAAATTTCTAAAATCAATGCAAATCCTAATTTTTTCATTGGATTTTTGAACAACAACAATGTTTGAAAGCCAATCGAAATAAGCAACAGGATTTCAAGATTTCAAAATATCTTATTTTTGGAAAGTATGTTTGAAAAATCATGGGGTTTGTGCTCATTTTGACTCTTTTATAAAGTAGTTTTGAAAACCACGAAACTTTGAACATATTTGAAATTGGAAAAGTTTGTATTTGTGGGAAAATTTTATTTACAAAACTTTTTAGGTGTTTACAGAGACATCAAGAGGTATGATATTCATGCCCTCATCCCATCTAGAAGATACCCGGAGAGTGAAATGCTATTAACCTTCATGGTGTTTGTAGACACCCAAAATTTTCTTTTAAAATTCTTACCTTTTTAGGAAAGTGGTCATTTTAGCAATTTTGGGGTTTTTGAAGGAAAAAGGCACTAAACGAGTTTGTTTTGGTACCAAAATTTTATGGAAGCTTTAAAATGATAAACGAATGCTTTTCTTTCTGAAAATTTCGAAATTTGACAAAATTGGGGAAAATGACGATTTTGCCCTTAACACTGGAAAAGCAGGATTTCGTTTTCTTAAAAGATTTATGACAAAAAAATATGTTGAAAGCTTGCCTTTTGAAGAGATACAGGCATTTATAAGACAATTTGACACTTGTAAAGGCAAGTGGGTGCCCAAAAAGGAGAGCGAGCATCAAAAAGGGAAAGTGAGCTTCCCAAAAAGAAAAGTTCATATTCGAAAAGAAATCAGTTGCTCGAGGGAAAATTTGATGTTATCAAAGGAAAGGAAAGATAGAAACAAGAACGATATCATCCAAAAAGCAAGGTTTGGTATCGAACACCTTTCGTAACATGTCCATGTTATGCTTGGGTGTCGAGGTAATTAGTGTATTGATATGCATCAGTTTTGCATTGTCATATGTTACTGTTATGTTACTTTTATGTTAAGAACAATGTTAAAGTTTTTAACACTCATGAGGGAAATCTAGTGAGCATGATGGTTGGTTTTCAAAAACGTAACATGGGCTTACTTGAAGGCTTTTGTAGTAAAGCATGTAATATGGATTTGCATAACTACTTTCACAGCAAATGTGCAGTTATGTTCTCAAAGTGCAAGCAGACTGAACGAGTGACTCTTGGATGGAGCCACCTCTGAAATGCTGCAAGGCCAGATAGCTTCTTCTTCAGGATCTTTTACCAATTACCAATGTTATGGATGATGCAATGGATGATATTGTTCGACAGACAAAGGAGTTGGACCCGATCTAGTAACTTATAACATCATGTCGTCTGCTCTAAAGAATGGTGCTCAGTACCCAAAGGCAATTTCATACTTTGAACTTATGAAGGGTACACATATTCGGCTAAATACAGTTACATATAATATAAACACCCATTTAAAATTGGGAAGCATGCTAAAACAGTGGATATATTCAATTCAATGAGATTGAGAAAGGAAGGTTGCAGTCCCGATATTGTGACATTCACCAGCAGTAAGATGATGGAGCAACCAGACCTCTCTGACCAAGATGTTACATTTGTCACCAAGTTCAGCGAGAAGTTCCAATTCAATACATCAAAAACAGCAGTTGCTTGTGTGGCAGCAGATGACAAAAATAAATCTATGCACGGATGTGTAAAAGTCTGGTTGCCGATACAGAAGCTACTTCTCCAGCAGAATTCTTAGTTTGGTAACCTGCCATATCGTGTATTGCATGGTTTGGTAAGTAAGCGCAGCAAACATCGGCTTGGTTTGGAAGGCACGTACAACATCCTACCTACCTAAACTCGAATGGGCAAGAATGGCCAGCATCTACTCCTTCCATAAGTGAATAAAGATGTTGTGGCTTGATTCAAAAAGCCATGCACTCTTGCCTAATGCTAAACGAGCTCAACAAGAGTACTGTGATTCCGATTGGGAAAGTCATCCAACTTTCTGGACTAATTCAGCAACAAAGGAAGATCAAGTGAATCAATTTTGGCAAGAAGAGAACTTGCCGATCACAGCAGCTGCACTTGCCAATCAGCTTCCACAGCCAACACTACTTACCTTATTTCACCAAAATGGTACAAGGCAGGTTGCCTTATGGATGACAGTACCAAAGAGGCATCCTTTGGCCTATAAAAGGAGCCTCAAAGGTGTTGCAAAGGGGGATCCTCCGGTGACCACAAAACCTCAATCCGGGAAAACCAAGAAAACAAGAACAGTCAGTCCGAAAATTTAGAGAAATAGAGAGAGAGAGAGAGAGAGAGAAAGGAAGAAAAGAAGGAGAAGAAGGAAGTCCGGCCTGGTTCCGACGTTCGACGATCGTCCGGCGAAGTGCTCCTACGTCCCCTCTCACTCACACAGGTTAGAATTCTTACGCAAATTGGTTTTAATCCATGAGAACCTGAAAAGGCACAGATTCTGGAAATTTGTACATGAGTCAAGGCTTTGAGCCCATGTTCTTCATTTATATCGATACAAACATGCATAATTCTTTCATGAACGAAACAAAAATCCATGTTTGTATGATTTCCATGCTTTATTAGGACTGATACAGGTTGAACTTTGTTCTAGAATCATCTTAGGAACCTTCTGAAATTTTCTATAAAACCGGTTTCTGAAACTGTCTGTGCACATGCGTCTGATCACGGAATTTTTATAGACAAACGGATAAGCCAATTGCTTTGAAATTTTGCATGAATAATCTAGACATATCAGACGTTCTTATATAAAATTTTGAGGAATTGTTATGAAATTTTGCCTAGCCAATTATATCCGTGAAGTTTATACAAAATCCAGATTGCGTTTTACAGAAACAGAATGTTCAGTAATAGACCTCTGTTCTTTTGCCCATATCTCTGCAACCACTGAGTGAAATTGGATGAAATTTGATTCTTTGCAAACCTAACATCCGTGTCTTTCTAACACAACAAATTTCATCGAAATTGGATGACCGAACACTGAGATATTGCTGTTTTTCTGAGCTTCTGATCTACAGAAACAGGGCTGTTCTGAATGTTATAACAGTTTCTGATTCTGTATTTAATTCTCAGAAAATAAAGAACTAAATTATAAAATAAAAATATATTCTGATTCTACACATACGTGTCTCTATTATGTAAAAGTTTTAGAATTTTTGGAGAATCATAAATATTTTTAAAAATTCAGAGAACAGGCCTCTGAAACTGAATAGGTTCTGCAAATCTAAGAATCTGAAAATTTTCAGAAATCAAGAACTTGAACACAAATCTGAACTTTGGAAAATCTGGTTTTTCCTTTTTCGAATTAACGGATTCAAACAAGTTTCAAGCGTCTAGGCTGACCCTTGAGCGCCGGTTCAAGAAGGCCTAAGTCGAAAAGATCTCACTTGTCCACAATCGTTCTAAGAAGTGAGAAAAACATAATTTGTTAGTTTTGGTAAACTAACTGGCACGCTCGCGCAACCCGACGTAGTTCGAGGGTTTGATTTTGAATCCCACGATTTGAAATAAAATCATGTCTACAGAATTGGCATGCCCGGTGGGACTTGAGTCTTAGAAACTTGTTTGAATCCGTGATACTAACTAAATTTTCAGATTTGTGATAAGATTTTCCCACAGGTTGATCATGTCGAGCTCAGAAGGATCTTGCGAGGTATCCAGCCGGGTCTCCCGCTCTACCAGCCGCTGCTCGAACAAAATTTCAAAATGCTTTTCAAAAGGAGACAGGTTCGCTGCCCTAAGGGAGGGAATAAAGGTACTAAGAGAAGAAATCGACGCTTTAAGCCAAGAAGCTGAAGTAATCGAATCCTGCTCTTCCCATGATAGGAAAACCAAAACGAATAGGAAATCGAACCACTCTAGGAAGCCTAGGGTCGTTTCCAAAAGTGGAGAAGAGCTTGAGCCCGAATCCTTTACCATGAAAGATCGAAAGGCTCTACATCAACTTTTGAAAAACCAAAAACATGAAAAAAAGTCCTATGCCTTATCAGATTTCCTGCCTTTCGACTACCAAACCGATAGTGATGATGAGATACCCAGCTTCCACCGTTATGATAGAAATGGAGACCCTAGGTCTCATCTTCAACTTTTCTCCCGAAGTGCCTATAAAAAGAAAAAAGACTCCTCTAAGTGGGTCTATTGGTTCCCTCATTCTCTAAAAGGAAGTGCTGCAAAATGGTTGGCCTCTTATGACTTAAGCCAGTTTACTGATTTTGAAGAATTAGCCAACTGTTTTATGCAAAGATTTTCTCATAATGTTGAAGTTACTCCCACTTTAAATACATTGAGGGACACCAAACAAGGCCCTAACGAAGACGCCCACGCGTTCATCGTTAGATGGAGATCAATCCTGGGGCAAGTCAAAGAACCTATCTCTGAAGGGTGTGCAGTGATGCTCATCCTAGACAATTTCAAAACTAATTTGAAAATCCTCCTTTCCTTACATGAGATTTCTACTTTCCAAAAATTGATCAAGAAAGCTTCCCTCTTCGAGACTAATTTGAAAAAGGGAACTTATGAAGATTTATGGAAAGGAAAAAGTTTTCCAAAAAAGTTTGAAAAACCTGGGGCATATGGGTCACATGCACCAGAGGGAGGAATAAAAGTACCAAAAGTGGCTAATGTTCGAGTAGAGCAAGGTTTAGCAGGACCCTCAAAACCTTCAGGGCAAAAAGATTTCGAAAAGAACCAAAAAAATAAAAAGAGATTTGAAAGGAGGGACTACACTAACCTAGGACAACTACTCACAGAGGTCCTAGACATCCTATTGGCACAAGGTCTCACAACACTCCCAGAGATTCCCGAAGGGGCACCACCCCAAGGAAAGTTTTTAAACAAGTTTTGTAAATATCATAGGCTCAAGGGCCATGATACCCAACACTGCTACGCCCTGAAGAATAGGATAGAGGATTTGATCGAGCAAGGTAAGCTGCACGTGTTTGAAGAACCGGAGTCACCCCAGGCCATTTTTAAAGAACCCTTCCCTAACCACGCCAGTACGAGTGGGAAGGAAAAAGAGGTATGCTCCCTATCACACTCTAATCATGCAGTGCATATCGTGCATCCCACACCTCACACACCACACTTTCCCGAAATAAAAAATGCCCAAGCAATAGTGATCCGAGGAGCGCTTAGAAACCCGCCTTCGGCTAGAGCCTTGGTAGTGATTCGAGGTGTCCCGAGACACCAAGTTAGAGCCAAAATAGGAACGAGCCCTAGGGATAGTGTAGAGGAAGTGACTAGATCTGGGAGGATCTATCAACCCCCACACTTAGCAAAACAAACAAGTAAGGGAGTGGTCGTTCTACCAGGCCCCCCACAAGCATGCATACCAAACTCATCCCAGGGTGTTGATAAAAAGGGTGTGGTAATAAACCCCTATGACCTAGAAATGCATCTTTCTAAACTACCCATAAACATGTCTATCTTGGAATTGATAAGAATTTCTTCCAAGCATAGACGAGTCTTAGAGGAGATTTTAGAGAAGACTAGAGTCGACACCACCATATCCCCTGAATCCCTATCTACCTTGGTTTCCCCCGTCTTCGCAAAAACTTCCATTGTATTCACGGAGAATGATTTGGGAAAGTATGATGTGATCCATAACCAAGCACTCCATATAGAAGTTGTGTTAAACGGCTACCCTATTAGTAAATGCCTAGTCGATGGAGGAGGAGGCCTTAATATCCTCCCTCTCCATGTGACTTTCCAAATAGGAATCCCTACCTCTATGCTTGAACCGAGTCCCATAACCATTACAGGATATGATGGGAACCCATCCAACCCCTTAGGATCCATAAAATTACCCATGAAAGTCGGACAAATACCTCACGAGGGATTGTTCCATGTCTTGGATATAAATCCCCATTACAACCTATTATTGGGAAGACCATGGATACACTCTCTTAGAGCCGTCCCATCCACCTTCCACAGATGTCTCAAAATCCCATGGAAAAATCGGGTAGTGGTTGTTTTTGGAGAAGACCATCCCCAATTAAATGGAATACAAACCTTTCCTTGTATATCAGGAGAACCAAATCAGGAAGTAAAGACCAATTGGGAAACTGCCAAAATAAGCCTCCTTGAAATAGCCAAACCTTCCAAAATGAGAGTAGTCCGTATTTTAGGCAAGTCAAAACCTTCCAAATCCCTCCATCTTCCCAAAAGAATCATTAGGATAAGTAAACCTGCCATAGATAATTCATCTTTCCAAAATCATCCTCTATATCAAAAATTTTCAAAATTCAAAAAACCTTGGAAGATGTTGCTAAATATGGGATATACTCCTTACCAAGGATTGGGGGTTCAAGGCCAAGGAAAACTAGAGCCTATTATACCTATGCCCAATATAGGACGCCATGGTTTAGGATATAACCTATCCATACCACCCGAGCCACCACCCGAAACCAATTGGGTTAAGGGTGCCTTAGAACCCGCTAAAACCGAGACCTATGGTTTAGACATCTTATTTGGAGTCTAATTCATAGCGTTTTCTTTGCAGGTTTGATGGAGGATCCCTCTTTTGAGAAAAATACAAAAAAAGTATATATTTCCAAAAACCAAAAAAATCTAGAAAACCCCAAAAACCCAAAAAAATGTTTGATTTCCAAAGATTTAGTTGTTCCCCCTTTTGTTATTTATGGTGAAAATTATCAAAAATCCAAAAAAATGTTGGTTTCCCCTTTTGTTTGTTTTCAAAAATCCAAAAAAATAGAAAATTATGAAAACTCAAAAAAAAATGTTTATTTCCCAAAAACAAAAAGGTTTAGATTCAAAAATGTCTTCTTTTGATACTTCCCTAGAAAACAAGAACTTGAGAGTGATCAAAGCAAGAAGGAAAGTCCCCTCATCCATGAGGATGGTCAAGCCTCCAAGCTTTCTAAATTCCATAAAATCATTGATTTGGAAAATGCTTCAAAGTGTGTAAGTAGGAGTTTCCTAGAAATGCATTAGAGAGTTAACCTACCCAAAATACATCCAAGGATCATATCATGTATCGCCAAGACTTAGGTTGTGCATATCTTTCATGCATCACATTGAAAAACAGTCATATTGTATAGGGATCTGCCATAATATGTGAGTTCTCATGCCATTTCCTCCGAACTAGGGGCATTGAGATGTTATTCCTTAAATACATTTCATAAAAATTGAGTGTATTCATCATATCATAAAGCATGCATTATCATTGTATTATAGGAATGCACCTTGCATAACATAATGCATCCACAAGAAGCCCGTACTCCATTTGAAGATGGCAGCCCACAAGGATGGTCACTATGTTGCAAAGGGGCATCATCAATATTGGTAAGTTGATGTTAAGGAAGGAAAATTAGTAGATTCTATAAATGCCCCATACTATGTGTGGGGTCTACTTTAAATTCCATTTGAAAAGATTTTGAAAATAGAACTCTTTGAATTTCTGGAAAGAAGGACCAAAGATGGATTATGTGACTCCAAATTAGGGAATTGATACTTTATGAAAAGTGGAGTTTTCAAAAATTATTTGGTAACATGGCAAAAATCTTTTACTTACCAAATGAGACTTAATTCAAAATAGCAAGGTGCTTTTAAATGGTAGGTGCTATTAGGAAATAGGATAATCTTGGCTGAATTGATTATCTAAAGGGATGAGTTATTCCCCATTTTGCTTCTCTCCAAAAAAGGAAAATTGGCAATATTCAAAAGAAAAAGAAAAAGAGAATACAAAAACTCCTCGAAAAAGAAGTCTTCCCCGAATAGACCGAGGGAATACAAAAACTTCTTAAAAAGGAGTCTTCTCTTTGAAAGAAAAGGAAAAGGGAATACAAAAACTTCTTCAAAAGAGGTCTTCTCTTGAAAAAGAAAAAAAAGAAAAAAGAAAGAAAGAAAAAGGAAAAGCCAAAGCTCAAAAGAGCAATTTTCCGTCTCTTTGCCTTAAACCCCGGGACACTTCAGAAGGGACCGCGGGTAATTCTTTCCCAAATCCCCATAGCTCATCCCGATGGAGAAAAGTTCACCTTGAAAGTCCTAGAGTAGGAATATGACCTATTTCATTTGAATTCATGTTGTTTGAGAATTAGAATTCGTTAGGTAAGAAAGGGAGCTTTGAAATGTTATTCAAAATCTTCTATAAAACCTCTACTTATTTATGAGTATTAAAACCTAAGTGAAGGGAAATATGAGAAATTGTAAGTCCTTTTTGATAGAAACCAAAAAGAGTTCTCTTTTCGAAAAAAGAATTTTGAAAATCCTAAACATCAAAAGAAACAGGGACCATTGCTTGGGGCAGATGGCCAACATAGGTTTCTTCTTGAGTTCGTGAATCAAAGGTATGAGTCTCTAAACATTCATTTCACACGCATGAATACATTTATAAAGTGGTTGTTCATGCATGATTGTCCTAGGATTAGGAGCTCTTGCCAAATCCCTCTTTGCTAAGAATCCAAGGAAATAGATGTTATGGAATAAAGATCGATTCCATACTCTCAAGGCAAATCTGGGAAGAAAAGCAAACGGGTGTTTTCTTCTTTGCCATTATCCAAATGAATTTGGAATAATGCCAAAGAGGGGCATCTGTAGACACCCAAAATTTTCTTTTAAAATTCTTACCTTTTTAGGAAAGTGGTCATTTTAGCAATTTTTGGGTTTTTGAAGGAAAAAGGCACTAAACGAGTTTGTTTTGGTACTAAAATTTTATGGAAGCTTTAAAATGATAAACGAATGCTTTTCTTTCTGAAAATTTCGAATTTTGACAAAATTGGGGAAAATGATGATTTTGCCCTTAACACTGGAAAAGCAGGATTTCGTTTTCTTAAAAGATTTATGACAAAAAAATATGTTGAAAGCTTGCCTTTTGAAGAGATACAGGCATTTATAAGACAATTTGACACTTGTAAAGGCAAGTGGGTGCCCAAAAAGGAGAGCGAGCATCAAAAAGGGAAAGTGAGCTTCCCAAAAAGAAAAGTTCATATTCGAAAAGAAATCAGTTGCTCGAGGGAAAATTTGATGTTATCAAAGGAAAGGAAAGATGGAAACAAGAACGATATCTTCCGAAAAGCAAGGTTTGGTATCGAACACCTTTCGTAACATGTCCATGTTATGCTTGGGTGTCGAGGTAATTAGTGTATTGATATGCATCAGTTTTGCATTGTCATATGTTACTGTTATGTTACTTTTATGTTAAGAACAATGTTAAAGTTTTTAACACTCATGAGGGAAATCTAGTGAGCATGATGGTTGGTTTTCAAAAACGTAACATGGGCTTACTTGAAGGCTTTTGTAGTAAAGCATGTAATATGGATTTGCATAACTACTTTCACAGCAAATGTGCAGTTATGTTCTCAAAGTGCAAGCAGACTGAACGAGTGACTCTTGGATGGAGCCACCTCTGAAATGCTGCAAGGCCAGATAGCTCCTTCTTCAGGATCTTTTACCAATTACCAATGTTATGGATGATGCAATGGATGATATTGTTCGACAGACAAAGGAGTTGGACCCGATCTAGTAACTTATAACATCATGTCGTCTGCTCTAAAGAATGGTGCTCAGTACCCAAAGGCAATTTCATACTTTGAACTCATGAAGGGTACACATATTCGGCTAAATACAGTTACATATAATATAAACACCCATTTAAAATTGGGAAGCGTGCTAAAACAGTGGATATATTCAATTCAATGAGATTGAGAAAGGAAGGTTGTAGTCCCGATATTGTGACATTCACCAGCAGTAAGATGATGGAGCAACCAGACCTCTCTGACCAAGATGTTACATTTGTCACCAAGTTCAGCGAGAAGTTCCAATTCAATACATCAAAAACAGCAGTTGCTTGTGTGGCAGCAGATGACAAAAATAAATCTATGCACGGATGTGTAAAAGTCTGGTTGCCGATACAGAAGCTACTTCTCCAGTAGAATTCTTAGTTTGGTAACTTGCCATATCGTGTATTGCATGGTTTGGTAAGTAAGCGCAGCAGACATCGGCTTGGTTTGGAAGGCACGTACAACATCCTACCTACCTAAACTCGAATGGGCAAGAATGGCCAGCATCTACTCCTTCCATAAGTGAATAAAGATGCTGTGGCTTGATTCAAAAAGCCATGCACTCTTGCCTAATGCTAAACGAGCTCAACAAGAGTACTGTGATTCCGATTGGGAAAGTCATCCAACTTTCTGGACTAATTCAGCAACAAAGGAAGATCAAGTGAATCAATTTTGGCAAGAAGAGAACTTGCCGATCACAGCAGCTGCACTTGCCAATCAGCTTCCACAGCCAACACTACTTACCGTATTTCACCAAAATGGTACAAGGCAGGTTGCCTTATGGATGACAGTACCAAAGAGGCATCCTTTGGCCTATAAAAGGAGCCTCAAAGGTGTTGCAAAGGGGGATCCTCCGGTGACCATAAAACCTCAATCCGGGAAAACCAAGAAAACAAGAACAGTCAGTCCGAAAATTTAGAGAAATAGAGAGAGAGAGAGAGAGAAAGGAAGAAAAGAAGGAGAAGAAGGAAGTCCGGCCTGGTTCCGACGTTCGACGATCGTCTGGCGAAGTGCTCCTACGTCCCCTCTCACTCACACAGGTTAGAATTCTTACGCAAATTGGTTTTAATCCATGAGAACCTGAAAAGGCACAGATTCTGGAAATTTGTACATGAGTCAAGGCTTTGAGCCCATGTTCTTCATTTATATCGATACAAACATGCATAATTCTTTCATGAACGAAACAAAAATCCATGTTTGTATGATTTCCATGCTTTATTAGGACTGATACAGGTTGAACTTTGTTCTAGAATCATCTTAGGAACCTTCTGAAATTTTCTATAAAACCGGTTTCTAAAACTGTCTGTGCACATGCATCTGATCACGGAATTTTTATAGACAAACGGATAAGCCAATTGCTTCGAAATTTTGCATGAATAATCTAGACATATCAGACGTTCTTAGATAAAATTTTGAGGAATTGTTATGAAATTTTGCCTAGCCAATTATATCCGTGAAGTTTATACAAAATCCAGATTGCGTTTTACAGAAACAGAATGTTTAGTAATAGACCTCTGTTCTTTTGCCCATATCTCTGCAACCACTGAGTGAAATTGGATGAAATTTGATTATTTGCAAACCTAACATCCGTGTCTTTCTAACACAACAAATTTCATCGAAATTGGATGACCGAACACTGAGATATTGCTGTTTTTCTGAGCTTCTGATCTACAGAAACACTGCTGTTCTGAATGTTATAACAGTTTCTGATTCTGTATTTAATTCTCAGAAAATAAAGAACTAAATTATAAAATAAAAATATATTCTGATTCTACACATACGTGTCTCTATTCTGTAAAAGTTTTAGAATTTTTGGAGAATCAAAAATATTTTTAAAAATTCAGAGAACAGGCCTCTGAAACTGAATAGGTTCTGCAAATCTAAGAATCTGAAATTTTTCAGAAATCAAGAACTTGAACACAAATCTGAACTTTGGAAAATCTGGTTTTTCCTTTTTCGAATTAACGGATTCAAACAAGTTTCAAGCGTCTAGGCTGACCCTTGAGCGCCGGTTCAAGAAGGCCTAAGTCGAAAAGATCTCACTTGTCCACAATCGTTCTAAGAAGTCAGAAAAACATAATTTGTTAGTTTTGGTAAACTAACTGGCACGCTCGCGCAACCCGACGTAGTTCGAGGGTTTGATTTTGAATCCCACGATTTGAAATAAAATCATGTCTACAGTGTTGAATAAAGGTCTACCATGTGGCAAGATAGGCTTCGGAATACCATTGCTCAAAAAAGTGACATGGGAAAGAAGAGGTGCCTCTAGGGAGAATAAATCATCGGGAGGTGGAACACTAGGAATCTCAACTTTCTCAAGAGCCTCATATAGGGCTTTTGTATGCTCATTGAAACAAGAACTAGCACTAAGATAGACATGTTTACTTGAATCTTATCCAATGGTAGTTCTAGTTTGCTTGTGTTTTTTGCTTTGGCCTTTTCCAATGAGAATGGAAGTCTTGATAACTTTGTGATTCCAGCAAGAGACCCATTAGTAGTTGAATCCCTAATGTACCCTACTTAATCTAGTCATTTCATTTCTTTCATGAGGTTGGGGGTTCCATGCTGGTGTTTACCCTGATTAGTGGAAACTCTTGGAGAAGAAGGAAACATGGAGGTTTTTTTTTACTTACAAAAGATGACATAATCACTATGATGGGTAGACTCAAAAAGTTAGTGTCCATGGCTTTTGATGGCAACTATATGGCCACTTAGGCATTAGAATATGAAGGAAATGATTCTCTGGATGCTCCTTGGTTTTGGTTACCTTGGTCAAGACTAAATGATGTCCCATCAAACATTTTTAAGATCTACTTCGGCAATAAAAAATCAAATAATCAACGTATGCAGTGATGCTAAAAATCAGATTTCAGTTTTTTAGAACATACGTGATGCAAAACTCAAACGAATTAAAGTGCAACAACACAACATCCCGAATTAAATTGCTGAAGGAAAATAAATTTAAATATATCTAATAGCTTAAGCATAGAGGGGATTAGAAGATATAGAGAGGTAGAATCAAGAACACAAACACATAGAGTGCATAAGCAAAGGAAAGGGAAATTTCAGCACATCTACTCCTATTACATCATGGGGGGAGACAAAGCTCCATTAATACAACCCCCTTTGAATTGAATATTATAGACGCAGAAAGTTCCCACTTCTGGTTCTTAGGTCTGAAGCGAATCTTTTCGTGTGTCTAAGTCCTATTCAAGCAAAAGGGCATGCCAACTAACGTGGCGACTGTGAGCAAGCTAACTCTTTTCGTCGTAGACCTTCTTGCACCGATGCGCAAGAGTCAATCTGTACGCTTTAAAAATCGAGTTTTAAAATATGAGAACCTACGAAAATGTTTGAGGTGTTCGATTCGGGTTGTTTTTGTACGATTTTCAAGTTTTATTTCATGTGGATTTGCACGTGCCTATGTCTTTCTTTTTATCCCTTTTCGGGCCAACTAGGTGTGCGTTATGAACACATGACCTAAGTGGGGCGATTTTGAGCGGGAGTATGGGGTTTGCTTTGATGCAATATGCGTCCTAACTCGTGATATGGCGTATATGCAATGCAAACTCACGCAACTCAAAAGGGAAAACCCGAAATTGAAAGACAATGCAGAAGGGAAATGACTTGAAATGTAAATTGCAAAAGGGAAATTGCGAAAGGAAAATATGGCTATATCTTAAGAGCGGAAAGGCTCAATAGTGCAAGTGTGTGCCGTGTATATATGTAAAGACTACGCACACTGCTGAACCTTAAAACCTAAATCTTAAAGACATAGTCGAAAGGGAAATACTTATAATATATATGGGCCCGAAGGTCGCCAACGTGTTGCGTGGGTGTTGTGTATATATTAAAAAACAACTCACACGACTTAAATGAAACCCAAATATAAATTGCAATATGACCTTAACTAAGGTCTTGGGAGTAAGAGTGAAAGCTCAATGTGTGTGAGTGTAGAATTGAAGTGCTACACACACGACATGAAATTAAACCCAAATATAAATTGCAATAGGCCTTGACTAAGGTCTTGGGAGTAAGAGCGAAAGCTCAATGTGTGTGAGTGTAGAATTGAAGTACTACGCACACGACATAAAGTTAAACACCCAAGAGAAAATATAACATGGCCCTTACTTGGGTCTTGCAAATAAGAGCGAAAGCTCAATGTGTGTGAGTGCGAGAATTGAAAGACAACATACACAACTTAAGCAAAACTCCACGCAACTTAAATTATATAAATAAGTCTATATCTTAAGGGCTGATTAGGCCCGTGTGTGTTCAAAATCGTGCACAACTAAGAGCGAGATAGGCTCAAGTGCACGTGTGTGTGGGTGTGCCAAGCCACGTTATTACAAGCGGGGGGAGACAATGCTCCGTTATTACAACCCCGTATCAAATTTAATTGAGCTTAAGAAAGTCTATAAACAAGGACCAAGTTAGGCACTTACGTATAGCTGGTCCGGAGGTGACTTGCTTGAGCTTGGGCTTGAGCGTCGCCTTGGGCTGCAAGAGGGAGCTCCTCGGAAGGGTGCGGCAAGGGTGTGCTGGCCGGTGACAAGAGTGCAGCGGATGTGGCGCCTTGGTGCTAGTTGGGTGATGGATGGGGGTGCTGCTGTGGTGCCTTGGGTTGGGGTAGTTAGAGGGTGTCACTAAGGTGTAGGGCAGGTCCTAGGGAAGGTAGAGCTAAGGGTCTTGACTAGGGGCTGTCTAAGGGAAGGGATGTGAGGCTGCGGGTGTGGTAAGGTGCAGGCGGTTGTGGCTGGCCGACTAGTGGCAGGTAGTTAGGTGGTGGCCGGCTAGGGTAACTAGGTGTGCGAATGGCAAAGGGGAGCTAGCTAGGGTGTTGGCCAAGGGCTGGTTTAAGGGAAGAGGTAAGGTTAAGGGTGACTAACTAGGGGCTGTCTAGGGGAGAGGTAAGGTGGCGGGTGTGATGTAGTCGGGCAGAGGTTGGCCGAATGGTAAAGGGTGGCAGATGGTGGCCGGGAGGTGATGGTGGTGTGGTGGCTGAGAGTGGAGGGGGAGTGAAGAGAAGGTGGAGTTAGGATAGGGTACTAACCGGAGAGGAAGGGGAAGGTGGCGGTTGTCCAAGGAAGGCAGCCGGGTGGAAGGTGGATGCAGTCGAGTGGAAGGAGTGGAGCTGGCCGGGGAGGTTGTGGTGGCGTGGAGTGGAGCAGGCCGGGAGGTTGTGGTGGCATGGAGTGGAGCAGGTGAGAGGAGAGAGCAAGGGGTGAGAGAGGAGAGGAAGGGCTCGGTTGGCCCAAGGTGGAGCTCCTAAAATCTGAAAAACCTGCTCACTAGGGTGGGTGGGTTTATAGGATTTTGATAGGGTCGGTTGACCTGGTTTTGGGGGGGTGGTTTAGTGGTTAGGTGGTGGTGGTTTAGGAATAAGGTGGGCTAGATATTTAGGGGGGGGCAGATATTTAGGTTAGGTGGTTTTAGGGATATGGTGTGCTAGGGTTTTAGGTGGGGTGGTTTAGTGGTTTAGGGCTTGGCTAGGTGGGTTGGGTTTAGGGTGAGGTTTAGTGAGGTGGGTTAGGTGTTTAGGCTAGGATTAGGTTAGGATTAAGGGAATTAGGCTAGGTTTAGGGAAGGATTAGGGAGGTGGGTTAGGTGATTAGGTTGGGATTAGGCCGGGATTAGGGAAGTAGGTTAGGTGATTAGGTTGGGATTAGGCTGGGATTAGGGCAAAATGGTTAGGATTAGGGGTTTTGGCTTAGGATTGGGTTAGGAGCATCCCTTTGCACGGCCCATGGACTTCATTACATCATGTTGGTGCAACCCTAGGTTAGGTGTAGGTTCATACAAGCTTAAACCCACACTAATTAGGCTAACCCACATGATTAACCCGAAACTTGACACACAAGTCAAGCTTAATACATTTCCCTCACATGTAATCCTCCCCATTCTCTCTTCTGCCCAAGATCCCACGTGAATTTCAAGTGGGCCCCACCTCCATTTATGAGAAGGTGATGTGGGCCATGGATGTGGATATTGGATTGTATCTTTGGATCCAAATCCAAATCCAAATCCACATATACGTTTGGATTGGGATCTGGATATATATGGTCCAGATCCAATCCAAACTGAATTCTGACTCCTTCAGGGTTGTAAACACCCCGAAATCCCACGAATTTCTCAAAATCCATCTGGTTTTATACAAGCAGCCCCCAAAGGGCCATTTTGAGTTTGGAAACCCAGGAGCCTTCCAAACAACCCTGTATATAGGTTTAAAACTTTATCTTTCAAAAACATATGATATAGCTTTTGAAAACCCTTTTTAAAACATGTTTTGAAACCCCGAAGTGGCTTGGCCCGATCAAGACAGGACCAGGAGAGCCAAGAAGAGCCCGGAACCGGAGCACCTGTCGAGCCCGGCGCAGCAACTCTTGTATCTGATTCACACCCCAGGATCTCGAACGTCCAAGACCCTGTTCTTATCAAAATAGCATTTGAAGTCATCTCCGGAAGGCAGAAACAGAGGCGGACGACTATGTTGGCGAAGACCCAACGCAGACGGAGTACTGATGCTGTCAGGCCCCGCACGAATCGTCCGTTTCGAACCCAGCTCGAAGGAGTCAGAGTTCAGTTTGGATTGGATCTGGACCATATATATCCAGATTCCAACCCAAACCCATATGTGGACTTGGATTTGGATTTGGATCCAGAGATCCAATCCAATATCCATATCCATGGCCCACATCACCTTCTCATAAATGGAGGTGGGGCCCACTTGAAATTCACGTGGGATATTGGGCATGAGAGAGAGTGGGGGTGAAAAATATCAAGAGTGTTGTATTAAGCTTGACTTGTGTGTCAAGTTTGGGTTAATCATGTGGGTTAGCCTAGTTAAGTGGGTTTAAGCTTGTAATTAGCTAAAACCTAACCTAGGGCTGCACCAACATGAGGTGGTTAAGGTCTATGGGCCATGCTAAGGGAGCTCCTTCACCTAAACCTAGCCAAAAATGCCTAAACCTAGCCTAAACCCCTAATCCACCCCTAATCTGAACCTAATCACCTAACCCACTTCCCTAATCCCGGCCTAATCCCAACCTAATCACCTAACCCACTCCCCTAATCCTTCCCTAAACCTAGATTAATTTCCCTAATCCTAGCCTAAACCTAGCCTAAACCACCTAACCTAGCTCACTAAACCTCACCCTAAAACCCAACCACCTAACCTAGCCCTAAACCCCTAAACCACCCTTAGCCCACGATTTTCCCAAACCCCTAGTTTTAAAATATCTGGCCCAACCCCATCCAGCCCACCTTATCTACATACTAGCCTACCCAAACCACCTAACCACTACCCACAACCCAGCCCTAACCGACCTACCCATCCCCTATTTAAACCCCCCTCATTGTGGGCGGGTTTTCCAAGTGGGAACCACTCTCCACTCCCAGCCGGGCCCTCTACTTCTCCCATCTTCCATCCAGCCGTGACCACTCCCCAGCAGCTCCAGCTCCTCCACCAGCCGCCACCTGCTCCGCCACCTTCCCTCTTCCGTCCACCACCACTGCCCCCCCAGCCGGACACCACCACCTCACTCAGCCGAACTCCCATCAACACTCGGCTTCCCTCTTCATCCACTCGCCACTCCACCCCATCCGGTAAGCCTTCTTTAACCCTACTTAAACCCTTCTCTACCACCTCTCCACTCCCAGCCACCCACCACACCATCACCTTACTCACCCAACAGCCCTTCACCGCCACCACTCCCACTCGGCCAAACCTTAGCCGCCTCAACCGTTTGCTCCCTACCTAACTCACATTAACTATACCCGGCCACCCTATCAGATTTCCTAAGACTTGTCCGTGGCACTACCTTAAACCCACTCTTCCCACTATTACCTAGTCCCATCCCCTAACTGGCCACCTTCCCATACTCCAGCCTTAGTCACCTTTGCAGCCAGCCACCACCATTTTAACTTAACCGAACCTAGCACAAACCAAACCGCCGGCCACTAATTCCCCCCCCTAGGTGTCCTCTTTGGCCTTCCCACTAGCTCACCTTTTAGGTCCAGTTTCCCTAAGTACCTAACTTCCCTAGTGACCCTAAGACCCACTTAGTCAGCCACTCTAAACTCCCTACTTGGAGGCGCCGCCTACTTGCCACCGGCCCCCTTTGAGGCGTCTATCCCGCGCCCCACTTGCAGCCGGCCAGCACCCTTGACCACCTACCTTCGCGGAGCTCCCACTTGCAGCCCAAGGCCAAGCCTACGCTCAAGCAAGACCACTACGGACCAGCTACTCGTAAGTGTCTAAACTCGGTCTCTAGTCATACACTTGCTTGAAATTCAATTTGATACGGGGTTGTAATAACGGAGCATAGTCTCCCCCCGCTTGTAATAACGTGGCTTGGTACAACCACACACGTGCACTCTCTTAGTCGTGCACAATTTTGAACACACACGGGCCTAATCAGCCCCTAATATATAAGTATACGTATATATTTCATTTCCGAAGGGTTTTGTTTAAGTTGGGTGCGTTGTCTTTAAATTCGAACACTCTCACACACATTGAGCTTTCGCTCTTATTTGAAAGACCCAAGTAAGGGCCGACCTATACTATTTGGGTTTCATTTCATGTCGTGTGAGTAAGTCTTTCAATTTAAACACTCTCACACACATTGAGCTTTCGCTCTTATTTGAAAGACCCAAGTAAGGGCCGACCTATACTATTTGGGTTTCATTTCTTGTCGTGTGAGTAAGTCTTTCCATTCAAGCACTTTCACACACATTGAGCTTTCGCTCTTATTTGAAAGACCCAAGTAAGGGCCGACCTATACTATTTGGGTTTCATTTCATGTCGTGTGAATAAGTCTTTCAATTTAAACACTCTCACACACATTGAGCTTTCGCTCTTATTTGAAAGACCCAAGTAAGGGCCGACCTATACTATTTGGGTTTCATTTCATGTCGTGTGAGTAAGTCTTTCAATTTAAACACTCTCACACACATTGAGCCTTCGCTCTTACTCCCAAGACCTTAGTAAAGGCCTTATTGCAGTTATATTTGGGTTTAATTTCATGTCGTGTGTGTAAGTCTTTCAATTCAAACACGCACCCACATTGAGCCTTCGCTCTTATTTGCAAGACCCGAGTAAGGGCTCATATACATAAGATATATACATATCTCCCTTCGGTTATTTCCCTTCGGTTATTTCCCTTCGGTTATTTCCCTTCGGTTATTTCCCTTCTGTTATTTCCCTTCAGTATTGTCTTTACATTTCGGGTTTTCCCTTTGGAGTAGCGTGAGTTTGCATTGCATCTACGCCATACCACGAGGTAGGACGCATATTGCATCGAAGCAACCCCCGCTCGAATTCGCCCATGTAGTGGAGTGTTCATAACACACAAACTAGGCGACCCAAAAAGGGATAAAAGAAAAGACTTAGGCACATGCAAATCCACGTGATCTAAAACATGCAATCGCATCTTAAAGACCCGAAATAGACACCTCGAACCGTTTCGTAGACTTTCTCCCCAAAACTCGATTTTTGCAAAAGCGTACAGACTGACCCTTGCGCATCGGTGCAAGAAGGTCTGCGACGACAAGAGCTCACTTGCTCACAGTCGCCACGTTAGAAGTCAGTGTTAATATATCTTCGCTAGCTTAAGTAAGCTAGCTGGCACGCCCTGTTTGTATACATAGGCCTTAGACGCACGATAAGATCCACTCCAAGCCACGAAAGAGGCGAAGAGGCGGGGATTTTCGCGCGTCTACAGAGATTGGCACGCCCGGTGGGACGTGAGCCTTTTCAAAAATCGAGTTTACTTGTAGAAATCTTGCGAAAATTTTATAAAGGTGTCGTTTTTAACTTGTTTCTTTGCTTTTACTTAGGAAATTTTGAAAAAGCTTGAAAAGCATGTCAAAATCCAATCCAAGTGAAGTGTCGAGCCAAGGCTCATGCGCATCAAGTTCTCACTCTAGGAGGATTTTCAAAAACAAAATAAAACTAGAAGAAATCGAGGACTTGAGAAGGGAATTTGAGGCCAAAATCGATGCTCTCAGCCAAGAGGCTGAAGTAGGCGATTCGTGTTCATCAAACGGTGAACAGAGGCCTAAAAAGAAAATTGAAAAACCTCGCAAGCAAAAAGAGGTCTCCGTAATGGAAGGCAACCAATACCATGAGTCCTTCACACAAAAGGACCGTAAAGCCCTACAGCAGCTGCTGAAAGGGCAAAATAAAGAGAAAAGAAGCTACGCCCTGTCTGATTTCCTTCCTATGGATTACGAAACAGACAGTGACGATGAAATACCGAACTTCCATCGGTATGATGGCATGGGAGACCCTAGGTCTCACTTGCAGCTTTTCTCACGTCGAGCCCATAAGAAGAAAAAGGACTCGATGAAATGGGTGTATTGGTTCCCTCTATCCCTTAAGGGCACAGCTGCCAAATGGCTGGCTTCCTACGACTTAAGCCAGTTCGCTACCTTTGAAGAATTAGCGAACTGCTTCATGCAAATATTTGCACACAACGTGGAAGTCACGCCAACCCTGAATACCTTGAGGGATACAAAGCAAGGCATGAACGAAGACGTGCATGCCTTCATTATAAGATGGAGGTCTCTTTTAGGCCAAGTGCGAGAGCCTATATCCGAAGGATGCGCAGTAATGCTCATCCTGGATAATTTCAAAAGCGAGTTAAAAACCCTTCTCTCGCTCCACGAGATTTCAACTTTCCATAAGTTGATCAAAAAGGCCTCCCTTTTCGAAACCAACTTGCGAAAAGGGACATACGACCACTTATGGAAAGGAAGTGCCGTTCCCAAAACACGTGTGGAAAAACCCATCGCATATGGGCTACCCACAACGGACAAAGGGGCAAAACCCCATAAAATCGCCAATGTCCGGGTGGATCCAGGCATGGCGGGCACTTCTAAAAATTTTGAAAAAATAGAAAATAAGAGAGAACGCAATTTTTCAAAACCAATTGAAAAACGGGAGTACACTCCGCTGGGGCAACCTGTGTCGGAGGTCCTAGACCTCCTACTTGCCCAGGGCATGATCGAACTCCCTGAAATCCCCGAAGGAGTCACGTCCAAAGGGGGGTATTTAAACCGATTTTGCAAGTACCATCGGCTCAAAGGCCATGATACCAAACGGTGCTTCTCTCTTCTAAATAAAATTGAGAACTTGATAGCGGAGGGCCGGCTCCAGGTCACTGCGGAACCTGAGCCACCTCAAGCTATCTTCAAGGAACCCTTTCCCAAACACGCCAGTGGCAGTGGGAAAGGAAAGGAGGTATGTACCCTCACCATTTCCAAGGAACTAGCGCAAAAGCCCGAACCTGGTCGACCTGCTTGTGCGCCCATCCTTGTATTATACAAGAGGCCCGCCCAAGTCATCATTCGGGGACCATCAAAAGTGGAAACCCCGGCAAAGCCAGTTTTTAAAATCCAAGGTTCTCCTCAGCTCATCCTTAGAGCCAAGTTTAGCGCGAACCCTAGGCTGGTCGTGGGGGAAGTCACTAGATCCGGGAGGATCTACCAACCCCCGCACCTTCAAGGTGCTCAAAAGGTGGTCAGTGTGCCTGGCCCCTCAAAAGCATGTATCCCTAGTGGTCTGCCGAAAGCAGATAAGGACAAAATCATCCTAAATCCTTATGATTTCGAAAACCACCTTTCAAAGATTCCTATTCACATGTCTATCCTAGAGCTTATCAAAACCTCGCCTAGGCATAGACTTGTCTTAGAGAAAATTCTAGAAAGGGCCAAGGTTGATTCGAACATAAGTCCGGAGTCCTTGTCTGCCCAAGTGGCTTTATTAGGAGCAAAATCGCCCATCACCTTTTCGGAAGATGATGTAGATAGACCCTACGAAACCCATAACCAGGCCCTGCATATCGAGGTGGTTCTAAACAACCACTCTCTCGACAGGTGCCTAGTCGATGGTGGAGGAGGGCTCAACATCCTTCCACTTCACGTGGCGTACAAAATCGGAGTCACCTTGACTTCAGTGAACCCAAGCCCCATCGTTATCACTGGATACGATGGGAATGCGTCTAGGCCTTTAGGATCCATCGAACTCCCAATGGAAACGGGAGGGATCGAACACACGGGGGTGTTCCATGTCTTGGACATCCACCCCCATTATAACCTGTTGCTGGGAAGACCCTGGATACACAGTTTGTGCGCTGTGCCATCCACCTTCCACAAGTGTGTCAAGATCCCTTTTAGGGACCAAGTCGTAGTGATCCTAGGTGAGAGTCACCCACAGCTTCAGGGGATCATAAACTCCCCTTGTTTATCGAGCTCCCAGGCCCATGAGGCTAACCTGGGACAAATTATGGTTGAGCCACCTCGGCTCGTATTGAACAACCCTAGGAAGGTTGTATGTGTGAAGGGGCCGCCCAAAGCAGGCCCCCTCCCGACTCTAATCCTCCTAGGAAAACCCAAGCGTTCCCTATTTCCAAAACCCCTGGACAAAAGGCCATACGAGCCTAATATGGACGATAGCATGTTCCAGGACCACGACTTATATCCCATCTTTTCAAAAAACAAAAGGTCGTGGAACATGTTATTGAACATGGGCTACACGCCCTACAAAAGTCTAGGGGCACAAAACCAGGGTCTCCTAGAGCCCATCCTGCCTAGGGCCAACCCAAGCCGATATGGGATCGGCTATACTCCCCAAATACCGCCGGAACCACCCCTGTGACCACCTGGGTCAAGGGTGCCCCGGAGCCTGTCTTAGAAGAAACCTATGGTTTAGATCTCCTATTCCGAGTCTAACCCATAGTGTTTTCCCTTTGTAGGTATGACGGAAGATCCCTTTTTCTAAAAATACCAAAAACATTTGAAAACTTAAAATAAAAAAAAATCGAAAAACAAGAAAAACCAAAAACAATGGAAAAACAAAAACTCGAAAAAAGTGTGCTTTTGTATAGTTCCCAAAGTTCTTGTTTTACAAAAACCCAAAAAAATCGAAAATTTGGAAAATACCAAAAAGATTTTGTACATAGCTGCTCCTGGTATGACTTTGGCGAAAGAAAAGGATTTCGAAAGAAACGTTGTCTGCATAGCCAGACCAAAAATTTCGAAATCACTGGAAAATCCAAGTACAAAACCAGGTTATTTTGAAAACCACGCATCAAGTTCCCTCGGGTCTAAAGCCCACGAGAATGATCAAAGCCCAGAAGTGGATCCCCTTGAGGAAGATCCCACTTCTGAGCTCCCAGAATTTCATAGAATTCTCGATTTTGAAAGACCTTCCCAATCAGTAGGAGGAGATTTCGTAGAGGTGAACCTAGGGGATGATTCCAATCCCAAAACCATCAAGATAGGCGCATGCTTGCATGAAACTGAAAAGTTAGCATTCATTGCATTTCTACGGACCTATTTAGATGTGTTTGCATGGACGTATGAAGACATGCCGGGCATAGATCCCAGCATAGTCGAGCATCGTCTTCCCTTAGATGTAGGTGTAAAACCAATAAAGCAGAAGCTTAGGAAAATACACCCGAATGTACACACGCAAGTCAAAGAGGGTTTAGAAGATCTGCTAAAAGCCGGATTTATAAAACCCATTGCGTATTCTGATTGGTTGTCAAATATCGTTGTAGTTCGAAAAACCAATGGGAAAATTCAAATATGCATCGATTTCAGAAACCTGAATAAAGCCACGCCAAAGGATAATTATCCTTTACCAAACATAGATTTGATAGTCGATAGTACTGCAAATCATGAAATGTTTTCATTTATGGATGGCTATTCAGGCTATAATCAAATCAAACTAAGTCCACGAGATCAGGGTAAGACCGCCTTCACAACCCCATGGGGCACGTACTGCTATACAGTCATGCCCTTTGGTTTGAAAAATGCCGGCGCAACATACCAACGAGCCATGAACACGATCTTCCATGATCAAATTCACGAGCTTGTAGAAGTGTATGTAGATGATCTCTTGGCAAAATCCAAAACCCGATGCACCCATATCGAATGTTTACAAAAGATTTTCGAAAGGCTTAGGCTTTACAAAGTAAAGCTAAACCCTCAGAAATGTGTGTTCGGGGTAGAATCAGGAAAGCTTCTAGGCTTTATGGTGAGCCAAAGGGGAATAGAAGTCGACCCCTCTAAATGTCGAGCCATCATAGACATGGCTCCACCCTCCAATCTCACCCAAGTCCGTAGCCTTCAAGGTCGATTACAATCTGTGCGCCGATTCATATCGAATCTGGCAACTAGATGCGAACCCTTCAACAAACTGTTGAGGAAGGGCACGAAATTCTTATGGGATGACGAATGCCAAAAGTCCTTCGAGAGACTAAAGGCATACTTGGTTAATCCCCCCGTTTTGAATCCTCCAAAACAAGGAAAACCGCTTTTATTATACATCTCCGTGCATGTAAACGCTTTAGGAGCCCTGTTGGCTCAATACGAGGATGACACCCATAAGGAGTATGCCATCTACTATATTTCGAAAACTCTCTTGGCTTATGAACGAAATTATCAAGCCATGGAGAAGACGTGCTTGGCCCTAGTTTGGGCCTGCCAGAAATTCAGACACTACTTCCTAGATCATGAGATCTGGATAGTGTCCAAGCTTGATCCAATCAAGCACTTGTTCGAAAAACCCATTCTCACGGGTAGATTGGGCAAATGGCAACTCCTTCTAATGGAGTATGATCTGAAATACCATCACCAGATCTCCGTTAAGGGGCAAGCCCTAGCAGATTACGTGGCTGACTTCCCCTTGGAGGACGCATATCCCACTCTTGTCGAAATGCCTGATGAAGGCATATTGCAAAACCATTTTCAAAACCACATTTTGGCAAAATCTTTCGAAAACCAAGTGTGGAAGATGCACTTCGACGGGGCACGAAACCAACGAGGGGCTGGTGCCGGGATCATCCTAATCTCCCCTGAAAAGGGCGAGATTCCCATAGCGGTCCGCTTAGATTTCGAATGTTCCAACAACGTAGCTGAGTATGAAGCACTCATACAAGGCTTAAGGATTTCGAAAACTCTAGGGGCATCATGCATCGAGGTCTTTGGAGATTCACTCCTTGTCATAAACCAGGTTTTAAAAATTTGGCAAGTACGTAATGAGAAACTACTTCCATATCACGAGTTGGCCACTCAATTGGTCCAATCCTTCCAATCGTGTAAGCTCACACACGTGGGAAGAGAGGACAATGGCATCGCCGATGCCCTCTCTTCCTTGGGTTCAGCCCTGAAGGTCGATCCCATTTCAGGGACCAGATCTTTGGAAATATGGCATGCGCCCCATCCATCCACACACGACTTGGATATTTGCCAAAACAACCCAGAGTCTATTGAAAAACCCTGGTTCTATGACATAAAACAATTTTTAGAAAATGGGGGATTCACCGAGGATGCCACATCCAAAGATAGGGCATTCATTCGTAAGATTTCGACCCGATACACCATTCTGGGTGGGGTCTTATACAAAAAGAGTTTTACCGGCATTCTGCTTAGGTGTATCGATCTAGAGGAGGCTAGGATAGTGATGCACGAGTTCCACGACGGAGAATGTGGAGGTCATGTTAATGCCAACATGATGGCGATGAAAATACTTAGAGGGGGTTATTTTTGGTCCACCCTGAAAAAGGATTGTCACGATCATGTTAGAAAGTGTCATCCATGTCAAGTGCATGGGCACGCCATTCATATCCCTTCATCTACATTGCATTCCGTGGTCAGCCCCTGGCCATTTACCATGTGGGCGTTTGACATTGTAGGCCCCATATTTCCAAAGGCCTCGAATGGGCATCGTTTTATTTTAGCAGCCACGGAGTATTTCTCCAAGTGGGTGGAAGCCATTTCCCTAACGAATGTAATGGGGCAACATGTGGTGGCTTTCATCCGGAGGAATATCTTGGCTCGATTTGGGGTTCCACGAGACCTTGTGTCTGACAATGGTACCCCATTCAAGAACGAGCGGATGGTTAAGTTATGCAACACGTATGGCATAACTCACCACTTCTCCTCGCCCTACTACCCTCAAGGCAACGGCCAAGCCGAAGCCACAAACAAGACTCTCATTGGTATCATTGAGAAAACCTTAGAGAAGGGTAGGAGGTGGCATGAGAAGCTGGATGAAGCCTTATGGGCTTATAGGACTTCCATCCGGGCTCCCACGAATGCCACACCATTCAAATTGGTCTATGGCACAAATGCCATTCTTCCCATTCATACCCAACTGCATTCATTCCATACATCCATTGCACTCGACCTTCCCCTAGAGACGCTTCAGCATGCTAGGATGGCCGAACTAGATTTGCTAGATGAGAGGCGACTCCTTGCCATGGATCATGCTTGTGCATACCGGCAAAGGATAGCCCGACATTATAGCAAACACATGAGACCTCGCCACTTTGAAGTAGGAGATCTGGTCTTGAAAACCATCCACCATCGTGGCCCACACCCCCTAGGCAAGTGGCGCCCCAACTGGGATGGACCCTATGTTGTGCGAGCAACCACTACGAACAATTCGTATTGGTTGATCGATGTAGAAGGTAGGAATTTAGCAGATCCTATCAATATTCAATACTTAAAAAAGTATCATGTGTAGGATCTGGATTAAATTCCAGTTTTCGAAAATTTTAGAGGGATAGCTGCCCTGAGACGTGTGAATAAGGTGCAAAGGCGAACTCGTGTGACCCTAAGTGAGAGAATTCGCACTTGTGAAAGAGTGGAGTTTTCAAAATCGTGGTTGCATTTCAAAATCCTTCATCTTACAAAGAAAGGCCTAGTTCAACATAGCAAGATACTTGCAAGTAGTGCGTGCTATTTCTAAATAGGCTGATCTGGAATGGATCGAGTGTAGGCTTGGGATAAGTCCTCCCCTCTTCTCTTCTATTTCCAAAAGGAAAACAAAGGCCCAAATCAAAAGGGAATTTCCCATTTAAAGTCTCTTTCCAAAAGAAAGAAACCAGACTTTAAAAAGAAAAATCGATTCTCTTATGAAAAAGAGGGATTAAAGAAAAAATACTCCCAAAGGGAGACCCTCTATGGAAAAAAGGAAAAAGAGGCCAAAAATCTCAAAAAGAGCAGTTTTCCGCCTTCTATGCCTCAAACCACGGGACGCTTCAGAAGGGACCGTGGTATCTCTTTCCCATCCCAGGCTTATCCCAAGCTAAAAGCATGGTTCATTTCGAGGAATCCTAAAGTAAAAATATGATTTACTTACTTGAATTTCATCTTGTTTGAGAATTCGACATTTCGAGTAGGGCGTAGGGATTTGAAATGAAGCTTGTTTTCTTATAAAACCACCGCTAGATAAGCGAGTGTTAAGGCTCAAACAAGGGCAAGCACGAAGAGCTTGAGATCCTTAGGATCGAGACTCAAGACAGTTGTCCCTTTTGTAAATAGCTTTTGTAAATAAGTTTTAAAAACCGAACATCGAACAGCATAGGGTTTTTTGCTCACTTGGAGCAGTAGGCCTTGTAAGTCTCTAGAGTTCGACCACACCTGGTCTCTGGGAGGTCGCCACTCTTGGCACCACACCCATGTCATCTGCATTCCACGCATAGTACTTGCATAAACATGATCCCATTTAGGACCAGATTCCATAAAACACCCTTTGGCGTGATTTCTCCTCCTACCAGAGTTTGTAAAATTGAGATTTTTGCTAAAATGGGACGATCCCATATTCTTCGTGGCTAGATCTAGGGAGACATTAAAAGGGGTGTTTGTTATCTTTGCCCTTATCCAAATCAATTTGGACAAGGCCAAAGAGGGGCATCTGTAAACACCCCGAAATCCCACGAATTTCTCAAAATCCATCTGGTTTTATACAAGCAGCCCCCAAAGGGCCATTTTGAGTTTGGAAACCCAGGAGCCTTCCAAACAACCCTGTATATAGGTTTAAAACTTTATCTTTCAAAAACATATGATATAGCTTTTGAAAACCCTTTTTAAAACATGTTTTGAAACCCCGAAGTGGCTTGGCCCGATCAAGACAGGACCAGGAGAGCCAAGAAGAGCCCGGAACCGGAGCACCTGTCGAGCCCGGCGCAGCAACTCTTGTATCTGATTCACACCCCAGGATCTCGAACGTCCAAGACCCTGTTCTTATCAAAATAGCATTTGAAGTCATCTCCGGAAGGCAGAAACGGAGGCGGACGACTATGTTGGCGAAGACCCAACGCAGACGGAGTACTGATGCTGTCAGGCCCCGCACGAATCGTCCGTTTCGAACCCAGCTCGAAGGAGTCAGAGTTCAGTTTGGATTGGATCTGGACCATATATATCCAGATTCCAACCCAAACCCATATGTGGACTTGGATTTGGATTTGGATCCAGAGATCCAATCCAATATCCATATCCATGGCCCACATCACCTTCTCATAAATGGAGGTGGGGCCCACTTGAAATTCACGTGGGATATTGGGCATGAGAGAGAGTGGGGGTGAAAAATATCAAGAGTGTTGTATTAAGCTTGACTTGTGTGTCAAGTTTGGGTTAATCATGTGGGTTAGCCTAGTTAAGTGGGTTTAAGCTTGTAATTAGCTAAAACCTAACCTAGGGCTGCACCAACATGAGGTGGTTAAGGTCTATGGGCCATGCTAAGGGAGCTCCTTCACCTAAACCTAGCCAAAAATGCCTAAACCTAGCCTAAACCCCTAATCCACCCCTAATCTGAACCTAATCACCTAACCCACTTCCCTAATCCCGGCCTAATCCCAACCTAATCACCTAACCCACTCCCCTAATCCTTCCCTAAACCTAGATTAATTTCCCTAATCCTAGCCTAAACCTAGCCTAAACCACCTAACCTAGCTCACTAAACCTCACCCTAAAACCCAACCACCTAACCTAGCCCTAAACCCCTAAACCACCCTTAGCCCACGATTTTCCCAAACCCCTAGTTTTAAAATATCTGGCCCAACCCCATCCAGCCCACCTTATCTACATACTACCCTACCCAAACCACCTAACCACTACCCACAACCCAGCCCTAACCGACCTACCCATCCCCTATTTAAACCCCCCTCATTGTGGGCGGGTTTTCCAAGTGGGAACCACTCTCCACTCCCAGCCGGGCCCTCTACTTCTCCCATCTTCCATCCAGCCGTGACCACTCCCCAGCAGCTCCAGCTCCTCCACCAGCTGCCACCTGCTCCGCCACCTTCCCTCTTCCGTCCACCACCACTGCCCCCCCAGCCGGACACCACCACCTCACTCAGCCGAACTCCCATCAACACTCGGCTTCCCTCTTCATCCACTCGCCACTCCACCCCATCCGGTAAGCCTTCTTTAACCCTACTTAAACCCTTCTCTACCACCTCTCCACTCCCAGCCACCCACCACACCATCACCTTACTCACCCAACAGCCCTTCACCGCCACCACTCCCACTCGGCCAAACCTTAGCCGCCTCAACCGTTTGCTCCCTACCTAACTCACATTAACTATACCCGGCCACCCTATCAGATTTCCTAAGACTTGTCCGTGGCACTACCTTAAACCCACTCTTCCCACTATTACCTAGTCCCATCCCCTAACTGGCCACCTTCCCATACTCCAGCCTTAGTCACCTTTGCAGCCAGCCACCACCATTTTAACTTAACCGAACCTAGCACAAACCAAACCGCCGGCCACTAATTCCCCCCCCTAGGTGTCCTCTTTGGCCTTCCCACTAGCTCACCTTTTAGGTCCAGTTTCCCTAAGTACCTAACTTCCCTAGTGACCCTAAGACCCACTTAGTCAGCCACTCTAAACTCCCTACTTGGAGGCGCCGCCTACTTGCCACCGGCCCCCTTTGAGGCGTCTATCCCGCGCCCCACTTGCAGCCGGCCAGCACCCTTGACCACCTACCTTCGCGGAGCTCCCACTTGCAGCCCAAGGCCAAGCCTACGCTCAAGCAAGACCACTACGGACCAGCTACTCGTAAGTGTCTAAACTCGGTCTCTAGTCGTACACTTGCTTGAAATTCAATTTGATACGGGGTTGTAATAACGGAGCATAGTCTCCCCCCGCTTGTAATAACGTGGCTTGGTACAACCACACACGTGCACTCTCTTAGTCGTGCACAATTTTGAACACACACGGGCCTAATCAGCCCCTAATATATAAGTATACGTATATATTTCATTTCCGAAGGGTTTTGTTTAAGTTGGGTGCGTTGTCTTTAAATTCGAACACTCTCACACACATTGAGCTTTCGCTCTTATTTGAAAGACCCAAGTAAGGGCCGACCTATACTATTTGGGTTTCATTTCATGTCGTGTGAGTAAGTCTTTCAATTTAAACACTCTCACACACATTGAGCTTTCGCTCTTATTTGAAAGACCCAAGTAAGGGCCGACCTATACTATTTGGGTTTCATTTCATGTCGTGTGAGTAAGTCTTTCAATTTAAACACTCTCACACACATTGAGCTTTCGCTCTTATTTGAAAGACCCAAGTAAGGGCCGACCTATACTATTTGGGTTTCATTTCTTGTCGTGTGAGTAAGTCTTTCCATTCAAGCACTTTCACACACATTGAGCTTTCGCTCTTATTTGAAAGACCCAAGTAAGGGCCGACCTATACTATTTGGGTTTCATTTCATGTCGTGTGAATAAGTCTTTCAATTTAAACACTCTCACACACATTGAGCTTTCGCTCTTATTTGAAAGACCCAAGTAAGGGCCGACCTATACTATTTGGGTTTCATTTCATGTCGTGTGAGTAAGTCTTTCAATTTAAACACTCTCACACACATTGAGCCTTCGCTCTTACTCCCAAGACCTTAGTAAAGGCCTTATTGCAGTTATATTTGGGTTTAATTTCATGTCGTGTGTGTAAGTCTTTCAATTCAAACACGCACCCACATTGAGCCTTCGCTCTTATTTGCAAGACCCGAGTAAGGGCTCATATACATAAGATATATACATATCTCCCTTCGGTTATTTCCCTTCGGTTATTTCCCTTCGGTTATTTCCCTTCTGTTATTTCCCTTCAGTATTGTCTTTACATTTCGGGTTTTCCCTTTGGAGTAGCGTGAGTTTGCATTGCATCTACGCCATACCACGAGGTAGGACGCATATTGCATCGAAGCAACCCCCGCTCGAATTCGCCCATGTAGTGGAGTGTTCATAACACACAAACTAGGCGACCCAAAAAGGGATAAAAGAAAAGACTTAGGCACGTGCAAATCCACGTGATCTAAAACATGCAATCGCATCTTAAAGACCCGAAATAGACACCTCGAACCGTTTCGTAGACTTTCTCCCCAAAACTCGATTTTTGCAAAAGCGTACAGACTGACCCTTGCGCATCGGTGCAAGAAGGTCTGCGACGACAAGAGCTCACTTGCTCACAGTCGCCACGTTAGAAGTCAGTGTTAATATATCTTCGCTAGCTTAAGTAAGCTAGCTGGCACGCCCTGTTTGTATACATAGGCCTTAGACGCACGATAAGATCCACTCCAAGCCACGAAAGAGGCGAAGAGGCGGGGATTTTCGCGCGTCTACAAGGGTATGTTCAAAATGAACGGTTTGTGCGGGGCCTAACAGCATCAGTACTCCGTCTTACATTGGGTCTTCGCCAACATGGTCGTCCGCTTCTGTTTTCACCTTCCAGAGATGATTTCAAATGATTTGTTGATAATAGGGGCTTGGATGTTCGAGATCCTGGGGATGAATCTAACACGAGAGTTATTGTGTTGGGCTCGACATGTGCTCTAGTTCCAGGCTCTCTTTTGCTCTTCTAGTCCTGCTTTCATCAGGCCAAGTCACTTCGTGGGGTTTCAAAACATCTTTTAAAAGGGTTTTAAAAGTATTATACATATTTTAAAACATATATAGTTTAAAGCATATGTACAGGGTTTGATTTGGATAATGACAAAGACGACAAACACCCCTTTCAATGTTTCCCTAGATCTAACCACGAAAATATGGGATTGTCCCAATCTTTAGCAAAATCTCTCTTTTAAAACCCTGGTAGGAGGAGATATCACACCAAAGGGATATACAAAAACGGTTTCTGGTCCTAAAATAGGATCATGTTATGCGTAGATATGCAAATGCATGACATGGGTGGGGTGCCAAGAGTGGCGACCTCCCAGAGACCAGATATGGTCGAACTCTTGAGACTTACAAGACCTGTTGCTCCAAGTGAGCAGACCCTATGCTGTTCGATATTCGATTTTTTCAAAATCTATTTACAAAAGCTATTTATAAAAGGGACAACTGTCTTGAGTCTCAATCCTAAGGATCTCGAACTCTTCGTGTTTGCCTTTGCTTGAGTCTTGACACTCGCTTATCTAGCGGAGGTTTTATATGAAAACAAGGCATATTTCAAATTCCTCCGTCTTACTCGAAACATCGAATTCTCAAACAAAATGAAATTCAAGTAAGTAAATCCTATTTTTACTTTAGGATTCCTCGAAATGAACCATGTTTTAGCTTGGCATAATCCAGGGATGGGAAAGAGATACCACGGTCCCTTCTGAAGCGTCTCGTGGTTTAAGGCATAGAAGGCGAAAAACTGCTCTTTTTGAGCTTTTGGCCTCTTTTTCCTTTTTTTCATAGAGGGTCCCTTTGGGAGTATTTTTTCTTTAATCCCTCTTTTTTTTCACAAGAGAATCGATTTTTCTTTTGGATTCTGGTTTCTTTCTTTTGGAAAGAGACTTTGGATAGGAAATTCCCTTTATTTGGGCCACGTTTTCCTTTTGGAAGGAGAAGAGAAGGGGGGAAGGACTTATCCCAAGGTTACACTCGATCCATTCCATATCAGCCTATTTAGAAATAGTACGTATTACTTGCAAGTATCTTGCTATATTGAACTAGGCCTTTCTTTGTAAGAAGAAAGATTTTGAAATGTAACCACGATTTGGAAGACTCCACTCTTTCACAAGTGCGAATTCTCTCACTCAGGGTCACATGATTTTGCCTTTGCACCTTACTTTCAAGTCTCAAGGCAGCTATCCCTAAAGGTTTTCGAAAAGGGGAATTTAACCCAAATCCTACACATAATACTTCTTTAAGTATTGAATATTTATAGGATCTGCTAAATTCCTACCTTCTACATCAATCAACCAATACGAGTTGTTCGTGGTGGTTGCACGTACAACATAGGGTCCATCCCACTTGGGGCGCCACTTTCTAAGGGGATGTGGGCCACGATAGTGGACGATTTTCAAAACCAGATCTCCCACTTCAAAGTGGCGAGGTCTCATGTGTTTGCCATAGTGTCGGGCTATCCTTTGCCGGTATGCACGAGCATGATCCATAGCAAGGAGTCGCCTCTCATCTAGCAAATCTAGTTCGGCCATCCTAGCATGCTGAAGCATCTCTAGGGGGATGTCGAGTGCTATGGATGTATGGAATGAATGCAATTGAGTATGAATGGGAAGAATGACATTTGTGCCATAAACCAATTCGAATGGTATGGCATTCGTGGGAGTCCGGATGGAAGTCCTATAAGCCCATAAGGCTTCATCCAGCTTCTCGTGCCACGTCCTACCCTTTTCTAAAGTCTTCTCAATTATACTAATGAGAATCTTATTTGTGGCTTCGGCTTGGCCGTTGCCTTGAGGGTAGTAGGGCGAAGAGAAGTGGTGAGTTATGCCATACGTGTTGCACAACTTAACCATCCGCTCTTTCTTGAATGGGGTGCCATTATCGGACACAAGGTCTCGTGGAACCCCAAATCGATCCAAGATATTCCTCCTAATGAAAGCCACCACATGTTTCCCCAGTACGTTGGTCAGGGAAATGGCTTCCACCCACTTGGAGAAATACTCAGTGGCTGCTAAAATGAATCAATGCCCATTCGAGGCTTTTGGAAATATAGGGCCTACGATGTCAAACGCCCACATGGTTAATGGCCAGGGGCTGACCACGGAATGCAATGCAGATGAGGGGATATGAATGGCGTGCCCATGCACTTGACATGGATGACACTTCCTAACATGATCGTGACAATCCTTTTTGAGGGTGGACCAAAAATAGCCCGCTCTAAGTATTTTCGTTGCCATCATGTTGGTGTTAACATGACCTCCACATTCTCCATCGTGGAACTCATGCATCACTATCCTAACCTCCTCTAGATCGATACACCTAAGTAGGATACCGGTAAAACTTTTCTTATATAGAACCCCACCTAGAATGGTGTATCGGGTCGAAATTTTACAAATGAATGCCTTATCTTTGGATGTGGCATCCTCGGCGAATCCCCCATTTTCTAGAAAACGCTTGATGTCGTAAAAAGGAGGAGGGTTGTGTTAGGCTTCCGACAGCCAGCGTAAAACTTCGTCGGATTTCTACAACATGGATTACAAAAATTATGAGCATTGCTTTGGGGCGTCCCCACCTAGCGACGTGCTGTAGAGCCCGAATGCAGTAAGAAGTAAGCAAGGGCCACTACATTTTCGCCCGAATGTAGTGAATCAATTGCAGAGAGGGTTCCCACATCATGGACGGGTGTGGGTAAAGAAGTTAGTCCCGCTACATTGCCGCCCGAATGTAGTGAAAATTTTTCAGAGAGGGTCTCCGCATTTTGATTATGGACGGATGCCGGGGGTAAGGAAGCTAGTCCTAGATAATAAGATTCGTATTGGTTCTTGGAATATCGGAACATTATCGGGTAAGCTAATGGAGGTGGTAGATACTATGATTTGGAGAAGGATTCATATTCTATGTTTACAAGAGACAAAATGGGTTGGAGAAAAAGCAAAGGAGATAGAGGATACAGGTTTTAAATTATGGTACTCAGGTAAAGAAAAGGCCCGAAACGGAGTTGGTATTATCATAAATAAAGATTTAAAGGAGAGTGTAGTAGACATACAACGATATGGTGACCGAATCATGACATTGAAATTAGTGTTAGGAGTAGAGGTTTTGAATATAGTTTGTGCTTACGCACCCCAAGTAGGACTAGAAGATAGTATAAAGACAGTTTTTTGGGAAGAGTTAGATAAGGTGTTTCAAAAGATTCCACAAAGGGAGATGATTTGTTTAGGAGGAGATTTAAATGGACATGTCGGTAAAGAGGCATTAGGATATCAAGGGATTCATGGAAACTTTGGTTATGGGGATATAAACGAGGAAGGTAGGGAGATTTTAAATTTTGCTTTGTCATTTGATCTCTTTATAGTCAATACAATCTTCAAAAAACGAGATGAACATTTAATTACTTATAAGAGTGGCTTATCACAAACACAAATTGATTACTTTATTTGTAGAAAAAAAGATAGAGCGTGTTGTAAAGATTGTAAGGTAATTCCAGGAGAAAGCTTAACCACCCAACATCGACTTTTAGTTATGGATTTACAAATAAAAAAATGGACAAAGAAGAAAAGAGTGCATCGAGCTATTCAGACTAAATGGTGGAACCTCAAAAGCGAGAAAGAAGATATATTTAAACAGAAAGTCCTTCAAGGAGATGTTTGGAATTATGTTGGCACACCCTGTGATATGTGGAATAATATGGCTATACATATTAGGAAAGTGGCGAAAGATGTGCTAGGGGTATCTAAGGGAGGTGTACCGACACAAAAAGAAGCTTGGTGGTGGAGTGAAGTAGTACAAAATAAAATCAAGGCAAAGAGGGCATGTTACAAATTACATTATGCTAAGAAAACTAGTGAAACTTTAGAAGCTTATAAGAAAGCAAAGAAGGAAGTAAAAAAGGCCGTTAGTGAAGCAAAAGCTAAGATTTGGGAGTACTTATATAAAAAACTCAACTCAAAAGAGGGTGAAAGAGATATTTTTAGGATAGCTAGGGCTAGAGATAAGAAAACTAAAGATCTTAATTATGTTAGATGCATAAAAGATGAGGATGAAAAAATTCTAGTGGCAAATGATGATATAAGAAATAGATGGAAAAACTATTTTTATAATCTTGTTAATGAAAATAAAGATGTTAGTATTAGTTTAGGAGATTTAGCCAAGTCAGAAAAGTATATAAACCACAATTTCTACCGACGTATTCAAAAGAATGAAGTCAAAGAGGCTCTTAAACATATGAAGAGGGGTAAATCGGTAGGACCAGATAATATTCCTATAGAAGTTTGGAAAATAGTAGGAGAAATAGGAATCACTTGGCTCACAAGACTATTTAATGAAATATGGAAAAACCAAAAGATGCCCGAGGAATGGAGAGCAAGTACACTTATACCCGTATATAAGAACAAGGGAGACATTCAAAATTGTGCGAATTATCGAGGTATCAAGTTAATGAGTCATACTATGAAATTATGGGAAAGAATTATCGAACGTAGGTTAAGACAAGTATCAAGTACAATAGAGAACCAATTTGGATTTATGCCAGGTAGATCTACTATTGAAGCGATTCACCTTTTGAGACGTCTTATGGAACATTTTAGAGCAAAAAAGAAAGACCTTCACATGATATTTATTGATCTAGAAAAAGCTTATGATAGGGTACCAAGGGAGGTTCTTTGGAGAACTTTGGAAAAAAGAGGTATCCCATTGACATATATTAACCTTATAAGAGACATGTATGATGGTGCAAAAACATGTGTGAGGACTCATGAAGGAACGACAGACTTCTTTGAAGTTAATATTGGGTTACATCAAGGATCAACTTTAAGTCCATACTTATTTATAATGGTGATGGATGAGTTAACAAAACATATTCAAGATGAAGTACCTTGGTGTATGTTATTTGCAGATGACATTGTATTAGTGGAGGAGTCTAAGGAAAAAGTTAATAGAAAATTGGAACTATGGAGAGAAACATTAGAAAACAAAGGCCTCCGACTTAGTAGAACAAAGACAGAATATATGGAATGTAAGTTTGATCATTTGGTTACTTCAGAGGACATAGAAATTAAAATTGGCACACATTGCATTCCCCAAAAGGAAAGTTTTAAATACCTAGGGTCAATTTTTCAAAGTGATGGAAGAATTGATGGAGATGTTACACATAGAATTAATGCTGGTTGGTTAAAATGGAGAGGAGCATCAGGTATTCTTTGTGATAAGAAGATACCATTAAAATTAAAAGGTAAATATTATAGAGCAGCAGTTAGGCCTGCCATGTTTTATGGTTCTGAGTGTTGGGCAGCTAATCATCAACATGTACAAAAGATGTCTGTGACAAAAATGAAGATGTTGAGATGGATGAGTGGTCATACAAGAAAAGACCGTATACATAATGAGGTTATTAGAAACAAATTAGGAGTGGCACCAATAGAGGATAAAATGAGAGAACATCGTTTAAGATGGTTTGGACATATAGAAAGAAGATCAAAAGAAGAACCTGTAAGAAGGTTAGAAAAACTAAATTTAGAAAGTATTAAAAGAGGTAGAGGACGACCACAAAAGTGTTGGAAAGAAACAATAAAGAATGATCTAGCTTATTGGGAGTTAACTGCTAACATGGCACACGATAGAGATCTGTGGAAACAAAGAATCCATGTAGCCGACCCCGTCTAGTATGGGAAAAGGCTTAGTTGTTGTTGTTGTTGTTGTTGTTGTTGCTTGATGTCGTAAAACCAAGGTTTTTCCACAGAATCTGGGTTATTTTGCCAAATATCCAAATCGTGTGTGGATGGGTTGGGCGCATGCCATATTTCTAAAGATCGGGTCCCTGAGATGGGATCGACCTTTAGGGCTGAACCCAAGGAGGAGAGGGCATCGACAATGCCATTATCCTCTCTTCCTACGTGTGTGAGTTTACACGATTGGAATGACTCAACCAATCGAGTAGCCAACTCGTGATATGGAAGTAGTTTTTCGTTACGTACTTGCCAAAATTTCAAAACCTGGTTTATCACAAGGAGCGAATCTCCAAAGGCCTCGATGCATGATGCCCCTAGCGTTTTCGAAATCCTTAAGCCTTGTATGAGTGCTTCAGACTCAGCTATGTTGTTGGAACATTCGAAATCTAGGCGGATTGCTATGGGAATCTCGCCCTTTTCAGGGGAGATGAGGATGACCCCAGCATCAGCCCCTCGTTGGTTTCAGGCCCCATCGAAGTGCATCTTCCACACTTGGTTTTTGAAAGAGTTTGCTAAAATATGGTTTTGGAAATGGTTTTGCAATATGCCTTCGTCAGGCATTTCATCAAGTGTGGGATATGCATCCTCCCGGGGTAACTCAGCCACGTAGTCTGCTAGGGCTTGCCCCTTAATGGAGATCTGGTGATGGTATTTCAGGTCATACTCCATTAGAAGGAGTTACCATTTGCCCAATCTACCCGTGAGAATGGGTTTTTCGAATAAATGCTTGATTGGATCAAGCTTGGATATTGTCCAGATCTCATGATCTAGGAAATAGTGTCTAAATTTCTGGTAGGCCCAAACTAGGGCCAAACACGTCTTCTCCATGGCTTGATAATTTCGTTCGTAAGCCAAGAGAGTTTTCGAAATATAGTAGATGGCATACTCCTTATGGGTGTCATCCTCGTATTGAGCCAATAGGGCTCCCAAAGCATTCGCATGCACGGAAATGTAAAGCAAAAGAGGTTTTCCTTGCTTCGGAGGATTCAAAATAGGGGGATTAACCAGGTATGCCTTTAGTCTCTCAAAGGACTTTTGGCAATCGTCATCCCATGAAAATTTCGTGCCCTTCCTCAACAGTTTGTTGAAGGGTTCGCATCTAGTCACCAGATTTGATATAAATCGGCGAACGGACTGTAATCGACCCTGGAGGCTACGAATTTGTGTGAGATTGGAGGGTGGAGCCATGTCTATGATGGCTCGACACTTAGAGGGGTCGACTTCTATACCCTTTGGCTTACCATAAAGCCTAGAAGCTTTCCAAACTCTACCCCGAATACACATTTTTGAGGGTTTAGCTTTACTTTGTAAAGCCTAAGCCTTTCAAAAATCTTTTGCAAACATTCGATATGAGTGCATCGGGTTTTGGATTTCGCCAAGAGATCATCTACATATACTTCTACGAGCTCATGAATCTGATCATGGAAGATCGTGGTCATGTCTCTCTGGTATGTCGTGCTGGCATTTTTCAAACCAATGGGCATGACTGTATAGCAGTACGTGCCCCACGGGGTTGTGAATGCGGTCTTACCCTAATCTCGTGGACTTAATTTAATTTGATTATAGCCTGAATAGCCATCCATAAACGAAAACATTTCATGATTTGCAGTATTATCGACTATCAAATCTATGTTTGGTAAAGGATAGTTATCCTTTGGAGTGGCTTTATTTAGGTTTCTGAAATCGATGCATATTCGAATTTTCCCATTGGTTTTTCGAACTACAACGATGTTTGATAACCAATCAGAATACGCAATGGGTTTTATAAATCCGGCTTTTAGCAGATCTTCTAAACCCTCTTTGACTTGCGTGTGTACATTTAGATGTATTTTCCTAAGCTTCTGCTTTATGGGTTATACATCCGCATCTAAGGGAAGACGATGTTCTACAATGCTGGGGTCTATGGCCGGCATGTCTTCATACGTCCATGCAAACACATCTAGGTAGGTTCGTAGAAATGCAATGAATATTGATCTTTCATTTTCATGCAAACATGCGCCTATCTTGATGAGTTTGGGATTGGAATCACTCCCTAGGTTCACATCTATGAAATCTCCTCCTACTGAATTGGAAGGTCTTTCAAAATCGAGAATTTTATGAAATTCTGGGAGCTCAAAAGTGGGATCTTCCTCAAGGGGATCCACTTCTAGGCTTTGATCATTCTCGTGGGTTATAGACCCGAGGTAATTTGATGCGTGAGTTTTCAAAAGACCTGGTTTTATACTTGGATTTTCAATTGATTTCAAAATTTTTGGTCTGGCTATGCATACGATGTTCCTTTCGAAATCCTTTTCTTTTTCCAAAGTCTTACCAGGAGTAGCTATGTACAAAATCTTTTTGGTATTTTGTAGATTTTCGATTTTTTTGGGTTTTTGCAAAACAAGAACTTTAGGAACTATACAAACTACCATATTTTCGAGTTTTTGATTTTCCAATGTTTTTGGTTTTTGCAATTTTTCAATTTTTTCGATTTTAAGTTTTTCAAATGTTTTTGTATTTTTATGAAAGGGATCTTCCATCATACCTACAAAGGAAAAACACTATGGGTTAGACTTGGAATAAGAGGTCTAAATCGTGGGTCTCTTCTAGGGTAGGCTCCAGGGCACCCTTGACCTAGGTGGTCACAGGGGGTGGCTCTGGCGGTATTTTGGGAGTATAATTGATCCCGTATCGGCTTGGGTTGGCCATAGGAAGGATGGGCTCTAGGAGACCCTGGTTTTGTGCCCCTAGACTTTTATAGGGCGTATAGCCCATGTTCAACAGCATGTTCCACGATTTTTTGTTCTTTGAAAAATTAGAGTATAAATCGTGGTCCTGGAACTTGTTGTCGTCCATATCGTGCTCGTATGGCTTTTTGTCCAGGGGTTTTGGAAATAGGGGATGTTTGGGTCTTCCTAGAAAGGTCAGGATTGGGAGGGGGCCTGCTTTGGGTGGTCCCCTGACGTATACGACCTTCCCAGGATTTTCTAACACGAGCCTTTGCGGCTCAACCATAGTCTGCCCCAAGTTAGCCTCATGGGCCTGAGAACTCGACAAACAAGGGGAGTTTATGATCCCCTGCAACTGAGGGTGATTCTCACCTAGGATCACTATGACTTGGTCCCTAAAAGGGATCTTGACACACCTATAGAAGGTAGATGGCACAGCGCACAAGCTATGTATCCAGGGCCTTCCCAACAACAGGTTATAATGGGGATGGATGTCCAAGACATGGAACACCCCCGTGTGTGTGATCCTTCTCGTTTCCATAGGGAGTTCGATCGATCCTAAAGGTCTAGACGCATTCCCATCGTATCCAGTGATAACGATGGGGCTTGGGTTCATAGAAGTCAAGGTGACTCCGATTTGATACGCCACATGAAGTGGAAGGATGTTGAGCCCTCCTCCCTCATCGACAAGGCACCTGTCCAGAGAGTGGTTATTCAGAACCACCTCGATATGCAGGGCCTGGTTATGGGACTCGTAGGGTCTATCTACATCATCTTTCGAGAAAGTGATGGGCGATTTTGCTCCTATTGACGCCACTTGGTCATACAGGGATTCCGGGGTTATGTTCGAACTAACCTTAGCTCTTTCTAGAATTTTCTCTAGCACGAGTCTATGCCTAGGCGAAGTTTGTATAAGCTCTAGGATGGACATGTGGATAGGAATCTTTGAAAGATGGTTTTCGAAATCATAAGGGTTTAAAATGATTTTTCCATTGTTTGCTTTTGAAAGAACTCTAGGAATACATGCTTTTGAGGGGCCAGGCACACTGACCACCTTTTTAGCACTTTGTAGGTGCGGGGGTTGATAGATCCTCCCAAATCTTGTCACTTCCCCCACGACCAACCTAGGGTTCGCACTTAAACTGGCTCTAATCGTGAGTTTTGGAGCACCTTGGATTTTTAAAACTGGTTTAGCCGGGGATTCAGCTCTTGGTGGTCCCCGAATGATCACTTGGGCGGGCTTCTTGTAAAGTACAAGGGTAGACGTACAAGTGGATTGACCAAACTCAGACGAATGCGCTAGATCTTTCGAAAAGGTGACGGTACATACCTCTTTTCCTTTCCCACTGCTACTGGCGTGCTTGGGAAAGGGTTCTTTAAAGATAGCTTGAGTGGGCTCAGGTTCCGCAGTGACCTGGTGTCGGCCCTCCACTATCAAGTTCTCGATTTTATTTAAAATGGAGAAACAACGCTTTGTATCATGGCCTTTGAGCCGATGATACTTACAAAAGCAGTTTAAATATCCTCCTTTGGAAGTGACTCCCTCGGGGATTTCGGGAAGTTCAATCATGTCCTGGGCAAGTAAGTGTAGACACCCAAAATTTTCTTTTAATTCTTATCTTTTTAGGAAAGTGTCCATTTTTGGTAATTTTGGGTTTTCGAAGGAAAAAGGTACTAAACGAGTTTGTTTTGGTACCAAAATTTTATGAAAGATTTAAAATGATAAAAGAATACTTTCCTTTCTGAAAAATTCGAATTTTGACAAATTTGGAAAAAAATGACGATTTTGCCCCCGGCATGGAAAAGCTAGATTTCGTTTTCTTAAAAGATCTATGACAAAAAAATATGTTGAAAGCTTGCCTTTTGAAAAGATACAGGCATTTATAAGACAATTTGACACCTATAAAGGCAAGTGGGTGCCCAAAAAGGAGAGCGGGCATCAAAAAGGGAAAGTGAGCTTCCCAAAAAGAAAAGTTCATATTCGGAAAGAAATCAGTTGCCCGAGGAAAAAGTTGATGTTATCAAAGGAAAGGAAAGATGGAAACAAGAACAATAGCTTCCGAAAAGAAAGGTTTGATATCAAATGCATTTCGTAACATGTCCATGTTATGTTTGGTTGTCAAGGTAATTAGTGTATCGATATGCATCAGTTTGGCATTGTCATCTGTTACTTTTATGTTAAGAACAATGTTAAAGTTTTAACACTCATGAGGGAAATCTAGTGAGCATGATGGTTGGTTTTCAAAAACGTAACATGGGCTTACTTGAACGCCTTTGTAGTAAAGCATGTAACATGGATTTGCATAACTACTTTCACAGCAATTGTGCAGTTAGGTTCTCAAATTGCAAAAAGATGGAGCCACCTTTTGCAATGTTGCATAGGCACAATAGTCATCAGGCTTGCTGAGTTTGTGAATCATGGCCTTTTTAAACGGACATGGATATTACGGCAGCAGATAGCTAAACCAGCTGATAGTTGTAGTTCTTCCAATGGTGTATCATTCCCTGATAAAATTATTTCCCCCCTTTATGAAGTTACGGTACAGCTAATGGGAGCACGATCATGTTCAGCAGACAACAACATTGATGTTTAATAAGAATGACTTTCCTCCAACTTAGCTGGTATGATATTAGAGGTTATTAAAGAATTTTATGTGAGGAATGTTATGGACGATGTTCATCAAGTGCAACTGCGATGGCGTCTCTGAAGAAGCATATTGAATCCCTCAACTGATGCTATTACACAGGGTGCTGCATTGGGACAGTTAGCTGCTAAAGAACTAACTCAAGTTACATCTCGATTCCCATCAAACAATTTGATTGGAAAAGGAGGTAGCAGTCAAAGGTCGTTTTCAGATCGTAAAAAGTTAGCTGTGAAAATACTGAAGTTCGTTGGTGATGATTGGAAAAAATTCTTATTTGAGATTGAAATCGTGACTACCTTGGAACTTAGTTTCTTCGGTTTTTTAGTTTCACAGAAAGTAAACATCTCTTTGTTTACAACTTTGTATGTAAGGGAAGTCTGGAAAGAAACCTTCATGGTTCAACAGATAAAAGTATACTTGGTTGTTCAGAAAATCTAAAGACGTGAGATCAATCAGCTGAAGCGTGCCCGTGGCAAGTGTTCCTCGGATATGAGAGGCCAGTCTGATCTTAAGGAAGCACTTGGCCGCAAAGAAGAGACTGAAGGAAATCTGATGTTAGAGCAGGAGTTCAGCTCTCTCAGAGAGGAGGTCTCACAAGCTGATGCTCACATCAAATCCATTGAAAAGGGATTGTTAGATTGGTACCGAGAATTTTTTTTTTTTTTTTCACGATCTCAGGTAGCTTCTGCAAATAATGTGTGTCAGGAAGTATATCTAAATCTGAAAGATCTCAAGCAACAAGAGTATGAGAAGAACAAACCTTTTTTTTATCAGAACAGAAGGGATATTCAGATGGCTTATGAGCTGGCAAAGGAACCAGATGCAACTGAGTGAATATGCCATGGGAAGATCACGCACGAATGGAGATGGCAAAAGCTTTAGTGCTGCGTCTCAATCTGTCATGCAAGCAGAAACACCATCAGGTACACAAATGGCTGCGCCAAAGAAATCATGCCATCACAAGGACAAAAACTACCTCAGCGTTGCCTACCAGACATCCTGATTTCAAGTTAAATCCAAAGCACGTCCAGGTCGAAGGTGGAACTTGTCGTTTACAAGGACACGCTTCCCCGGCTCATCCCCTACACAGTCCACATTCAGAATGTTTAGCACCACCAACCATACCTGCAATTCCATGTAACTTGATGCCTGTCCTTCCACGATTGAATATCTTGTGCCTAAACTATCACGACAAGGATGAGCTGATAAAGCAAATTCTGAATTCTGGCCTAATTCAGCAACAAGGAAAGATCGAGCCAATAATTCTTGGCAAGAAAAAAAGAAACCTCCCAAAGCCAGCAACTCACCGACAGATTTGGAAGACACAAATCACTACCCACTTACCAAAATACAGCGATCCGTTTCAGCAAGAAACGGTGGCGATTGACTTGGTGAAGACTGGTCCATCTACAGCAGCAGGAAACAGCTCCAACTTACCTCATCCGGTTCCATGTTGATAAATTCAGCAACCGTCTACAGCAAGCAATTGCCAGAACCAGCGATACTTTCCAAAACCTCTTTTTGCAGCAATTACATGCCAAAAACGAATTTGATCAGCAAGGCAACTTGCCTTGCCCAATGCTACACCCAAGGGGCACCTTTTGGCCTATAAAAGGAGCCTGAAGGAGGCTGCAAAGGAGGGACCGAGACACAGGAACATTCAGTCCGAAAATTCAGAGAAATAGATAGAGAGAGAGGGAAAGGAAGAGAAGAAGGAGAAGAAGGAAGTCCGACCTGGTTCCGACGTTCGACGATCGTCCGGTGAAGTTCTCCTACGTCCCCTCTCACTCACACAGGTTGGAATTCTTGCACAAATTGGTTTTAATCCATGAGAACCTGAAAAAGCACAGATTCTGGAAATTTGTACATGAATCAAGGCTTTGAGCCCATGTTCTTCATTTATATCGATACAAACATGCATAATTCCTTCATGAACAAAACAAAAATCCATGTTTGTATGATTTCCATGCTTTATTAGGACTGATACAGGTTGAACTTTGTTCTAGAATCATCTTAGGAACCTTCTGAAATTTTCTTTAAAACCGGTTTCTGAAACTGTCTGTGCACATGCGTCTGATCACGGAATTTTTATTGACAAACGGATAAGCCAATTGCTTCGAAATTTTTCATGAACAATCTAGACATATCAGACGTTCTTAGATAAAATTTTGAGGAATTGTTATGAAATTTTGCCTAGCCAATTATATCCGTGAAGTTTATACAAAATCCAGATTGCGTTTTACAGAAACAGAACATTCAGTGATAGACCTCTGTTCTTTTGCCCATATCTCTGCAGCCACTGAATGAAATTGGATTAAATTTGATTCTTTGAAAATCTAACATCCATATCTTTCTAACACAACAAATTTCATCGAAATTGGATGACTGAGCACTGAGATATTGCTGTTTTTCTGAGCTTCTGATCCACAGAAACAGGGCTGTTCTGAATTTTATAACAGTTTCTGATTCTGTATTTAATTCTCAGAAAATAAAGAACTAAATTATAAAATAAAAATATATTCTGATTCTACACATACGTGTCTCTATTATGTAAAAGTTTTAGAATTTTTGGAGAATCAGAAATATTTTTAAAAATTCAGAGAACAGGCCTCTGAAACTGAACAGGTTCAGCAAATCTAAGAATCTGAAATTTTTCAGAAATCAAGAACTTAGGCACAAATCTGAAACTTTGGAAAATCTGGTTTTTCCTTTCTCGAATTAACGGATTCAAACAAATTTCAAGCGTCTAGGCTGACCCTTGAGCGCCGGTTCAAGAAGGCCTAAGTCGAAAAGATCTCACTTGTCCACAATCGTTCTAAGAAGTCAGAAAAACATAATTTGTTAGTTTTGGTAAACTAACTGGCACGCTCGCGCAACCCGATGTAGTTCGAGGGTTTGATTTCGAATTCCAAACGATTTGAAATAAAATCACGTCTACAGAATTGGCACGCCCGGTGGGAGCTGAGTCTTAGAAATTTGTTCGAATCCGTGATACTAACTAAATTTTCAGATTTGTGATAAGATTTTCTCACAGGTTGATCATGTCGAGCTCAGAAGGATCTTGCGAGGTATCCAGCCGGGTCTCCCGCTCTACCAGCCGCTGCTCGAACAAAATTTCAAAATGCTTTTCAAAAGGAGACAGGTTCGCTGCCCTAAGGGAGGGAATAAAGGTACTAAGAGAAGAAATCGACGCTTTAAGCCAAGAAGCTGAAGTAATCGAATCCTGCTCTTCCCATCATAGGAAAACCAAAACGAATAGGAAATCGAACCACTCTAGGAAGCCTAGGGTCGTTTCCAAAAGTGGAGAAGAACTTGAGCCCGAATCCTTTACCATGAAAGATCGAAAGGCTCTACATCAACTTTTGAAAAACCAAAAACATGAAAAAAAGTCCTATGCCTTATCAGATTTCCTGCCTTTCGACTACCAAACTGATAGTGATGATGAGATACCCAGCTTCCACCGTTATGATGGAAATGGAGACCCTAGGTCTCATCTCCAACTTTTCTCCCGAAGTGCCTATAAAAAGAAAAAAGACTCCTCTAAGTGGGTCTATTGGTTCCCTCATTCTCTAAAAGGAAGTGCTGCAAAATGGTTGGCCTCTTATGACTTAAGCCAGGTTACTGATTTTGAAGAATTAGCCAACTGTTTTATGCAAAGATTTTCTCACAATGTTGAAGTTACTCCCACTTTAAATACATTGAGGGACACCAAACAAGGCCCTAACGAAGACGCCCACGCGTTCATCGTTAGATGGAGATCAATCCTGGGGCAAGTCAAAGAACCTATCTCCGAAGGGTGTGCAGTGATGCTCATCCTAGACAATTTCAAAACTGATTTGAAAATCCTCCTTTCCTTACATGAGATTTCTACTTTCCAAAAATTGATCAAGAAAGCTTCCCTCTTCGAGACTAATTTGAAAAAGGGAACTTATGAAGATTTATGGAAAGGAAAAAGTTTTCCAAAAAAGTTTGAAAAACCTGGGGCATATGGGCCACATGCACCAGAGGGAGGAATAAAAGTACCAAAAGTGGCTAATGTTCGAGTAGAGCAAGGTTTAGCAGGACCCTCAAAACCTTCAGGGCAAAAAAATTTCGAAAAGAACCAAAAAAATAAAAAGAGATTTGAAAGGAGGGAGTACACTAACCTAGGACAACCACTCACAGAGGTCCTAGACATCCTATTGGCACAAGGTCTCACAACACTCCCAGAGATTCCCGAAGGGGCACCACCCCAAGGAAAGTTTTTAAACAAGTTTTGTAAATATCATAGGCTCAAGGGCCATGATACCCAACACTGCTACGCCCTGAAGAATAGGATAGAGGATTTGATTGAGCAAGGTAAGCTGCACGTGTCTGAAGAGCCGGAGTCACCCCAGGCCATTTTTAAAGAACCCTTCCCTAACCACGCAAGTACGAGTGGGAAGGAAAAAGAGGTATGCTCCCTATCACACTCTAATCATGCAGTGCATATCGTGCATCCCACACCTCACACACCACACTTTCCCGAAATAAAAAATGCCCAAGCAAAAGTGATCCGAGGAGCGCTTAGAAACCCGCCCCCGGCTAGAGCCTTGGTAGTGATTCGAGGTGTCCCGAGACACCAAGTTAGAGCCAAAATAGGAACGAGCCCTAGGGATAGTGTAGAGGAAGTGACTAGATCCGGGAGGATCTATCAACCCCCACACTTAGCAAAACAAACAAGCAAGGGAGTGGTCGTTCTACCAGACCCCCCACAAGCATGCATACCAAACTCATCCCAGGGTGTTGATAAAAAGGGTGTGGTAATAAACCCCTATGACCTAGAAATGCATCTTTCTAAACTACCCATAAACATGTCTATCTTGGAATTGATAAAAATTTCTCCCAAGCATAGACGAGTCTTAGAGGAGATTTTAGAGAATACTAGAGTCGACACTACCATATCCCCTGAATCCCTATCTACCTTGGTTTCCCCCGTCTTTGCAAAAACTTCCATTGTATTCACAGAGAATGATTTGGGAAAGTATGATGTGATTCATAACCAAGCACTCCATATAGAAGTTGTGTTAAACGGCTACCCTATTAGTAAATGCCTAGTCGATGGAGGAGGAGGCCTTAATATCCTCCCTCTCCATGTGGCTTTCCAAATAGGAATCCCTACCTCTATGCTTGAACCGAGTCCCATAACCATTACAGGATATGATGGGAACCCATCCAACCCCTTAGGCTCCATAAAATTACCCATGAAAGTCGGACAAATACCTCACGAGGGATTGTTCCATGTCTTGGATATAAATCCCCATTACAACCTATTATTGGGAAGACCATGGATACACTCTCTTAGAGCCGTCCCATCCACCTTCCACGGATGTCTCAAAATCCCATGGAAAAATCGGGTAGTGGTTGTTTTTGGAGAAGACCATCCCCAATTAAATGGAATACAAACCTTTCCTTGTATATCAGGAGAACCAAATCAGGAAGTAAAGACCAATCGGGAAACTGCCAAAATAAGCCTCCCTGAAATAGCCAAACCTTCCAAAATGAGAGTAGTCCGTATTTTAGGCATGTCAAAATCTTCCAAATCCCTCCATCTTCCCAAAAGAACCATTAGGATAAGTAAACCTGCAATAGATAATTCATCTTTCCAAAATCATCCTCTATATCAAAAATTTTCAAAATTCAAAAAACCTTGGAAGATGTTGCTAAATATGGGATATACTCCTTACCAAGGATTGGGAGTTCAAGGCCAAGGAAAACTAGAGCCTATTATACCTATGCCCAATATAGGACGCCATGGTTTAGGATATAACCTATCCATACCACCCGAGCCACCACCCGAACCCTCCCTTAATCACCTCAATTTAATCCCTAAATCATGATAAAAGCATAATATTAATATTCTATATTCAAATAAAACCCAATGGTTCAAACAACGTTGAAATCGGATCTCAAACTAGTCTAAAAACCCAAAAAAATCAATCTCGTGAAATCGATACTATAAACACCCTAAAATATTTTTCAAATAAATCAGGACACAGTTTAAAAATCCATGATTTAAACATGTCTCTCAAATTTCATAAAGTTTCAAACATCATTTTCAAAATAAATGTTTTATGAAAATATTCTTGAAAACCTCAGGATTGCCAAAAATCAAAATTTGAAATTCAAAAGGGAATGTTGATCTACCCAAAGATAGAACAAAGCATAATTCATTAGGACACGAAATTTCCAAGAAAAGATAAGGATGAGGTCAAGAGCAAGCATATCAAATCGAGCAAGAAAGCGACTCAAGACTAGACCAAGTCTAGCCAACCAAGGCTTGACCCAATCCAAACAAGTGAAGATGCCAAACAAGCTTAAAGGAAGAAAAGACAGAAATCCAATTCAAAGCTCCAATGTAAACCAAATCTTGGTCCAAAAAGAGGTGCATTCAAAGCCAAACGTGCAAAGTTGGTTCAATTTAAATCCAGGCTAGATCTCATTCAAACCTTAAGTGCAAGTCAAATGGCTGAAGTCCAAAGAAGTGTCAAACAAGGTCATGACTAAGGCATACAGTTGGGTGAAACATCAAAAAGGCATTTGGTTCTAAATCAAATCAATCAAAGCTCAAATTAAATCAAGCAAAGGGTGGGCTGATTAGGCCCTACGTCATGTTAAGGTGAGTCACCCTCTAGCCAAGGCAAGGGACCAAGACACATGCCAAGTAAACCAAGACTCAGGCCATCAAGCCATGGACCGCACCTAGTAAGATCGAGCAAGTCACGTGGGTTAGCTCACATGAGCTGCACCCAAGCTCATACCAGCCCACATGTGCTCAAGTGGGACCACTCCTCATGCGCCACATGGCCCATGTGCAGCCACAAATCTAAAAATTTTGGTTGGATCCAAATCCAAATCGGGTGTCTCATGGAAGGCCCAAAATCGATCCAAGGAAGGCCCTAGAGCCTTAGAACCCGCTAAAACCGAGACCTATGGTTTAGACATCTTATTTGGAGTCTAATTCATAGCGTTTTCTTTACAGGTTTGATGGAGGATCCCTCTTTTGAGAAAAATACAAAAAAAGTATATATTTCCAAAAACCAAAAAAATCTAGAAAAACCCAAAAACCCAAAAAAATGTTTGATTTCCAAAGAGTTAGTTGTTTCCCCTTTTGTTATTTATGGTGAAAATTATCAAAAATCCAAAAAAATGCTGGTTTCCCCTCCTGTTTGTTTTCAAAAATCCAAAAAAATAGAAAATTATGAAAACTCAAAAAAAATGTTTATTTCCCAAAAACAAAAAGGTTTAGATTCAAAAATGTCTTCTTTTGATATTTTCCTAGAGACAAAGATGCTTGAAAATGATCAAGGTGAAAAGGAGGATCCCCTCATTCATGAGGATGATCTTGCCTCTAGCCTGCCTGAATTCCATAAAGTCCTAGACTTAGATAAACCTTCTAGTGCCGTAGGGGGAGATTTTGTGGAAGTCAACTTAGGGAGTGAGTCAAATCCAAAGAAAGTCAAGATAGGTCTTTGTTTGCATGAGCATGAGAGAGCATCCTTCATTGCATTCTTAAAAGACTATATAGACGTGTTTGCATGGACTTATGAGGATATGCCTGGTTTAGATCCTCGTGTGGTAGAGCATCAGTTGCCATTAGACCCCCAAGTCAAACCCATAAAACAAAAACTTAGGAAAATTCATCCTGATATCCACTCCCAAGTAAAAGAAGGGTTAGAAGATCTTTTAAAAGCTGGATTTATAAAACCCATTGCATATTCTGATTGGCTTTCAAATATTGTTATAGTTAGAAAAAGTAATAGAAAAATTCGTATTTGCATAGATTTTCGAAATTTGAATAAAGCCACTCCAAAAGATAACTTTCCGCTTCCAAATATAGATTTGATAGTAGATAGCACTGCAAATCATGAAATGTTTTCTTTTATGGATGGCTATTCGGGTTACAATCAAATTAAACTAGCACCAAAAGACCAAGCCAAAACGGCTTTCACTACTCCTTGGGGTACGTATTGCTATACTGTTATGCCTTTTGGTTTAAAAAATGCAGGGGCCACGTACCAAAGAGCCATGACCACAATTTTCCATGATCAAATTCATGAGCTTTTGGAAGTATATGTAGATGATCTTTTATTAAAATCAAAAACCCGAAATTTACATTTGGAAACTTTGCAAAAGGTTTTTGAAAGACTTAGGATTTATAAAGTGAAATTGAACCCTCAAAAATGTGTTTTTGGAGTGGAATCAGGGAAACTTCTAGGGTTTATGGTCAGCCAAAGAGGTATAGAGGTCGACCCTTCTAAATGTCGAGCCATCGTAGACATGCCTCCACCTTCTAATTTGACCCAGATTCGAAGTCTCCAAGGGCGACTTCAAGCAATTCGGAGATTTATCTCCAACTTAGCCACGATATGTGAGCCTTTCAACAAACTCCTAAGGAAAGGGGTTAGGTTTGATTGGGACAGTGATTGTCAAAACGCTTTTGAAAGACTAAAATCATATTTGACAAACCCTCCCGTTTTGAAACCTCCAAAACCAGGAAAACCTTTGTTACTTTACATTTCCATTCATGAGAATGCATTGGGAGCTTTGCTGGCTCAATATGAAAATGATAGTCTCAAAGAATATGCTATTTACTATATTTCAAAAACTCTGTTGGCATATGAAAGAAAATATCCAGCCATGGAGAAGACGTGTTTAGCTTTGGTATGGGCTTGCCAAAAGTTTAGGCACTATTTCCTAGATCATGAGATCTGGATAGTATCTAAACTAGACCCTATCAAACATCTTTTCGAAAAACCTATCTTAACAGGTAGGCTTGGTAAATGGCAGCTTCTTTTGATGGAATATAATTTAAAATTCCATCACCAAAGTTCTATCAAGGGGCAGGCCTTGGCCGACCATGTTGCTGACTTACCTTTGAAAGATGCGTATTCCATACATGACAAAATGCCCGATGAAGGCATCTTTTCCCATGACTTTCAAAAACATATTTTATCAAATCATTTCCATAATAACCAAATATGGAAAATGTATTTTGATGGGTCAAGAAATCAACATGGAGCAGGTGTGGGAATCTTGCTCATATCCCCTGAAAAGGCAGAAATCCCAATGGCTTTCCGATTAGATTTTTCATGTACCAATAATGTGGCTGAATATGAAGCACTCATACAAGGCCTAAAAGTCTTGAAAAATCTAGGGGCATCACAAGTGGAAATTTTTGGAGATTCCATGCTTGTTATAAATCAAGTTTCAAAAATTTGGCAGGTTAAGAATGAGAAGCTGACTCCCTACTTTGAATTAGCTATCCAATTGGTTAGCTCTTTCCAAGAATGCACACTCACTCACATAGGCAGGGAGGATAATAGTGTGGCAGACGCCCTGTCATCACTAGGATCTTCCATAAAAATAGACCCCTTTATGGGAGCTAGGTTTTTAGAAATCGTCCACCTGCCTAATCTATCCACACAGAGTTTTGAAACCTGCCAAAATGACCAAAATAGCAATGAAAAACCCTGGTTTTATGATATTAGAAACTTTTTAGAAAATTGAAGTTTTCCTGATTTTGCTTCCCCTAAAGATAAGATTTTTATAAGGAAAGTTTCAACCCGATATGTTATCTTGGGAGGTGTCCTTTATAAGAAAAGTTTCACTGGGATTTTGTTGAGGTGTATAGATGACGAAGAGGCTAAGGTAATCATGCATGAATTCCATGATGGGGAATGTGGAGGTCATGTCAATGCTAATATGATGGCAATGAAAATACTTAGAGCAGGGTATTTCTGGTCCACACTAAAGCAGGATTGTCACCAACATGTTAGGAAGTGTCACCAATGTCAGGTACATGGGAACGCCATCCATATCCCATCATCAGCATTGCATTCAGTCGTGAGTCCATGGCCCTTCACCATGTGGGCATTTGACATCATAGGACCCATCTCACCCGTTGCCTCAAACGGGCATAGATTCATTTTAGGAGCAACAGAATATTTTTCTAAATGGGTTGAAGCTACTTCCTTGGTGTAGATGCGCGAAAAATCCCCGCCTCTTCGCCTCTTTCGTGGCTTGGAGTGGATCTTATCATGCGTCTAAGGCCTATGTATACAAATAGGGCGTGCCAGCTAGCTTACTTAAGCTAGCGAAGATATATTTAACACTGACTTCTAAACGTGGCGATTGTGAGCAAGTGAGCTCTTGTCGTCGCAGACCTTCTTGCACCGATGCGCAAGGGTCAGTCTGTACGCTTTTGCAAAAATCGAGTTTTGGGGAGAAAGTCTTACGAAACGGTTCGAGGTGTCTATTTCGGGTTTTTAAGATGCGATTGCATGTTTTAGATCACGTGGATTTGCACGTGCCTAAGTCTTTTCTTTTATCCCTTTTTGGGTCGCCTAGTTTGTGTGTTATGAACACTCCACTACATGGGCGAATTTGAGCGGGGGTTGCTTCGATGCAATATGCGTCCTACCTCGTGGTATGGCGTAGATGCAATGCAAACTCACGCTACTCCAAAGGGAAAACCCGAAATGTAAAGACAATACTGAAGGGAAATAACAGAAGGGAAATAACCGAAGGGAAATAACCGAAGGGAAATAACCGAAGGGAAATAACCGAAGGGAGATATGTATATATCTTATGTATATGAGCCCTTACTCGGGTCTTGCAAATAAGAGCGAAGGCTCAATGTGGGTGCGTGCTTGAATTGAAAGACTTACACACACGATATGAAATTAAACCCAAATATAAATTGCAGTATGGCCTTGACTAAGGTCTTGGGAGTAAGAGCGAAGGCTCAATGTGTGTGAGAGTGCTTGAATTGAAGTACTACACACACGACATAAATGAAACCCAAATATAACTGCAATAAGGCCTTTACTAAGGTCTTGGGAGTAAGAGAGAAGGCTCAATGTGTGTGAAAGTGCTTGAATTGAAAGACTTACTCACACGACAAGAAATGAAACCCGAATAGTATAGGTCGGCCCTTACTTGGGTCTTTCAAATAAGAGCGAAAGCTCAATGTGTGTGAGAGTGCTTGAATTGAAAGACTTACTCACACGACAAGAAATGAAACCCAAATAGTATAGGTCGGCCCTTACTTGGGTCTTTCAAATAAGAGCGAAAGCTCAATGTGTGTGAGAGTGCTTGAATTGAAAGACAACGCACCCAACTTAAACAAAACCCTTCGAAAATGAAAGTATATACACACTTATATATTAGGGGCTGATTAGGCCCGTGTGTGTTCAAAATTGTGCACGACTAAGAGAGTGCACGTGTGTGGTTGTGCCAAGCCACGTTATTACAAGCGGGGGGAGACTATGCTCCGTTATTACAACCCCGTATCAAATTGAATCTCAAGCAAGTGTACGACTAAAGACCGAGTTTAGACACTTACGAGTAGCTGGTCCGTAGAGGTCTTGCTTGAGCGTGGCCTTGGCCTTGGGCTGCAAACGGGAGCTCCGCGAAGGTATGTGATCAAGGGTGCTGGCCGGCTGCAAATGGGGCGCGGGATAGACGCCGCGAAAGGGGCCGGTGGCAAGTAGGTGGCGCCTCCAAGTAGGGAGTTTAGAGTGGCTGAACAAGTGGGTATTAGGATCAATAGGGAAGTTGGGTACTTAGGGAAACTGGACCTAAAAGATGAGCTCGTGGGAAGGCCAAATAGGACACCTAGGGGGGGGGTTGGCCGAATGGGAGATGGTGGCTAAGTAGTGACCAGCAACTTGGGTTATCCTAGGTTCGGCTAGGTTTAGGTGGTGGCGGCAAAGGGGCTGAGCTGAAGGGAAGATGGGTGGCTAAGAGTGGAGAGGTGGTAGAGAGGGGCTTTGAGGGAGTTTGGGGTACTTACCGAATGGGGAGAAGTGGCGGCTGGAGTGGGAAAGTGGCGGGAAGGTGGCTGTCGGTTGGGGGAAGATGATGGCGTCCGGCTGGGGGGTAGTGGTGGTGGACGGAAGAGGGAAGGTGGCGGAGCAGGTGGCGGCTGGTGGAGCAGGTGGAGCTGCTGGGGAGTGGTCACGGCTGGATGAGAGATGGGAGAAGGAGAGGGCCCAGCTGGATGGAAGGGTGGTTCCCACTTAGAAAACCCGCCCACAATGAGGGGGGTTTAAATAGGGGATGGGTAGGTCGGTTAGGGCTGGGTTGTGGGTAGTGGTTAGGTGGTTTAGGTAGGGTGGTATGTAGATAAGGTGGGCTGGATGGGGTTGGGCCAGATATTTTAAAACTAGGTGTTTGGATAAATCGTGGGCTAAGGGTGGTTTAGGGGTTTAGGGCTAGGTTAGGTGGTTGGGTTTTAGGGTGAGGTTTAGTGAGCTAGGTTAGGTGATTAGGCTAGGTTTAGGCTAGGATTAGGGAAATTAATCTAGGTTTAGGGAAGGATTAGGGGAGTGGGTTAGGTGATTAGGTTGGGATTAGGCCGGGATTAGGGAAGTGGGTTAGGTGATTAGGTTCAGATTAGGGGTGGATTAGGGGTTTAGGCTAGGTTTAGGCATTTTGGGTTAGGTTTAGGTGAAGGAGCTCCCTTAGCATGGCCCATAGACCTTGATCACCCCATGTTGGTGCAGCCCTAGGTTAGGTTTTAGCTAATTACAAGCTTAAACCCACTCAATTAGGCTAACCCACAAGATTAAACCCAAACTTGACACACAAGTCAAGCTTAATACAACACTCTTGATATTTTTCACCCCCACTCTCTCTCATGCCCAATATCCCACGTGAATTTCAAGTGGGCCCCACCTCCATTTATGAGAAGGTGATGTGGGCCATGGATATGGATATTGGATTGGATCTCTGGATCCAAATCCAAATCCAAATCCAAGTCCACATGTGGGTTTGGATTGGAATCTGGATATATATGGTCCAGATCCAATCCAAACTGAACTCTGACTCCTTCGAGCTTGGTTCGAAACGGACGATTCGTGCGGGGCCTGACAGCATCAGTACTCCGTCTGCGTTGGGTCTTCGCCAACATGGTCGTCCGCCTCCGTTTCTACCTTCCGGAGATGACTTCAAATGCTATTTTGATAAGAACAGGGTCTTGGACGTTCGAGATCCTGGGGTGTGAATCAGATACAAGAGTTGCTGCGCCGGGCTCGACAGGTGCTCCAGTTCCGGGCTCTTCTTGGCTCTCCTGGTCCTGTCTTGATCGGGCCAAGCCACTTCGGGGTTTCAAAACATGTTTTAAAAGGGTTTTCAAAAGCTATATTATACGTTTTTGAAAGATAAAGTTTAAAACATATATACAGGGTTAGTTTGGAAGGCTCCTGGGTTTCCAAACTCAAAAATGGCCCTTTGGGGCTGCTTGTATAAAACCAGATGGATTTTGAGAAATTCGTGGGATTTCGGGGTGTTTACAGATGCCCCTCTTTGGCCTTGTCCAAATCGATTTGGATAAGGGCAAAGATAACAAACACCCCTTTTAATGTCTCCCTAGATCTAGCCACGAAGAATATGGGATCGTCCCATTTTAGCAAAATCTCAATTTTACAAACTCTGGTAGGAGGAGATATCACACCAAAGGGTTATACTATGGAATCTGGTCCTAAAATGGGGTCATGTTCATGCAAGTATCATGCGTGGAATGCAGATGACATGGGTGTGGTGCCAAGAGTGGCGACCTCCCAGAGACCAGGTGTGGTCGAACTCTAGAGACTTACAAGGCCTACTGCTCCAAGTGAGCAAAAACCCTATGCTGTTCGATGTTCGGTTTTTTAAAACTTATTTACAAAAGCTATTTACAAAAGGGACAATTGTCTTGAGCCTCGATCCTAAGGATCTCGAGCTCTTCGTGCTTGCCCTTGTTTGAGTCTTAACACTCGCTTTATCTAGCGGAGGTTTTATAAGAAAACAAGCTTCATTTCAAATTCCTACGCCTTACCCGAAATGTCGAATTCTCAAACAAGATGAAATTCAAGTAAGTAAATCCTATTTTTACTTTAGGATTCCTCGAAATGAACCATGCTTTAGCTTGGGATAAGCCAGGGATGGGAAAGAGGTACCATGGTCCCTTCTGAAGCGTCCCATGGCTTAAGGCATAGAAGGCGGAAAACTGCTCTTTTTGAGCTTTTTGGCCTCTTTTTCCTTTTTTTCATAGAGGGTCTCCCTTTGGGAGTATTTTTTCTTTAATCCCTCTTTTTCATAAGAGAATCGATTTTTCTTTTTGAAGTCTAGTTTCTTTCTTTTGGAAAGAGACTTTGAATGGGAAATTCCCTTTTGTTTGGGCCTTTGTTTTCCTTTTGGAAAGAGAAGAGAAGAGGGGAGGACTTATCCCAAGCCTACACTCGATCCATTCCAAATCAGCCTATTTAGAAATAGCACGTACTACTTGCAAGTATCTTGCTATGTTGAACTAGGCCCTTCTTTGTAAGATGAAGGATTTTGAAATGCAACCACGATTTTGAAAACTCCACTCTTTCACAAGTGCGAATTCTCTTACTTAGGGTCACACGAGTTGCTTTTGCACCTTATTCACACGTCTCAGGGCAGCTATCCCTCTCAAATTTTTGAAAACTGGAATTTAATCCAGATCCTACACATGATACTTCTTTAAGTATTGAATATTGACAGGATCTGCTAAATTCCTTCCTTCTACATCGATCAACCAGTACGAATTGTTCGTAGTGGTTGCTCGTACAACATAGGGTCCATCCCAGTTGGGGCGCCACTTGCCTAGGGGGTGTGGGCCACGATGGTGGATGGTTTTCAAGACCAGATCTCCCACTTCAAAGTGGCGAGGTCTTATGTGTTTGCTATAATGTCGGGCTATCCTTTGCTGGTATGCACGAGCATGATCCATGGCAAGGAGTCGCCTCTCATCTAGCAAATCTAGTTCGGCCATCCTAGCATGCTGAAGCGTCTCTAGGGGGAGGTCGAGTGCAATGGATGTATGGAATGAATGCAGTTGGGTATGAATGGGAAGAATGGCGTTTGTGCCATAGACCAATTCGAATGGTGTGGCATTTGTGGGAGTCCGGATGGAAGTCCTATAAGCCCATAAGGCTTCATCCAGCTTCTCATGCCACCTCCTACCCTTCTCTAAGGTCTTCTCAATGATACCAATGAGAGTCTTGTTTGTGGCTTCGGCTTGGCCGTTGCCTTGAGGGTAGTAGGGCGAGGAGAAGTGGTGAGTTATGCCATACGTGTTGCACAACTTAACCATCCGCTCGTTCTTGAATGGGGTACCATTATCAGACACAAGGTCTCGTGGAACCCCAAATCGAGCCAAGATATTCCTCCGAATGAAAGCCACCACATGTTGCCCCATTACATTTGTTAGGGAAATGGCTTCCACCCACTTGGAGAAATACTCCGTGGCTGCTAAAATGAAACGATGCCCATTCGAGGCTTTTGGAAATATTGGGCCTACTATGTCAAACGCCCACATGGTAAATGGCCAGGGGCTGACCACGGAATGCAATGTAGATGAAGGGATATGAATGGCGTGCCCATGTACTTGACATGGATGACACTTCCTAACATGATCGTGACAATCCTTTTTCAGGGTGGACCAAAAATAGCCCCCTCTAAGTATTTTCATCGCCATCATGTTGGCATTAACATGACCTCCACATTCTCCGTCGTGGAACTCGTGCATCACTATCCTAGCCTCCTCTAGGTCGATACACCTAAGCAGAATGCCGGTAAAACTCTTTTTGTATAAGACCCCACCCAGAATGGTGTATCGGGTCGAAATCTTACGAAGGAATGCCTTATCTTTGGATGTGGCATCCTCGGTGAATCCCCCATTTTCTAAAAATTGTTTTATGTCATAGAACCAGGGTTTTTCAATAGACTCTGGGTTGTTTTGGCAAATATCCAAGTCGTGTGTGGATGGATGGGGCGCATGCCATATTTCCAAAGATCTGGTCCCTGAAATGGGATCGACCTTCAGGGCTGAACCCAAGGAAGAGAGGGCATCGGCGATGCCATTGTCCTCTCTTCCCACGTGTGTGAGTTTACACGATTGGAAGGTTTGGACCAATCGAGTGGCCAACTCGTGATATGGAAGTAGTTTCTCATTACGTACTTGCCAAATTTTTAAAACCTGGTTTATGACAAGGAGCGAATCTCCAAAGACCTCGATGCATGATGCCCCTAGAGTTTTCGAAATCCTTAAGCCTTGTATGAGTGCTTCATACTCAGCTACGTTGTTGGAACATTCGAAATCTAAGCGGACTGCTATGGGAATCTCGCCCTTTTCAGGGGAGATTAGGATGATCCCGGCACCAGCCCCTCGTTGGTTTCGTGCCCCGTCGAAGTGCATCTTCCACACTTGGTTTTCGAAAGAATTTGCCAAAATGTGGTTTTGAAAATGGTTTTGCAATATGCCTTCATCAGGCATTTCGACAAGAGTGGGATATGCGTCCTCTAAGGGGAATTCAGCCACGTAATCTGCTAGGGCTTGCCCCTTAACGGAGATCTGGTGATGGTATTTCAGATCATACTCCATTAGAAGGAGTTGCCATTTTCCCAATCTACCCGTGAGAATGGGTTTTTCGAACAAGTGCTTGATTGGATCAAGCTTGGACACTATCCAGATTTCATGATCTAGGAAGTAGTGTCTGAATTTCTGGCAGGCCCAGACTAGGGCCAAGCACGTCTTCTCCATGGCTTGATAATTTCATTCATAAGCCAAGAGAGTTTTTGAAATATAGTAGATGGCATACTCCTTATGGGTGTCATCCTTGTATTGAGCCAACAGGGCTCCTAAAGCGTTTACATGCACGGAGATGTATAATAAAAGCGGTTTTCCTTGTTTTGGAGGATTCAAAACGGGGGGATTAACCAAGTATGCCTTTAGTCTCTCGAAGGACTTTTGGCATTCGTCATCCCATAAGAATTTCGTACCCTTCCTCAACAGTTTGTTGAAGGGTTCGCATCTAGTTGCCAGATTCGATATGAATCGGCGCACAGATTGTAATCGACCCTGGAGGCTACGGACTTGGGTGAGATTGGAGGGTGGAGCCATGTCTATGATGGCTCGACACTTAGAGGGGTCGACTTCTATTCCCCTTTGGCTCACCATAAAGCATAGAAGCTTTCCTGATTCTACCCCGAACACACATTTTTGAGGGTTTAGCTTTACTTTGTAAAGCCTAAGCCTTTCGAAAATCTTTTGTAAACATTCGATATGGGTGCATCGGGTTTTGGATTTCGCCAAGAGATCATCTACATACACTTCTACAAGCTCGTGAATTTGATCATGGAAGATCGTGTTCATGGCTCGTTGGTATGTTGCGCCGGCATTTTTCAAACCAAAGGGCATGACTGTATAGCAGTACGTGCCCCATGGGGTTGTGAAGGCGGTCTTACCCTGATCTCGTGGACTTAGTTTGATTTGATTATAGCCTGAATAACCATCCATGAATGAAAACATTTCATGATTTGCAGTACTATCGACTATCAAATCTATGTTTGGTAAAGGATAATTATCCTTTGGAGTGGCTTTATTCAGGTTTCTGAAATCGATGCATATTCAAATTTTCCCATTGGTTTTTCGAACTACAACAATATTTGACAACCAATCAGAATACGCAATGGGTTTTATAAATCCGGCTTTTAGCAGATCTTCTAAACCCTCTTTGACTTGCGTGTGTACATTCGGGTGTATTTTCCTAAGCTTCTGTTTTATTGGTTTTACACCTATATCTAAGGGAAGACGATGCTCGACTATGCTGGGATCTATGCCCGGCATGTCCTCATACGTCCATGCAAACACATCTAAATAGGTTCGTAGAAATGCAATGAATGCTAACTTTTCAGTTTCATGCAAGCATGCGCCTATTTTGATGGTTTTGGGATTGGAATCATCCCCTAGGTTCACCTCTACGAAATCTCCTCCTACTGATTGGGAAGGTCTTTCAAAATCGAGAATTCTATGAAATTCTGGGAGCTCAGAAGTGGGATCTTCCTCAAGGGGATCCACTTCTGGGCTTTGATCATTCTCGTGGGCTTTGGACCCGAGGGAACTTGATGCGTGATTTTCAAAATGACCTGGTTTTGTACTTGGATTTTTAAGTGATTTCGAAATTTTTGGTCTGGCTATGCAGACGACGTTTCTTTCGAAATCCTTTTCTTTCGCCAAAGTCATACCAGGAGCAGCTATGTACAAAATCTTTTTGGTATTTTCCAAATTTTCGATTTTTTTGGGTTTTTGTAAAACAAGAACTTTGGGAACTATACAAAGCACACTTTTCTCGAGTTTTTGTTTTTCCATTGTTTTTGGTTTTTCTTGTTTTTCAATTTTTTCGATTTTAAGTTTTTCAAATGTTTTTGGTATTTTTTTAGAAAAAGGGATTTTCCGTCATACCTACAAAGGGAAAACACTACGGGTTAGGCTCGGAATAGGAGGTCTAAACCATAGGTCTCTTCTAAGACAGGCTCCGGGGCACCCTTGACCCAGGTGGTCACAGGGGGTGGCTCCGGCGGTATTTGGGGAGTATAGCCGATCCCATATCGGCTTGGGTTGGCCCTAGGCAGGATGGGCTCTAGGAGACCCTGGTTTTGTGCCCCTAGACTCTTGTAGGGCGTGTAGCCCATGTTCAATAACATGTTCCACGACCTTTTGTTTTTTGAAAAGATGGGATACAAGTCGTGGTCCTGGAACATGCTATCGTCCATATTAGGCTCGTATGGCCTTTTGTCCAGGGGTTTTGGAAATAGGGAACGCTTGGGTTTTCCTAGGAGGATTAGAGTCGGGAGGGGGCCTGCTTTAGGCGGCCCCTTCACACATACAACCTTCCTAGGGTTGTTCAACACGAGCCGAGGTGGCTCAACCATAATTTGCCCCAGGTTAGCCTCATGGGCCTGGGAGCTCGATAAACAAGGGGAGTTTATGATCCCCTGAAGCTGTGGGTGACTCTCACCTAGGATCACTACGACCTGGTCCCTAAAAGGGATCTTAACACACCTGTGGAAGGTGGATGGCACAGCGCACAAACTGTGTATCCAGGGTCTCCCTAGCAACAGGTTATAATGGGGGTGGATGTCCAAGACATGGAACACCTCCGTGTGTTCGATCCCTCCCGTTTCCATTGGGAGTTCGATGGATCCTAAAGGCCTAGACGCATTCCCATCGTATCCAGTGATAACGATGGGGCTTGGGTTCACTGAAGTCAAGGTGACTCCGATTTTGTACGCCACGTGAAGTGGAAGGATGTTGAGCCCTCCTCCACCATCGACTAGGCACCTGTCCAGAGAGTGGTTGTTTAGAACCACCTCGATATGCAGGACCTGGTTATGGGTTTCGTAGGGTCTATCTACATCATCTTCCGAAAAGGTGATGGGCGATTTTGCTCCTAATAAAGCCACTTGGGCAGACAAGGATTCCGGACTTATGTTCGAATCAACCTTGGCCCTTTCTAGAATTTTCTCTAAGACAAGTCTATGCCTAGGCGAGGTTTTGATAAGCTCTAGAATAGACATGTGAATAGGAATCTTTGAAAGGTGGTTTTCGAAATCATAAGGATTTAGGATGATTTTATCCTTATCTGCTTTTGGCAAACCACTAGGGATACATGCTTTTGAGGGGCCAGGCACACTGACCACCTTTTGAGCACCTTGAAGGTGCGGGGGTTGGTAGATCCTCCCGGATCTAGTGACTTCCCCCACGACCAGCCTAGGGTTCGCGCTAAACTTGGCTCTAAGGATGAGCTGAGGAGAACCTTGGATTTTAACAACTGGCTTTGCCGGGGTTTCCATTTTTGATGGTCCCCGAATGACGACTTGGGCGGGCCTCTTGTATAATACAAGGATGGGCGCACAAGCAGGTCGACCAGGTTCTGGCTTTTGCGCTAGTTCTTTGGAAATGGTGAGGGTACATACCTCCTTTCCTTTCCCACTGCCACTGGCGTGTTTGGGAAAGGGTTCCTTGAAGATAGCTTGAGGTGGCTCGGGTTCCGCAGTGACCTGGAGCCGGCCCTCCGCTATCAAGTTCTCAATTTTATTTAGAAGAGAGAAGCACCGTTTGGTATCATGGCCTTTGAGCCGATGATACTTGCAAAATCGGTTTAAATACCCCCCTTTGGACGTGACTCCTTCGGGGATTTCAGGGAGTTCGATCATGCCCTGGGCAAGTAAGAGGTCTAGGACCTCCGACACAGGTTGCCCCAGCGGAGTGTACTCCCGTTTTTCAATTGGTTTTGAAAAATTGCGTTCTCTCTTATTTTCTATTTTTTCAAAATTTTTAGAAGTGCCCGCCATGCCTGGATCCACCCGGACATTGGCAATTTTATGGGGCTTTGCCCCTTTGTCCGTTGTGGGCAGCCCATATGCGATGGGTTTTTCCACACGTGTTTTGGGAACGGCACTTCCTTTCCATAAGTGGTCGTATGTCCCTTTTCGCAAGTTGGTTTCGAAAAGGGAGGCCTTTTTGATCAACTTATGGAAAGTTGAAATCTCATGGAGCGAGAGAAGGGTTTTTAACTCGCTTTTGAAATTATCCAGGATGAGCATTACTGCGCATCCTTCGGATATAGGCTCTCGCACTTGGCCCAAAAGAGACCTCCATCTTATAATGAAGGCATGCACGTCTTCGTTCATGCCTTGCTTTGTATCCCTTAAGGTATTCAGGGTTGGCGTGACTTCCACGTTGTGTGCAAACCTTTGCATGAAGCAGTTCGCTAACTCTTCAAAAGTAGCGAACTGGCTTAAGTCGTAGGAAGCCAGCCATTTGGCAGCTGTGCCTTTAAGGGATAGGGGGAACCAATACACCCATTTCATCGAGTCCTTTTTCTTCTTATGGGCTCGACGTGAGAAAAGCTGCAAGTGAGACCTAGGGTCTCCCATGCCATCATACCGATGGAAGTTCGGTATTTCATCGTCACTGTCTGTTTCGTAATCCATAGGAAGGAAATCAGACAGGGCGTAGCTTCTTTTCTCTTTATTTTGCCCTTTCAGCAGTTGCTGTAGGGCTTTACGGTCCTTTTGTGTGAAGGACTCGCGGTATTGGTTGCCTTCCATTACGGAGGCTTCTTTTTGCTTGCGAGGTTTTTCAATTTTCTTTTTAGGCCTTTGTTCACCGTTTGATGAACATGAATCGCCTACTTCAGCCTCTTGGCTGAGAGCATCGATTTTGGCCTCAAATTCCCTTCTCAAGTCCTCAATTTCATCTAGTTTTATTTTGTTTTTGAAAATCCTCCTAGAGTGAGAACTTGATGCGCATGAGCCTTGGCTCGACACTTCACTTGGATTGGATTTTGACATGCTTTTCAAGTTTTTTCAAAATTTCCTAAGTAAAAGCAAAGAAAACAAGTTAAAACGACACCTTTATAAAATTTTCGCAAGACTTCTACAAGTAAACTCGATTTTTGAAAAGGCTCACCTCCCACCGGGCGTGCCAATCTCTGTAGACGCGCGAAAAATCCCCGCCTCTTCGCCTCTTTCGTGGCTTGGAGTGGATCTTATCGTGCGTCTAAGGCCTATGTATACAAATAGGGCGTGCCAGCTAGCTTACTTAAGCTAGCGAAGATATATTTAACACTGACTTCTAAACGTGGCGATTGTGAGCAAGTGAGCTCTTGTCGTCGCAGACCTTCTTGCACCGATGCGCAAGAGTCAGTCTGTACGCTTTTGCAAAAATCGAGTTTTGGGGAGAAAGTCTTACGAAACGGTTCGAGGTGTCTATTTCGGGTTTTTAAGATGCGATTGCATGTTTTAGATCACGTGGATTTGCACGTGCCTAAGTCTTTTCTTTTATCCCTTTTTGGGTCGCCTAGTTTGTGTGTTATGAACACTCCACTACATGGGCGAATTTGAGCGGGGGTTGCTTCGATGCAATATGCGTCCTACCTCGTGGTATGGCGTAGATGCAATGCAAACTCACGCTACTCCAAAGGGAAAACCCGAAATGTAAAGACAATACTGAAGGGAAATAACAGAAGGGAAATAACCGAAGGGAAATAACCGAAGGGAAATAACCGAAGGGAAATAACCGAAGGGAGATATGTATATATCTTATGTATATGAGCCCTTACTCGGGTCTTGCAAATAAGAGCGAAGGCTCAATGTGGGTGCGTGCTTGAATTGAAAGACTTACACACACGACATGAAATTAAACCCAAATATAAATTGCAGTATGGCCTTGACTAAGGTCTTGGGAGTAAGAGCGAAGGCTCAATGTGTGTGAGAGTGCTTGAATTGAAGTACTACACACACGACATAAATGAAACCCAAATATAACTGCAATAAGGCCTTTACTAAGGTCTTGGGAGTAAGAGCGAAGGCTCAATGTGTGTGAAAGTGCTTGAATTGAAAGACTTACTCACACGACAAGAAATGAAACCCGAATAGTATAGGTCGGCCCTTACTTGGGTCTTTCAAATAAGAGCGAAAGCTCAATGTGTGTGAGAGTGCTTGAATTGAAAGACTTACTCACACGACAAGAAATGAAACCCAAATAGTATAGGTCGGCCCTTACTTGGGTCTTTCAAATAAGAGCGAAAGCTCAATGTGTGTGAGAGTGCTTGAATTGAAAGACAACGCACCCAACTTAAACAAAACCCTTCGAAAATGAAAGTATATACACACTTATATATTAGGGGCTGATTAGGCCCGTGTGTGTTCAAAATTGTGCACGACTAAGAGAGTGCACGTGTGTGGTTGTGCCAAGCCACGTTATTACAAGCGGGGGGAGACTATGCTCCGTTATTACAACCCCGTATTATCAAATTGAATCTCAAGCAAGTGTACGACTAAAGACCGAGTTTAGACACTTACGAGTAGCTGGTCCGTAGAGGTCTTGCTTGAGCGTGGCCTTGGCCTTGGGCTGCAAACGGGAGCTCCGCGAAGGTATGTGATCAAGGGTGCTGGCCGGCTGCAAATGGGGCGCGGGATAGACGCCGCGAAAGGGGCCGGTGGCAAGTAGGTGGCGCCTCCAAGTAGGGAGTTTAGAGTGGCTGAACAAGTGGGTATTAGGATCAATAGGGAAGTTGGGTACTTAGGGAAACTGGACCTAAAAGATGAGCTCGTGGGAAGGCCAAATAGGACACCTAGGGGGGGGGTTGGCCGAATGGGAGATGGTGGCTAAGTAGTGACCAGCAACTTGGGTTATCCTAGGTTCGGCTAGGTTTAGGTGGTGGCGGCAAAGGGGCTGAGCTGAAGGGAAGATGGGTGGCTAAGAGTGGAGAGGTGGTAGAGAGGGGCTTTGAGGGAGTTTGGGGTACTTACCGAATGGGGAGAAGTGGCGGCTGGAGTGGGAAAGTGGCGGGAAGGTGGCTGTCGGTTGGGGGAAGATGATGGCGTCCGGCTGGGGGTAGTGGTGGTGGACGGAAGAGGGAAGGTGGCGGAGCAGGTGGCGGCTGGTGGAGCAGGTGGAGCTGCTGGGGAGTGGTCACGGCTGGATGAGAGATGGGAGAAGGAGAGGGCCCAGCTGGATGGAAGGGTGGTTCCCACTTAGAAAACCCGCCCACAATGAGGGGGGTTTAAATAGGGGATGGGTAGGTCGGTTAGGGCTGGGCTGTGGGTAGTGGTTAGGTGGTTTAGGTAGGGTGGTATGTAGATAAGGTGGGCTGGATGGGGTTGGGCCAGATATTTTAAAACTAGGTGTTTGGATAAATCGTGGGCTAAGGGTGGTTTAGGGGTTTAGGGCTAGGTTAGGTGGTTGGGTTTTAGGGTGAGGTTTAGTGAGCTAGGTTAGGTGATTAGGCTAGGTTTAGGCTAGGATTAGGGAAATTAATCTAGGTTTAGGGAAGGATTAGGGGAGTGGGTTAGGTGATTAGGTTGGGATTAGGCCGGGATTAGGGAAGTGGGTTAGGTGATTAGGTTCAGATTAGGGGTGGATTAGGGGTTTAGGCTAGGTTTAGGCATTTTGGGTTAGGTTTAGGTGAAGGAGCTCCCTTAGCATGGCCCATAGACCTTGATCACCCCATGTTGGTGCAGCCCTAGGTTAGGTTTTAGCTAATTACAAGCTTAAACCCACTCAATTAGGCTAACCCACAAGATTAAACCCAAACTTGACACACAAGTCAAGCTTAATACAACACTCTTGATATTTTTCACCCCCACTCTCTCTCATGCCCAATATCCCACGTGAATTTCAAGTGGGCCCCACCTCCATTTATGAGAAGGTGATGTGGGCCATAGATATGGATATTGGATTGGATCTCTGGATCCAAATCCAAATCCAAGTCCACATGTGGGTTTGGATTGGAATCTGGATATATATGGTCCAAATCCAATCCAAACTGAACTCTGACTCCTTCGAGCTTGGTTCGAAACGGACGATTCGTGCGGGGCCTGACAGCATCAGTACTCCGTCTGCGTTGGGTCTTCGCCAACATGGTCGTCCGCCTCCGTTTCTGCCTTCCGGAGATGACTTCAAATGCTATTTTGATAAGAACAGGGTCTTGGACGTTCGAGATCCTGGGGTGTGAATCAGATACAAGAGTTGCTGCGCCGGGCTCGACAGGTGCTCCAGTTCCGGGCTCTTCTTGGCTCTCCTGGTCCTGTCTTGATCGGGCCAAGCCACTTCGGGGTTTCAAAACATGTTTTAAAAGGGTTTTCAAAAGCTATATTATACGTTTTTGAAAGATAAAGTTTAAAACATATATACAGGGTTTGTTTGGAAGGCTCCTGGGTTTCCAAACTCAAAAATGGCCCTTTGGGGCTGCTTGTATAAAACCAGATGGATTTTGAGAAATTCGTGGGATTTCGGGGTGTTTACACTTGGCTAACGTCCAAGGGCAACAGGTAGTGGCATTCATTAAGAAAAATATACTTACCAGATTTGGAGTCCCAAGGGATTTGGTTTCAGATAATGGCACTCCCTTTAAGAATGAAAAAGTCGAGAAATTATGTAGAACCTATGAGATTATCCAGCATTTTTCATCACCCTACTATCCCCAAGGTAACGGTCAAGCCGAAGCTACCAATAATACCCTCATAAGCATAATAGAAAAGACCTTAGAGAAGGATAGGGCATGGCATGAGAAATTAGATGAGGCTCTGTGGGCTTATAGGACATCCATTCGCACACCCACAAACACTACACCATTTGAATTAATTTATGGTACAAATGCCATATTACCCATCCATGCCAAACTGCATTCATACCATACTGCTTTAGCATTGGACCTACCTATAGAAACTCTACAAGAAGCCAGGTTGGCCGAGCTTGACCTTATTGATGAAAAAAGAATTCTTGCCATGAATCATGCATATGCATATAGGCAAAGGATAGCTAGGCACTATGAAAAACACATGAAAGCTCGAGATTTCAAGGTAGGAGACCTAGTCCTGAAAATCATCCATCATAGAGGCCCACATCCACTAGGAAAATGGCGACCCAAATGGGATGGCCCTTATGTCATAAGAGGAGCAACTTCTAATAATGCCTATTGGTTGGTTGATGCAGAAGGAAAGAATCTGGCAGATCCCATCAATGCCCAATATTTGAAAAGGTATTACATCTAAAATCCCCCTTATTTCCATTTGAAAAAAAAAAAAAATGTTTTTTTTTTTTTTTTTTTTTTTTTTTTTTTTTTTTTTTTTTTTTTTTATAGCTCTATTTTCTTGCTTTTTTTTTTTTCTGTAGTAAAATGCGCGCGTAAAAAAGAGATTCAGAGGCAAGCGTGCAGAAAGCTGTGCATAGCAACAAAAAAAAGCCACCTATGGCGGCAAAAAAGGCTCTTGCTTCTTTTCTGCTCTTTTTTTTTTTACCACGCTTTTTTTCTTTTGCCGGCATTTTTATTTTTTTTCTTTTTTTTTTGGGGTGTGTGTGTGTGTGTGTGTGTGTGTGTGCGCGTGTGTGTGCTCGTTTTTTTTTTTTGCAGGTGCCATGTTTTTTTTCATAACGTTTTTTTTTTTTTTACATATCACGCACTACCGCTGCATAACGCAGTGCGCAGCGTAAAGTTTTTTTTTTAAACCTAAAAAAAAAAAAAAAAAAAAAAAAAAAAAAAAAAAGGAAGGAAAGAAAAAGCTCAAAAGAGCAGCTTCCTTTAAAATCCCATCTAGTTGGAACCCCGGGACGCTTCAGAAGGGACCGCGGGTAATGCTTCCTCAAAAATCTTCACAGCTCATCCTTGTGGAGAAAAGGCTCGTTAGGAAAGTCCTAGAGTAAGAATAGGACCTGCTCAATTTGGATCTCATGCTGTTCCCAAGATTAGGTCTTTGTAGAGTAAGGAGGGGAGCTTTGAAATGCTATCCAAAACTTTCCATAAAACCTCTACTGAGTAGTAAGCATCAACATCTAAATGAAGGAAAATGTGAGAAATTGGAAGTATCATTTTCTAGAAGCTAATAGGAGTTTCCCTTTTGAAAAGATGATTTCCAAAACTCCAAGCATCAAAAAAGGCAATCTTAAGGAGTCATCCCATTTGAGGCAGCTACCGTTTACAGGCATGAAATCTCATAACATTTGAAACATGCATACATAAACTGGTAGTCCATAAATCCCATAACATTTGACATGTGCATACATGTACTGGTCGTCCATAGATGCATAAAAGTCAGTTTTGTCTCAGTCCCTCAAATGAAAGTCTCCTTATAGTAGTCATTTCAGGAAAAGAGACGTCAGGGAACAAAGGGGATCATATTTTCTCAAGATGTCTCTAAGGAAGGAAAGCAAATGGGTGTTATCTTCTCTGCCATCATCCAAATAAATTTGGATGATGCCAAAGAGGGGCATCTGTAGACACCCAAAATTTTCTTTTAATTCTTATCTTTTTAGGAAAGTGTCCATTTTTGGTAATTTTGGGTTTTCGAAGGAAAAAGGTACTAAACGAGTTTGTTTTGGTACCAAAATTTTATGAAAGATTCAAAATGATAAAAGAATACTTTCCTTTCTGAAAAATTCGAATTTTGACAAAATTGGAAAAAAATGACGATTTTGCCCCCGGCATGGAAAAGCTAGATTTCATTTTCTTAAAAGATCTATGACAAAAAAATATGTTGAAAGCTTGCCTTTTGAAAAGATACAGGCATTTATAAGACAATTTGACACCTATAAAGGCAAGTGGGTGCCCAAAAAGGAGAGCGGGCATCAAAAAGGGAAAGTGAGCTTCCCAAAAAGAAAAGTTCATATTCGGAAAGAAATCAGTTGCCCGAGGAAAAAGTTGATGTTATCAAAGGAAAGGAAAGATGGAAACAAGAACAATAGCTTCCGAAAAGAAAGGTTTGGTATCAAATGCATTTCGTAACATGTCCATGTTATGTTTGGTTGTCAAGGTAATTAGTGTATCGATATGCATCAGTTTGGCATTGTCATCTGTTACTTTTATGTTAAGAACAATGTTAAAGTTTTAACACTCATGAGGGAAATCTAGTGAGCATGATGGTTGGTTTTCAAAAACGTAACATGGGCTTACTTGAACGCCTTTGTAGTAAAGCATGTAACATGGATTTGCATAACTACTTTCACAGCAAATGTGCAGTTAGGTTCTCAAATTGCAAAAAGATGGAGCCACCTTTTGCAATGTTGCATAGGCACAATAGTCATCAGGCTTGCTGAGTTTGTGAATCATGGCCTTTTTAAACAGACATGGATATTACGGCAGCAGATAGCTAAACCAGCTGATAGTTGTAGTTCTTCCAATGGTGTATCATTCCCTGATAAAATTATTTCCCCCCTTTATGAAGTTACGGTACAGCTAATGGGAGCACGATCATGTTCAGCAGACAACAACATTGATGTTTAATAAGAATGACTTTCCTCCAACTTAGCTGGTATGATATTAGAGGTTATTAAAGAATTTTATGAGGAATGTTATGGACGATGTTCATCAAGTGCAACTGCGATGGCGTCTCTGAAGAAGCATATTGAATCCCTCAACTGATGCTATTACACAAGGTGCTGCATTGGGACAGTTAGCTGCTAAAGAACTAACTCAAGTTACATCTCGATTCCCATCAAACAATTTGATTGGAAAAGGAGGTAGCAGTCAAAGGTCGTTTTCAGATCGTAAAAAGTTAGCTGTGAAAATACTGAAGTTCGTTGGTGATGATTGGAAAAAATTCTTATTTGAGATTGAAATCGTGACTACCTTGGAACTTAGTTTCTTCAGTTTTTTAGTTTCACAGAAAGTAAACATCTCTTTGTTTACAACTTTGTATGTAAGGGAAGTCTGGAAAGAAACCTTCATGGTTCAACAGATAAAAGTATACTTGGTTGTTCAGAAAATCTAAAGACGTGAGATCAATCAGCTGAAGCGTGCCCCGTGGCAAGTGTTCCTCGGATATGAGAGGCCAGTCTGATCTTAAGGAAGCACTTGGCCGCAAAGAAGAGACTGAAGGAAATCTGATGTTAGAGCAGGAGTTCAGCTCTCTCAGAGAGGAGGTCTCACAAGCTGATGCTCACATCAAATCCATTGAAAAGGGATTGTCAGATTGGTACCGAGAAATTTTTTTTTTTTTTTTCACGATCTCAGGTAGCTTCTGCAAATAATGTGTGTCAGGAAGTATATCTAAATCTGAAAGATCTCAAGCAACAAGAGTATGAGAAGAACAAACCTTTTTTTTATCAGAACAGAAGGGATATTCAGATGGCTTATGAGCTGGCAAAGGAACCAGATGCAACTGAGTGAATATGCCATGGGAAGATCACGCACGAATGGAGATGGCAAAAGCTTTAGTGCTGCGTCTCAATCTATCATGCAAGCAGAAACACCATCAGGTACACAAATGGCTGCGCCAAAGAAATCATGCCATCACAAGGACAAAAACTACCTCAGCGTTGCCTACCAGACATCCTGATTTCAAGTTAAATCCAAAGCACGTCCAGGTCGAAGGTGGAACTTGTCATTTACAAGGACACGCTTCCCCGGCTCATCCCCTACACAGTCCACATTCAGAATGTTTAGCACCACCAACCATACCTGCAATTCCATGTAACTTGATGCCTGTCCTTCCACGATTGAATATCTTGTGCCTAAACTATCGCGACAAGGATGAGCTGATAAAGCAAATTCTGAATTCTGGCCTAATTCAGCAACAAGGAAAGATCGAGCCAATAAATCTTGGCAAGAAAAAAAGAAACCTCCCAAAGCTAGCAGCTCACCGACGGATTTGGAAGACACAAATCACTACCCACTTACCAAAATACAGCGATCCGTTTCAGCAAGAAACGGTGGCGATTGACTTGGTGAAGACTGGTCCATCTACAGCAGCAGGAAACAGCTCCAACTTACCTCATCCGGTTCCATGTTGATAAATTCAGCAACCGTCTACAGCAAGCAATTGCCAGAACCAGCGATACTTTCCAAAACCTCTTTTTGCAGCAATTACATGCCAAAAACGAATTTGATCAGCAAGGCAACTTGCCTTGCCCAATGCTACACCCAAGGGGCACCTTTTGGCCTATAAAAGGAGCCTGAAGGAGGCTGCAAAGGAGGGACCGAGACACAGGAACATTCAGTCCGAAAATTCAGAGAAATAGATAGAGAGAGAGGGAAAGGAAGAGAAGAAGGAGAAGAAGGAAGTCCGGCCTGGTTCTGACGTTCGACGATCGTCCGGTGAAGTTCTCCTACGTCCCCTCTCACTCACACAGGTTGGAATTCTTACACAAATTGGTTTTAATCCATGAGAACCTGAAAAAGCACAGATTCTGGAAATTTGTACATGAATCAAGGCTTTGAGCCCATGTTCTTCATTTATATCGATACAAACATGCATAATTCCTTCATGAACAAAATAAAAATCCATGTTTGTATGATTTCCATGCTTTATTAGGACTGATACAGGTTGAACTTTGTTCTAGAATCATCTTAGGAACCTTCTGAAATTTTCTGTAAAACCGGTTTCTGAAACTGTCTGTGCACATGCGTCTGATCACGGAATTTTTATTGACAAACGGATAAGCCAATTGCTTCGAAATTTTTCATGAATAATCTAGACATAACAGACGTTCTTAGATAAAATTTTGAGGAATTTTTATGAAATTTTGCCTAGCCAATTATATCCGTGAAGTTTATACAAAATTCAGATTGCGTTTTACAGAAATAGAACGTTCAGTGACAGACCTCTGTTCTTTTGCCCATATCTCTGCAGCCACTGAATGAAATTGGATGAAATTTGATTCTTTGAAAACCTAACATCCATATCTTTCTAACACAATAAATTTCATCGAAATTGGATGACTGAGCACTGAGATATTGCTGTTTTTCTGAGCTTCTGATCTACAGAAACAGGGCTGTTCTGAATTTTATAACAGTTTCTGATTCTGTATTTAATTCTCGGAAAATAAAGAACTAAATTATAAAATAAAAATATATTCTGATTCTACACATACGTGTCTCTATTCTGTAAAAGTTTTAGAATTTTTGGAGAATCATAAATATTTTTAAAAATTCAGAGAACAGGCCTCTGAAACTGAACAGGTTCAGCAAATCTAAGAATCTGAAATTTTTCAGAAATCAAGAACTTAGGCACAAATCTGAAACTTTGGAAAATCTGGTTTTTCCTTTCTCGAATTAACGGATTCAAACAAATTTCAAGCGTCTAGGCTGACCCTTGAGCGCCGGTTCAAGAAGGCCTAAGTCGAAAAGATCTCACTTGTCCACAATCGTTCTAAGAAGTCAGAAAAACATAATTTGTTAGTTTTGGTAAACTAACTGGCACGCTCGCGCAACCCGATGTAGTTCGAGGGTTTGATTTCGAATCCCAAACGATTTGAAATAAAATCACGTCTACAGTAAGAGGTCTAGGACCTCCGACACAGGTTGCCCTAGCGGCGTGTACTCCCATTTTTCAATAGGTTTTTGGAAGTTTCTCTCCCTTTTGTTTTCTGATTTTTCAAAATTTTTCGAAGTGCTCGCCAGACCTAGATCCACCCGAACATTGGCGATTTTATGGGGCTTTGCCCCTTTGTCCATCGTGGGTAGCCCATAGGTGATGGGCTTCTCCAAGCGGGTTTTGGAAATGGCACTTCCTTTCCATAAGTGATCGTATATCCCCTTTTTTAAGTTTGTTTCAAAAAAGGATGCTTTTTTTATCAACTTATGGAAAGTTGAGATTTCGTGAAGCGAGAGAAGGGTCTTTAGCTCACTTTTAAAATTATCCAGGATGAGCATGACTGCGCATCCTTCGGATATTGGCTCTCACACTTGCCCTAAAAGGGACCTCCATCGAATAATGAAGGCATGCAAGTCTTCGTTCATGCCTTGCTTTGTATCCCTTAAAGTGTTTAAAGTCGGCGTGACTTCTACGTTATGTGCAAATCTTTGCATAAAGCAGTTCGCTAACTCTTCAAAAGTTACGAACTGGCTCAAATCGTAGGAAGCCAGCCATTTGGCAGCTATGCCTTTAAGGGATAGAGGGAACCAATACACCCATTTCATCGAGTCCTTTTTCTTCTTATGGGCTCGATGCGAGAAAAGTTGCAAGTGAGACCTAGGGTCTCCCATGCCGTCATACCGATGGAAGTTCGGTATTTCATCGTCACTGTCTGTTTCATAATCTATGGGTAGGAAATCAGACAAGGCGTAACTCCTTTTCTCTTTATTTTGCCCTTTCAGCAGCTGCTGTAGGGCTTTACGGTCCTTTTGTGTGAAGGACTCGTGGTATTGGTTGCCTTCCATTGCGGAGGCCTCTTTATATTTGCGAGGTTTTTCAGTTTTTTTCTTGGCCCTTTGTTCACCATTCGATGAACATGAATCGCCTACTTCAGCCTCTTGGCTGAGAGCATCAATTTTGGCCTCGAATTCCCTTCTCAAGTCTTCTATCTCGTCTATTTTGATTTTATTTTTCAAAATCCTTCTAGAGTGAGAACTTGATGCGCATGAGCCTTGGCTCGACACTTCACTTGGGTTGGATTTTGACATGCTTTCAAGCTTTTCAAAATTCCTACGTATGAAGTACAATAAAGAAAGAGTTAAAATAACACCTTTTGGAAAATATTTTCGCAAGGTTCCTAAGATAACTCGATTTTAAAAAGACTCGAGTCCCACCGGACGTGCCAAATCCTGTAGACGCAGAAAGTTCCCGCTTCTGGTTCTTAGGCCTGAAGCGAATCTTTTTGTGTGTCTAGGTCCTATTCAAGCAAAAGGGCATGCCAGCTAGCTTACTTAAGCTAGTAAAGAGATATCTTAAATCTGACTCCTAACATGGTGACTGTGAGCAAGCAAGCTCTTTTCGTCGCAGACCTTCTTGCACCGATGCGCAAGGGTCAGTCTGTACACTTTAAAAATCGAATTTTAAAATATGAGAACCTACGAAAATGTTTGAGGTGTTCGATTCGGGTTGTTTTTGTACGATTTTCAAGTTTTATTTCACGTGGATTTGCACGTGCCTATGTCTTTCTTTTTATCCCTTTTCGAGCCAACTAGGTGTGTGTTATGAACACATGACCTAAGTGGGGCGATTTTGAGTGGGAGTATGGGGTTTGCTTTGATGCAATATGTGTCCTAACTCGTGGTATGGCGTATATGCAATGCAAACTCATGCAACTCAAAAGGGAAAACCCGAAATTGAAAGACAATGCGGAAGGGAAATGACTTGAAATGTAAATTGCAAAAGAGAAATGCAAATACCAAGACCATTCTAATACACCTAGTAAACAATCATAGATAATAATTTCAATTCATAATCATATCCATTAGGAGACAAATAAAACTATCTCTAGCATGCATCTCAGAAAGAAAATGCATCCACCTACTTAGATCCCTAATCACATCCAATTCTAATGATATCAATCCTCTCAAAATCACCTCCATTTATACCTAAACAAACATAAAATTATTATTAAATTATATAGAGGTTTAACCCAAATTGGATCATAAATAAAGACCCTAGACTCAAATTTTCTAATGCATGCATTTTAATATTAAAATTTACTCTATTACGAACTGAACGCTTCAAACCATGTTGAGAACAATGTTGGATCGACCCTAAACCTCCCAAAACACCTAGTTTGGATTGGTTGAAAACCATTTAACCTAAACCATATGTACAACCATGTCTCTTGAGAACACGGATTACCTGAATTGGCGGATTGTGAATGGCCGAAATGACACATCAAGTATGACTAACTTGACACTCCTATAGACAACCAAGTCACTGCCTTCTCCAAAAAAATTTGTTGTTTTTTGTGGCTATTTCGTCCGAAGAAGGGTATGGATGCCTTCCTTTCTTTGTGACCATTCTTTTGTCCTCAAAAGTGGCCACTACAAATGATTGGCTTCTCACCAGAATTGAGAGAAGAATAGAGGAAAATGCCCCCTTTGAACAACATATAAAAACCCATGAGATTTTCTGATGATTTCAAGGCCAATCGGGATTGGGGAAAGACCCAAGAGGCCCATCCCTCCTCTACATCTCATGCTTGATCGAGGCTCACACTACTCGCTAATGTTTCAATCAAGAAAAGAAAATGGATGGAAAGGGAAAGTCATACCTTGAAAGATACAGTGAGAACTCTCCCTTTTCTTACATTTTCCGACTGTTTCACTCACGTCCAATGGAGATTGCCTTACCTATAGACTGTCTCTACAACATTTTGTTGCATTCTTGGTGAAGCCAGGAGCACCCACCTGGTGCTCCGTGGTGATTGGGTAGGGGCGGCAGCTCCCTGCTGTGCGGGTTGGGTTTGGGTCTGGCCCTAGCTGGGCTGACCCGACCTGGATACTACACTTCGAAATGAACTCTTTCAAAGTGCTGGCAATAGATGGATTCCTTGTTTTTTTTCAAGAATTGTCGGAAATGTTGTAGACAATGATGTCTATCGTGGTATGAAGAGGTCTTTCTAGGAGAGAAAGTTGGAGGATGGTGGGATACTTCGCTAGTTTTTATTCCTAAGGACCTTAATCCGAGATATAATATCAAATAAACCATAATTTCAATACTATTCAAGAAACAATAATAAAGTAGTTACCAACCATGCATATTTAAATCAATCAAATAAAAAAAATCACTTTTACATAGTTCTATTAAGAAATATATAACCTCCTACTTGAAGATGCACTAAGATCCAATTCCCATACGTGGTCCACTCTTATCACCTTCAATCCTCCGATTTGAGTATCTAGACATTTTAAAATAATGATAATATTAAATTCTTTTTAATTACATGTCTGATGCAACAAACCAGGTCCAAATCAGACACTAATCAATCCTAATATGATCCAAATACCTAACTTGAATCTAAATAGACTTTCGTGGGACCAAATTTATACATGGATCCATTTCCAACCTGGTCTATGCATTATAGCGGGTATTTTGTGTTCATATATCTACACTAAACCTTCCCTGAACCTAAACCTGAACTAAATAGGTTCTGTATTTAGTTCTGTGCCTAACCCAGGAACTAATTTTGGACCCAACCTATTTTCTCCACAAAAATGGACCGAAAACAGAACACAACACATACTTGGCTTGAGTTTTTAGACACGATACTGTCTCAACACGGCACGACTCGACACGACATTAGCTCAACGCTGATATCGCACAATGCACCATATGAGACCTAACACACCTGCCTGATACTCCGTGCTCTAACTAGAAACAACAGATTATAGGGGGATTGCACCAATTTTCAGCATCGACCAGGACCAACGATCGTTCCCTATCATCCACTCATTCTCGCACCCTCGACCCAAGGGTTTCACCAAAAACCAAGAAGAAAATGGTAGTAGTTGCTTTTTGAGGAAATTTGATGGTTAAGGGTCATCTTCCAGGCCATTCGAGCCTGCGAAGGTTGCTGCATCGTCCTAACACCAAAGTCATCCAACCCCCTGACCCAACTCCGTTTCAACACCAAACGGTGTCGATTTCATCTGAAAACCATTAAGAACCTGTTTTGGTTCATTTTCTACAAATTGGTGAACCAAGGGATGTTTTCTGTTGTTTTGATGCCGATGATGGTTGATATCACACCCTACCACCAACTTGAAGCCTTACACACTAACCCAATGAAGAATCGATGTGCAATGGTGATTTTTCTTTGGAAATTGAAAAATGGGAGGAATTCTTAGCGGATTTCGGTGGGTCTTTCGCGATTTACTGCTCCCTCAACTACGTTTGATGCTGAGAAACCTCGAGAATGCAATGGTGAGTCCTGCCAGCTCAAAAATCACCATTAAAATGATGAAGAAAGTGGTGGGTGGTGGTTCCCACTTAATTTCATGGAAACTCTCATTATCGATTATTATCTGTGCATTGCTCAACTTGGGTTGGTCCGGGTAAGAGTTTAAATCCCAACCCGACCCACTGTTTCACAAGAAATCTGGGTTAAGTTTAAAAATTTGCTAAAATTTCATTTCTAAGTAAATTTACTCTATTCTTAAACGTATGAGAAGCTAGTCTTATCTAATTTCTGATGGATTGAAAATCGAGTTCGAATGATGAAGATATGAAGGCAACAATAACCCTCTTAGAGATACTAGAGGTCTAAGTTAACTGAGCACAACCTCTCAAAGAAAGGCCATAGCTCAGCTAATTCTAGGTGAAAGTGAAATCTTTATTCTTTCGACAAGTCACGGCATCTTCTTTCTAAAACGTTAAGAAACGTACATATCAGATTTTAGTTAAGGAAGTTATAGGAAAAACAAACTGAACTTACTTTATATTTGGGCTGAAAGGACTTGGTATTCGTTGCCATCACCGTTCGCTACGATCAATTCATATTTCAGCGTTGATCGCCAAAGAACGGTGACAGCTACGTAGATAGGATTCTAGCCTGTTTGTTCCGGCAACCCTGCGGGCCTGCTCATTCCTTTCTCGGATCTGGCCAAAACTCTTTTGCCTTCGATATCTCTCACACGCTTACCACTCAACGAGAGAAGGGGGGAAGACGTAGAAGAAGAATATGGAATGTGATGGAGGCTCTCTCTCCAATACTGTGGAAAATTTTCTCAACACAGTAGCCAACCTTCTCTAACATGACTCTCAAACAAACGCCCTTTAGATGTTGGGGCTTGTCAGAGTGGGTTTGTAGAGAAGTCACCCTTTTTGTCATGAAACCAGTAAATGATGTCTTCATTTCCATATTTTGATAGAGGAATTGTTAAGATATAGTTCTAATCCTCTATTGAGAAATTTCTTCCAAAATCAATTGTTGAATATTCCCCCTTCCTATTAGTAGCTAAGATACTATCTAAATGTCATAATTTTTTAGTTCCTTAGAGACTTGATTAATGACAACCTATATTATATTTTTTCATTCGATATTTAATTGATAACTATGACTTGTGATTTTGCTAATATCATAGGTGAATATCATGGATGTCAATTAAGTTGGATTTATAGGCATGCAATTGGGGTCAATGATAGTGGTTATCATGCGGGAGTGAATGCCTTTGTTCATTACACCATGACAAGTGTTCAACTTAAAAATTATGGAAGGTTATATTATTTATGGTCAAAATGTGATAATAGTGGTTTTAAAATATCAAAACAGGTGAAACTTCATCTTATTCGTTATGGTTTTACTCAAAACTATACTAAATGGATCTTTCATATGAGCGACAATGACCCAAGGTTATGCTAAAAAATGATATCGGGGATACGGTAAAGCATTCGCTCCACTAGAAGTACATGGAGATGCAAATTCATATGATAGGGAATGGACTAAGATTGAAGAAATGTTTGAAAATATAATGAAGATACTATGCTAAAATGTGAAAAGTACACATTATTATCTTTGTGTCCTATTTGTTTTAGATCAAATATATGCATAAAATTTTAAATAAGACTATTAGTGACTTATTAAAAGTATTTAAGTCGTGGCCTTGAAAGGTAATATGGTTCTTGAATGTTGGTATGATATTGGTAGGAAGTTGGTAATGGATTTTGGTGTGGATGCATGTAATAATTGTATCTTCTATAGAGGTAAACATGAGCATGTGCATAAGAGCCCTAATCCAACACAGAAATTGGTTAAGTGAAAGTTGGTAGATGGTATGATGTGGAAGAAGTTTCTTTCGAGATAGTCTGACACTTCCTACTAATACCAAAATAAAGTTGTTTAAATCAAGTAACACTGTAAAGTTCATGAATTAAAATGTCATTGCTTTAAGAGATGTTTTCAACAAGAGAAGTCATCCTAGAGACTTAAAATTTTTATACAACTTTCTTTGAAACCTTTTGAGAGCTCTTGGAAATTTCTGGGGAGAATGGACACTTACCTAGCTGCTTTATTCCTTTTAATAGATGGCTAATCTCTCTCAAATAATAAGGATTCCTAGTTGCAAAAGATAAGTTCCTAAGGATAATTAGGAGTTATCTTGTCCTCTAAGTTAACTGAAATTTCGCTTTCGTGTGTACAATTTTACTATAACTAGAGAAGGTTTTCAGGACATTTAATGTCCTATTGATCGTGATTCCCATAAGGCTGCGAATTATCAAAATTCATCATCATAATAAATCAACTGCATTAAAGGTCCAACATATGGGGCCGTCCCCTATAGAAAATCAGCTTGTTTTATTTCAAAATCTGCACTTTACTTGTTTAACATCAAGTCTCCAGCTTTAGATGATTTGCTTAGGTTTGAGACTTTGAAAAATTAAAAAAGCATGCCGACTTCTTAACTTTCATGAAATTTTAGAGGTAAGTTGCAGAAAGGTTTTTAGGGTCTCCAAAAAAAGTGAGGAGTTTAGAGATACTCCTTTTTGGCATCAATCAAATAACTTTGGTTGATAGCAAAGAAGTTAACACTGAAACCATGAAGTGAAGTTCGATATGTATATCTACATTTCTTATATTCTTGTGATGTCTTTAAGACAAAATTGTTATTTTAGATATTGCATGAAGCCCTATAATACGATGTAGCTCGAGGGACCTATAAAACCTCTTGAAGATAAAGTGAAAGTACCTTTGAACATGACATGAGCATGTTCACTGCATGATAACAATCCGAAACATGACGATGCTCCTTGTCTAGGAACCAAATATGTGAAGTCAAGGTATCACTATATCTCATGTAACACCTAGGCCTTGTGAGAGATAACCTAACTCGACTTGGTAGTTGTAGGAGGACATCCTAAGAAGGACTCGACCAACATGAATGACATGAAAACTTATGTCTCGTAGACTCACCCAATGCAAATAGGAGGGCTATACATGACTTCCCCGAGCGTTTGATATAAAGCGTGAGACTTAGCCCATGTAGAGGGGCTGGTGCGTGGCTCAGCCAACATAGAAAAGCATATGCTTGGCTAAACCTAAGGCAAGAGAGTGACGCAGAGGAGGGTCTACCCAGAATATGCATGTTTGTAGTGGTTTTTTTAGTTTCTTTAGGGTTTCGGCGCTGTTCCTTAGAAAAGAAAATGTTATAGCTCAGCAAGCAAAGGGGTTCACGGTATCCTTGTTTTGGTTGACTCGAGCTCACCCACGATCAAATGTAATTTTCTACTAATAGCCAACAATGAGTACCATATTTGTCAGTAAAGGGGTATTTTGTAATGAACATTCATTGGCATGTCCCACTATCGAAATCTCGAAAGTCCAGCAATTGTGTATATACAGATGTATTTATTACTTAATTGAGAATTTAAAAAAGGTAACTCAGCCAGATTTAGGTTTGTTGAAAGATAAGAACCTTTATTTGGTTCGTAACAAAATGTCGGTTATATATATATATAAAGAGGGAGCATCATTTCTTCCCCGCTCACCGCCACGACGAACCAATGTCAGTCGCTACCTTACGTCACGTGACTTCATATATTTGTCCGCTAGTGTTTTTAACCTTGCTACATCAATGCTCATCGCCATAAATATTACCATTGAATGGTGCGCGCTTCTAAAAGGACACCAGAATTATACGTTTGCTTTACTTTGTCGTTATTTTGGTCGCAGCTAGCTCGTGCATCGAGGAAATCGTGAGCAATCCCCCGTTGCACCAGTCACATAAATCAATGCGGAGAGCAGATTTTATGTTCGTCGAGATAAAAAAAACAGAAGAGTTACTGATAAAAAGCAGATGTTATCCCCGGTAAGTAAAACGAATGAGAAAAAGGCGTTTTCTTTTGGTCCAGCCGCGCAGAAGATTTATGAGGCTCTGCAGAACTCTACTGAATCTCAACCAAAATTTCCTGATTGGCCGAACAAACTTAGGCGATTAACGATAAATATATGGTCAACTATATTTACCAATTCTATGCATCAACATATTCTCTTGACAAATTGAATTTTTTAAAGTTTTCAGCAAATTGATCAATATAATGAAAAGAAAAACAATGCATTTTCCAAGAGATAAATATCGTGCAATCAAGACCGTGTCTTATTCATAATAAATCCTCTGCTGGCTTAGCGTCTACTCTATTGTTCTAACCATGTTTTGAGATACAGATCAGCAAACCATACTTATTGGGATTTAAGATATGCATCAGCGAAGTATTGTAAAAGCCGAGATTCTTTGGTATTATTAACAGTTATTTCAACCGATAGAAGTATCCTAATCGCATGTATCATATGTTTCGCTCCTCTACTGTTTGATACTGTCTTGGTAGATTGAAAGAGCGTTTTTGTTTGTGAGCTAGACGCTTGTTCTACTCCAGTCCTACACACTTCTATCAGCATGGTAGAGAAAAACAAGCTATTTTATTCGTACGATCGTATTTTAGACAGCTGGTTTCTGCGTTTCGGTCCATGGTTACTGGAGGTATCCTTTTATTGTTATTTGCAATGATTTTTTATCATTTAGTATTTACGTTATGCATCTGGTACACTAATTTTTTTCAATAGCAGATGATGCTTTTAATGTTGAATCTTGTTTGATGAATACCTTTTTGTTGACATGTTATAAAAATTTTATTTTCTAAAAGAAAGTACCTCCAGTATATTGCCCTATGTATTTTAAATCACCCTCGAATACATTAAACAGTACCTAATCCTCAGTGCACTGTTTCTTTCACTCTCGGATCATGAAATGGTCGATCTCAGTCTAAACCCATTACGTACAATTTCGTTTGTCCTCAAACACAAAAAAGAAGAAGATATTTTGTCAGCTTAAACTGTAGCACGGAGGTAATGTGAACATCATATTTTTGTCACAATTGAACCAAAAAATATATATTTCATACAATTCTAAAGGTGCACTAACATAGCTCAATCACCGCCGTCCACCCATGGTGGATGGACGTACGGTACGGGAAACACATGACGTTTCATCTTAAGGGTGTTGTTGAACAGCAACAGCAACGGCTGCTCCGCAAGAGGACGAGAGAGCACGACGAATCTTTCTTTAGTTAGGATTTGCTGTCTGAGAAAACTGATGCATATTATTATGATCATACCTATGGCCATCATCATCATGGTGGGGGTGGTTAAAAAGCATGATGGCCTGACGCTGTGGAGCCCCCCAAAGACTGAAAAAAGAGAGAGGATCCATCCCCACCGGTCGTTCATCATTATCGTCTGTAATAATAATTCAGTAACAATAATGACAAACAATAGTAAACACTATCGTGCAGTGAGATATTGCCAGGATGCCTTTGTACTTGACAAGAGAAGGGCCAGGTTAAGTGGAGGGATGAGGGTCTGGGCCTAATGCAGAACGGCTGGTCAAAGAAACGAAGGCTGAGGTAGGTAGAGCGAATCCATGACTCTATGAGTGAGTTTTTCATTTTTTGACTTTTTTCTCCTGTGAGGAGTGTGATCATTAGATGGTAAAGTTCGGAAAGTTGGTAGACATTAAAAGGAACCCTTGGTCATCATCATCAAAACTTAGGAAAACAGTACCGCCTGTTTTTCGAGAACCTCTGTGGCATCAATTCTAAGGGCTACTTCCTTTCGAGCTGCATCGGAGTCCGTGTATGGGTAGTAGCTCAAATCCCTCTTTCCTTCGGGGTGTTTATACGCAAGCAACAGAAATTTAACGCAGGGTGCAGCGCCATTAATGGTGCATCCCTTATTGAACGCGAGCCAAAAGACATTGGACCCCGAAGAGCTTAAACATTAAACTGGGCCATAGTAGTTTTTGTTTAATTCATGCTCATAACATGTAAATATATATATATATATAAAGAGAGATAGAGTGATAGTGGTTCATGCTAAATGTATGTTCATGCTCAATCTACTATTTGATCACCATGATCAGCGGAGATTTGATTTGTATATTAAAAGTAAAAGTATACCTCTTTTTTCATTTCAAATCTTTATTGTTGTAAAAGTGAAGTATACATCCCTTTTTCATTTCAAATCTTCATTGTTGCGATCTTGAGAAGATTAATCATGAATTGAGCATATACCCTTCTCTCTCCATATATACAAAGAAAGAGAGAAGTAGAGATAGAAAGAAGGAAGTGCTGCGCTCGTCTTGGATGACATACTTATGTGACCATTGTATCAATGGTCAGGGAAAAATAAAAAGTTTTTAGAGTAAAAGAATTGCTTTTGCTTTTTTCTTTCGCAAGTCTCAACAATTCATCGTTGTTCATTGAACAGTCACGATTAAGGATATATATATATATATATATATATAGAGAGAGAGAGAGAGAGAGAGAGAGAGAGAGTACTGCTCTTTCTAGTGAAACTTTCATGAGCCCACCGATGCAGGGATCCCGTCTCAGTTGCTTTTTCCTTTTACGGCATGACATTAATAACAGGATTATACAAAAGTATAGGGTACCTGATGATGATCAATGGTCAAAGGTAAGAAACACAAAGTTAAAACTTTGTCCCCAGTATTTTATCACATGAAGGAAATAAATATGATAACTGTTTGATGGTTTATATTCAACTTTCTTTACAACAGTAAATGTTCATTGATTTATCGTGCGGGTAATGAAATAGAGAGCTTACTCTGTGCATATAAAAGAGCAGTCATCTGGTTTATCCGTTTCTTTTTACGAGTGCATAACAGTTGTAGCACAGATACAGTCTCCCTTTTAGAGAGAGAGAGAGAGAGTCACCAGTTTATTTGAGTGGTCACAAAAGGGGTGAGAGAGGAGGCCGTTGGAAACCGGAGGAACAGAGTAAGACCGAGGATATGACATCAAAAACAAGTTAAAAGCATGATGAATAATGTAGAACTGTGGGTTGTTCATGTATAAGAAGGGGTCCTAGAGAGCTGCTAAGTTGAAACGAGGGGATGAATTGTTCAGAAGATTGATGGAGGAAAGCCTCGCAAATTGTACGCCATTAGCTGTTACTCATCTGCTTCAGCACACTTTGAGAAGTCTCTGTGTTCGTGAAAACTCCCAGTGGGTGTATGCTGTCTTTTGGAGGATCCTTCCGAGAAACTATCCACCACCGAAGTGGGCAAAGTTTTTTTATAGGATGGAAGCTTTCCTTTTCCTATAGCATCTCTTTTATTTGTTAGGCAACTTATAATCATTATGCAGGTGGGATCTTCAAGGAGGACCCTACGACAGAACCAGAGGCAACAGAAGGCATTGGTATTAATACCATCCCTTGCGTGCATTAAAGAAGTTCTTTATTATTATTTATAGATTAATATGATGACTGATTTTAATTGTCACATCTTGTTAGGATACTTGCTTGGGAAGATGGATTTTGCAATTTTGCTGCATCTACTACCACTGCCCCTCGATTTGGAGGGTTTATGAACATATCTGTAAACAACACCTCTGAACTACAACGAACCAACGGCCTTCAACCTGAGCTATTCTTCAAGATGTCACATGAGATATATAATTACGACGAAGGGTAGGTTTGCTTTTTTCTTTTAAAGTTAATTGGAGAGATGAATTGTTAGAAATTCAGGTGAAATTGTTTTCATGATTTTTGTGCAGTTTGATAGGGAAGGTTGCTGCAGATCATGGTCACAAATATATTTTCAAAGAGCCAAATGAACTCAATATCTTATCAGAATGGCAAAACACTGCGGATTCTGCAAGTTTTTTCATGGGAAATGTGTTTATCTAGCAAGTACTTTAGTTTCACTAAGTCTGTATTACCAGATGAAGTATTGACGTTTAAAATTGTTTTCAGCATCCAAGGACATGGGAAGCTCAGTTCCAGTCCGGTATACAGGTGAAGATAGCTATCAAACGCTCCCAACTAACTTCAGAATATGTGTGAACTCTCTCTCTTTTTTTGCAGACAATTGCACTGATTGCCGTTAGGGAAGGAGTGCTTCAACTAGGAGCACTAAACGAGGTTCCAACATCTCTCTCTCTCTCTCTCTCTCTCTCTCTCTCTCTCTCTCTCTCTCTCTCTCTCTCTCTCTCTCTCACACACACACACACACACACACACAAACACACGCACACACACGAGATACATTATGATAAGAATAACGAATAGCTCAATTAAGGGAAACAAACAAGTTTACAGTGTATGAATGCTCCGACATTAAGTACTCATTAACTATACAGAATTGTTGTCGCGATCCTTCTAAAAGGATATCAAACACAGATACTTGTGCATTAGCAATGTCACATCTATATGACATTAATCAGTATAAACATGTGTTTATTTCCCATAATTTTTGTTCTTTTACAATAGTATACAAACGGATCCAGTAAAAAAAAGTGGATTATTCGTATCGTGTAAGCATTATCCGTTTCAATAAATGCATCACATGTTCATTAGCTCATCAGGGAAGCCATGGACTATAGGTTATGGAAGATATGAACTACATCTTGATGTTAAGGAGGAAGTTTAATTACATTGGGAGCATTCCTGGAGTCCTGCTGCCACATCCTTCGTCCTCCGGCTTGCCAATCAAAAGTGAAGGTTGTTCTTTCAGACAAGAGAACAGTCGGCCATTACAAGCTAACCCCTGCATGGTACCCACGACGAGTCATGCATCTGAATCAGCAGACTATCTCATTCCTGGTACCCAAGTTCCTCAACTAAAGATTACACCTTCAATGACGAGTCTGGAGGCTCTGCTGTCTAAGCTTCCTTCGGTCGAGCCGGTTTCATCTACAGCGGCAGCATCTCTTAGTGGGGCCTCCCCACAGTATATGTCACCCTTACCAATAGGAAAAGCAAAGGTGGAAGATCATCGATTTTAGCCATCCAAGTTTGCTAAATGTTAGGGGGGAAGCAGCAGCTCTATGTGTTCATTCCCCCAAGAATGATTTAGATGAGCTTATGGTTATGAAGGCTTTGACTCTAGACCTGTAAATGGACGACCAAACTTCCCATTATCAATGTCTATTCTAGCTAGTTTAAGATGTGCATGCTTGTGTATTTTTGTGTCTTCTTGTGCCTACACGCGTGCATATCTGAGAGAGAGAGATGGCCATATCTTATTTTTAGAAACTAACTAATTAATTAGGATGGCCATATTATCTCTAATGTCTTGGCAGTGGGATATCCATCCAGTTATTGCAAAACCGTAGCCTAGATTCCATTAAAGGGCAAGCAATTGTATATTCTGATCTAATAGACCCTTATGTAGTAAATCGATGCACTAAAACGTGACTCTTTCCTCAGTTCCTCGCTTTTTGAACCAAATTCTTTCGAAAGCCATACTTGAGCAGGATCTGCTTTCGCGATTGTACAACTGTTCCCTAACTTCTTTTTCACCGGTTTATGATTGGGATCTAAGGAACTAAAAAGAGCACATGATGAGTCAATATGTTTTAGTAGTAAGATTGCCAAGTTTGCTTTTATATTGGCTTTTCTATTCGTAGCTAATGATTATTTTGTCACCCTTGTTGACTAGAGTGACAATACAATTTGAATGCTAATTCCTATGTTGAAATAGAATATGATGAGAGTGCACTAAGGAACTCTAACCCTCATTTTCAAGAGGATGGGATATGGTCTTTCTTCATCCAAAGTGGTTACATCATCCTTCATTAGCACCTCAACAACTCGAAGAGGACATCACCGATGATGAAGCGTATTGGATTGGACATGGCTCTATCCCCAGGCTCCTTGTCAATTTGCAACTATTTGAATTAGAACTAGGAGTACTTTCTGCAGGGTTCCATAAGTGTCGGTATCTGATGGATCCCTGATAGTGAGGTTGTGGTGCCTCTTGATAATGAAGATAAGGCCTCTATCTCTCAAGAAACCCCTCAAACCTATCGAATAGTAGATTGGTCAGACAAAAGAATGGGTCTAAATAGCTCTTGTTCATTATTGATACACCACTCTTTTTTCAATGAAGAGTGTTTTGCCTCAACTCATACAAGTAAGATCGGTATGCTGCTTTGTCCTTACTACTTCGACTTGACAACCTTTGAGAGCCATCTAATGGTGTAGAATGGCAATGAGGTCATCTTTAGCTGTGGCAGACAACCAAGAATGGGTTTGCATCAGTTTCGAGCTACTTATCTGTAAGTATGAGGCAACCTTTTTAATAACATGTATTATAGTGTGAAATTTGATGCATTGGTTTATGTCATGCCAGGTAAGATTGTGTAATTTGCAGTATCGCAGTATTTTCTTAAGCTCATCTTGGAAGGTTATCGAGTGGCCCTCAGAAAGGTGAATTTGCTAATCTTTTAGGAGCAAGTCAAAAGTTTGATAAGCTTTTGATGTATCAAACAACTCCGACTCATTCTCATTGACTTCTTTCACTTTTCCTTTAGGGGACTGAAAATCATTAGAGACATTCCTTGAGTTAATCCAGTTACTATAATTTCAACCAAGGTAGACTCTTCATCGGTCTCATGCATCATATTCTCTATATAGGAGACCAGAGACACAGGAGATTAAAGCCTAGCGATAGGTCTTTTATGGTCCTTCTTGCTTGTCAAGTAATGTATCAAGAGTATTCAAAATATACTCTACCTTCGCAACTTGATTAGCTACTTGACTAAAGTAGGGTAGAAATGACTTGTGAACTCTTTCTTGGTCTCCGACTGCAAATAGTTTCATAAGAAGGTCACGTATTGGGCTTTAATAAACCACATCTAGTAGCAAGTGAACAACTCGTGAATCTTATTGAAGAAGACATTGATAATTTCTCCAATTTTCTATAAGAAGTTGATTAAGTCTGTGGGAGGCGATTGTGGGCGGATTTTATTGTATCCATCCCTGAACACAATGGTGGTTGAACGTTTAAATAGATCACTCCTAATGTGTATCTCCATAATTAAGCAAAGAAGCTAGAAGCTAAAGATTCATGGGATAGATAGCACGACTTTCAAATGGAACCTCAAAAATTGATGACCTCTGTGAATGATGGAAAGCTAAACAACTTGAGACGGGAACAAATTACCGAAAATATCAGGCCCAGCTCCCACTTAGTCACGGTAAAGTTTTAGCGGTCTACGTGTGAAATCAATCGAAGACTGTGGTGGAACTTTCCATCTCCCTAATCGGTACCAGCAGCATCGTCAATTTGTTTTCGTCAGTACGATAGAAGTAAAACGGTCCTTTTGTCCGCAAAGTTCCTTGGCTTACAATAAAAGGTTGAACGAAAAGCTTTTCATGAAAACTTGGCATGACTTAATGACCCATGGGGCAGTTGTCTCTCTCTTAAATTTTCTTTGGTAGCACAAGCTTTGATTAGCACAAGCTTTGATTGGGAAGACGAATCCAAGTATTGACAACGCTCATGCGAAGACAAAAAACAACCCACTTTTTCGGAAGTCGCCTATCTCTTAAATTTTCACACAAAAAACAACCCACTTTTTCTTCCCTGTTTATTGCTCGAGTGCTTCGGAGACACCACCTTATGTCATTTATAACTTGGAGAAAGAGCTTGTAAGACAAGCTACAAAACTCAAAGATTAAGGCCATCGCTGCATGGAGCTCCATATGCGGGGTTTTTGCTTTATTCACGGACAGGATGGCCACAAGAATCAAACCCACGCGGCAGAGATGGCGGCAGAGTTACGAACAACCCTGAGGAATACATTCACGGGCGCTTGCATGCAAGAGTTCGCGAGGCAGCTTCAGATTTGCCTGTCTTCACAATGCATCAATTTTTTTTTCTTTTGGTTATAAGGAGGCCGAAGCCTAATGACACACCCACACATGCATTATTCACTGGGAATGGAACTCCCCAGAAGAAGCAACAACGCTAGAGCGCTACGCCATTAAGCTAACCCTCAGGGTGCCAATACACCAATTTTTACAAAAGCAATATTTCAGTGATGGATGTGACTGATGGCCTTGCATTAACCAAATAACGAAACACAATAACGTCTGTTGACAATCTTTTTGTCGTCAAACTTTTTTAGGGCAGCCTGGAGCCATTCAAACAATTTTCTGTATTTCATTACTGGATGTGGTGAAACAATTAAAGTTCCCGAATCTAATAGGTGGGTTGGGCATGCAACCCTCTTTCTGTTAGTTGTCAAAGAAACAATAGATGTTATGAAAATAATAAAGTTTCACAAACAATGAACTTCAAGTCTAAGGGAATATAACATTCCAAAAAAAATTACGTTAGGGTGGAGACGACGGCAACCAATTTTTCCAGAGACGTTGAGGAAACACTCTGAAATCCTTCCTATTCCTGTATGGAATGGATGCAACGAAGCTCTCCAATGGTTTGTTAAAGAATAGAAAGGAGTAGGGCACAACATGGCAGTAAAGAAATTTCAAGATGAGCCTGCATTGAGGTTAAAAACATAAAATCGAAAGGAACAACAAAAAAGGATCTACCTCAAACGACTGACAAGATTATGTAGCATGGTTATGAAATTTGGGTAAGAACAATAGCATGGTGTCAGGTTAAACTACCTGGAAAAGAGGTTGATGTAAACAAAGACATAACTACACAAGATAATCAGTTTTGAGAGAGAGAATGTCGTAAAAGTAGCACCAAAATCTCATCAATCATGTCCACAAATACAAATACAAATGATCTCACAAGATCTCCAACAATGTAAGTCACCAAACACTTTGTGTAAAAGACAAACAAAATAAGTATAATAACAAACAAGTAAAAAAGGCTCTAATTATTCATTTCACATCCTCTATTTATAAAGGTTTATTACAAGTGAGAAGAGAGTGAGAGAGAGACTAATGGGAGAATATACTCCCAACAACTATACGATGACCGGCTCTCTCAGGGCCAATACAAGGGAGCCCACGCCAGGGACATGTTGGGCCCTAATGGCCCTGCTCTATTACAAGTTAACAACCCCTCCCAAACTTGTGATGTATATACCGAAAGTTTGTCTGACAAAAACATAAATCTAATAGTTGACAAAACTTTGTAAAGAAATATGCTAATTATAGTTCTGAATGAACATAACATCAGGTCAGTGTTTTCTTCATGCATTCCTCCCGAATATAGTAGAAGTCCATCTCAATATGCTTGGTTCGTTCATAGAAAGTATTATTTGAAGAGAGTGAAATCCTCTAAATTTTTTTTATTTATAGTTCTCAGTTTGGTCTACATCACCTCCAACATGCTCACATTCTTGTGATATGTCAAACCTGAATTGTTAATAATATCACTAGCAAACTTTGTTTCTGACATAAAATAACATTTGTTATTACGGGTTACTTCTATCTCCAAGAAGTAACTAAGTAGACCCAAATCTTTCATTTCAAATTATTCATGAAGATCTGTTTTGATTTATAATATATGATTTTCCTCACTTCGAGTGATTATCATATCATCTACATATATAAGAAAAATGACAATACATGCATCAGTTTTTCTTACAAATAAGACAATGTCAGTATAACAAGAACGAAAATCCCGTGCATGTATAAAATTTTCAAATCGATCAAATTCAGCCTTAGGTGCTTGTTTGAGTCCATACAAAACCTTTTTTAGTTTAAGAACATAATTGCTTCGAGCATTGAATCCTACAGGAGGAACCATATAAATATCTTCATTAAAACTACCATTCAAAAAAGCAATTTTAACATTTAATTTGTATATATATATATATATATCCCATTCTTTAATCACACAAATAGAGATCAATATACGAACAATAGTAATACAAATAAGAAGAGCAAAAGTTTCCTCATAATCAATCACATATTGTTGAGAATATCCCTTAGTTATAAGTCTACAACCAATAATTTTCTTTTCTTTGGGTTTCGGAATAATGTCCTAAGTATTATTCCTTTGTAGAGCTTCTAACTCATCATTCATAACTTTTCTCCATTCTAAGTTATTTTTTGTTTGGTCACAATGATTTGGTTTAAGGATACTCGATATGATTGCTATATGGTTTCTATGTTGAGGTTGAAATATTTTATAAGACACAAATCTTTGAGGAGCTTTTATGATTCTTTTGCTAGGAGGATTATCATTTTCTCTATTCCTCCTTATATAATGATGTTCAAAAAGTCTTATGATTTCTTCTCTAGTTTCAGAATTTATATGTTCATACTCTAGTTGAATCATATTTTCCACTTGTATTCCTCATTCTCATCTAACTTTTCATCCATGATTTCATCCAAAAATGTATAACTATCGTGGGTGCTTTGTAACTCATCTTCATAATAACATTCATCTTCAATGAATTTGTTATCTCTAGACACATAAAGTTTATCTCTTTTGGATTGTAGTATTTATATCCCTTTTATCAATAATATCATACCCAAGAAAGACACATTTAATAGCTTTGGGACCTAACTTATCAATCTTATCCATATAAAAATAACACTTACGTCCAAAAACTTTCAACCGATCATAACTAGGTTTATTTGAATACAACTTTTCAACGGGAGAACAATTTTCTAGTTTGGTGGTTCACATCCTATTTATCAAATATACGGAAGTTAAAACAGCTTTGGCCTACAAGTATTTGAAAACTTTACTTCCTAACAATAAAGTTCTAGTAGTTTGAATAATATGTTTATATTTTCTTTCGGATAAACCATTTTGTTGGGGAGTTATGTACAAGATTTTTTATGCCAAATTTCATATTCTTTAAGATAGTTTTTGAAGTAATTTAATAGATATTCACCACCGGAGTCAGTTCTTAAGATTTTGATATTAGTTTCAAATTGAGTCTTGATCATATTGTGAAAGATCAAACTTTTTTTAAAAACTTTTGATTTGTGTTCAAAAAATATATCCAAGTGTATCGAGTAAAATCATCTACAAAAATAACATAATAGGTCACTCCTCATTTTGAGGTTATGAGAGCGAGTACCCAAACATTGGAGTGCACTAATTCAAAAGCTTTTTTTTGTGACAAAGGTTCTTTCACCAAATGATGCATATGTATTTTGTCGAAAATACAATCTTTGTAAATAAAATCATTCTTTTCATTAATCTTTATCCATGAATAATTATTCATTTTACTTACATCAAGATACCCTAATCTTTTATGCCAAAGCCCAAAGTCATTATACGTAATCTCGTATGTTTTAAAATTTGGCATAACTAAGTTATCCATGGTGTAGAGACCACCTTCTCTATGTCCTTGCCCAATCACTTTCTTCGATAGATGATTATGCACCATACATCCATTTGGTTATAAGGTAACAATGCAACCATTATTACAAATTTTAAAAATAAAAGAATATTAAGATTTAGTTTTAGTATAAAACATACTTGAGGTATTTTAAAAGAATTATTTTATAGATTACTAATTTCTTTAACATCAAGTTTAGTTCTATCGATCGTAAACATTTGTTCTAACTTATATGCATTTGTTTAACAATTTATATTCATTTGCCATATGAAAAGAAGTACGAGAATCTAAAAACCATGGACTACCTTGATTTTTGGAAGAAGATGACAATACCGACCCAAAAATTCTTGCCTTTTTTTAATATTTCTTCAATATAAGCCTTGATTTTTTATGGTAGTACTTTCTCATTATTGTCAATGGCAGCCACATGAGAAAACCTCATCAATCAACAAGAGAGGACAAGTAGTTTTGATATGTCCACCATCCTTGCAATAATGGCAAATTGTACTCTTCTTTGGCCAAAGTGCGACATTACCCTTGAATTGCCCGTTTACTTCATAATTTTTGACGTGTGGAGGCTTATATGTCTTCAAATAATTTTTAGGTCTAGATTTAGTAAGAACCGATATTTTGTTGTCTCTCACGTTTCTCAATCTAATCTCTTTTATAACTAAATTGAACAAGATCTCATAGCTTTTGGGTCTAAGTTTTCTATATATCAAATTTGATTTTATATTCTCAAATTCATCTCGTAATCTCATATAAACAAGAAGTATTAGTTGTCAAGGTATTCTTTAAATTCATCTATACTTTGAATTTTTTTGAATTTATTAAAAGTTGTAAGTTGGTTCCAAAGATCAGAAACCTCATTGTGATAATCTGTAATGCTTATGGAACCTTGTTTGAGCATTATCATCTTCTCCATCAAATTTATTTAGAAGATAAAATCATCTTGAAAATGGGTTTTCCTAAGGCATTCCCAAGTTTCAAAGGCATTATCAAACATGATAATTCTATTTCAAAGTTTTGCATCTATATTTTTGCCAATAATTCATATGATTTTGGTATTATACTTTTCTCATTTTATTGACTCTCGCTTAAAATTCTAAGAGAAAGAGGAATCACTTGGCTCACAAGACTATTTAATGAAATATGGAAAAGCGAAAGATGCCCAAGGAATTGAGAGCGAGTACACTTATACCCATATATAAGAACAAAAGAGACATTCAGAATTGTGCGAATTATCGATGTATCAAGTTAATGAGCCATACTATGAAATTGTGAGAAAGAATTATCGAACATAGGTTAAGACAAGTATCAAGTACAACAGAGAACCAATTTGGATTCATACCAGGCACATCTATTGTTGAAGCGATTCACCTTTTGAGACATCTTATGAAACATTTTAGAGCAAAAAAGAAAGACCTTCACTTGATATTTATTGATCTAAAAACAGCTTAAGATAGAGTACCGAGGGAGGTTCTTTCGAGAACCTTTAAAAAAAGAGGTATTCCATTGACATACATTAACCTTATAAGAGACATATATGATGGTGCAAAAATATGTGTGAGGACTCGTGAAGGAATGACGACTTTTTTGAAGTTAATATTGGGTTACATCAAGGATCAACTTTAAGTCCATACTTATTTATAATGGTGATTGATGAGTTAACAAAACACATTCAAGATGAAGAACCTTGATGTATGTTATTAGCAGATGACATTGTGTTAGTGGAGGAGTCTAAGGAAAAAGTTACTAGAAAATTGGAACTATGGAGAGAAACATTAGAAAGCAAAGGCCTCCGACTTAGTAGAACAAAGACAGAATATATGGAATGTAAGTTTGATCATTTGGTTACTTCAGATGACATAGAAATTAAAATTGGCACACATTGCATCTCCCAAAAGGAAAGTTTTAAATACTTAGGGTCAATTTTTTAGAGTGATATGGAAGAATTTATGGAGATGTTACGCATAGAATTAATGCTGACTGATTAAAATGGATAGGAGCATCAGGTATTCTTTGCGATAAGAAGATACCATTAAAGTTAAAAGGTAAATATTATAGAGCAAGACCTATCATGTTTTATGGTTCTGAGTGTTGGACAGTTAATCATCAACATGTACAAAAGATGTCTGTGACAGAAATGAAGATATTGAGATGGATGAGTCATACAAGAAAAGACGGTATACATAATGAAGTTATTAGAAACAAATTAGGAGTGGCACCAATAGAGGATAAAATGAGAGAATATCGTTTAAGATGGTTTGGACATATAAAAAGAAGATCAGAAGCAGAACCTGTAACAAGGTACGAAAAACTAAATTTGGAAAGTATTAAAAGAGGTAGAGGATGACCACAAAAATATTGGAAAGAAACAATAAAGAATGATCTAGATTATTGTGAGTTAACTACTAATATTGCACATGGTAGGGCTATGTGGAAACAAAGAATCCATGTAGCCAACCCTAGCTAGTATGGGAAAAGAATTAGTTGTTGTTGTTCGCTTAAAATTCTCTAATGTCTTGAGAAATTCATCTCTATCGAGCCGTTTTTCTATCCATTTAAACTCTTTTATCATACCATCAATTAGTCCCAATAATTTTTAGAGATAAAATATTTTTTCTTGGTAGATGCCCAACTTGGATAAGAGTTGAAAACTAATAAACAATGAAATGTCTCACTTTTTTTTTCTCAATAATAAAAAAAATATAAAGAATGCCTTGATTTTCTCAATTTGGTCAAACAATGACCAAATTTGACAATCTTCTCACAATTGGCACGAATCTCAATGTTGCTCTAAATTAATCATTTTGGCTCTGATACCATGTAAAAATAGCACCAAAATCTCGCGAGTGATGTCCACAAACACAAATACAAATGATCTCGCAAGATCTCCAATAAGTTAAATCACCAAACACGTGAACAAGATAAACCAAATAAGTATAATACCAAGCAAGTCGAGTGAGTACAAAAAGCTATAATTATTCATTTCATACCATCCTCTATTTATAAGCTAATGGCAATAGTAATGGGAGTACTAGCTGTTGGGTGATGACTCGCCCCTTGAGGGTCAGTCCAAGGGGGCCCGTGCCAGGAGCCGACTGGGCCCTAATGGCCCAACTCTATTACAAGTTAACAAATGTGACCGGTCCAGTTCAACCAACAAGATGTCAATCATAAAAAATATTGTTAAACATTGTTTACTTGACCTATTATGAGGTATCTTTTCTTGGAAGCTAACATCCTTGGAACAAAGAATGGTATAAAAAGTGACTAATATTGAATCCAAGACCATGAAGTGTTATAGAACATTACAGTACTAGTAAGCAAATAATCAGCTCTATCACTGACAAAACCAACCTGAACCACAACAATTTAAAGAAATCAGTCGCTTCTTTTATACACAAATATACAACACATAGCATACCTCTAAATCGTTGTAGTTTCCCCCACATGATAGTACCATTAAATGCTTTCCAACAGTTTCTTTACCATTAATAATGCACTTCCCATCTAGTAACTTGCTAAAATTTTGGTTCTTGTCAAACTACAGAATGTGCCCCTGTGCACCTAGTTGAAGGTACAAGCATATCTATTAGTTACTAACCCAGTTGAAGGTACAAGCATATCTATTCGTTACTAACCTAGTTGAAGGTTCAAGCATATCTATTCGTTACTAAAACAGTTAATATTCTGCTAGCCATTTTTCAAGATCGCTTCCTCCCCCGTCTAGTATGGGAAAAGGCTTAGTTGTTGTTGCTTCCTCCCCATCCACGACCAGAATATAATTTTGTCAGATGAGCCTTTCGCACCTACACAATTTCACAAGAATGACTATCCCAAAGAAAATTCAAGTTTTATTCCTACATGCTAACATAAATATTACAACTGAGGTTTCTAAAAGAGATGCCAGTTCTCTAAGATCCAAATTCAGACATGGCCAAATGCTAGTAAATAATGTTTCACAAGGATATCATGCAACCAGACAAATTTATGGCACCCGGTCTCTGAAAGTAACTGATTCTATACATGGATCTCCACCACAATTTGGATAGTGTAGGGACGGATACCATAGATATTAACAACATTTGCATTCTCTAGGGATGGTAATCCATGGAAAAATTGTAGTCATTCGATCAGTTGTGATCCACGTTTTCTGGACCAAAAAGATCCATTCGGTATTAGAAATCCAACACTGAGTTCTAAGTTCTACCTTAGCCAAAAGGCCGATAAAGGTATGACACTGAGTTGTACCTTATGGGGAAATTCTTCTCCAAATTTATAACAAACTGTGTTTAAGGTGTCAAAGCTACTTCCACACATTGCAGGCTTTAATGAGTGATACACCACCATGCCCTTTTATTGCCATAACTTTCACGGCATTCACAAGTTATCATCAATATTTCAAAAACGCATGTAACATGCTAGATTTGCATCTAAACTAAACAAATGGTTGCAATCAACTTAGAAATCTCATAAATTTGCAAAGAAATACTGAGCAGTTAACCGAGTTCCATAGTATCAACATATTTAAAGCCTTTCAGAAAGAAAAACTTGGCATGCTGTATCAACATCATAGTTTAGAATAATAGTAGATGATTACCTCTTGTATGATTTTCTGCTGTATCAGCATCAATATAATAATGAAGTCTATGTATTTTCACGCATGCATCAAAGTTATGAGAGATTTCATATATATCCGTGTAACTTATGGAAAATATATGGATCACGGCCTGGAATGCAAACTTACTGTGTTGCCTAACACTTCAAGTATTGACAGATCACTGTTTCTGTGGCCTTTGACTTGCCTTTCACCTTGAAAATGACAAGTTCATCTGATCGTGCTAGCATAAGTAAAAGCTATGGAATGACATTTCATGATAGCAAAAGGACAAATGTGTCATGTAATTCAAAGGCAACTAGCCTTGCAATAAATTGAAATGGAACTTGACTAAACAAAATTCTTTGCATTCCATATGGGCATCCATACATGAATCAAAAATTTACCCAAAAAGTCAAATTCATGAATCCTCTGAAGGGAAAAGAAAAAATGCTTCCTTACAAATTGAACACCATGAAAGGAGGAGTCTTCCACATTACAAGTAATGTACATTAGTTACATAGCAAAGGTGCAAGGAGAAATATTAACATGTATATTGTGTATGACAGATCAAGCCTCATTTATTTAAGCGATGGCCAAGATTTCAATGAAAATTAAGAAAGAGAACAGACAAGGACCACAAGATTAATCGACATTCGAATTCTTGAAATGAAATTATCATTGTCATAGTAATCAAATGCACAGCTTCAAGAAAATCACCAAGTCAAGACTCCTATATGTTAAGATAAAGCTCATGCACACATTCAGTAGTGACATCCTTCTGCGTGTGCAACAAAAGAAGACCTATCACATGGGTGCTAAAACTGATGCCAGACAAGATAAATCCGAAAAAACCAAGGATGCTGGGAGATGGTGGTGTGCGTGTGTACGTTTTTGTGTTTATTGTTTCTGTGTATACGTATTATATATGTATACAAATATGGTCATACATAATAGATTATTACACATAATATATGTGGTAAACAATGTGTCACATATTTCAATAATAGCCCCTTATCCTTCCACCTAACTTTGTCCATTTCTTTTTTTTTCTTATTTTACAGTAAAAATTCTTTTTTATACGTTTTACCTTTTGTGAAAGCTATGCACATGCATATGAAAAGTATTATCCCAATTAATGAAGGAATAGGTTTCATGCTTTTAATGAATTGCTTGCTAGTAAGTTGGATCTCAACTTGTGGAGGAACAATTTGCTAATGGGACAGATTCCATCCATTACATTTATATGGAACTTCTAGTGCTAGGACCCTCAAAGGAATCATTTTGCCATGTTCAACACCGTATGAAGATGAGATGTTGCTCCGGTATCTTAATAGACATGTGCCTATATTTGGTTTAAGACCTTGACAGACTCGAGTGTGCCTATATTGAAAGTAATATGTATTTTTCCGAAAGGACCATTTAGTAGGAAACACCAAAATGCTTGTAAAGTACCAGAGGCCCATGAAATGGCAAGATCACATGCTATGATGTCAAAGAATCCATGTAGGAGACCCCACTTAGTGTGGGATAAGACTTGGTTGTTGTTGTTCTCTTTACAAGATGGGTCTTGATCTATTATCCATGATTGACATAATATTTTATATAAAAAATTGCAGACTTATTGATCGGCCCCTTCATCCCTTCAATGCATCTTGCTCTTGCATGAGGAGGCAGTTTTTGCGTTTTTCTCGGGTAATACCACTGTGTTTGGCTTGATTTTAGTGTTCGGGCTTGACTTTTGCCATGTTTGGTTTGATTTTCAATGTCCTTGGAGGTATATTTTGCTGCTTGAAGTATTTGACGTAGTTTCTTTTTAAGATGGCCAGTAACTAATCATTATCTAGTCATTTGAGTGACAAGCATGAGAATAGTGCACGACAATGGGGAACAGATTGAAAGTAATATGTATTTTTCTGAAAGGACATTTAGTAGGAACCACCAAAATGCTTGTAAAGTACCAGAGGCTCATGAAATGGCAAGATCAAGAAATGGTGTAAAATATAGCTCAAAAGAGGCAAGAGAGCAAAATGGAAGAAGAAATGTGGGAAGAGGGTGATGAATATACTATCCTCAATCTAAGGTCAGATTTTCGCATTGGTCATCAAGCTTAGGCAAGTAGTCGTTGGGGGAAGAGGGTTTTGGAAGAAGGGAAAAAGGAGAGGCATTGGAAAGAAGCTTTGGACAAGGATCAGCTATGGCTAGTGGCAGTGGGACGAGGAGTAAAAGCGGGAGAGGCATTGGGAAGAAGCTCTCAACAAGGATCGGCTATTGCTAGTGGCAATCGCAATGTCATTCATAATTTTTTCCCTCCAAGAACCGAACCTGGTTTTCAGCCTAGAATTTGGTCTGCTATAGCTCTGGTGCATTTGATAGAGCAAGCAGATCTTGCGATGCATTCCTTTCAATGAAAGTTTGATAACGTGGTTAAGGAGGTTGGTGGAAAATATGGTCCAGGTTGTTACCAATAATGCATCTAATTCTAAAGGCAACAATCTGGACACTAAAGGACATTGATTTGTTGGACTATCCAAAGGCAACAATTGATTTTTGGTCGGCATGATTAGGTTCTTCACACCCATTTCTTCAGTTTGATGACTAAACTTCTAGTCACCTACAATTTGTTCTCAATTTTGCCTTTGCAAGAAGTGAAATATTCTCACTTTCATTCGCTTGACATACAGTTGTACCCTGACATCTTCGAATAACGGTTAACTCCTAAGTTTGTCGGTTTTAGTTATCGGTTCAGCTTGCAACTGGGTATGATGGGTTGTTGCTTCTAGTGATGTGAGCAGACGGTTACCCTCTTGGACTTGATTGTTAGGGACTCCTGCTTCCATATGCTCAATATGTTTCGTATTGGTAGTTCCCTGTTTGGCAACAATTTTCTATTAAGAGGTCTATCAATTGGTCGCACTAAATGAAACTCCATTTTTTATCTATCATGATGCTTTACTAAGATTCTGTTGTGGAAAAAAGAAGTCTACCACCGTGCACTTTCGTGTTGGCAATAACAAGTGGTGTTCATTTATAGGAAATGGTGGCATGCAGGCAGTCGGGTATAACAGGTAATCGTGTACGATCGCAGAGAGGCAACCTCCTTGATGCCCACAAGAACGTTCAACATCTCTACGCCTAAGAAGACTAAACACGAAGAATTGGTATGAAGAGAAAACTGGAAAAAGGAAAACCTCTTACAGTGGGTAGTTACAAGAAGCGCAGAGGGAGAAAAAGGCGGACCGTTGTGGCAGGTGGAATCTAGTAGCGACTGAACTGCTGGAACACCAAGTAATGCTGCGTGTCACTCCTCTCCGATTTCCGTTTCCAGTAAGGGAGCATGAACTGTTCAGGCTGTCGTGAGATGGCATTCCCACTCCAGGTGAATCAGTGGGGCTAGGGCATAGATACCGGAAATGGCTTTCTAATCCTCCCCTTTGAGTGCGAAATCAAAGAAGAAAGAGCTGCAACAAGAGCAAAAGTGAAGTGACCACACAATCCACCACTGTGTATTTCCTTGATTATTGAAACCCATAGGGATATACAAGCGACTTTCCCTAAATAGAAATCCGTACAATAATAAACCATTCAAGTTCAATTAGAACGCTGGATCCAGATTTTGGAAAATCAGTATACCTCCTATGAAGTCCTTCTACATACAACCTCAAATCCCAAGAGCTTGCCCTACATGTAAGAAAGCATAGCAGCACTCCTTTGAGTCAAATGCAACAATCTGATTTTGAGCACCATTCTCCTTGATTAAAAATAGGTTTTTGATCCATCATGCATGCCTAAAGTTCAGCTTATGCTAGCATTAAGTTCCGAAGAGTATTAACTATAATAGGTTTTTGACCCATCATGCATACCAAAAGTTAAGCTTATGCTAACATTAAGTTCCAAAGTTTGACTATCCAAAAAGAGTATTAACTCTTTGAAATGATATAACATCGCCAAAAACTCCAGCTCAATAATGCTAGCTGATACTTTCTTCCAGATCGATTATATTTTTCACTAAAATAAGCAAGAGGTCTTTCTTGAGATAGATTGATGTTGATACCTACACTGTAGCATCAAGCCTTACATTTAATACTTAGTACAAGAACAGGGACATCAACAATCTTTCTTTTGATACGCTAGAAATTATATTGAAGACCTTCATTTCCCCGGAATCTTAAGGCCTTGTGCACTCAGTAATCAAGTGACAAATTCCTAGATCCAGATATGAATATGCGATAGAGAGATGCCAAGTCATGGAAACTCTAAATTTCCTATGATGAGCTTTGCGTACGCGGGTCCATACCTTGCTCATAACCAAGTTAATCCCAGCTTATAAAGTAACGCATCTCAAGAAAATGGCATCGTAAATGAGAAATCAAACATTTCTAGTGATTTGGAAAAAGACATTGAAACATGTCAAATATTTGCTCAAACCTCCGCATCATCTAAACTTTTATTGAGAATCAAGGTATGATAGAAATAGACAACCATAAATACACCTAAGAGGAATTATAAACATGATTTATGAGCCGCCTGAAACGACTTTGTGAATTAGAAAGATGGAAAGACATTAGCATTCACTCATATAGGCCATAACCCATGTTGAATATACTCTTACACTAAGCTCCAAGTCGCATTAGAATCTGATGATATCCACTTCTAAGGTCAACCTTTGATAATATTCATGCACCATTTAGGTGATTTTAACAAGTTGGACCAACACAAATAAATATTTGTTCACATTGTTACCTCTATGACAATATTGATACCCATGTGACAATAGAAACGTCTGGGGCACATCAAAAGCCTCAAGGAACAGCTTCAAATAAACATAAATTGTGAAGTCATTCATTTTCCTTTTATCTTAACAGTTACAGATAAAAAAGGCTTAACAGCATGGAGCCACAAAAACTAGTTTTGATAGTACACACGGAACGGAACTGTTGTGCCTAAAGCACTGCTCATAATTAACATAAATGAGAGACCCCAAGAGCTTGAACTAGACCAACACCAAAAAGATTGAAACATGAACCAGTAACTGCGCAAGATCATTAACAATATGATCTTGGATACAAATCACTTGCAACTAGCCTTTAGATATTTTCTTCATAACGCCCACAAGTGTTTTCAGCCACTCTCACATCGCCATCGTGCAATGTTATTCCAGAAGGAAAACACTGAATGGAATTTTTACGGTTGATAAAAGAAGGAACGTGGCAAACTTCTAGTAACCGGACAACTAGACAAAAATTAATAATTTAAACTCTAAATTTTCTAGTTATAAATAAATAAATAAAGGTAACAAAATCACCTCGTATGAACCGATTCCCTTACCACATGTTCACTTTCTTCAAGTAACAATGGCCATTCGATCCACTCAAGAAGTTCACCAACATCAAAGTAAGCTTTAATCCTGTTGATGCCAAAAAATGTTCACTTCTGGCGACAACGAATCCTGCAGAATAATGGAAAATCAAAACCACATTTGGATGCAGCAACTTATCCCAAATACAACATATCAACATTTCGGGGTAAGCGATAATTTGCAAGAGCTCCTTAATGGCGTGCATATCTGCATCCACTTCCTGACTTATCTCACATAAATGGATCTGGATGCATCTATCTAACCGGAGGAATGAAATTCATACGAAAACCTCGATTCAATGGCACGTTAACTCATGGATGAGTGGACGCAAAATAAAAGTTTTGTAAGATATTAATCAGGATCAACTAAACAATCTTCATCTTCTCCTCTTTGTTCAAAATCATCACCAGCTTCAAATCAAAATCATCATCCAACCTATTGCACTTTTTTATGTGGATATGTTCAAATACTATAATCCTTTCACAACCAATTGCACTATAGGTTTGACTTAAAAGTAAGATATTAATCAGGATCAACTAAACAATCTTCATCTTCTCTTTGTTCAAAATCATCACCAGCTTCAAATCAAAATCATCATCCAACCTATTGCACTTTTTTGTGTGGATATGTTCAAATACTATAATCCTTTCACAACCAATTACACTATAGGTTTGACTTAAAACTCTTATTGCAAAATCTCTCAAGTTTGGATAATAACTTCCAAACCTATTCCACGAAGCATCTAATAAAAAAATAAATATAAAAAGTTATTTCATAATAAATATAAGATTTAAGAAACTTAAATATTAAGATAAACAATTTACTTATGTGCATATTATTATGATTACGAATGGCTACTGGCAAACCCATCATGTGAAAAACATTATTATAGATTTACATCTCTCGATGTATAACATTTTCTCTATCTATGCAATCAATGATACTTCCATTAACCTCACCGTGCCTTTAAAGCTTGCGGAATACCTCAATATTAGATTTAAGTAGTAAGTTGTTGTACGAATAAGCTAATATAATTGTTTATTGCATCTATTATCAATAATATTTCACACGGGCACAAAATTTCTCTTTCTTATATTAAAATTGCTTTTAATATCTTCTTTAGCCCTATCCATGGCTTCATACAGATAGCCCATAGATGACTTATCTTCATTGTTATTCAATCTCAAAATTTTGACTAAAGGACATGTGATCCTTAATAGTCTTACACAGGAGTTCTAAAATATACTTCTAAAGATTGTCTTTGAAATCTCATTCAAATTACACCAGAGTTCCAAAATATACTCCTAAAGATTGTCTTTGAAATCTTATTCAAATTTTCTATTATGTATATTTTGAGACAACTCTACAAACTATTGTAACTCATTTTGAGGAAAATAGTCTCTTCAAGGCTTGCTTTTTAACAATATTCTGTACTAATAAGAAATTACTTGTAAATCAAGTACCAGTTATATGAAGAAGTTCAACACCATCTATATATCTCATCATACATAATACAAAAGTATGATTATAGATAAATTTTATGATATCTTGATAACACTTAGTCGTTGCTTTTATCTCATCCATCTCTTTAATATCCTTGAAGATGAGATTTAGACAATGGGATGCACATGATGTTCAATAAAAAGTCCCATAAGTATGAGTTAACTAATTTTCAACTGCTTTATAATTAGTTAATTATCTGTAATTAATTTTACTATATTCTCAAGTCCAACCTCCAATATCAACTCATCAAATTCTTGGTTTAGAACCTCTGCAAAATGTCACTTCTTTAACATGTTTAGGGATCTCACAAACATAAATCCTTTAGGACAATATATAAGAAAGTTTAACGAAATCCTTTTTCGCCTATTTGTCCATCCGTCGACTATGATAGTACATCCATCTCCTTTTGTAACTATCAAAATCGAATAATACTCTTGGACTTCAAGCATAGTCTTATTTAATAGTTTTTCTCTCAACTTTGTTACATTAAATGAAATGATCATAAAATCATTTCCCTAGTATAAGCTTGCTTATACAATTGATTTGAAGTTATACCAACACGAATTCCAAGTAGAGCACCAAGTATAATATTATGAGGGAAAAAATGATTGTATACAAGAATAAGATCTTCTTCTAGCCCATGCTATTCTACTACTTCCAACCTCTTCAACAAACCTCTTTCCTCTAGTTGGCAGTCAAGAACTATTACTACCAAACTTTATCCTACTATCAAAAGAGATGTTATCACAAAGTCCAACAATATCATCCTCTTTATCAAACATCTCTATATCATCCTTTTGTTGTCTCTTCTTAACTATACTTTCAATCATTTGTATACATTGTCAATTAATAACTTTTGATACTTTCTTAACTTTGTTTGTGCAATGATCAACCTTTTTTCTAGTACATACTAGATAATGTTTAAAACAAGAAATTCCACCACTAATCACCTTCTCACAAAAAACATATATGATTTTTAATCTGTTTTTTTCAATTATTGTACCTCGCTATTATGTCGGATCATCGGGCTGAGATTGAAAGTCTCAAACACCCATTCATGTCATCTCAATTTAACACTTCAATCTTAATAAATGTGAAAATAAAAATACTTCATAAATCCTCAATCTTCACTTCATAAACCACCAAAAGACTCAAATAGAGTGTCTCTCACTTCACAAATATAATGAAAAGATATTCACATGCACTTCATAAGTTCATATATTGTCATTAAAAAAAGAAAAAATAAATAACACAAGAAAATACCAAATACAAAGAGAAAAATAAAAAACTATACAACAACTAGTAGAATGTTGGTGTTGCCACTAACGGAGTGATGGTGGTGTTGAAGACTCTTGAAAACGATTGGAGATACCTCACCCTACCTGGAAGTCACCTTGGAGGAGCATAAAGAACCAAAACGGAAGCCAAAAACCCACAGGAATGCGGGTTTGTATTCGGCCATGGACCTTGGGCGTATAGCCCATTAGTCTTTTCTAGCTTAGTGTCAGTTTTCTTCCCATGATATGGTGTGATACGGATAAATGACTTATTGCTTGCGACCTCCCATTCTACACCACATTTTATGTAGGCGTCAGGATCCTATGTTACCAGCATTCGAAAGTTGGCCAGCCAGAGGAGCAAGAAATGGAAATGGAACCACTGGACCATGCTCTTATGCTTAGCAAATTCATTGATTCAGTCTTTCAAAAGGTAAAACGAGTAGGGCGTGCCAAGCGGGTCGGACCTGGTTTGTATCCAGGCGATTCTCAATGTGTTTAATCTTCATTGCGATGCTGATTCTAGAATTGGAGATGATCGTCGTGGGTGAAAATCAAAGCCGATCCTACGAAAAGTGAAATCCATAATGTTATATATATATATATATATATGTATAATATTGATTGATTGATGATAGCCAATATGACCATTGGTAGTGTCGAAGAGGAGTTGTTTGTTCAAGTAACAAATTGGTTCCATCCCTCTCAACTGTCCTCTCCTTTTCAACACTATATATATTTGCATAGTATATGCTAGCAATACTACTTGCTAATAAATCAAAACAAGTCTAAACTATCCAATTTTAAAGATTGACAATTTAGATTTAAATTGAAAAAGCAAAAGGTTGCTTTTTAAATGAACTAAATTTGTAAAATATATAAGTATACTTTTTACTTTTAAAATTGAAACTTAAATCATTTATCTTTCAAATTGGATAGTTCATATTTGTTCATATGGAATGATGTTGTCATATAGCAAGCTTCCTTTATATATATATAAAATTGGAGAGAGATTGTAGAGAGGGTAAAAAAAGATGGCTTAGATGATAGTCAGTGATTTGAGCAGCAAATGATGGAGAAAATGGGCATTCCTCTCGACTCATATATATAGATAGTGGTAAATGCATGCCTTTCAGTATAAATCTTGTATAAACATTTACACCTTTCAATCACGATAAAAGTGATAAAAATCATTTAAATACAAAACACAATAGTATAGTTGTAATTTTAATTCACATCAATCGAATGGTGGTGATTTTATTTAAGATTATGTATTTAGGGTTTCCTTATAGATATGTATGTGTTTTATAAAAGGTGGGATGCTCATAGTGGTGGTAAAAAGTGAGCGAAAAAACCCTACATGAAGGCAGCTTAGGTTGGAAGCTGGTGGAAATGTGCGTTGCCCATTTCTCATATCTCAATTTCATATATATATATATATATATAGAAAGAGAGAGAGAGGGTTACCCTAAATGTATAATGTCTTTTTGATGGATAATCTTGCATAAATATTTTCAGTGTTTGATATTTGAGATCAATGATAATTTATATCATGATTTACATTAAATATAAAATAATTTAAATTTCTACCGTTGTGGGAAGCACATAGTGATGATAGCCAGAGCATGGGATCAAAGCCATCTTTTCGGGACAAATTGGTGGGTGGATCATGTGGAGTCGACAAGAACTACGAGACAATCTTGGATGAGGGCTTCTTCCATTTAGGGGATGTTCATGGGGTGGGGGTCATGATTTCCGGTCCTGCATCCAATTAAGGACTTTGGCCCCCATCATGGGAAGTTCTTGCCATTTGGTTCCCGTGTTCTCCATTGAGTCTCCATGGGGACCTGTCCCGTTCCCCCATGTGATGTGTTCCTGTGAAGAAATGTAAGTTCTAAATGTCTTTTTCGTGTGATAATTTTTTTTTTGAATTCTGCTGCTGATAATTTTTTTTTTGCATTCTGCTGCCATTAATAGCTTGCAACATGTACATTATGAACTTCTACATCAAAAATCCTATTTTTTAGTTTGATTTGTCCAAAATCAAACAAAAATAATGCCACACAATTTATAAGGAAGTCCAAGCAAGCAATGTTTTTTATCCATTGCCACTATTCCACAAATTAAAAGTTAGTGCATCACAAAAGAAAATAGGGATGGAACAAAGAAAATAAAGAAAACTAAACATTATATGCTAGAGACTGTGTAAACTTGTAGTGGGTATTGGACGCCAAATACAAGACAACCTTACAAGAGACGATTGGGCTAAGGCAGATAGACGACGCCAAGCACAACTCGCTGGCAAGTAAATCTTTATACATAGAGAGAGAGAGCATTCACGTTATAAAAAGACTGGATTTTTGTGGTGTATTGCAAAGATAATTTAAGTATAAGACAGCCGTGCAGGAGACGATCTGACTTGGAGAGGCTGGAGGCTTGGAGTAGTGGAGTGAGACCCGGAGGCTGGAGGAGATGGTTCGCTCAGAGAGAGAGAGAAGCGGTAAGGTTTTTGAGAGATTTAGGGAGAAGTTAAGAACCTTGGGGATTTATATGTGTGGGTATGGACTTAAAATATGTCATTGATCCGTATTGGGGGTGGATTCGCGCGGCGGGGAATTGGAGTCTCTACCTCGACCCCGATCCCCACAGGGATCATCTTCTTTCTCCCCGACCTTGGCTCCGAATCAAACGGGGATCCCTGCCTCATGAACACCCCAACTTCCATTCGTTCTGTGCATTCTGGAAGGACGCTTTGATTGTGAAGTTTCTGCAAAAGAAAGTTGTGTATAAAGTGCAAATGACAATTTAAAGGCGATCTGGCTTCTGGCAGGTAGGTCTGAAAGCCTGTCGGTGCGAAATGAGCTTTTGCTAGTGAACTTCAGAGCTGGTTGAAGATAGGAGGGGCCCTTAGATGTTTTTTTATTGTTTCCTGGAAATGAGGTGGTTGCTGGAGTTCGTAGCCCAGTCACAACAGAGAGAACGAAAAATGGGTGTTGTATTCCAAGTTTGAGGAATGGTTTTTATGAGAACTCAGTCTTGCCTCTTGCGTTGGAACCCAACCCGTGTGTACTCTGAACCATTGATGCTGAAATAGGGGAACTTGTCAGGGTGTGTGTTGAAATCGACCTAACCAAACCCGTCGTTAGTAAGGTCTGGATTTCGGTATATTGCATATGATCGTCTGCGTACTATCTGTCCACCTGTGTATGGCCATTGAATCTTAGAGTGTCCATGGTCCACAGAAGCGGCCTTAGTATGAGGTTCCCCGCAGAAACAAGGAAAAAGCCCCATATAACATGGGTGTTGTATTTCAGAACATTGAAGATTTACACAAAGTTTTTCACTATAAATGTGAAATACAACAAGTTCTTTCATTGTAATCCGTTCGAGTAACGGTAAACCCATCTTCTTCTTCTCCTTGTGTTTTTGTTGAGCCAGTCTTCTTCGGCCCTTCTACTCTTCGCTGTGCCATTCAAGACTCCGATGAAGATCTTGTATGAGGTAAACCAATCCATTAGTGGTATCAGGCCGAGGCTGACCAAAATATGTAAAATAAATAGGTACACAGTTTAGTTAAAAACATGGGGCATAGAGAAGACGCCAAAAAATCTTATGACTTAAGAAACTTTCTCTGAAAAGTTTTCATAAAACCAAAAACAGAGGGTTGAACACTCCTCTGTTTGTTTTTTAGAACAGAGAGTTGGAAGCATCTTGTTAAGGTTGGCCTAAGGAAAAATAGAAAGTTGGAAGTCATCTTGTTTAGGTTGGCCTAAGGAAAGCATACCTTTGTTCGAAAAAATAGTGCCAAAAGAGGAAAAAGAACTCAAAAAGAAAAAAATGGATCTTTGCCTCTCTCTCTCATCGAGTCTCCTCTCTAGCTTTCTCTCTCTCCTCTACCATTATGTCATCATATGTAAATGTGACATTTATGTTCCTCTTATAGCTTCTTGAATTGAATTGAAAGCAATAAGACAAAGGGGAGAAGGGATGATATTATACATAAGCATTGAACATATGAGGAAGTATAAGCTATAACATATATTGATATAGAATAAACGAAATATCATATGAATGGCAAATTCCTCTTACCTATGGCTTTGCATGAAATTGTTGTAATTCTTCAGCTTACAAGAGGTTGGAGATGAAGACTCCAAGCTTACAATAACCAAAATCGACAAGATGGAGTAGAAGAGGGGAAATTTGGTTGAACCTTCTTCTTCCTCCTTAGCTGATCCTCTTTCTTGGCCAAATTTTCTTTGGTTGACTTCTCCACTCGTGCCTTCTCTCTCTCTCTTGATTTCTTCCTTTTGATTTTTCTTCTTGATTCTCAGCCCAAGGCCAATATTTATAGACTTCTTGGCCTGGCCCAAGAAGTTTCTAGGCTATTGAACATCTTTGAGAATATTCCCTTCTAGTTTGTTTCATGGACCAACTGGTCACATGGTTGGTCTAGCTTGTCCCACCTTGGATTGGTTACATGCTGGTCCAACCCGTCCCACCTTGGCTTAGTCACATGCTGTACCTTGGTTCGGTCAATTGGCTACACCTTGGTTCGATCGACTGGTGGTGCCTTGGTTGAGTCTACTTGTGGTACCTTGGTCAAGTCAACTTGTAGTGCCTTGGTCGAGCTTCTTTCACCATGGGCTGCTTTGACCTCCTGCTTGGACTGATCTTGATTTGGTGAGTCTCTTGAGATCATGCTCCTCCTTACTTGGTGCTTTTGTAGGTAAAGCTGATTCTGGTTTCTCTCTATATTTTATTAAATAATCTTGTGAGCCAAGTGATTCTCGTCTCTCCAAAAATTTTCCATACTTTATAGGAATATTATTTGGTACTACAGATTTATCAGCCTTCATATGTTTAAGAGCCTCTTTGACTTCATTCTTTTAAATATGTTGATAGAAATTATGGTTTATATACTTTTTAGATAACTCTCCTAAACTAATACTAATATCTGTATTTTTTTAAAAAGCTTATAAAAATATATTTTAATCTATTTTTAATATCATGATTTGCCACTAGAATATTCTTATATTCATCTTTGATACATCTAATAAAAGTAAGATTCTTAGTTTTCTTATCTCTAGTCTTACCTATCTTAAAAGTATCTCTTGCACCTTCTTTTTAGTTAAGCTTTTTATATAAATCCTTGCAAATTTTGGCTTTTACTTAACTAATAGCCTTTTTTGCTTTTTTCTTCTCTTTCTTATAAGTCTCCCAAGTTTCACTAGTCTTCTAATGAGACTTTGAAGGCTTATAAGGAATTCCTAACAAATTCTACTAGGGTAAGTGATGTGTAAGAGAATGGTTATAGTTATATTGAAATAACAAATGAATGCATTTATGATGTTAAGAGACATGAATACATATACATATACATATATATATATATATATATATATATATATATATATATATATACAACATAAATACACATATGTGAGAATACTTATACATAGAAATGCTTTGTTCCGTTAGGCCTCACATCAACAATGAGACTATTTTGACCAAAGATGTGGAGGACCTTTTCAAAATTTAGCATGCCAATCAAATTGCATCTCTGAACTTAATGAATCTTCATTTTCCTAGATTCCAATGAATAAGCTACAGCCAGGGCCTCAGAGGAATGCCCCCTTTATTTCTTTAGGAAGCAAGCCAAAATCTAGAGATCTCAACTTATTGCGTCAACGATTTTAAGATCCATGAACTTCATAAACTTATTTTAGAATGTGTGGAATACTATGAACATACGTCATGCTTCCAATATTTTTTTTAATTTGCTCACAACATTTTGGGACATCAATTGTTCGAACATTTTTTATATAAGATGATCAAATAGACATAGAATTTGATTATTTATCTTTCACTATATCCAATGTTGGATGTAAATTGGGTTCTCTTTTTAGGGAAATAATCATATAACTTTTATATGATGATAAATCTAAGTATGATGCATTTTTGAATTCAATGTAAACCTTTCATATCTATCTCTAAATCTAGTGTACCCATTGTTTGAGAAGGTCTTCCATTTTCTTGTAACTCTTGGAGCCACAACGAATCTAGAGTTGAAGAGGCATATGTTTAAACAGGAACCAACACTTGAATCTTTCTTTTCAGGCAAAAATGACACAAATAGCAAGCTTGGACAAAATATTCTAAATTATGGAAACCATGTTTCATGAATTTTACCTATGAAAAATTTTACATGGACTCCTTTACAGAAATGCAATATATCTGTGTCCTCAATCTATTGGAGATTTAAAATTATATACATGTTGCAACATGCACACACATGTATGTGTATGTCTGTATGAATTATGCAATAGATGAAGCTTATTTACCATTCTTATGGTTATATATTGATATTACATCACAAATTAATTGTGAGCACAATGTTAATTACCATAGAGTTGGTTTATCTCAATTATGGTTTCTAGAAAATTATATGTGTGGCTATAAACACAGTTGCATTTTCTTTTATGCAATTATGTTTTTGAGATAGCTAAAGATGATTTGGACAAAAGTTATTACATCCAACAAGAGCTGCAGATTTCCATAAGCATGCCTATTTGTTGGACATTCCAACTTTGGGGCCTATGAGCTCACTTGCTACTAACTAGGTAGTTCTTCCTTTACCTGCCTATGAGCCCTCACTTTTGCTTGGACAAGAGTATACGTGTGTGTATATATATATCGAAAGAGAAATTAGTCCATATGGACATTAATCCATGCTTAAACATTCTCAAAGATTTCAATTGTTTGATTGGTAAGATCGATGGTTGAAATTTAAATTTTAAAAGGAAAAAAGTACTTTGGTACTTTTTATAGGTACATTAAATAGATGTGGTACTATATTTTTTTTGCTTTAAAGATCTCAATTGTTGATCCTAAAGATTGAATGTTTAAGATTTTAAGAAGATTAAAGCATAGACATGTGTCCACATGGACTATTCTCTATATATATATTTCGCACATGCTATGAACAATATCTATCTATCTATGTGTGTGTTTCTGTGCCTTAACAACCCAATAAACTATTCTTATAAAGACATGTGGCATTAATGATTCGTAAGTATTCATTAAATAATCCATGCAACTTTATCAGTTTGCATATGTAATCTCATTCATGAGAATCACTTGGTCATTCAATTCTGGTGTCGTGTAGATCATTTCTAGATCCTCTTGAGAGTTGTGATACTTGCCATTATAGACCACATAGCTAATCCTCAACTCCAACTTTACACTCCAAATATAGAAAACAATTCACAATAATACTTTATTATTCAAATAAAAGAATAAGTTCCATATGTGATGGTGTCACCGCCACTATAATATGTTATCAAATCATTTTGCAATGTGGGCAAGCAAAGGGAATCTATAGCTTCAATCTATTCATTAGCACATGGACTTTGCATTGCAACTGCCATGAATCAACATCTAGATAAAAATTACATGGAGATTTCCCTTTTTAAGAAAAAGAGAGTGCACAATTTCAAAACACGTTCAACACATTTGAAGCCTAGTACAACAACAACAACTAAGCCTTTTCCCATACTAGACGAGGTCGGCTACATGGATTCTTTGTTTCCACATAGCCCTATCATGTGTCATGTTAACAATTAACTCACAATAAGCTAGATCATTCTTTATTGTTTCTTTCCAACACTTTTGTGGTCATCTCCTACCTCTTTTAATACTTTCAAAATCTAGTTTTTCATACCTTCGTAAGGTTCTTCTTTTGATCTTCCTTCTATATGTCTAAACTAACTTAAAATGATATTCTCTCATTTTATCCTCTATTGGTGTCACACATAATTTATTTGTAATAATCTCATTATGTATATGGTCTTTTCTTGTATAACCACTCATCTATCTCAACATCTTTATTTTTGTCACAAACATCTTTTGTATATGTTGATGATTAACTGCCCAACACTCAAAACTATAAAACATGACAGGTCTAATTGTTGCTCTATAATATTTACCTTTTAACTTTAACGGTATCTTCTTATGACAAAGAATACTTGATGATCCTCTACATTTTAACCAACCAATATTAATTCTATGCATAACATCTCAATCAATTCTTTTATCACTTTGAAAAATTGACTATAAGTATTTAAAACTTTCTTTTTTGGGGATGCAATGTATGCCAATTTTAATTTCTATGTCCTAAGTACACAAATGATCAAACTTACATTCCATATATTTTGTCTTTGTTCTACTGAGTCTGAAACCTTTACTTTCTAATGTTTTTCTCAATAGTTCTAATTTTCTATTAACTTTTTCCTTAGACTCCTCCACTAATACAATGTCATATACAAATAACATACACCAAGGTACTTCATCTTGAATATGTTTTGTTAACTCATCAATCACCATTATAAATAAGTATGTACTTAAAGTTGATCCTTGATGTAACCCAATATTAACTTCAAAGAAGTCAGTCATTCTTTCATGAGTCACATGTTTTTGTACCATCGTACATGTCTCTTATAAGATTTATGTATGTCAATGGAATACCTTTTTTTTCCAAAGTTCTCCAAAGAACCTTCCTCGGTAACCTATCATAAGCTTTTTCTAGATCAATAAATATCATATAAAGGTCTTTCTTTTTTGCTCTAAAATATTTCATAAGATGTCTCAAAAGGTGAATCGCTTCAATAGTGGATCTGCATGGCATGAATCCAAATTGGTTCTCTGTTGTACTCGATACTTGTCTTATCCTACGTTCGATAATTCTTCCTCATAATTTCATGGTATGACTCATTAACTTGATACCCCGATAATTCTGAATGTCTCCCTTGTTCTTATACATGGGTATAAGTGTACTCGCTCTCCATTTCTTGAGCATCTTTTGGTTTCTCTATATTTCATTAAATAGTCTTGTGAGCTAAGTGATTCATGTTTCTCTATTGTTTGGTCCTATCGATTTACCACCTTTCATATGTTTAAGAGTCTCTATGACTTCATTCTTTTGAATACGTCCGTAGAAATTGTGGTTTATATACTTTTATGATTTGGCTAACTGTCCTAAGCTAATACTAACATCTTTATTTTCATTAAAAATCTTATAAAAGTATTTTTTCATCTATTTTTTATATCATCATTTACTACTAGAATTTTTTTATCCTTGTATTTGATATATCTAACATAATTAAGATCTTTAGTTTTATTATCTCTAACCCTAGCTATCTTAAAAATATCTCTTTTATCCTCTTTTAAGTTGAGGTTTTTATATAAATAAAAATATTTATTTTTGAAGCCTAATAAATAAAGGAAATCAATTAGACGTGCAATTCCAATCATTTAAACCATTCAAATACGTATCAAATAAACATATTTGTGTTTGTCTTTCACTATCGTGTCCAATCATAAAGTAATTCATGCAACAATAAATGCTTAAAAATACTGTTGCTTTGGTAGGCGTCCATCTTGTTGTCCTTTTCCAGGAGTCAAGTTGATGGAGTTGATGTCACAACCTGTATCAACTTCTCACTTCACAGTTGACATCGTCACCATGATCATGTTTTCACATCAAAGAATCGGTGACATGTGAAGAGGACAACATAAGCTGGTTATAGCTAGTTGGTAGCACCATCACCATCGATTGATTTTGTTGCAGTCTGAATGCATAATAAATGAAAACAGCTCATATATACGTACTAAATGTATAACATGTGAGAGGCGATTCACCGCCGCCCACGGACTGGAAAAAGAAAGTACAATACCGGAATCACGACTTTAGCTCCTACTTGTTCTTGGTCAGCATCGGTTCCTTGGTTTTCACGCTTCAATTTGGCCATTATTTTTCTGCACATTTTGAATGCTTGTTCAAGAGAGAGAAAGAGAGTCCTCTTTATGTCACCAGAGTAAAAGTAGACTTGCTAGTCCTCGCGAACACTGAAATGCTTTATTTAGACGGCCACAAATTCTTTGGCCTCCATCATGAGCATAACTTTTCGGCCATTCTTATGTATTTGTTCTTCATCTAGGGTTCAGGCTGTATGTGCAAGATTAAATTGTGGTCGTTTCCTAGCGCAAGTTATATTTCTACCATGAATGACAGGAAACTCGTATTCTGCTTGCAGAATTATTTGCCTTGGCCAGTCTTCATAAGGTTCTTGTAATGTGGCACAATACTTCACTTTTCTGCCTTCTTTTTCAGTCAGTCCAGTTGTTCCAAACAGTAGTTGAAATACAACTGCGGCATCAGTTAAAAATGAATTAAAGGTGATGGTTGAAAAAATTCTTGTTGAACCATCGCTCTAACTGAGTAATAATATCTCCATAAGTATCATGGCAACAACATTTTGGCAACCTGGAAATAGTGGTCGCTTTACATAAAGTGTTTCTAGCATAAGATAAGTTAGATAAGTCAAGTAGGAGATTGTTGGATCCAAAGTCTTAATTTCCAACATAATATGACTCATTTAACTTGATAAAGTTTTTCAAATTAGAGAAACTTTTTCAGTTCTCTAAATAGTGGTGCTTGGGGAATACCATACCACATTTATGGAATGTATAATATAAAAAAATATCCCTACCTAGGATTTGAATATACAATACATAACTCATCTAGTTCTCAACACATTAGAAACTCCCTCAATAGGAGTAGAGGTGATTGCTTTAAAGATTCAAAAGAAAGAACATGCTTCTGCATCAAGGATCAATGACATGATATATCAAGATATCCCATACGACTCAACATATACAATATTTTTAGAGTTAATGCTAATACCAATACAAGATTGAGCTCAATGGTGACTAAGAATCCATATAAGTATTACTACTCATACACCACACAATTTAGTCAATTTGCAGATTGCCCTTACGTCTGGTGTATGGTATATCTTACTCCAGTAGTCATTCCTTTTCGCATAGAGAAGCCCTCATGGTGACTAGTTTACGGTGTTTTTACTTTTGACACAGAAATAGTCAACTATCTTCTCAACTTTTGGAGATGGTTTTTTGGTTGGCGCCATGGAGGGAGATTCCGTATAAGAGCACACTTACTATGATAGTATTTGGGGATCATGGGCTGATACATTGATCTAACAGATTTGAGGGATCTTGAGATTGACACCCAATCTGATAAAAAAAGCATGGACAGAAAAACAGAAACTGGTCAAGAGTTTGGTTTGAATTGAAATGGATCCATGTGGCTTGATGATTCATCCCTTTAAGATTTCTGGGTCATGGGCGAGCAAATAACAAGTAAACTTAACTCAAGTAACGCTGCATTGATTGGCTGCTTCTTTTGCTGGAATGATTTCTGGTTTATATCAGTGTTACGAAACTGAAAACTGGTTTATCTTCTACAGAAAGGAAAATGCCAAAGCTGCCATATACTGAAGAATGGAATTGGAACTCAAATGTAGACCTTGAAATAAGATGTGCTTACCTGTTAATTCCTGCTATATGCATTTGCTGGGGACTCGACTTTTAAAGTTTCTAGCATCAAAAATCATTTCAAATATTGGCTCAATCATGCATGCCGACACTGCCAACGAGAATCCATCATACGTTCATAAGCAACCAATAAGAACACTTTTATGTTGTATGTCCCTTTCATGTACCAAGATATCCAAGATTGAAGTTATAATCAAATGCCTAATGAGGTGGTAAAATTTTATGAATAAACAAGCCAAATGTCATGAGAAAATAACAAAGTTTATTTACCTGAATTTATCTAATGATAAATAGTTCTCAAAAAAAAACTATACAACAAATATCATTAATACAAGTATGATATCACATAACAACATAGTGTCTAAATCATCATAGCAAAACATAAAAAAAATTACTAAACTATACACCAATTATAGGTACCAGGTGACAATGCTTTAATAAGGAGGTCAACTAGCATGAAATCGGTCCCAATATGCTCAATAGACATCAAATGAAACTTAATTCTCTTTTGCAATGAAGAACTTGACCTCCATGTATTTGCAAGCACTCAAGCCCTTATTGTTGCTAGAGAATTTGACTCCATGTGTAACTAAATAGCATGTGAAGATGGGACTCATTTCATATGATGAAGTTATGTAACTAAATAGTATGTGAAAATGTCATATAGCAAGCTATATATTAACTTCCATGCTAAATGAAACAATGTCTTCTACTTAGTACTTGACCATGATATGTCACCCCCAACAAGTAGGAAAACATATCTAGAATTAGATTTCTTAGTATCAATATACCCCGCGATGTCCAAATCAGAGAATCCCACAATCTCTAGTTTATATGAATGTTTATATATGAACATGAGATCATTAGTTCCTTGCAGGTAGCTCAAGGCATTCTTTAGAGGTTGTCAATGAGAAAGTCGAGGGTCACTTTGATATGTACCAAGATATCGAGTGACAAAAGCTAGATTTGGTCAAGTACATGTCTGTGAATAATTGAGACAACCAACTATTGCAACATATGGTTTATTCTTCGTTTCAAGCCTTTCTTAATCTATTTGAAGATCCTGCAATTTCCTTAGTTTGTTACTTTTAATAATATGTGCACTTCAAGGAGTACAATTTTCCATTAAAAACTCTTTAACATGCTTAATATGTGAGATTTCTGAGATAGGTTGAGCATACCCAAAGACGTGTTACGATGAATCTCTATGTCAATGACATAATTGGCTTCACTCGTGCCTTTCATATAAAAGTTATTAATAGAAAATATTTAGTCTCCCTTAACAAAAGACTTGTACTAGTAAGTAGAATATTATCTACTTAGAGAACAAGCAATATTCATCCTCTTCCACTTTCCTTTAAGTATATACATTGATCAACAATGATTTTCTTAAAACTAAAGGACATGACAACTTCATTAAATTTGAAGTACCATTGTTTGAAAGCTTTCTTAAGAAAAGTTGTTTTCACATCCATATGATATAACTCTAAGTCAGGATGAGCTACTAAGGCCATGATTATTCTAAATGAATCCTTCTTAGAAACCTGGAGAGAAGGTTTCATGATAATCAATACCTTCTTTTTGAGTAAAGCCCTTGGCTACAAGTCTTGCTTTTATATCTTTCGACATTACTAGCTAAATAATCTCTCTTGGTTTTAAAAACCCATTTACAACCAACAAAAGAAACTCCTTTTGGTAATTATACTAGATCCCAAACTTGATTTTTAGCCATAGACTCCATTTCATCTTTCATGGCATCATACCACAATTTAGAGTCTTCTTCACTCATGGCTCAGGAAAATGTAGTAGGATCATCCTTAGGTCCAACATCATAGTCGACTCTGAAGGTACACTATATAGTCACTAGAAATTGCCATTTTTCTATCTCTTGTAGATCTCCTTAATGCTATTGGCTCTTGATCAATAGGTTCTATATTAGTAGGTTCTTCATGTGGTATATTCTCAACAAGTGGTTCTTGATGAGATTGGCCGATGTTCAACCGTATCTGATTGATTAAGTTGAAAACTAACTAACTCTATTGCTTTTTGAGGTATCACAGTGATTCCCTTATTTCTCTCAAATTCCATTTGTTGAGAATTTCCACTCCCACTAACTTCATGATCTTCAAGAAATTTCAGATTTCTAGCTTCAACTATTTTAGGAGGCGTTAAGGATAATAAAACTTATATCCTTTGGAGTTGGTTTGGTAACCAATAAAATAGCCACCGGTGGTTCTTGAGTCCAATTTCCCAATGTTTGGATTGAATCCTTACTTCAACTGGACAACCATACATGTAAATGTTTTAAACTAGGTTTCCATCCATTCCAAATTTCAAAAGGTGTCTTTGGAACAAATTTTAGATGGATGCACCCTATTTAATACATATACACGCTTTTAAGGCTTCACTCCATAAGGACATAGGTAATACCTTTGAACTGCTAATCATGCTTCTAACCATGTTCATAAGTGTGCGGTTCCTTCTTTTAGCAACACACTATTTTGTTGTGGTGTACCACCATACGGTATATTGGGCAACAATACCCTTTTCTATAAGGAACTTAGCAAATGGACCAGGTTGTTGTCCCTTCTCCGTGTATCTTCCATAATATTCCTCACCTCTATCCGATCTTACGATTTTTATTTTCTTATCCTTTTGTTTCTCTACTTTTGCTTTGAAAACTTTAAAAGCATCAAGTTGCTTCGATTTTTCAAACGTAAGATAAAGATACATCAAGATCATGAAATCTAACAATGCCAAAAAATAATCTTTCACCATCTTCTCTACCTCTTTTGGGATATGTGTTCTAACCTTCTATGTTATAAGATACTTGAATTGTCATTAAACATATTTCTCTTATTAGTACATATTAAAGAAACTACACATTAAGAAACAAAGAAAACATTGAATTTGAATAAACCATGAACAATTGAATAGAAATGGGATGTTTTCCTTTATTAAAGACATCCCTAATTGTGTACAAATTTTAGGTTATGTAGAGCTCTCAACTTGTATCAAATCTTCTTAATTTTATAAAGTAAAATAAAACTAAGTCAAGAGTAACTCACCTCTTATTTACTTTTCTATTATGCGTTGCGGGCCTAAATCAAGTTTTTTTTCACAATCGCTTTGTTCCCTAGTGGACAAGGGTGCACATCCAAATTCCTTGCTAAAAAAAGAAAAAGATACATACATGCATGCTTGCATTGAAATGTCAGCACAAAAGGGTTCCTATTTCTATTGGTTTTGAGTCTCAAGAGATATAGATCTAAATTGGATATGGGTCTAAAATGGATATGGACCTATAAATAGATATGGTTAGAATCAAACCTAAGAAAATGATTTCCTAATTAACAATTAGACAATAGATGAAATATGCAACTAATTATAAAAGTGTTAAGATGCAAAAATTTTAAGGTGTAGAAAATCCTAATATGTAGAAAATCTTGATTTGTATAGATCTACAATAAATCAAGATTTACATCTTTTTGGATGCCTATAATAGGAGAGGAGACCCCTTTTAATAGGAGAGAGCTTAAGTAAATGAAATTAGAAGCGTTCAAATAATTTTTTAATAAAATTTCAGCAACTATACCTTTCTAATTTTCATTCTAATGAATAAGAAAGTCTACAAATAAAATAGCAGCTCTTCCAAGGCAATGGTTGCCTCTTTCCTTTATGAAAATTGATTGTATTGTACGTAGGCTAGTTAATCCTTCTTGATATAGGCCATAACTAGTCGTCCTCCACCTTAGCATGAGCTTGGCATACTTCCTTTTCAATTCAATGCAAAATCTATCATTATCTTGGAAAGAAACTTCGCAATTTATAACTTAGTACAACAACAATTGTTTCAGCATAGATCATCCAAAATAGGTGATTCAAATATGCATAAAACTATATCAAGAAGTATGCATATAGTTTAATTTACAATTTTTCCTTTCATTTAAGAAATTACGTAAATGGTCATCGATAAAATACTTAAAAATTACAAAGTATCTATGTCCTATAAAACATGGGCTAAAAGGTCCACATACATCTCTATGAATCATATCTAATGTTGATTGACATTTTGTGGCATGTTTCTTAAATGTGTTGATTGTTTTAGACTTTTTACAATCAACACAGATTTCAAGATCAATGAAATCTAACAACCCCAAAAGATAGTCTTTCACCATCCTCTCTACCTCTTTTTGGATATGTGTTCTAACCTTCTATGTTATAAGATACTTGAATTGTCATTAAACATATTTCCCTTATTAGTACATATTAAAGAAACTACAGATTCAGAAACAAAGAAAACAATAAATTTGAATAAACCATGAACAATTGAATAGAAATGGGATGTTTTCCTTTATTAAAGACATCCCTAATTGTATACAAATTTTAGGTTATGTAGAGCCCTCAACTTGTATCAAATCTTCTTAATTTTATAAAGTAAAATAAAAACTAAGTCAAGAGTAACTCACCTCTTATTTACTTTTCTATTATGCGTTGCGGGCCTAAATCAAGTTTTTTCACAGTCGCCTTGTTGCCCTAGTGGACAAGGGTCGGTTCTTGCACATCCAAATTCCATGCTAATAAAAGAAAAAGATACATACATGCATGCTTGCATTGAAATGTCAGCACAAAAGGGTTCCTATTTCTATTGGTTTTGGGTCTCAAGAGATATAGATCTAAATTGGATATGGGTCTACAATGGATATGGACCTATAAATTGATATCGTTAGAATTAAACCTAAGAAAATGATTCCCTAATTAACAATTAGACAATAGATGAAATATGCAACTAATTATAAAAGTGTTAAGATGCAAAAATTTTAAGGTGTAGAAAATCCTAATATGTAGAAAATCTTGATTTGTAGAGATCTGCAAAACGTTAAGATTTACATCTTTTTGGAAGCTTATAATAGGAGAGGAGACCCCTTTTAATAGGAGAGGGCTTAAGTATACGAAATTAGAAAAGTTAGAATGATTTTTTGATAAAATTTCTGCAACTATACCTTTCTAATTTTCATTCTAATGAATAAGAAAGTCTACAAAGAAAATAGCAGCTCTTCCAAGGCAATGGTTGACTCTTTCCTTTATGAAAATTGATTGTATTGTATGTAGGCTAGTTAATCCTTCTTGATATAGGCCATAACTAGTCGTCCGCCATCTTAGCATGAGCTTGGCATACTTCCTTTTCAATTCAATGCAAAATCTATCATTATCTTGGAAAGAAACTTGGCCATTTTATAACTTAGTTCAACAACAATTGTTTCAGCATAAATCATCCACACTAGGTGATTCAAATATGCATAAAACTATATCAAGAAGTATGCATATAGTTTACTTTACAATTGTTTCCTTTCATTTAAGAAATTACGTAAATGGTCATCGATAAAATACTTAAAAATTACAAAGTATCTATGTCCTATAAAACATGGGTTAAAAGGTCCACATACATCTCTATGAATCATATCTAATGTTGATTGACATTTTGTGGCATGTTTCTTAAATGTGTTGATTGTTTTAGACTTTTTACAATCAACACAGATTTCAAGATCAATGAAATCTAACAACCCCAAAAGATAGTCTTTCACCATCCTCTCTACCTCTTTTTGGATATGTGTTCTAACCTTCTATGTTATAAGATACTTGAATTGTCATTAAACATATTTCCCTTATTAGTACATATTAAAGAAACTACAGATTCAGAAACAAAGAAAACAATAAATTTGAATAAACCATGAACAATTGAATAGAAATGGGATGTTTTCCTTTATTAAAGACATCCCTAATTGTATACAAATTTTAGGTTATGTAGAGCCCTCAACTTGTATCAAATCTTCTTAATTTTATAAAGTAAAATAAAAACTAAGTCAAGAGTAACTCACCTCTTATTTACTTTTCTATTATGCGTTGCGGGCCTAAATCAAGTTTTTTCACAGTCGCCTTGTTGCCCTAGTGGACAAGGGTCGGTTCTTGCACATCCAAATTCCATGCTAATAAAAGAAAAAGATACATACATGCATGCTTGCATTGAAATGTCAGCACAAAAGGGTTCCTATTTCTATTGGTTTTGGGTCTCAAGAGATATAGATCTAAATTGGATATGGGTCTACAATGGATATGGACCTATAAATTGATATCGTTAGAATTAAACCTAAGAAAATGATTCCCTAATTAACAATTAGACAATAGATGAAATATGCAACTAATTATAAAAGTGTTAAGATGCAAAAATTTTAAGGTGTAGAAAATCCTAATATATAGAAAATCTTGATTTGTAGAGATCTGCAAAACGTTAAGATTTACATCTTTTTGGAAGCTTATAATAGGAGAGGAGACCCCTTTTAATAGGAGAGGGCTTAAGTATACGAAATTAGAAAAGTTAGAATGATTTTTTGATAAAATTTCTGCAACTAAACCTTTCTAATTTTCATTCTAATGAATAAGAAAGTCTACAAAGAAAATAGCAGCTCTTCCAAGGCAATGGTTGACTCTTTCCTTTATGAAAATTGATTGTATTGTATGTAGGCTAGTTAATCCTTCTTGATATAGGCCATAACTAGTCGTCCTCCATCTTAGCATGAGCTTGGCATACTTCCTTTTCAATTCAATGCAAAATCTATCATTATCTTGGAAAGAAACTTGGCCATTTTATAACTTAGTTCAACAACAATTGTTTCAGCATAAATCATCCACACTAGGTGATTCAAATATGCATAAAACTATATCAAGAAGTATGCATATAGTTTACTTTACAATTGTTTCCTTTCATTTAAGAAATTACGTAAATGGTCATCGATAAAATACTTAAAAATTACAAAGTATCTATGTCCTATAAAACATGGGTTAAAAGGTCCACATACATCTCTATGAATCATATCTAATGTTGATTGACATTTTGTGGCATGTTTCTTAAATGTGTTGATTGTTTTAGACTTTTTACAATCAACACAGATTTCAAGATCAATGAAATCTAACAACCCCAAAAGATAGTCTTTCACCATCCTCTCTACCTCTTTTTGGATATGTGTTCTAACCTTCTATGTTATAAGATACTTGAATTGTCATTAAACATATTTCCCTTATTAGTACATATTAAAGAAACTACAGATTCAGAAACAAAGAAAACAATAAATTTGAATAAACCATGAACAATTGAATAGAAATGGGATGTTTTCCTTTATTAAAGACATCCCTAATTGTATACAAATTTTAGGTTATGTAGAGCCCTCAACTTGTATCAAATCTTCTTAATTTTATAAAGTAAAATAAAAACTAAGTCAAGAGTAACTCACCTCTTATTTACTTTTCTATTATGCGTTGCGGGCCTAAATCAAGTTTTTTCACAGTCGCCTTGTTGCCCTAGTGGACAAGGGTCGGTTCTTGCACATCCAAATTCCATGCTAATAAAAGAAAAAGATACATACATGCATGCTTGCATTGAAATGTCAGCACAAAAGGGTTCCTATTTCTATTGGTTTTGGGTCTCAAGAGATATAGATCTAAATTGGATATGGGTCTACAATGGATATGGACCTATAAATTGATATCGTTAGAATTAAACCTAAGAAAATGATTCCCTAATTAACAATTAGACAATAGATGAAATATGCAACTAATTATAAAAGTGTTAAGATGCAAAAATTTTAAGGTGTAGAAAATCCTAATATATAGAAAATCTTGATTTGTAGAGATCTGCAAAACGTTAAGATTTACATCTTTTTGGAAGCTTATAATAGGAGAGGAGACCCCTTTTAATAGGAGAGGGCTTAAGTATACGAAATTAGAAAAGTTAGAATGATTTTTTGATAAAATTTCTGCAACTAAACCTTTCTAATTTTCATTCTAATGAATAAGAAAGTCTACAAAGAAAATAGCAGCTCTTCCAAGGCAATGGTTGACTCTTTCCTTTATGAAAATTGATTGTATTGTATGTAGGCTAGTTAATCCTTCTTGATATAGGCCATAACTAGTCGTCCTCCATCTTAGCATGAGCTTGGCATACTTCCTTTTCAATTCAATGCAAAATCTATCATTATCTTGGAAAGAAACTTGGCCATTTTATAACTTAGTTCAACAACAATTGTTTCAGCATAAATCATCCACACTAGGTGATTCAAATATGCATAAAACTATATCAAGAAGTATGCATATAGTTTACTTTACAATTGTTTCCTTTCATTTAAGAAATTACGTAAATGGTCATCGATAAAATACTTAAAAATTACAAAGTATCTATGTCCTATAAAACATGGGTTAAAAGGTCCACATACATCTCTATGAATCATATCTAATGTTGATTGACATTTTGTGGCATGTTTCTTAAATGTGTTGATTGTTTTAGACTTTTTACAATCAACACAGATTTCAAGATCAATGAAATCTAACAACCCCAAAAGATAGTCTTTCACCATCCTCTCTACCTCTTTTTGGATATGTGTTCTAACCTTCTATGTTATAAGATACTTGAATTGTCATTAAACATATTTCCCTTATTAGTACATATTAAAGAAACTACAGATTCAGAAACAAAGAAAACAATAAATTTGAATAAACCATGAACAATTGAATAGAAATGGGATGTTTTCCTTTATTAAAGATATCCCTAATTGTATACAAATTTTAGGTTATGTAGAGCCCTCAACTTGTATCAAATCTTCTTAATTTTATAAAGTAAAATAAAAACTAAGTCAAGAGTAACTCACCTCTTATTTACTTTTCTATTATGCGTTGCGGGCCTAAATCAAGTTTTTTTCACAGTCGCCTTGTTGCCCTAGTGGACAAGGGTCGGTTCTTGCACATCCAAATTCCTTGCTAATAAAAGAAAAAGATACATACATGCATGCTTGCATTGAAATGTCAGCACAAAAGGGTTCCTATTTCTATTGGTTTTGGGTCTCAAGAGATATAGATCTAAATTGGATATGGGTCTAAAATGGATATGGACCTATAAATAGATATGGTTAGAATCAAACCTAAGAAAATAATTCCCTAATTAACAATTAGACAATAGATGAAATATGCAACTAATTATAAAAGTGTTAAGATGCAAAAATTTTAAGGTGTAGAAAATCCTAATATGTAGAAAATCTTGATTTGTAGAGATCTGCAAAACGTTAAGATTTACATCTTTTTGGAAGCTTATAATAGGAGAGGAGACCCCTTTTAATAGGAGAGGGCTTAAGTATACGAAATTAGAAAAGTTAGAATGATTTTTTGATAAAATTTCAACAACTATACCTTTCTAATTTTCATTCTAATGAGTAAGAAAGTCTACAAATAAAATAGCAGCTCTTCCAAGGCAATGGTTGCCTCTTTCCTTTATGAAAATTGATTGTATTGTACGTAGGCTAGTTAATCCTTCTTAATATAGGCCATAACTAGTCGTCCTCCACCTTAGCATGAGCTTGGCATACTTCCTTTTCAATTCAATGCAAAATCTATCATTATCTTGGAAAGAAACTTGGCCATTTTATAACTTAGTTCAACAACAATTGTTTCAGCATAAATCATCCAAACTAGGTGATTCAAATATGCATAAAACTATATCAAGAAGTATGCATATAGTTTACTTTACAATTGTTTCCTTTCATTTAAGAAATTACGTAAATGGTCATCGATAAAATACTTAAAAATTACAAAGTATCTATGTCCTATAAAACATGGGTTAAAAGGTCCACATACATCTCTATGAATCATATCTTGGAAAACAACTTGGCCATTTTATAACTTAGTCCAACAACAATTGTTTCAGCATAGATCATCCAAAATAGGTGATTCAAATATGCATAAAACTATATCAAGAAGTATGCATAGAGTTTAATTTTCAATTGTTTCCTTTCCTTTAAGAAATTACGTAAATGGTCCTAGTATCTATCTCATCTCAGTGTGTAGATCAAACTGACTTTATAGGTTTTCCTAATTGTTTATCTACCCTCTAATTTAAAATACTTAAAAATATTAGAGACTTGAGATTTTTCTTTAATGAGATAAAGATACATAAAACTTGAATAGTCATCGATAAAAATAACAAAGTATCTATGACCTATAAAACATGGGTTAAAAGGTCCACATATATCTCTATGAATCAGATCTAATGTTGATTGACATTTTGTGGCATGTTTCTTAAATGTGTTGATTGTTTTAGACTTTTTACAATCAACACAGATTTCAAGATCAATGAAATCTAACAACCCCAAAAGATAGTCTTTCACCATCCTCTCTACCTCTTTTTGGATATGTGTTCTAACCTTCTATGTTATAAGATACTTGAATTGTCATTAAACAAATTTCCCTTATTAGTACATATTAAAGAAACTACAGATTCAGAAACAAAGAAAATAATAAATTTGAATAAACCATGAACAATTGAATAGAAATGGGATGTTTTCCTTTATTAAAGACATCCCTAATTGTATACAAATTTTAGGTTATGTAGAGCCCTCAACTTTTATCAAATCTTCTTAATTTTATAAAGTAAAATAAAAACTAAGTCAAGAGTAACTCACCTCTTATTTACTTTTCTATTATGCGTTGCGGGCCTAAATCAAGTTTTTTTCATAGTCGCCTTGTTGCCCTAGTGGACAAGGGTCGGTTCTTGCACATCCAAATTCCTTGCTAATAAAAGAAAAAGATACATACATGCATGCTTGCATTGAAATGTCAGCACAAAAGGGTTCCTATTTCTATTGGTTTTGGGTCTCAAGAGATATAGATCTAAATTGGATATGGGTCTAAAATGGATATGGACCTATAAATAGATATGGTTAGAATCAAACCTAAGAAAATAATTCCCTAATTAACAATTAGACAATAGATGAAATATGCAACTAATTATAAAAGTGTTAAGATGCAAAAATTTTAAGGTGTAGAAAATCCTAATATGTAGAAAATCTTGATTTGTAGAGATCTGCAAAACGTTAAGATTTACATCTTTTTGGAAGCTTATAATAGGAGAGGAGACCCCTTTTAATAGGAGAGGGCTTAAGTATACGAAATTAGAAGCGTTAGAATGATTTTTTGATAAAATTTCAGCAACTATACCTTTCTAATTTTCATTCTAATGAATAAGAAAGTCTACAAATAAAATAGCAGCTCTTCCAAGGCAATGGTTGCCTCTTTTCTTTATGAAAATTGATTGTATTGTACGTAGGCTAGTTAATCCTTCTTAATATAGGCCATAACTAGTCGTCCTCCACCTTAGCATGAGCTTGGCATACGTCCTTTTCAATTCAATGCAAAATCTATCATTATCTTGGAAAGAAACTTGGCCATTTTATAACTTAGTTCAACAACAATTGTTTCAACATAAATCATCCAAACTAGGTGATTCAAATATGCATAAAACTATATCAAGAAGTATGCATATAGTTTACTTTACAATTGTTTCCTTTCATTTAAGAAATTACGTAAATGGTCATCGATAAAATACTTAAAAATTACAAAGTATCTATGTCCTATAAAACATGGGTTAAAAGGTCCACATACATCTCTATGAATCATATCTTGGAAAACAACTTGGCCATTTTATAACTTAGTCCAACAACAATTGTTTCAGCATAGATCATCCAAAATAGGTGATTCAAATATGCATAAAACTATATCAAGAAGTATGCATAGAGTTTAATTTTCAATTGTTTCCTTTCCTTTAAGAAATTACGTAAATGGTCCTAGTATCTATCTCATCTCAGTGTGTAGATCAAACTGACTTTATAGGTTTTCCTAATTGTTTATCTACCCTCTAATTTAAAATACTTAAAAATATTAGAGACTTGAGATTTTTCTTTAATGAGATAAAGATACATAAAACTTGAATAGTCATCGATAAAAATAACAAAGTATCTATGACCTATAAAACATGGGTTAAAAGGTCCACATATATCTCTATGAATCAGATCTAATGTTGATTGACATTTTGTGGCATGTTTCTTAAATTTGTTGATTGTTTTAGACTTTTTACAATCAACACAGATTTCAAGATCAATGAAATCTAACAATCCCAAAAGATAATCTTTCACCATCCTCTCTACCTCTTTTGGGATATGTGTTCCAACCTTTTATGTAATAAGATACTTGAATTGTCATTAAACATATTTCCCTTATTAGTACATATTAAAGAAACTACAGATTCAGAAACAAAGAAAACATTGAATTTGAATAAACCATGAACAATTGAATAGAAATGGGATGTTTTCCTTTATTAAAGACATCCCTAATTATATAGAAATTTTAGGTTATGTAGAGCCTCAACTTGTATCAAATCTTCTTAATTTTATAAAGTAAAATAAAAACTAAGTCAAGAGTAACTTACCTCTTATTTACTTTTCTATTATGCGTTGCGGGCCTAAGTCAAGTTTTTTTCACAATCGCCTTGTTACCCTAGTGGACAAGGGTCGGTTCTTGCACATCCAAATTCCTTGCTAATTAAAGAAAAAGATACATACATGCATGCTTGCATTGAAATGTCAGAACAAAAGGGTTTCTATTTCTATTAGTTTTGGTTCTCAAGAGATATATATCTAAATTGGATATGGGTTTAAAATGGATATGGACCTATAAATAAATATGGTTAGAATCAAAACTAAGAAAATGATTCCCTAATTAAGAATTAGACAATAGATGAAATATGCAACTAATTATAAAAGTGTTAAGATTCAAAAATTTTAAGGTGTAGAAAATCCTAGTATGTGGAAAATCTTGATTTGTAGAGATCAGCAAAAAATCAAGATTTACATCTTTTTGGGTGCTTATAATAGGAGAGGAGATCCGTTTTAATAGGAGAGGGCTTAAGTATACGAAATTAGAAGTGTTAAAATGATTTTGTAATAAAATTTCAGCAACTATACCTTTCTAATTTTCATTCTAATGAATAAGAAAGTCTACAAAGAAAATAGCATCTCTTCCAAGGAAATGGTTGGCTCTTTCCTTTATTAAAATTGATTTTATTGTACGTATGCTAGTTAATCCTTCTTGATATAGGCCATAACTAGTCGTCCTCCACCTTAGTATGAGCTTGGCATACATCTTTTTCAATTCAATGCAAAATCTATCATTATCTTGGAAAAAAACTTGACCATTTTATAACTTAGTCCAACAATAATTGTTTTAGCATAGATCATCCAACATAGGTGATTCAAATATGCATAAAACTATATAGATTTATGCATCAAATATGAGTAGATCCATGTGGGGTGGTAGATGGGTTTGGGTATATAGATCTAGGTTAACCAAGTATCAAGTAGGTCAGGTCACTAGGGGATGGAACCATGTGTCAAGTAAATCAAATAGATGAACCTATTTAACTTTTTAAAATTAATTAATTTTTATTCAACCATATAACACATCCCTAGGCTCATAATTCATATTTGTTCCAATTCAAATGGATGCATTAATCTATAAAAAATATTTATAAGATAAATTACCAAATCATAACTTTCCAAACTCATTGAATATGTCATAGCTTTCCAAAATCTTTTTTATAACCTTCCAAATTCATGAATGTATAATTTAAATTTAAGACATTCTAAATACATGAACATATAATTTTGAATTTTACGACTTCCCAAATTTTTTGAACATATGATTCAAATTTTATAACTCCGCCCATGTAAGGGATCATCCTTGCATTGCCGGTCCCAAGCCCGGATAAAGGAGGAGGGTTGTGTTAGGCTTCCGACAGCCAACGTAAAACTTCGTCGGATTTTACAACATGGATTACAAAAATTATGAGCATTGCTTTGGGGCGTCCCCGCCTAGCGACGTGCTGCATAGCCCGAATGCAGTAAGAAGTAAGCAAGGGCCACTACATTTTCGCCCGAATGTAGTGAATCAATTGTAGAGAGGGTTCCCACACCATGGACGGGTGTGGGTAAAGAAGTTAGTCCCACTACATTGTCGCCCGAATGTAGTGAAAAATTTTCAGAGAGGGTCTCCGCATTTTGATTATGGACGGATGCGGGGGGTAAGGAAGCTAGTCCTAGATAATAAGATTCGTATTGGTTCTTGGAATATCGGAACATTATCGGGTAAGCTAATGGAGGTGGTAGATACTATGATTCGGAGAAAGATTCATATTCTATGTTTACAAGAGACAAAATGGGTTGGAGAAAAAGCAAAGGAGATAGAGGATACAGGTTTTAAATTATGGTACTCAGGTAAAGAAAAGGCTCGAAACGGAGTTGGTATTATCATAAATAAAGATTTAAAGGAGAGTGTAGTAGACATACAACGATATGGTGACCGAATCATGACGTTGAAATTAGTGTTAGGAGCAGAGGTTTTTAATATAGTTTGTGCTTACGCACCCCAAGTAGGACTAGAAGATAGTATAAAGACAGTTTTTTGGGAAGAGTTAGATAAGATGTTTCAAAAGATTCCACAAAGGGAGATGATTTGTTTAGGAGGAGATTTAAATGGACATGTCGGTAAAGAGGCATTAGGATATCAAGGGATTCATGGAAACTTTGGTTTTGGGGATATAAACGAGGAAGGTAGGGAGATTTTAAATTTTGCTATGTCATTTGATCTCTTTGTAGTCAATACAATCTTCAAAAAACGAGATGAACATTTAATTACTTATAAGAGTGGCTTATCACAAACACAAATTGATTACTTTCTTTGTCGAAAAAAAGATAGAGCGTGTTGTAAAGATTGTAAGGTAATTCCGAGAGAAAACTTAACCACCCAACATTGACTTTTAGTTATGGATTTACAAATAAAAAAGTGGACAAAGAAGAAAAGGGTGCATCGAGCTATTCGGACTAAATGGTGGAACCTCAAAAGCGAGAAAGAAGATATATTTAAACAGAAAGTCCTTCAAGGAGATGTTTGGAATTATGTTGGCACACCCTGTAATATGTGGAACAATATGGCTATACATATTAGGAAAGTGGCGAAAGATGTGTTAGGGGTATCTAAGGGAGGTGTACCGGCACAAAAAGAAGCTTGGTGGTGGAGTGAAGTAGTACAAAATAAAATCAAGGCAAAGAGGGCATGTTATAAATTACATTATGCTAAGAAAACTAGTGAAACTTTAGAAGCTTATAAGGAAGCAAAGAAGGAAGCAAAAAAGGTCGTTAGTGAAGCAAAAGCTAAGATTTGGGATGACTTATATAAAAAACTCAACTCAAAAGAGGGTGAAAGAGATATTTTTAGGATAGTTAGGGCTAGAGATAAGAAAACTAAAGATCTTAATTATGTTAGATGCATAAAAGACGAGGAGGAAAAAATTCTAGTGGCAAATGATGATATAAGAAATAGATGGAAAAACTATTTTTATAATCTTTTTAATGAAAATAAAGATGTTAGTATTAGTTTAGGAGATTTAGCCAAGTCAGAAAAGTATATAAACCACAATTTCTACCGACGTATTCAAAAGAATGAAGTCAAAGAGGCTCTTAAACATATGAAGAGTGGTAAATCAGTAGGACCAGATAATATTCCTATAGAAGTTTGGAAAATACTAGGAGAAATAGGAATCACTTGGCTCACAAGGCTATTTAATGAAATATGGAAAAACCAAAAGATGCCCGAGGAATGGAGAACAAGTACACTTATACCCATATATAAGAACAAGGGAGACATTCAAAATTGTACGAATTATCGAGGTATCAAGTTAATGAGTCATACTATGAAATTATGGGAAAGAATTATCGAACGTAGGTTAAGACAAGTATCAAGTACAACACAGAACCAATTTGGATTTATGCTAGGCAGATCTACTATTGAAGCGATTCACCTTTTGAGACATCTTATGGAACATTTTAGAGCAAAAAAGAAAGACCTTCACATGATATTTATTGATCTAGAAAAAGCTTATGATAGGGTACCGAGGGAGGTTCTTTGGAGAACTTTGGAAAAAAGAGGTATCCCATTGACATATATTAACCTTATAAGAGACATGTATGATGGTGCAAAAACATGTGTGAGGACTCATGAAGGAACGACAGACTTCTTTGAAGTTAATATTGGGTTACATCAAGGATCAACTTTAAGTCCATACTTATTTATAATGGTGATGGATGAGTTAACAAAACATATTCAAGATGAAGTACCTTGGTGTATGTTATTTGCAGATGACATTGTATTAGTGGAGGAGTCTAAGGAAAAAGTTAATAGAAAATTAGAACTATGGAGAGAAACATTAGAAAGCAAAGGCCTCCGACTTAGTAGAACAAAGACAGAATATATGGAATGTAAGTTTGATCATTTGGTTACTTCAGAGGACATAGAAATTAAAATTGGCACACATTGCATTCCCCAAAAGGAAAGTTTTAAATACCTAGGGTCAATTTTTCAAAGTGATGGAAGAATTGATGGAGATGTTACACATAGAATTAATGCTGGTTGGTTAAAATGAAGAGGAGCATCAGGTATTCTTTGTGATAAGAAGATACCATTAAAATTAAAAGGTAAATATTATAGAGCAGCAATTAGGCCTGCCATGTTTTATGGTTTTGAGTGTTGGGCAGTTAATCATCAACATGTACAAAAGATGTCTGTGACAGAAATGAAGATGTTGAGATGGATGAGTGGTCATACAAGAAAAGACCGTATACATAATGAGGTTATTAGAAACAAATTAGGAGTGGCACCAATAGAGGATAAAATGAGAGAACATCGTTTAAGATGGTTTGGACATATAGAACGAAGATCAGAAGAAGAACCTGTAAGAAGGGTAGAAAAACTAAATTTGGAAAGTATTAAAAGAGGTAGAGGACGACCACAAAAGTGTTGGAAAGAAACAATAAAGAATGATCTAGCTTATTGGGAGTTAACTGCTAACATGGCACACGATAGGGATCTGTGGAAACAAAGAATCCATGTAGCCGACCCCGTCTAGTATGGGAAAAGGCTTAGTTGTTGTTGTTGTTGTTTATGATTCAAATTTTATGACTTTCAAATTTAAAATCATGTTTTCAACTTTCCAAATCCTAAAAGCAGATTTTTTTACTTTTCAAATCTTTAAATCAAATTTTTAACTTTTAAGACCCTTCAACCATATTTGTAACTTTCCAAAATCATCAATATATTTCAAATCAAAATTTAGATACCATAAATATATAACTCAGATTTATATAACTTTTCAAATCCAAAAATAAGGTTTTAACTTTCCCAATCCATGAACATAATTCATACTTTCGAGATTGGAAACCATAAACATAACATTTATATTTTGAAATTTTGGAAATCATTAATATATAATCCTATTTTCAATTTTTTAAAAATTATTAATATATAATCCAGATTTTGTTGTTGTTGCTATTGTTGTTGTTGTATAATCCAGATTTTGAGCATTTTTGAAGACCTTTGAAAAGAATTCAACTTTTGAAAATAATTAGGTATAATCTAGGTTTTGGAAACTTTAGGATAAGATTGAAATTTTGAAAACTTCTTGAATAAGATTCAATTTATTTATTTCTTTGGAAACTTCCCATATACAGGAAGAGGCCTTCTTCAAAATATATTTCTAAGCAAATTTATGCATCAAACCCATTATGCACATGTACTCAAGCTTGCACATACAAGCTCCATGAAAATCAAGTCCAAGAATGTATACACACATATATATATATATTTATTTAATTCCATATGTTCGTGTGTGTATATATATGGAATATCAATAGATATGAATATATATATATATATATATATATATATATATATATATATATATATATATATATATATACTTATGTATCCTAATATGTTCTTCTAAAGCTCAACTCGATATGGTTAGGATAAAGGTTTAGGTCAAATGGATGGATAAAATTAAGGTTCAATGATGTTTAAAAATGGATAGGTTAAGAAAATCGAACTTAGTTTCATGAAAATGGCAAAGCTTAGGCTCAAAACCCATAAATGAAACATGAAAAAGGTTGAACTTAACCTTTGACGACCCATCCTATGCTCATGTTAGGTGGCAAGCACGTTGATGGCATCATGTTGTGGGGTCTCTTCAATTAGATCCAAAACGCTTTTGTAACTTCCTTTTCCCCAATTATTCAAGATTTTCATAATCATCTCACATGTTTTAAAAATGAATATCTAAAACCAATTCTATGATACAAAATATTTTTTAAGAAAACTTTTGGGTGTTTACACTAATGTATTAACCAAAATGCTATAACTATTTTTAACTAATTTGTCTAAAAAAATCAAGTTTCTTTGAAATGATGGAATATAGAAAATAGCCTTTCAAAATCAATAGTTCTCGAGACTCTAAGGTAATTTTGTGACCTCTAACTGCCTTTACATACATATGCATCTTGTTACCTGATATCATAAAAATTTTGCATTCAACTAGAGTGTGGTGCCTTGTCAGAAAGCCCTATAAAGTGGTTGAAATGTGTATGGTGGCACTCAAATCAATCCACTAGTTAGTACTAGGAACATAAGCTAGATTTGATTCATGACTTGCAATAAATATAGTAGTAATTGAACTTATCTTTACAAGCAAGACCTTATACTTTCGAAAAGTGATCTTTTAATATTAAGGTTTCTTAAAGAAAAATCACTTGACCTTATTGATGGGCTTTTCAACCATATTGTGTTTAATCTTCTTCTTTTGGACTTTCTTTGCCTTAGTCATCCAATCCCCTAATTCGTGAGCTGCCAAATTAGAAGAGTAACTTACGATGTCTTTCCTCTTCCTAAACACAATTGGTCATGAGTTTATTAATTGATCATTCATCTTTATGTGTGTTGTAGAAAATTTTAGTAACATCATACTCAACCAATAACATATGTAGGCTGTAATGGATCATGAAAGTATCTAAATTGGCAATCTTGAGATCATTAAGTTTCTCTACAATGTTGCATAGCCATGATGTATTCCCTTATATTTTATTTTTTAAATACCATATGAAAGTAAGTTTTAGAATCTAGGCACTTGTTTTAGCTTTATTAAATTCAACAAACTATTTCTCAATCACATCCATATAAACAATAGCCTTGGTGTTAGGAGTCACATGACCCCTAATGTTCTTAGGCACATATTGTACCATATACAAAAGAGATAGTATGTTGGACTATTCCCATTTTTCATTCTCATCCTTCGCATCCACAATACTTTTGTTAGTGATTGCTTGAGAAGCATCCACCTAAAAACAAAAGTCTAAGTCCATTAAGCCCATGAAACATCACATATTCCCTCTACTCAAAGAAATTTGTACCATTTAACAAAGGTACTTGAATCAGATCCTTCTAAAAAACTGTAAAAATGCTCATATAAGAAGATCGTCTATAAACATGTAATGATAGAAAATAACATGTTTGAACTTTAACAATAGCATGATTATAACCTTATATTGACAGGGTAACATGAACCTAGCTCTATTTGCACAAACGTCTATGTCACATTATATTGTTGATACTAAAATGTCACATATTATGTATACAAATAAAACCACAATCCACATTGATGGATAGTTGTTAATGTAATTTATCTAAATAAAAATTGGAAACATCATCCTCACTAGATTTCAAATTTCAATAAATTTTGATCTAGACTTTATGTAATTAAACAATTAATTCTTCATACTTAGAGTTACTTTGGTGAGAAAACCAAATCGTCTGAACTAAAGGTTCATTACATGGTATTCCATAATCCCATAGCAAATTGGGCAAAATGTGTAAAAAAATATTTAAAGCATGTTAAATAACTCTATAACATATAAAAATCAATAATATATATATATATATATCTACTGTAACATGAAAAACAAAAATATTGCATTACTATATGTTGGTCCAATTTGTCCTTAAATATAATTTTGTATAATATTTTATCCATTAAGCAAAATACCAAGAAAACACATTGATAAAATAATAATATTTTAGATTAAAAATCCAGCCATAATTACCTTAAAACATGCTTTATAAAACTAAATTAACTTCAAAGCATAATATTAATGATTGAGTTAATATAAAACAAGGTTCATTATAATATAAAAGTTTGTGAAATCTAGAAATTCTCTATTTTTCTAGTGGTTTTCATCATTTTGTTTATAATCATAGTGAAAAAACATCTCAATATGCAAACAAATTGACCTTATCGATGAGAAATCCCATGAAAAAACTCAAACAAGAAAATTAATTAAAAAATCAACAATAAGAACTTACTTTGATGACACTTGTTGAATGGTATGGGATACAGGGATATGCCATGTTGATTCTTGATGTGAAAATGTGTCCTTTATTTTCAATCCCACAACAATTACCTTTGCTCTCATGGGAGAAATTTTTGTGTGTTGAGAAGTGTTGTGTAACTGTGTGTTGAAACCTTAAGTAAAAATACCCTTTTATATAGCATACTCTATACAATGTAGTATTGTATTTGCCAAGCACCACTATCTCGAGATTTAGGAGAGTTTCTCTACAACTAAGAGAGCTTTTAGATAACTGAAAGAGTTTCTCGAGAACTAAGAGAGTTTCTTGAGAGACGAAAAAGTTATCTTGAGAATTGAAAAAACTTTATTCAGTTAAATAAGTCATCTTATATTGAAAATATTGGGTCCAACAAAATCAAGTTTTATGATTTTCTTTTAGCACTTTTGAGATCTTTCTAAGACTCTTTTGAAGTATTAACCAACTAATTTCTTGTATCTTCTCACTGGTGGCCTTAGAATGCCCAAACTATCCTATGTGTATATCTTTTTGTTGTTAACTTGCATAAAATATCGAATGAACTTTTTATGAACCTCTTGCAAATGTGATTTAAATAAAAGAAGACATGAATCGTTGCAACTTCAACCATGAACACCATCCTGTACAAATTCAAAAAACATCCGTATTTATATACTTTTGTGTTACATTTTCAAGTTATATAAATGTGAACATTTGTGGTCCCTATCTTCTCTCCCCAGACCTCATTTTATTTGTTTTCTTATTTGTGTAGTTTTATTGACCCATCTTCTCCAACCTATGCACCATGCAAGGAAAGATGAGCAGATTAGTGTATCAATCAAATATTAGTGGGGCTAATTTTTAAGTTCATTTGGAAAAATATGCATGTCGTGTGCAGTTTTAGAAGACTACACAAAGAAATAACTTGGTGTAGAAATTTTATGGCCTGATATCCTGTGTTTAACCTATGATAGGATCTGCACATAATTTCCATTATGGAAGAGGTTACGCAGCTGGTACACAAAAATGTGAGGGATGATCCAGGGTTCAACAAGCTAAGAATTGTAGAAACAAACTAAGAAACATCCAGGTATATGGAGAAGGAATCCATGGTTCAACATCATTACAAGCAATGCTATGTGAATCTAAGGAATGGAACAAGATAGAGGCGGCAAACCAGTACAGCTGAACCGAAGATTGCCATAAGGCCCATATCAAGGATCGAAGGGAGCTTGACTCCTTTACTTTGTGAAAGTATCAAAAAGAAAAGTCTCAAGACAACTTGGACGCACAGAGTGCCATGGTAAATACAGAGAGAGTGAACGATCCCAAACAATGATGTTTGAAAACATGTAAAGATTTGGTGCCCTTAGATACACTCACTGGCATGAGCTTAAAAACCATGTGACTTGTATTGGGTAGTTGCAAGCGGCCTACTAGGAAAGGCGAAAAGTGGCCATACACAAGATTTTCACTTGTCCACAGCTATAGCATTCAGGAACAGACTATCTTCTGAGAAAAGCTAGCTTCCATCAAAGACTCATACTGCGTGATTCCCATTACAAGATTCATGAGGTACTAGTCTTCGTTGAAGACTAGTATGTATGTGTGCTAGCCTTACTTTGTTGCTTATTTGGTACACTTTTGGCCCAATCTTAGGTGGGGGCAATGCACCTGGGTGGGGTTTGTGTTGGAGATCCGTTTCTCAAGCATGAAGTGGGTGCAAGTTCATCTTGTACGCTTCCTACCGCCCGGGAAATTCCTTTGTCGCCTGTATACTGTATGGTGGATCCTCTTCGTCAAAGCCTTCTTTGTGTCTGGTACGAGAAATTCGTATATGGAGAGCTTCGGGTCTAATTTGGAGAGAATCTTTTTGGCCTCTGCAGTGGAAGAGCAGTTGATGTCACATAGCAGGACATGGTCCTATTTTTCTTCTTGTTTACATGCTTCGTACTCGTTACTACCATCCTTCAACGCATTGCGTTTGCCTTTGCGCAGATAGCCATACGAATGCCAATCATCGAATCGATTACGTGAACAGTTTTCTCAACATATAAGCCGAAAAGTCAAGACATCAACTCTAAACCTTTATAAAATTTAAACTGTTTATGACAGTTTTAAATTATCTAAACTATAGGCTTTTTAGCATCGAAAGCTCACATCTTGAAGCCTCAAAACTCCACCTTATGTTGGGACTCTCTCTCTCTCTCTCTCTCCGGTTATATACATAGCATAATTGTTCCATGTTATTAACAACTGAACTATATCGTTCAAGGGTTGAAAGATTGAACTCGAACATCAAACCCAGTCTCGAAATTGATGACTAACATGACGGGTCTTACAGACTTCTGTAGCATAGCTGCCGAGAAACTTCCTCGCTGCTTGGCGTATTCTTTTAAGGAAACCTCTGAATAAATAAAAAGCTTTTAATTTAGGACACATTGTTCTAAAAAATCTGAGGAGATCCGGGATAGCAACGAAAAGGAGCAATGCGAGTATTGTAAGGACGACCCTCCATACTACACCAGTTACATCCATCAGTTGTCATAAGCAACGATACTTCTTGGTAAGTTTCAGTTGATACATCCTCTCAATTAGCAACCAAAGCTGAACAAAGCAGTTGTTTTATGAGGATTCATCAGTCATAGTGAAAGCATATAGTTAGAATGTACATGAAGAAAACTTTTGATATTTGGTTGAAAAAGTCAAAATAGTTTGCAATTCATAAGGTATAAAAATTGTACACATCGCATGTAACTGCAGAAATTAACGATAAAATCTATAATCGCCAATACAGCATAAACATTACTCCGCAATTTCTTTACCATATCACCCATTGCATTGAAATTGTGCTATTTTACTTCAAAATTTGTGAAGTAATCAACCAATCGACTCCATTCGCTGATGTGTAAATTATCATAAAAGCCTCATATATTATAGAAAAAGACATCCTCTGACAAAAAAACGACGGCTGGCCATGCTAAGAACCGACAAACACGAGATGGAAATAGAGCGTATGCCCCTGCTAACAAAATTGAATTTAACGAGTAGAGAACTTGTTCAACGTTTAGATGGGAGCTTGATTTGATTAAAGGATAACTACATTCCTGTAAGAGCTTCGAAATGAATCACCTTTTCAAATCATATTTGATAATGATCACCATCATAATAAACACCAAGCAGGAAAAAGCACCAATTGAGATGATCATCGCTAAAATCATTGCTTGCCTTGGATGTGTAGAATGCATCCAAAGAACTAGATCCAATCACGGTGCTGTATTCAAAATCGTGCAGCCAAAGTACGACTAATCCTGGATGTTAGCAATGTAGGAGCCCTAGATACCTTCTTTATAAACTTGTTTGAGTGATGTAAGATATAATAGAACAAGATATGCAGCTTTGCGAATTATTGCTCACTTTATATGATATTACTGATAAAAATTGCGCTCATGGAGATCCCCCGATTCTAATTTCAGGAGCACCTGTTGCAGATATAGATTTTCTGTTTTCATCTCCTAACATGTAAAAAAAATAATATGCTGTGGCATTGACATCCTAAAATCAGCTATTGTAGCCTCAAAATCCTTAGAACTTGTCCTGGTAGTAGTGTGCAGTGCCAAGCATTAGAGCAACGGTAGCACCCTGGGCAACCACACGAGCTCGCATTAGTTTTTGGCCAAGCTGTGAATTTCCTTGACGGAAACTAATCAAGCCCGCAGTTAGAACTCCAGCGGTTAAGAGTGCACCTGTAAACTTGAAACCATGAGTGACAGCCAAAGTTCCTCGTCTAACATCACTAATATTCATTACAGAAATATAGTGTATACTCAAATCTCTTGATCTACAAATTCACCAAATTGACTTTATATATCTGTCCGTTGGTAAAAAGAATTGCAGTGATAAAAGTTAATCATAAGTTACCTACACTATCTCATGAAGAAACTAAACATGGCAAACCATTCATACAGAAAGTCTAATGCGTTGATGAAGTGAGGCTTCAAAGTTCAAACATATTTAAAAATCAAAAAATATTTTGGAGTTGTCATCATCTTTATTTTCTTGTTTTTAGGCAGATGATTCTTCGTGAAGGCAGAATTCAGGTCCTGAAAATTGGCAAATAATACTCACCACTGAGAGTAGCAACTTATATTTCCAGAAAAAAATTTCTAGAATGCCAAAGGCGCTTGACATAGCACACTCTGTCGAGCCGTGTGGGGTCGTCCGTTGCTTCTTCCCTACCCCATGTTCATGCACCACCACCCCAGTACACCCTTCTCCCCACCCCACCCCTAAATTTCTTTTCCTTTTTCATTATTGCATATACAACTAAGTGGTGCTGAAATTTGGATGGTGTTATGGATTTTTACATATTTCATAACACAAAATGCCTCTACCTAATTGTTATAGTTCTGTATAAATATGTCAAAGATGTATTCCATCTTCTTAATTACTTCCCAAGCTTTCTGCAACATTCCTCACTTCAGATATGCTTTGATCAAAGTATTGTATGTTTAGGTACCTGCAGGTATGTCTGCGCAACTCCATTAATTCTATCAGTGCCACTGCCTCTTCTAACTTGTTTGTCATGCACAAAGACTTCAAAAAAAGTGACGTAACCACATCTGATTCAAGTGAATTTTGCGTCAGTTGCTTCCAAACTTTTATTGTCGTGTTCTGCCTGCCTTCCTCAACATACAAATTGACCAGAGTACTGTATGCAACAGAATCCAGCTTGCCATTATGATCGATTGCCATTTCATGAACCAGAGCTTTTCTTTATTGAATCTCTTCGGATTCGAAAGTACATGGAGCAACATAGTGAAAGAGATTACATCTGGGGAGCAATGGTGCACCTTCATGAGGTCAAAGAGCTGCAGAGATGCATCACCGTGGTCAGGGTCACAAAGTAATTTGACGAAGGTGTACTGTCACTACATTAGATAAGGACCAAGATTTCCAATGTTGGTGGGGAAAGATTTAACTGATCTCTTTCTTGGTGCCTTGTAAGTTTCCGTACCAAAGAAGACTTGAATGGACATTTTGAAGGCTTAAAGATTTAGCACAAAAGAAGGTCTGTTCAGAGCTAAGTCTTCATATGTAGTTGACTGTGGACAGATGCTACTACTGAGTTAGGACTTCATATATTCACAACTAAATGATAAACAAAGTAGAAAAACTATGAGCAGATTGAATTTCTGTACTGGGAATATATGAATGCTTAAAGATGAGGAGATTTCCAAATAAAATCCAACTTTGTTGCCATGGGAATAGGACTATGAAGTATGAACAACAATTCCTACTTGTGAGGGTTGTTGCTTCGGCAATTCCTACCCGTGAAATGTTTAACTGGAACTCAGGATAGGGGAGAGGATTTTATGTTGGTACAGAAACAAGAGAGGTGGATATAATCATTAATCTACTGGTTGAAATTGTCTCAGATCCACGTCTTTTTTAGGAAAAACAGTAATATGGTTTGATTGAACAAAAGAGGCTGCCTTTAACAAAATTATAATGTGCAAATTGGTTTTCTGACGATGAAAGTTACACTGTATTACATTGGCTTTACATTAGTTCTGATAATTTATGTTTTTAGTCCTTGCAACAATTTATACCGTAGTGGTGTCTCGAACATAATATGTGATGTTCAGAAGATGTTGATTACTTAGAACCAACAGGATGAAGTTACACCGTCTTGTACACTTCTGTTACAGATAGAAGGGTTTGAGGTGGCCATTATTGATTACTTAGCACCATTTAGATGATATATGATGGGTCAGGTGATGATAGGAAGATGTGAAACCAGTGTTGTTCGACGCGTATTATATCGTGTATCGTTTTGCTCCATGATACGGGCGTATTGTATGGTATCGTATCGTATTGTATCATATTTTAATATTAAAAAAATAAAAAAATTATAAAAAAAATTAGGAAATATTAGTAAAAATCCAAAAAAAAAAACAGAAAAAATAAGAAAAATCTGGTAATTGCAAAGAATTCATATAATGCAAAGTTTAATACATATTGATCATTCACCATTGAACAATTCAAAACAATTTACATATTTTGAAGAAAAAAATAAAATACATTTACATTTACATATTGTAAATTTGTAATCAAGATCAATAACTAAATAATCTTCATCTTCTCCTTGATGAAGATTCAAAGTTTTTCACCATCTTCTGCTTCAAAATCAAAATCTTCATCTCCTTGATGATGTTGTTGCGCTCCTTCCAAATTAATCTATGTAATGTTTTCTTCGATTAGGAGTATATTTTCTTCGTTATCTTCCATAATCCACTCATCTAATATATCAAAATTAACAAACTGCTATCTTTGTACATGTAATTGGCACATTTGCTAATTTTCATATGTGAGCAAAACAATGAGCTCTATTTCTTTGATTATTGAGTCTATGACACTCGAGTGATGTGATATTGTTACTTGATGATATCCTCTTTTTAGCTTTTTAACTAATGCTTAAAGTGGTTTGAAACTGAAGGATGATAGATAGATGTTGTGGGTTAAAATAATGTAATATGATTACTTCAAAATAATGTAATATGATTACTTCTGATCTCACTTCACAGATTGAGTTAAGCCTCACACACGCTGATCATGTTCAACTCAATTGAAGTCATTTAAGGTGAACTCAAAAATAGTGAAGTTGTGAAATGCCCACTCAATGAACTAAGACAACCAAATTGTTCTTCATTGTTTGCGATTTCATGAAATTAGAAATTGGTAGCAGAAATATACCTAAAAGTTGGCAACAGAAAAGGAAATGATTTTGTCACAATTTTTATTTGTTCATAAATTATTCTTATTCAATAAATTTCTTATAAATTAACCCGAATTTAAATATTACATACACAGCTTACAATCCCACATAAGCATACCGGAGGATGCATTGGAGAGAAGTAAAGAGAGGCGAAAAGATTTTTTTTTTTAGCGTATCGGCCGTATCATATGATACGACACGATAACATGTATCGTATGATACAGGTTATCGTATCGTATCGTGACTTCCTACGATACGGATAACACAGTGTGAAACAACTAACAAGACATTTGTTTTCATTGGATAATAATGCATTTAAAAGGAAAGAAGCAATGGTAGAAAAAATGAAAAGTTTCAGTTTTGATATGCAAACAGAAAAGCAATAATTCTAGAATGGGTAGTTCCAGTTCCATGCTTCTCCAAACACTTAAATTTTTATTTTTGGAACTAACATTTCCAGAAAACATGCAACTGGAATTTTAATTCTTTTATTCCACCTGGTTCCACAATGTGATAGGCCATTAAGGACAAACAAAAGAACTTTTTTCCTACAAAAAGAATAAATGACAATCTTTTGAAAAGATGCAGGTCATACAGCATAAGACATAAAAACAGAAAAGATAAAATACACTGATTCTAGTAGGGATGAATGTTGGTCACTCAACAACAACTGTTGAAGATCAAGTTAAATCTTGATTAATTAGTGTTACTATTTAGTTATAGGTGTATACGTAGAGTCATAGGTAAGTCTGAGTCATGTATATTATAGTATTATGTAATACGGGTCCTAATGGATCTTGATACATTAGGAACCGTAATCCATTAATCACTTACTACGAGTATTATAGTCTTTAAAGTTAAATCAGCAATATAAGTAGTCATTAGAGCTGTCATTAGGGTTTAACGTGAAAAGTAAGGGGGCAACTGTGTGAAGGTCGACCAACCCTTGTAATGCTTCATCCTGTAGCGTGTTTTGATGATCAATAAAATGATTGATTGAAGCCCGAATTCAACATGGTATCAAAGCCTAAACCTTCAAGGATCGACTGGAATGAAGAAGAAAAAAGCATGAAATCAGATTGTGCACGGTGAAGACATGGTTCAATTTTTTTTTAGGTGTGTTTGTTCCTTATTTTTCAAGACTGCATATTCATTAGTTGGTTATTTGAAAAAGTGATCGTGAGAAAGGTTGGGAGTAGATTGTTTAAATCGGGCTGTTATCATTGTTCAGAGTGTCATTGGTCAGATCGGACTATTCAGATCTGGCTGTTCATAATATTTTTTAGTGCATCTATTCTTGAAGACGTGATTTAGATAAGAACTACGATTGATTAAATGTGGCGGCAGTTTAGGTATTTCAACAGATTTGTTTAGGACTGTATTAATGCACAAAGAAATTAGTGACATAGGCGTGTGATAGAAAAGTTATTATTTCAGTATTCTACACATACAATTGTGTAAGTTTTTTTGAAAACTTCAAGTCTTGTATAAGAATGGAAAAAGCGAAGATGCTAGAGAGTAATGAACCTCCGTTAGACAAAAGTGAAGGATTTCAAATCACAAATTTGAAATTAGATGGTAAGAATTACCTTCAATGGGTCAAATCAATTGAACTGGCCGTTATGGTTAGGGGGCGATGGGATTATTTGACAGGTGACTTACCTCGACCCCCATCTTCCGATCCTTCATATTCACGATGATGCAGGAAAAATGCATTGGTAAGTGATTGGTTAATTCAATCCATAACTCTCTCTATTGGCAACACTTTTATGTTTTTAGAAACTGCTAAGGATATCTGGCTGGTAGTTAAAAAAGTCTATGCTCAAAGGAAAAATATTGCTAAAAAATATGATCTCATATAGAAGATTCGAAAATGCAGACAAGGAGGACGGTCAGTCAGTGAGTATTATGCAGAACTCAGAAGTCTGTGGGAAGAACTACAAATGTATGCTAAAACTAAATGTCAAGTTTGCACTCTAGAGAGGAATGAGGAGTTTGAAGAGCGTAAAGTGTTCGATCTTTTATGGGAGATTTCCTTAGAGTATGACGCAGTAAAGAATAATATTCTCAAAAAAGAAGAACTTCCATCTTTAAGTATAGTATACTCACTTCTCCTTAGAGAAAGACAAAAAACTTCTGGAAAAAGAAATCAAAATCAGTTCAGAAACCTCAGCATTCGTCGGTAAAAGTACTTATGTTTCTCCCTTTGCTCGAGGAAGATGAAGTTATGGTAGAGGCAGAGGTAGATCTGGAATGACATCAGAAGAGAATGATAAGATTAGTTGCTCTCACTGTGAAAAACCTCAACATACCAAGGAAACATGCTGAGAGTTAGTTGGAAAACCTACCTATTTTCAGAATCAAAACAACAGAGCATACTTCAGCAGTGATCAGAATGAGAAACAAAAAGCTGAGAACAGTACAACTTCTCTAGCTGATATTGAATTGTTAAAAAGCATGTTTGATCAATCCGCAGCAGCCTTCTTCGTCCTCTTATAGTGATTCACAAGCATCTATTGCCTATCCATTTTCGTTCCTGACTCAGGGTAATGTAAATTCTTCTTATTCAAGGATATAGGTTATTGATTCTCGTACTACAGATCACATGGTCAGCCGAAGAGATTTCTTTGATAACTATAAATCGACAAAGGCACAAATCAATATTAGACTGGCATATGGGTCTCTTACTCTAATAGTGAGAAAAGGAAGTATCATTACATCTTTTGGCACATTAAAAAATGTTTTACATGTTCCCAACATATCAATAAACCTTTTATCTGTATTTTCTATGACTCATGATTTAAAATGCTGTATAATCTTTGATTCCACTGGATGTGTCTTTCAAGAACTGAAGACGGGAAAGATATTTGGTCAGGGTAATGTGAGGAGAGGATTCTACTTTTGCGAGGACAATAGAGGAATTGCACTACAATCAACAATTAGTACTGAGAGACAGAAGGAGAATATACTTCGTTGACACCAGCGGCTAGGCCATTTACCATTTTCTAAAATAAAGATGTTATTACTAGAGTTTAGAGATTGTAATGATTTGAATTTGAATTGTGAAACTTGCCAAAAGGCAAAACATCATCGTATCTCTTTTTCTTTAAATGAAAAAAGATCTTCCATTCCTTTTGATATTGTAAATTCTGATATTTGAGGCCCTTGTTCGACGACTTCTATGCAGGGATACAAGTATTTTGTGTCATTTATTGATGATTGCACTAGATTTACTATGATCTATCTTATGAAAACTAAAGATGAAGTAAGAGAAATTCTTCCTGTATACTGTCAGTTTGTACGGACTCAATTTCAGAGTACTATTAAAATCTTTCGCGATAATGGTAGGAGTATGTCAACCAAACAACTTTCTAACTTTCTTAAAAAGCATGGTATTGTTCATGGCTGGCTTGTGTGTTGATACTCTCGGCAAAATGGGGTTGAAAGGAAGAATGATCACCTTCTTGAAAAGACTCGAGCCCTTACTTATTTCAAAAATCATATGTCCAAACTTTTTGGGGAGAAGTTATCCTTTACATGACCCGTCTTATAAAGCAGTTGCCCTCTTGAGATTTTGGACTTAAGGAGTCCTATGACATCCTACTCATCCTTCTATCTAAACCTAAAAACCACAAATAACCTTATTCCTAGAATTTTTGGTTGTACAACCTTTGTCCGTGCATGTCCCATAGTCCAAGGCGGGGAAAATTAGATCCTAGGGCCTAAAGTGTGTTTTTTGTGGGCTATTCCTCAACTCGAAAGGATATAAGTGTTATCATCCCAGGAATGTCGTTCTTTCCTCCATGGATGTCAGCTTTCATGAAGCGGGAGTCTTATTTTCTGATCACCGAAAGATTTTTCATCAAAAGTACAATCTACTTTCCACTTCCTCCAACTGAAATTACATCTACTCATGAAAATGCAAGATAATGACAAGTATATAACAGAGGAAGCCGAGGAATTGTTTTTCCAGATCAAACTATCACCCGATATCAAAATTCCCAATGTGAATCAGATTCACCTCCTCTTTAGATAACCTCTCACAATTCGGATATTGAAATAGATGATTTACCTATTGCATTTAGAAAAGGGAAGCACAAAGCTGCAAAATATGCATTGGACAAAATGGTATCATTCTCTAATTATCCTAGAGAATATCAGCTATTTGTGATGAATAAGCTATTTGTGATGAATACAGAAAATACTTTTATACCAAGGACCTATGAAGAGGCTAAAGTACATCCAGAATGAAAAGCGCCCATGGGAGAGGAAATTTCAACTTTAGTACGCAATCATACTTAGGAATTGACAGATCTACCATCAGAAAGGAAGATTGTAGGATGTAAGTGGGTATTCTCAATAAAATATACGATAGATGGGAATATAGAAAGATATAAGGCAAGATTAGTTGCAAAAGGATATAGTCAGTCCTATGGCATAGATTACATAGAGACATTTGCTCCAGTAGCCAAGATGAACACCATCAGAATCTTGTTAAGCTTGATAATTAATAAAACATGGGAATTATAGCAGCGGGACGTGAAGAATGCATACCTTCAAGGTGATCTCAGGAAAGACATTTATATGGACTTGCCAACAGGATACTTTAATGGGACCGAACAAGAGAAAGTATGCAAACTAAAGAAATCAATTTATGGATTGAAACAATCTCCACAGGCATGGTTTGAGAAATTTAGTGATGAAATTCAGACTTTGGGGTTTAAACAATCCATCAACGATCATACACTATTCATTAAGCAAGGTCAGAGAAATATTATGTTACTGGTATACGTTGATGATATCATTATTACAGGAGATGATACTGCAGGTATTGGTGAAATAAAGAAACAACTCAATATTTAATTTGACTTGAAAGATTTGGGAACATTAAATTACTTTCTCGGTATAGAGGTGATTCATAGCAACAATGCATTATTCTTAAGTCAAAGGAAATATATTCTGGACTTGCTGAAGAAAACAAAAATGGAAGACTGTAGTGTATGCTCAATTCCCATGAAGACTTCCAAGGAGGATGATAATAATGCAGAACCATATGAGGATATCGAAAGGTACCAGAAATTAGTGGGGAAGCTAATATACGCCACTATTACACGTCCTGATATCAGTTTTGCTGTTGGCTATGCGAGCATATGGATGCATAATCCTTCCAAATATCATATGAGTACAATCTTTCATATCATCAGATACTTCAAGTCTACACTAACCTATGGTTTACACTAACCTATGGTTTATTGTACACTGCGAATTCATCCCTAGATCTAAAGATATATTCAGATACTGATTGGGCAGGTTCAAAGACAGACAGAAAATCAACCACTGATTATGTGGTATGTTTGGGAGGAAACATTGTATCATGAAAAAATAAGAAATAATCAGTTATGTCTAGGTCGAGTGCAGAAGCAGAATATCATGTAATTGCTTCGGGCATGTGTGAAGGGATATGGGTTTTATCCAGTGTTATCCGTATCGCACTGTATCGTATCGTGAGCCACCACGATACGATACACCCCAGTGTATTGCTATAACCAAAGTATCGCATCATATCATGTGATACGAGCCATATCGCACGATATGCCCTGGAACCCTTATAAAGGGTCCCCGACTGAATGAAACCCGCTATTTTTTGCGGGTTTTTTCTTTTCTTTTGGGCTCCTCAAGCTCCCTAAGAGCCAGTTTTCGCCTCTTTGGTGTTTAAAGCTCTAAAATCGTGCCCTACGGTGTCCGTGCAAGCCTCCAAACTCGGATTTAGGTATATTTTTAATGTTTTTTCCATTTTTTCCTTTTATATTTGTTGTTTTTTGTGTTATTTCGTTTATTTTTTTTTTAATGACAAAATATGAAGTTATTAAGTGTGTGTATATGATTTTTATTGCATTCATGAAGTAGGAGACACTCCATTTGAGTGTTATTTGAAGATTAGGGATTTACGAAGTGCTTTTATTTTCAGGTTTTTGTTTGAATTAAAGTACTCCATTGAGATGGCAGGAAGGGGTGGTAGAGACTCCCATTATCAGTCTGATGATCCGACATGACAGTGGGGTATACCAGTTGAGGGTTCCAGGTTAAAGATTAGATGCTTATTTTGTGAAAAGGTGGTTAGTGGTGGAATTTCAAGGTTGAAACACCACCTAGCAAGAACCAGGAAAGAAGTTGCTCCATGCACAGGCAGGCTTAGAAGTGTGTCAGAAGGTATTAAATGGCAATGCTTGCAGATGATTGAGAGCATACAAGAAAGGTGACAACAAAAGGATGATTTCCAGATGTGTCAAGAAGCTGATGATGCTACTACCACTGGAGTTGGATTCACTGATAGTTTGCCTTCAGATGCTAGAACAGAGATTGGTAGTAGCAGTTCACGAGCACCTAGTAGGGAAAAGAAGGTTGCAGCTGAAGACTTTGGAGGTGACAGAAGAGGAAGTTCAGGAAGGAGTAGAGGAAGAACTTCTTCTACCATACATTCGTTTTTTCCTCCTTCCACTATACCTGGTGCTCAACCTGGAATTCATGTTGCTATGGCTTCAGAACAACTGCATGATCAGGCAGACCTTGCAGTGGGAAGATGATTTTATGATGCATGCATTCCATTTAATACAGCAAACAGTTTTCATTTTCAAGCAATGGCAGATGCAACATCGGTCCTGGATACAAGATGCCCTCTTATCAGAAGTTGAGAGGGAAGATATTAGATTAGACCGTCATTGAAGTGGAAGAATATTGTTCGACTTTGAGACAGTCGTGAAAGGAAACGGGATGCACTATCATGGCAGATGGATGAACCGATAGGCAAAGGACATTGCTAAACTTTCTTGTATATTGTCTTAAATGACTCATGTTTTTTAGATCTCTAGATATGTTAGAGGAGAGGCACACTGCAGAGATCCTACGAAAGGAATTTGATAAGATTATACAGGAGGTTGAGCTAGAAAATGTAGTCCAATTGATTACAGATAATGCAACTAACTACAAAGCAACTAGGAAGGAGTTAGCTGATATTATGGGACTTTCTACTATACACCATGTGCAGCCCATTGTTTAGATCTCATCCTCGAGGACATTGGTGAGACGGATGAAATAAAGGCAGCAACTGAGTGTTGCCAAGATATTACAAAATTCATTTACAAACATGCATTTGTTTTGTGTATGATAAGAAGATACACAGAAGGTGCATAGCTTCTTCGCACAGCTGCAACTCGGTTCGCAACAAACTTCTTATCTGTACAGAGTATTGTGAGACAAAAGGCAGCTTTGAAGAGAATGTTCTCCTCAGATGAGTGACAACAATTTGCAGAGTTGCCTCAAAACAGAAGGAATAGAAAGTTGAATGAGATTGCAGAAATAGTTTTTAGAAGTTCATTTTGGAATGCATGTGTCAGATTATTGAAAATTACTTTTCCTTTAGTGAAAGTTTTAAGATTGGTTGACAACAAGGAGAACATATCTATGGGCTACCCTTATGAAGCCATGGACAGGGCAAAAGAAGCGATTAAAAATAACTTTAATGAAAAAAAGAGAGATTATGTGCCCGTGTGAAAAATAATTGATAGTAGATGGAATAAACAATTGCATCAGCCTATTCATGCAGCAGCCTACTATCTAAATCAATCATTCAGGTACTCAACAACCTTCAAAAGGGACGGTGAGGTTAATCGAGGAATCATTGAATGTATCGACAGATTAGTCCCTGATGAGAGCATAGCAGATGCGATACATCGAGAGATGGAGATATATGATAATGCTCTTCACTTGATGGGTTTGCCTGTTATAATTCGCAACCGCACTATGATGCATTCAGGTAAATTGTTTATTTTCATATTTAAGTTTCATCTTACATTACTGTGGATTATGTCTATAATGTTTGTCTTTTTCTACAGATGTTTGGTGGAACAGGTTTGGAACTGATTGTCCAAACCTTAAAGATTTTGCAATGAGAGTCTTGAGCCAAAGCTATAGTGCAATAGGTTATGAAAGAAATTGGAGTGTTTTTGAACACACCCATACAAAGAAGAGCATCAGGTTGGAACACAAAAGGCTAAATTATTTAGTTTATATTCGTTGTAACATGCACCTTCGTGAAAGGTAATGTTGTATTACTTTCAAATTTTCAATTCAATATTGTTTAACTTCAGTCTTCAATTGTTAATATTATTTACTAATTGTTTATCTTTGTTTGTCGTAGGCAATTAAAAAAAGTAAATAGAGAAGAAAGTCAGTTTGATCCAATAAGTTTGGATAATTTTGATATATTAGAAGATTGGGTTATGAAAGACACTGAAGAAAATGCCCTCCTAACTGAAGAAGATGTTGCTTGGATTAATTTGGAAGGAGCACAACAACATCAAGGAGATGAAGAATTTGATTTCCAAGAAGAAGGTGTCGCTGATGATGATGAGGAGGATCTGCAACAAGGAGAAGATGAAGATTATTTAGTTGAAGATCCTAATTACAGTTTATAAAATGTAACTGTGTCTATAATTTGTATTTCATTTTTTGGATTCAAAATATATAAATTTGGATGCAATTGTTCAATGTTGAATGCTCAATCTGTACTAAACTTATAGTATATGAATTTAAAGCAATTACCAGATTTTTCCTGATTTTTTCCTGATTTTTTTATTTTTTTCGGATTTTTACTAATTTTTATTAATTTTTAATTAATTTTTGTATTATTTTAATATTAAAGTGCGATACGATACGATACGATACGCCCGTATCGTGGAGCCCAACGATACATGATACGATACGCGTCAGACAACACTGGTTTTATCCCTCTTAACAGAACTTGGCTTCAAAGTGAATACTCCGGTTACCTTTTATACTGATAGTAAAGCAGCTCTCCAGATTGCCTTAAATCCTATTTTTCATGAACGAACGAAGCATATTGAGATAGATTGTCACTTCATCAGAGAAAAGATTACACAAGGCATCTTCAATCTGATTCATGTTTGCTCGGAAGACCAATTGGCAGATATTTTCACAAAACCTGCTTCAGTAGAAGGATTTCAGAAAACTCTCCATCAGTTGAGAATTACAAACCTTCAAGATTCAACTTAAGGGGGCGTGTTGAAGATCAATTTAAATCTTAATTAATTAGTGTTACTAGAGTCATAGGTAAGTCTGAGTCATGTATATTATGGTATTTTGTAATACGGGTCCTAATGGATCAGATTCTAATCCATTAGGAACGGTAATCCATTAGTCACTTACTAGGGGTATTATAGTCTTTCAAGTTAAATTAATAATATAAGTAGTCATTAGGGTTTAACGTGAAAAGTAAGGGGGTAGCTGTGTAAGGGTCGACCAACCCTTGTAATGCTTCATCCTGTAGCGTGTTTTGATCATCAATAAAATGATTGATTGAAGCTTGAATTCAACAACAACAACTAAGCCTTTTCCCATATTAGATGGGGCCGGCTACAAGGATACTTTGTTTCCATAGAACTAGAATCCATGGTAAATAAGTCCGACAAAGTTTTACGCTGGCTGTCAGAAGCCTAACGCAATCCTCTTCCTTTACCGGGCTTGGGACTGGCCATGCAAGGGTGATCCCTTACATGAGCAGAGTTATTGAAAAGAGGGTGCAACACAAGGACTTCCCAGGAGTTCAGCCATCCCAGTACTACTCTTGCCCAAGCACGCTTAACTTCGATGTTCTGATGGAATCCACTGCTTTAGTGCAGTCAATAAATTAGTAATTTCATATAAGTGAAAGCCGATGTCATAGGTTCAAATGAAAGCCAAGTTTGAATATTCACTCATATCAAAAGTTCCAAGGACGTGGGAATTCAATGTTTAGTTTAAATGACAGAAAGAGTCACACTCTACCGGTTTAAACCATATGTTACTTATTGAATTTCATGGCCCAAGTGGATCCAGCTGAGGCACATATTCAACTATGTCCCATAATTTGCAACAACTCAACAAACCAAGTGAAGGAAGTCATACAAACAGGTTAACAAAATGATGATAGGACTCATGAGCCATACCAACCAACAACCATTCAAAGAAGGATAAAATAGCATCATGCAGAAAGTATGAAACAAAACTATAGACATTTATAAGACTAAGTACACGTTTATCTATGGGTATTAAAAAGGAATTCAGGACTTTTACATGCCACTTAGTATAAATGAAAACCTTTTTACAACCTTGTGAAGCCATATCTTCAGTTCAAATAACACAATGCAATAGGCTTCACTATGATGCTGAACATATTTCAGGTCATTGTAGGGCTAATTTGACCTTAGAAGGAACATAAGAAAAAGACTCATAAGCACCAATTTTCATCCAAGCAGGATGGACAATTATTTATAAGCAAAAGGAGACCAGAAAATGTCCGATACAACTTTAGGTCCATGGCTACCTATTCATGGGCTAAAAAAGTAGGACTTTTTTAAAACTTGTATAGGTTTTCCTCTCACAATCCTGCTATTCATTTCCATCTCTTAATTGTGCTCATTTCTACAAGCAGATCAATCAAGAAACAAGTCATAATTGACTGTGCATTAAACTTTACAACAAGACGAGCCAATTCATTTTGATTGTTTATCAATATGTAAAGTACAAAACCACCAAAATTTATGATCGTATGGATGGGAAAATCTGAATTAGGGACGATAAGTTGCATGGAATGTGATTGCTTACCATGATCTATTAACATTTTAACCCTAAAATAAGCATAACGTTCAAAGAAGCTAATGGTTTTGAGGTCTTTTTTAACGTTTATGTGGTCATTTTTCAACGTTAAACATTTAAGCTACACGACAGATTTTTCGATCTTAGCCATGGGGCATAGACTTGTGAAGTGGCTTCTTCTTCCTTTCCAAACCAATCAACTTCTGCATCGACTTAACTTCTACATCTTTCTGCCCCTCCGAATAACCATTTTATTGTTCAACTCTTATCGAGACTTTATAAAGAAACAAATTAACGGTAAAAGGAGGGAAAAGGACAAACTTCAATCTCCACAGCACCAAGCAACAAGATACAAAACGGGATCAAGTCCCTTGTTCGACTCACGGATGGCCATATATCATAGTTTCTATGAAAAAACATAAAAGCACAATGAAAATAGGGAAACTAACTTGAAAACGATAACAAAAGGAAGAATCCGCGACCGTTGAAGCACAACCATACCGCATCAACGGAAATACAAAAGAATATATTTATAAATCAGCGAAAAGACGCAAATCAGGACCATGAATACTGCTGAAATAAAGAAACAAAAGTTGCTGCACTAGATCAGAGGATGGAGAAAACGGAAAGAGAGATTACCGATTGGGACCAATGGGTTCTTGATGGGCTTCTTGTGATCCAGCAGATCCTCAAATTGAGGCACCCCGGATTCACTCGACCCCATTTCCTCTCTCCGTTCTTCTTGTTACGCGGTCTGTTTTCCTCTACACTCTTTGATAAGCAATGTTAGTGTCGAGCAACTCAACGCCCTTCTCTTCTGTCCCTGCTTGCTTTCACAGACCACGTGGAAGAAGGCGATCCAGGCTCTTACACGGTTACACCGCCTCACTATTTAGGTTTAACGGGACCCGACCTGCTTGATTTTATCTTCTTTTGATTAGCGATCTCTGGTTAGGTCCCGCACGCCACATATTCCGTCTTTCGACGTTTTACTTAATGTTGCTTACTACTTGTGCGTGCGTGCGTGCAAGCGAGCGTGCGTGCGTGCGTGCGTGATAATTATTGCTCCTTTGATATTAAAAATATATTCAATGTACATGTCAATTGATGCTTGCCGCTGCTCATTTTCTTCATATGTTGTTGTTGTCCAATGATTGAGACAGGCTTGAGCTTCTAAGGTCTTTGGTTCGTAAAAGTTGTTTTTACTTACATAAAAAAAACTTACTCTATCGCAGCAATTGAAAAATGTACACAAAATAGTATCTTTTGTATTTGAAAAAGGTTCATAAAAAATGTTCTTCGGTGCTCTTTTCACCAGTATGAGATTGGGAAATCAACGCCATTTGTTTCTTCTCAAAGCTTGTTTAGTTGATAGGCATGCATTAAATTTACTTGAACCTATCAATTTTGCTTGTTTGCTGGATCTTTCTAGTGTACCAATAATGTTATTAATACTTCTGCATCTTTCTAGTGGAAGATAAGAACTTGCTTACAAATTTTATTAGCAAAACCACCTGTCCGATTGTTGTATCTATGAGATGTTGCAAATATATATCATTTTCAAAATATGCTTATATGGATATTGTCTCGATAGCTTGATAAACAAGTGAGATAGGAAACAAAAAAAACTTATTGTATTATTAAAAATAATTAAAAGTTCTACGTTATATTGACAAATATCCCAATTAGATTCATACAAAATTTAGGTTTGGTGCATATTTATAAAAAAACAAGGTTATAATTATGCATTCTGAAATGTAACAACCATTTGGTTAGCAGACTAGGATATAGAATATAAACCCCACTCGAAGAATGGTTGTGTCCAAAGTCAAGAGTTAGTTGAAGGACCCATGACCTGATCTAGGACTATGGCGCAACAATTCCAGATTTAGTAGATCTGTTTTTGATGCTTAAGTAGATCCATTAAAATTCGTATTGCGGTCTAGGATTCTTGTTTTGAGCTTTAAAAAACACTTATTTCACCTTATGTTTTATTGCTTAAGTGAGAGGTAGATTGTTTAGTCATAATTATATTACAAAGCAACATTTATTGTTGTCTATTTGATTGGCTAAGATGGGAGGCCTATTTCCAGTATAAATACCTATTTTTCTCAATAAAAATGACTTCTTAGCTGGATTGCATAAAAAAAAGTTGTGAATCTCTTCTTCTCTTATCTGAGCCTTTAAGGTTCAGGGGTGTTCCTCTCCTTATCAACAACCCTTGTTGTGGTGGATTTAAAGTTGGTTAGTATTTTTTTATTTCTTACTTCTCATCAAAACCCATTTTGTGAGGTATCTCGTTTCAAGTTGAAGAAAGAATAAGATTTTATGCTTTCATTGAGATCTCATCTCAAAAATCGTTATTGTGCTTGCTGGTACGTATTTTGATATCATGAGTGACTTAAACACTAATGGTAGCAGTATTGACTTAGATGTCTCCCCTTCTTACCCCAAAGAATATCTTTAGACCAGACCAAATTGTTTGTTGTAGAAAGAAGGTTGGAAAAAATGTTGTTAAAATAAGACAACTAATGCAAATGATGATACAACTGAGTACTAATGCACATGTTCAATTGGGTGAACAGTTTTAGCATCCATCTAGTTCCAACTCACCCATTACAAATTTAGATGACAAAATAGAAGCATAAGAAACCCTACCACTGATATATAATAGGCGAGCATAGTTAAGGGTAGCATGAAATAAATCAGAACCACGTCTAAAACTTAACATTCCAACTTTAAAAGGATCAAGCGCATCTGAGGAGTACTTAGAATGGGTATAAAAGGTATATAAGATTTATGAGTTTTATAGTTATTCTAAAGAAAAGAAGGTTAAGCTTGCCATATTGGAGTTTACTGAATATGCAAACTTATAGTGGGAGAGCACCAAACACCAATGGTGGTGGGACGATAACGAAGAGGTTAGAAACTGGAGACTCATGAAAAGATTAATAAGCAAAAGTTTTGTGCCAAAATATTATAGACAAAAGCTTTATTTATGCTTACAAAATCTGAGACAGGGAGGAATGCTTATAGAGGATTATATTAAAGATTTTGAAATACTCATATTGTGGTGTGAACTACAAGAGACTAAAGAGCAATCCATAGCTCGATTCATTGGTGGTCTAAATCAAGACATAGGTGAAGCGGTGGAGCTCCAATTCTTTGTGAGTTAGGAAGATGTCTTCAAGCTCGTTGTGAATATTGAACGACAAATTAAGAGAGGTACAAACAAAAACCACACAAACTTGATAAAAGAAGAAACACCCAACATAACCTCAAGGGACATGATGCGAAAAGGTAATGATAGACCTTCAACAATTCTGCCAACTCAAGTACCAAAAGAGCTTGGTAAAAATCCTTACATTCAATCTCCTTCTTTAAGGACCAGAGACATCAAATGCTTTAAATGCTTAGGAAGAGGTCACATTGCCTCACAATGCCCAATAAAAAGTGATGATCATCAAAGGCATGAAAGAAGAAATTGAAAGTGAACTAAAACTAAAAACAAATTTAGAAGAAATAGAAGAAGGTGCATATGAGGGTGAATTGTTGATGGTGCGCAAAATTCTCTAAGCAAAGGCTACACCCAATCCAGATCAAAGGAAAACTATCTTTCACTCTTGTTGTACTGTTCATGAAAAGATATGCTCACTTATTGTGGATGGAGAGAGTTGAAAGAATGGTGCGTCTAAAGAATTGGTATTAAAACTTTAGTTTTGCAAATCATCTCACCCTAAACCATACAAGTTGTAATGGTTGGACAAAAGAAAAGAGCTCATGGTAACTCATTAGGCTTGAATCCCCTTTTCTATTGAAAGATCATATAAGGATGAGGTAATTTGTGATGTTATTCCCATAGAGGCATATCATTTATTGTAGGTCATCCTTGGCAATTTGATAAACATATTATACATGATAGATTTCATAATACTGATCATTTCTCAAGGATGAAAAAAGAATTACATTAAATCCTTTACCTCCCGACCAACCATCCAAATGAGTTCCTGTTCAGCCAATTGAAATTAAGGAGAGTTTATTCGTTTTCCACCGAATTACAAAAAGAGCACTTAAATTAAAGAAACCTGCTTATTTGTTATTTGCTCAAGGTGAAGATGTGCTACTAGAGGTTCAATAATTGCTAACGAATTATAAAGATTTATTCTCAACTAAACTCCCATTAGGATTATCCCCATTTAGAGGAATAAAATATCACATTAACTTGCTATCTGGTGTGTCCATTCCCAATAAACTGACTTACAAGGGAAATCCTAAAGACACCATAGAGTTGGAGAGGCAAGTGGAAGAGCTACTCATGAAAGGATACATTCATGAATCTATGAGGTCGTTTACTGTTCCTACCCTACTTATACATAAGAAGGACGGTTCCATGACACTATGTACAAATAATCATACCTTGAATAAAATTAAGTACAAGTATCTCATACCTAGACTTAATGATTTACTATATGAATTACATGGTACTAAGTTGTTTCCCAAGATAGATCTAAATATCCGAGAGGGAGATGAATGAAAGACAACATTCAAAACTAAATTCAAGTCGTGTGAGTGGATAATGATGCCATTTGGCCAAACAAATATGCCCAACACCTTCATGAGATTGATGAACCATATCTTGAGGCCTCTCATTGGAAAGTTTGTTGGTGTATATTTTGATGATATATTTGTATATAGTACCACCATTGATCTTCATTTGCAACATATAAAGGCCGTGTTAGATCGATTGAGAGAAAAAAGTTGGTTGCAAATTTAAAGAAGTACAAATTATGCAAAAATCGAGTAAAATTTTTGGGTTCCATTCTCTCAAAATGGAGTGGAAGTAGACCCATCTAAAATATTAGCAATCAAAGAGTGGCTGACACCAACAAAAGTCAGTGATGTGTGTAACTTTCACAGCTTACTTCATAAAGAATTTCAACACTATTGGAGCACCCCTCTCCGATTGTTTGAAGAACAAATGAGTGTTTCAATGGAGAGAAGTGTAAGAGCAGAGTTTTGCTGAACTCAATAAGTAATTATGCCAAACACTTATACTATCATTACCTGATTTTGGGAAGGTGTTTGAGATGGGAATCAGAGCAGTACTAATAGACGAAGGACATCTCATTGCTTACCTAAGTAAGAAATTGAAGGGATATACTCTAAACTATTCTACATATGATAAAGAGTTTCTTTCTCTCATTCATGCTTTACAAACTTGGCAATACTATTTACGTTCAAAAGAGTTTATTTTGTACATTGATCATGCTGCACTTAACTTCATTCAAGGCCAAAGCAAGCTGAACAACAAGCATACTAAATGAGTAGAATATTTGAAGACTTTTCCTTATGTACTAAAACATAAAAAGAAAAGTTGAATGTAGTGGCACATGCCTTATCAAGAAGGCATGCCTTACTATCTATGGTGCATAGTAAGGTTTAGGGACTCAAATTCATCAAAGATAAATACCAATCTGATCCCCAACAATCACCTTTTATGAAAAACACTAAGTGGGCATAATTGGGATATCACCTTCATGATGGTTATCTTTTTAGGTTTGGTAGGTTATGCATCTCAAATGGCTCCGTTCAAAAGCTCCTTGTGAGAGAAGCAAATAGTGGGGGATGAGTAGGACATCTTGAAGAAAAAAGACCCTAGAGTTACTAAAACAATGATTTTATTGGTCAAGCAGGATAAAAGACGTTCATCGAATTATCGAACGCTACGTTGTGTACAAAAGAGCTAAGTGTATTGATTCTACTCAAAGTTTATGCATGTCACTCACTATTCTAGAGAAACCGTGGGCTAATATCAGTATCGATTTTGTACGTGATCTTACATGCACTCAAAGGGGAAAGGACTCCATATTTGTAGTAGTAGATCAATATTCGAAAATGGCTCACTTTATTACTTGTCACAAATTAGATGATGCTAAGCATGTTGCATATTTAGTTTTTAAAGAAGTGGTACGTCTTCATAGAGTACCATGCAATATCATATCTGATCGGGATTCTAGGTTTGTCAGCTATTTTTGGAGATGATTGTGAAACTGTTTGGGTGGATAAGTACCTCTCCTTGGTCGAATTTGTGCACAATCAAGTTGTGCACGGTTCCACTGGTCACTCTCCTTTTAAAGTCTTTTATGGAACTAACCCCATATACTCATTGATATATTTGTCTTTTTGTAGGTATAGAAGATGGTGGAGGACTTTCCAGAGCTAAAGTATTCAAAAACATACATCATCGAATAAGCATCAACCTTCAAAAGAGGATTGAAAGCCTTGAAGAGTAAGATAGATGTTGGATGCAAACATGTGTAATTCAGTCCAAGCAATTTGGTTTGGGTGCACCTATGTAAGGAGAGATTTTCTAAGCATACATCCAAGCTTAGCCTAAAGTTTGATCGACCATTTTGAGTTGCAGCTAAAATAAATGATAATGCTTATCAATTGGAGTTGTCGGACCACTATAAAATCTTCAACACCTTTAATGTTTGAGACCTCATCACTTACTTGCCTGATACTGAAGAACTTTAATTCGGGTCGAATTCCTTTCTGCCTAGAAGAAATGATGAGGACTTGAAGATAAACCCCACTCGAACGGTGGTCGTGTCCAAAGTTAAGAGTCGGTTGAAGGACCCATGACCCGATCTAGGGCTAGGGATCAGTAATTCCAGATTTACTTGATCTGTTTTGATGTTTAAGTAGATCCATTAAAATTTGTATTACGGTCTAGGGTTCATGTTTTGAGCTTTAAAATGCACTTATTTCATCTTTTATTCTATTGGTTAAGTGGGAGGTGGATTTTTAGTCAGTATTATATTGCCGAGAGCAACATTTATTACTGTCTAATTGATTGGCTAAGCTGGGAGGCCTGTTTCTAACATAAATACCCACTTTTTGAATGAAAATAACTTTTTGGTTAGATTGCATTAGAGGAAGTTGCAAATTTCTTCTCTTATCTCGGTCTTCAAGGTTCAGTGGTGAGTCCTGGCTTCCACTCCTTAACAACAACCCTTATTGTGGTAGATTTGAAGCTGGTTAGTATTTTTCCCACTTCTTATCTCACATCAAACCCATTTCCTAAGGTATCTCGTTTCAAGATGAAGCAAGCACAACATTAGCAAAATTTAATTTAATAAAATATCTATAAGAAATGTTTTGGGTTTCGCCCGTATTGTTTGCAAAAGCCACCTTATTCCTTTTCTCATTGAGTATGGGACCATAAATATATAGGCAGAGTCCTAATTGGTTCTAATACGTCGTCCCCTAATTCGTTCTAATACATGATGTAAACATTTAAAATAGGTACATATGCATAACTTAAATTAGTGATCATACTTATTTTTTTATATGCATTATCTTTAGAAACATCAAAAACTTTAAATACTAAATTATATTCTTCTAAAGTTATTTTATTATTCTTAATATGTTCTCTACACTATATATAGGTAGAATATGAATGACAATATGCGATTGGATCTTTTTTCTCTTCTATATAACCTAGTTACTTTTCTAACGGTTATTCATTTACAAGGTCTAAAGTAAAAGGTTATAAACCTTTTTAAGGTAACGAAGAAAACTAAACTTTTCACCATACTAAAATAATAGATGCTCAAAGGAAATAACTATGCAAGCTCCTTTTCTTTGAGCAAAGTTGTAGTAAGAATGGCCCGTACGGTGGTTGCATGCCACTTTAATAACTTCTCTTTCTAATCAAGCACCATTTCGAAATGAAAGGTGAGAATATCTTAGGTTTGTGTTTTAGTTTTCGGATGACATAATAAGCTTGACATTTGTATCGTTCGTACAACTTGAAGTGGTGAAATTGTCCATTAGAAAATGAACCACCATTCAGCTCTCATTGGTCTTCTTCAGCAAGTGTGACGTCAAAAGAACTACTTTATTTAATGAGTTTCCTTGAGAAATTAAAGTTGCAAGTTACTTTATGTAACGGAGTGGCCACACTCGGCCTCCATTTTGCACTCCCACAAAATCAGCAAAAATAGGGCCCCTTTCTTGATTTTATGAGGTGCGGTTTTCTCTTTTATAAGAAACAAAATAGTTTACAAAACAGGTTTTTTACTTTACAATAAATGTGGAGAAAAGCAGTTTTGTTATTCCCATTAATAGAAATGGAGAACCTAGAACGAAAAACATGAAAGGAAAAGAATAAATTACAATATATACATATATATATATATATATATATATATATATATATATATATATATATATATATATATATATATATATATATATATGAGATCTCAAATTAAAAGATGCATTGAAAATATTCTCTTGGTGAGAAATCCTTCTAGATGGAAACCATGTTCAATTGGAAACTTTTCATCATCCTTAAGCTTCCTTCAAGCTTTCATGTATGCTTTATCGTTGTCTAAAAACTACCTTATTAAATATTGATTTGAATAAAACTATTTATATGCAATAGCCAAAGGGTATATTATTAAAGGCCAGGCAAATAAAAATATATAGGTTGAATTAATCCTTATATAACCTTAAACAGTTACCTCGTCAATGGTATTTGATTTTTTGAAATACTGTATTAGAACTTAGGTTCATACCTAATGAGTTTGACCATTGTATATGTTTGGAACAATAAGAGCCACTTTGACATTTTATCTTTATATATAGATGACATATTGTTGATTGAAAATGATAATAAAATGATTGTCAAAAATAAGTTATGGTTAAACTCCAAGTTCAAGATAAAGGATATGGGAGGGGCAACCTATATTCGGGATATAATGATTTATCGTGATAAAGATTGTAAACTTTTGTGTTTGAATCAAGAGAGAGATATTTATTATATCCTTAATAAGTTTAGAATAGGTAATTGCAAACTTACAAACATACACATTGTTAAAGGGGTCAAACTGAGTAAGGCTGATTATCACGGTGAGAGATAAAATAAGTCATTGTGCACAAGTTATAGATAGTTGGATGTATGCTATGTTATGTATAAGACTAGATATCAGCTTTATTGTTCATTTTGTGATTAGATATCAAGGTAATCCTGACTAACAACTCTATGTTACTGTAAAAAGGATTATAAGATGTCTTAGAAAAATAAAAGATTTTAAGTTATGCTTTCAAGCAGATGAATTAAAAGTGGTAGGTTACTTAGATGTTGATTTTATTGAGAGTAAAGATAATAGCAAACCAACTTTTAGTCAAATATTTTTATTTGGAGGTGATATTGTTCTTGGTCTTGCAAAAAATAGATTGTCTAGCATTACATATATAAAAGGTTGAGTATGTTACTTGTAGTATGACTTCGATAAGTGTCGTTTGGATAAACCGCTTCATACTTGACTTGAAGCTAGATATTATCGACGAGTCGGTTGTCATCTATTATGACAACAATGCAATAATTACTTTGATTAAAAGTGGAGCTGATAACTCTAAAAGTAAGCATAAATGGTTAAATATCACTATGTAAAGGAATGATATATATTTATATCTTATATGCCAACTAATGACATGTTGGTTGATCCTTTGACTAAGGCATCTCTGAAAGTCGCTTTACAAAGTATGTTACACACGTGTTTAAAATATGCCTAGAAAACTTAATGTGAAAAATATTTAGTTGGTTGTTATATAGGGAAAACATATTAATTATGAAAACTACATAACATGTATAAGTTGCAATGTTTATGTAACTAGAAACTAATACAACTTGGAAATTCACAATAATAGTGAGAGCAAATCAATGTATCATAATTCGACTCATGTGACTAAGTGGGAGATATAAATTACTTTATGTAACTGAATGATCACATTCGGCCTCAATGATACACTCGAATAAAATTAGGAAAGATAGGCCCCCTTTCCTACTTTCCTAATTTTGTGGGTGGTTCTCTATTTTATAAGAAACAAAATGGTTTACAAAATGATTTTTCACTTTACAAAAAATGTGGAGACAAAGCTGAGCCTTTACTCTCATTAGTGGAAACCAAAAACCCACAAGGGAAAAGAATCGATGACAAATATATAACTATATATATACACATGAGATCTCGAATTAAAAGACATGTGAAAATATTCTCTTGGTGTGAAATTCTTTTGGATGGAAACTAGGTTCCATTGGAGACTTATCTTCATCCGTTGACTTTCTTCAAGCTTTCATGCCGGTTTCATTATCGTTTGAACCTTTCAAAAGCACCATCTTCAAAATATGTCATTCAATCCATAATATAGAAAAACATAAAGACAATAAACGATAATAGCAATAAGGTAAGAGAGAAAGAGGAAATAGAGACTGAGAGATTGCAGGAGAATGAAAACAACGAAGGAGAATTTGTGTAAAAGGTGCAACAAAGAGAGTAGTAGGAGCATAAGTGATACTAGAGGACTTGGATATTAGAATTGCCTAAGGGAGGGGAGGGGAGATATAAAGGTACTTGTAGAGGCAGAAATTGAAAGACAACAAATGAAAAGTTCTTTGAATATAAAGGACCATATAGTCATTGAAACTATCAATTCAACCCCCGTCTTCACACTATCTCCCTAAAGTTAAAATAAAATTTCATCTTTAAAATTTGTAAATAGGTAGGGATTAAAGGTGCCTTACTCATAGACCTAGACTCTTCTCTCTTTGTGTGACCATGTCGCCTTGGCAATTGGACCCCTCTCCATCTCCTTTCTCTCCCCTCTCCCATGTGCTCTCTCCCTCTTTCTTGTTACATCAAATGATCACATCTTGTACTCTATCACACCATATTGACATACATTAATCAATCACTTGAAAACTTTGTAAAAAAAAATTAGAAACTTCATGAAAAGGTGGTTCTAGTTCCAAATTTCAACCATTAAGCTCATGATGTGTCATAGTTGTTCCATTTTGTTTTCTTGAAGGTTGTTCCCAGTTCAATTTGATTTATTTTTTGTTTCACCTAGCTTCAGTTTTTACCGATTTGATTGTAGGTTAACCTACTAGGATAACTGCAAATCCGCTAGGTTTACCTACCATTAAGTTCAATAAGAATTATGTACAATCTCTAATGATGTTGGGAACTATTCAAGCTATAGATCTTTTTAGGATTTCCCCACTCCCATCTTAACTCATTTTTTGAGTTATATGGCTACAAGTTTCTTCAATGGCATACAATCATAAATATACAATTATAGATATAATAAACTTTTGAATTTTTCTTTATAACTTTGACCCTCAATGGCAACTGTAATTGACTTGATTGATTCACTTTTGTTTTCATAAAGCTTGATCATGTACTATGCAAATAGTTAATTTAATATATTGTTCTCATTTGAAGTAATTGTTGATAAACCATCACATTGCTTTGGTCCATATTTCTATTTTAGTAACTTGAAAAGCATAACTTCCTAGAAGTGAAGGTTCTTTAAGTAATATCTTACCTTGTTTTGCTATCATGGCTAAGTTGAAGGGCAAGATATCCTTAAAGCCTAGTGTACCCCTATTTTCCTTGTACTTACTTTATCTCAACCAAGCCATTGATATGTTTTACCCAAGGAGGATCCTACACTTTGTTCTTACAGAAATATGTTCTTTTTAAGTTTTTTTAAATACCATGCATTTGATATATCTTGGCTCATAAAAATATCACCAGTAGATCTTTTTGATGTTCTTAAAAATCCAATGCTTTGTAATGATTGATAATACCATTATCTTACTTTAAAATTACTCACAAACAATGTTAATGCATCATCACTTTAGAAATATTGTGAATAGTACAATGGTCTTAATACATTGGTTTAGAAAAACAAATGTAAACTTATGTATATGACATTGGTTTTAAAACCATTATAATATACATTAATATACGGTATTAGGAGACCCTTTTATTTCTCATACTTCTCTCTTGTTGTTGGTGTTGGGTAGTTAATCATCAATATGTACAAGAGATATCCATAGTATAAGTGAAGATGTTGAGATGGATGTTTGGTCACACAAGAAAAGACTGTATCCATAAAATTAGAGAAAACCGTTTAAAATAGTTTGGACATGTGAAAAGATGACCAAAGAAAGCTTCAATAAAAAATATAAGAAACTAGATCGTAAAAATATTAGAAGAGGAAGAGGAAGACCCCACAAAAGTATTAGAAATTAACAATAAAAACTGATCTAGCTTATGTTGAGGTAATTGTCATCATAATACATGATTGAGCTCTATGAAAACAAAAAATCTATATAGCTTACCCCATCTAGTATGAAAAAAGGCTTGTTGTTTTACTTCTCTCTTATTGTGCCGAATCTCCTATCCTCACCCCTCTCACGACCTCTCTCACTTGCCATTGCCAAGAGATGGGCTGTCTTCAATTAGGTACCTCTCCATGTTTCTCTCTTTGTATGTCAACTATTTTTATTTAGGATTTATGTTATTTGCATATGTTTGTGTATTTATTGTTTTGTTTTGTGCTTCTCTTTTGTAGATTTGTTATGTGGCTTTAGGATTTAAGGTAATGCTTCATAATATGCATGCATCTTTTTGCATGACTTTATCCACATTGGGGATGCCTGGAATGCAAAAATAAATTAAACATTTAGAGAGCGAGAGTATTTGCATAGTTGAGCCCAATTTGGGGGTGAGGAGGACATATACATGGACAACCCATATTTGAGGATGGGGGATCACATATACATAATTGTCCCTTATTTTTGGAGTGAATATTTACATGCATGTAAACACCCAAAATTTTCTTATAAAATTTTTACCTTTTTAGGGAAATAGCTATTTTTGGCAATTTCGGGTTTTCGAATGAAAAAGGCACTAAACGAGCTTATCTCAGTATTAAAATTTTATGGAAGCTTTAAAATGATGAAAGAATGCTTTCCTTTCTGAAAATTTCAGATTTTGACAAAATTGGGAGAAATGACAATTTTGCCCTCAACACTGGAAAAATAGAATTTTGTTTCCTCAAAAGATTTTTGTTGCAAAGCATGTTGAAAACTTGCCCTTTGAAAAGTTACAGGTATCAAAGAGACCAGTTGACACCTGAAAAGGAAATGGACGCCCAGAAAGGAAAAACGGACGTTAAAAAGGGAATGTGAGCTTCCCAAAAAGAAAAGCTCATACTTGGAAGGAAATCAATTTCTAGAGGGTAAGGTCGGTATTATTAAAAGAAAGGAAAGACTGAAACAAGAACAATAGCTTCCGAAAAGAAAGGTTTGATATCGGACATGATTCGTAACATATCCATGTTATGCTTGGTTATCGAGCTCTCCAAGCACTCAAATCACTCCTTCACAACTACCCTCATATAATGTCTGCAACTTGGGATAAGGTTTCAGCAATAACTTTTGGAGTTTCGCAGATATCTATTTGTGATAATTTTGCCACAAATGTCATAGCATGTTTCCAACAAATTTCTGTAAAAGATTTACAAGAGCTCATCCATGCTGTTGAAGTGAACACTCATGATGAGTTGGTCTCGGTGCGGATAACTGCCTCTTGGGCTTTGGCTAATATATGTGATGCTTTACACTACACTGATTTCCGTTTAATTGGCCTAAATAGTAGTTCAAGTTTGTTATCCCTTCTGGCTGAATGTGCTTTACGACTAACACAAGACAATGACAAGGTCAAGGCAAATATTGTGAGGGCTCTTGACAATTTGTCAAGTTTTGTTGACTTCATGGGTGTTTACGGTTCCAATTCCCAGCTGCAGCCTTCAACAAATCTTCAAAATACATTAACTGCAGCGTATCTACAACAGATGGATGAAGGCTCTAAAGATCACGATGAGATCAAATGCAGATAACGATTACAAATAGTGTTCTCAAATTACAGATAACGTCAACAACTCCTAGAGCTTCTCATCCGTAAATGTGACAGATTGAAGAAGAATCAGAAGATCACGTTCAAGGATGTCCAAGGCAGATAAAATCAAAATCGGGTAATGTTCAACAAAAGGATGCCTATCAAAATATGGATAATATTCAGCAAACTCAGAGGGAATCAAATAAAGAAGATCATGCTTATCGAATCAGGTAGTGATCAAAGCTTACCTAACACAGATAAACTCAAAAGAAAATCACATGGAGATTAGGTTCCAGATCAAATGAGATCAGTTAGCAGATTGAGTTTATCTAAACAACCAAGATCAGGCTTATCGAAATCACAGCCAGAGCCTATAAAAGGGCTCCCCCAAGTGCGACAGGAAGGAGGAACTAGTGACGATCAGCCAGGAACAACAAGAAGGAACCGACGAGCATCAACCGGGAAGGAGGAAGGAGGAAGGAGGAACCGAAACAAGGAATGATCAATCGGTAGGAAGGAGGGATCAACCAGGAAGGGAAGAACCGGCGATCAACGATCAATCGGAACAGGGAACGATCAACCAACACAGCAACTTTCAGTCCGAAAATAAAGAGAAATAGAGAGAGAGAGAAAGGAGGAGAAGAAGAAGAAGAAGGGAGGCCGGCCTGGTTCCGACATCCGATGATCATCCGACGAAGCTCTTCTACGTTCCTTCTCACTCACACAGGTTGGAATTCTTGCACAAATTGGTTTTAGTTCATATGAATCTGAAAATTCACAGATTCTGGAAATTTGTATATGAATCAAGGCCTCGAGCCCATGTTCTTCATTTATATCGTTACAAACATGCATGATTCCTTCATAAATGAAAGTAAAATCCATGTTTAGATGATTTCCATGCATCATTAGGACTGATACAGGTTGAATTTCGAGCATGTTAGGAACCTTCTGAAATTTTTTGCAAAAACTGATTCCTGAAACCGTCTATGCAAACATGTCTAATCACGGAATTATTGGGAACAAACGGATAAGCCAATTTCTTCTACATTTTACATGAATAATATAGACATATCAGAATTTATTAGATAAAATTTTGAGGAATTTTCATGAATGATTGCCTAGTCAATTAAATCCGTGAAGTTTATACAAAATTCAGATTGCGTTTTATAGAAACAGAACGTTCAGTAACAGACCTTTGTTCTTTTGCTCATATCTCTACAACCGCTGAATGAAATTTAATGAAATTTGATTCTTTGGAAAGAAAACATTCGTATCTTTCTGATAAAAAAACAAATCGTTCAATTTGGATGTCTTAGTGCTGAGATATGGTTGTTTTTCTGAGCTTCTGATTCACAAAAATAGGGCTGTTCTGAATTTTATAATAGTTTCTGATTCTGTATTTAATTATCAGAAAATAAAAAACGAAATTATAAAATAAAAATATATTCTGATTCTACACAAGTGTCTCTATATTCTGTAAAAGTTTCAGAATTTTTGGAGAATCAAAAGTATTTTTAAAAATTCAGAGAACAGGCTTCTGAAACTGAACAGGTTCTGCAAATTTCAGAATCTGAATTTTTTCAGAAATCAAGAACTTAGGCACAAATCTGAAACTTTGGAAAATCGGTTTTTTCCTTTTTTGATTTAACGGATTCAAACAAATTTCAAGCGTCTAGGCTGACCCTTGAGCGTCGGTTCAAGAAGGCCTAAGTCGAAAAGATCTCACTTGTCCACAATCGTTCTAAGAAGTCAGAAAAACATAATTTGTTAGTTTTAGCAAACTAACTGGCACGCTCACGCAACCCGACGTAGTTCGAGGGTTTGGTTTCAAATCCTACGATTTGAAATAAAATCACGTCTACAATGCACACCTTATTTTTGTACATTCTTTTGGAGAGAGACATACCATCTGTTTGGGTTGGGGAGGGGAGCCCAAGAAGACACCAAATGGGGACGGGTGGCTCATAGACCGAATAGAGATGGTGCCCAAGGGGAGATTGGTCATCCTTACTGTGTTTGATGTCAAAGTTGTTCTCTTATATATATATATATATATATATATATATATATATATATATATATATATATATATATATATATATATATATAGTTTGTTTGATCAAGTTTGTTTTTAACTATGCCCAATGCACTTATATTCATCTATATATCATGCTTAAGAGTAGGATAAGTATCACTTCTTTCTAACACAACCAAATCAAACTAGGCAGGATCTATCCTCATCTCCTATTTGTTTAAAGACCTCCTTAACTTTGATGCTAGTGCAACCCTTACTTTGGTTTTTTGATTATTATGGATTAATTCAATCTACTAGACAAATGACAGTTTTAACAACCATAATTACCCTGAAATTATAATAATTTTGGAGGAACCATCATATTAAATTGAATAACAACATGAATTATCGTGGTTAAGATGAACGTTGCAAGTAAAACAATGGTTATAAGAATCATTTTAGACCTATCCTTTTTGGTATATGGAGTCAAATTGAAGCACACCTATCATACCCTAGGGTAAAGTTAATATTTCTATGCCAATAGGCTATGCGCATATGTTAATTTTGGTAATCAATCAAAGGAAAAGCAATCTCGAGATGCAAAGATGTTTCTGTTAAACATTCTTTAGTTGATCTGGCATTCTTTGATTCTTCGGAAAACCGATTGAAAAGCATATATTTGAGACAACTCATGCCAAGTATGAGGAATCTCCTTACTATTTATTCACTCCACAGTAGCAGGAAGAATGACCCCCTTTCATCCCTCATAGCTTGATGAGAAATTGCACAACCCGAGGGGATGATGTAGCCGTTCCTCGGGCTCCCCCTTATCTAGTGAGGGATGAAACCAAGCACTGAGGCTCAGTGCATTCGCACCTGCCTCTAAACTGAGTCTCTAGAGTTCTCATTAAGGCACCATGCCCAAGAGGACCTATTAAGGAGGATAGAATAGATAGAGAGGTACTGGAGGGATGAACGCCTTGACCACCTGTCCACTCCCTTGGATCCCTGGTTTGAAGAAGATATGGAGCCTTTTTCCCTAGAGATTCAATAAGCCCTAGTGCTATTCCGGTTTACCCAAAATACTTTTTTAAAAATACCAGAATCGTTGGTCTAAAACTGCTAGTTCTGGTTTCATGCAAGGTAAAACCGAGTTGGGTGGTCCCCATTTCCAGTTTCGGTTTCATTGATTTTAGTTTCAGTCAGTTCCTGCCTAGTTTGATTTGGTTGGAGATGACAGACCAGTTTGGAACCGGCCATGTCTACCTAGACTCACAAAGTTTGAAACAGTTACCCTTTGACAAGTATGATGGAAAGATGGATCCTGTTGAGCACTTGGGCATACTACAAGTCTTTGATGGTCATGCGTAGATGGTACCACCTTGTGTAAGGTATTCCCCTATGTAGAGGCAACACAGTTCGCTACTCTACCCAATGTAAGATTGTAATAGGACTTGCACGAAATCTTTTTTATTACATTCATAAGCAACAAAAATAGGAGACAGGGTCGAACAAGCTGGTGGAAATATTGTAACAAAGCTATGATCAAGATCCCAAAATTAGATAAGGAGTGACCTTTTGCGACACTCAGAAACGGTCTAAGCACGAGTGCCCTGTTTATGACATCCACAAAGACCATCTCCTCACCGTAAATGAGCCGGTTGAAAGGACCTAGGTGGCCGACCATTGAAGTCGACTACACACTTCAACAAAATTTTGGAGACACCACCAAACAAAGGCATCGCCTAGAAAGTAAACCACCTGCTACAACGGTTAAGAAGACTCCACAGAAGCGGTCATAAGAAAAGAATAAACCTTTCTTTTTCCTCATACACTCTTCTCTTTACACTTAAGATGGAGAAGGTCCATTGGCTAAAGAAGTTGAAGTCGTCAAAATATATGAACACCATGAAGTGGTGCACGTTCTACAGGGAACAAGGACACAAGTCATCTCAAGAACAAGATCAACCATCTCATCTGATGGAGATACTTGCACTAGTTCATCTTGAAGGCCTGCAAGCCAGATTTGGGTCCTAACAGAGATTCACCTCATAACTGGTACATGTTATCATCCTGCGACTTCCCTGTCACTGGGGAGATTCACACCATAACAGAACAACAAAGCTCCTGACAACTCCCCCATCACACCATATCCAATACAAGGTTGAGATCGAGCATCTCATCTGTCAGGGATACTTGCAGCAATTCATCTCAAAGGTCTGCAAGTCAGATCCGAGATCATCCATATGGAACGACTATGATCCTAACATCCCCATTACTAGGAAATTCACACTATAGCCGCTGCATGCTTTGAAACATGTCATAGTTTCATTAAGAGTTATACTAAATCCTTTTTCAAGCATTTCGAACATGCAAGGCACTGCTTAAAAAGAGTAACAGGAATCAATATATTTTTGTTGTAGTCTTATTTGTCATCCCATTTACCGAATGAGGAGCAACAGGTTGGTGAAGATGAATGTGGATATGTAAACATACGAGAGCCAAGGAGTGGCAATGATCTCAAATAATCATGACTAGTATAAGTAATCAGTTCTGCAAGAGACTAAGGTGAAACCCTGGAATTGTGACGGAGATGAAGTGAGACCATGAGCCTAAGGATAGAGATGATATAAATCAACGAGGGAGTTTTAGTGTGAGAATGTTCCAGATACTTGCCTGACCTAGCATAGGAGAGAGGGAGAAAGAGAATTATAAACCTTACCATGTCATAGGTGACTGTCAGGATTCAAAGTTCTAAAATACAAAGTCGAGCCGAATGTTGTATCCCATAATAAGCCAAATCAGGTAATTTGGCCTTCCTATTTCAACTAAAAACCCATACCACCATATTCATGTTGGGTGCAGGATTTCACGGTGTAAATTTATGCCACAACCAAATCTCTCATCATTATACAAGAATTCCCTTTAGAAGGGAGGGAGGGCCGAAATATACAATCAAACTCCAGAATTTAGAATGAAACTTGAGTTTATCTACCTAATGAGAATAACAATACATTTTTTACTTGGGAAGCGGTGGATGGGATGATAGTGGATGAATAGTAGTTGAGCACATCAGCTTGTGCCCAAATGCATCATTTGAGCGTTCTTTGTTGTACCAAAAACTTTGTGATATGCTGAAGTTCTGTATCAAGCATCATTTTCCATCAGCAAGCCATCCTAATCCACTACCATTCCCAATGAAAGTTGTAAAAGTCGTACCACCCGATTTTTCACTAGGAAATTTTGAGATTTTCATAGATTTCGAGCTCTATTACTTTACACAAGCCTTTTCCTTGTTGTAGTTAATCTCTGTTCGACTTGATGGTGTTCAATCAATCTGATCTAGCTTAAAAGTATCGCACTCTAGTATATAAAGGTAATAGGCTTATAAATAGGTACAATTTTTATAATGATGTTAAGCATGGAAGTGTTTCCTTCATGAAACACTATCTTGCAAGAATCAAAAGCGATAGAAGTGATTGTACTCGTGTGCCCAAAACCATAAAATCTGACGTGCAATAGGTTTTGGAGGCTACAAAAGAGATAATAAGATCAAGACAAAAAGAGAAAAATAGGCTACTTGGAACATTAACAACAACAACTAAGCCTTTTCTCATACTAGACGGGGTCGGCTACATGGATTGTTTGTTTCCACATATCCCTATCATGTGCCATGTTAGCAGTTAACTCACAATAAGCTAGATCATTCTTTATTGTTTCTTTCCAACACTTTTGTGGTCATCCTCTACCTCTTTTAATACTTTCCAAATTTAGTTTTTCATACCTTCTTACAGGTTCTTCTTTTGATATTCTTTCTATATATCCAAACTATCTTAAACTATATTCTCTCATTTTATCCTCTATTGGTGCCACTCCTAATTTGTTTCTAATAACCTCATTATGTATACGGTCTTTTCATATATGACCACTCATCCATCTCAACATATTCATTTCTGTCACAGACATCTTTTGTACATGTTGATGATTAACTGCCCAACACCTAGAACCATAAAACATGGTAGGCCTAACAGGCTACTTGGAATATGTTTCAATATTTTGAAGATACTTCTCAAGAAATATAAGGGAAGAAGTGCATGATATAGCTAAGAAGAATCAAGAGGAGACAATTGAGTAGATAAAGAGATGGTGAGAAAAAGAGTATAGGTTCAGTAGAGTTGATTCTTGTTTCACTATAAGAGCTCTTGTTCGCCCAATGACTACAAGGGATAGTATAGGAGGTCGAGGTAGTGCACAATAAATGCATTTTTTTTTTCCACATACAATCCCTAGAGCTCAACCAAAAATCACATTAGTTATAACTCCAAAGGAGGAAGGTAAATGAGAAAGTTGAGCTAAAGTTTGTAGAGTTGTTTTTATGAAAATTAGCTGCTTTTAATGTTGCAAATTCATTTTCAAGTTAAAGACAAGACATAGGCTTCTACTTATCATGCTTTGAGGGATAGATCGTTTAGAAAATTGGTTGATATTATCCATGAATGAACTTATAAATTTAAGGGGTCATGGAAGATTACCAATTGCTTTATTATAGTTGACGAGTGGACAAATGCCAATGTAGATCTTTAATAAGCTTTTTTTATCTATTCTCAAAAAAGGACATTATTTTTGAGGTCATATGACATGCCATATTGATAAAATTGCAGAAATTTTACTTTATATTTTTTAAAATATTGAAGATGTAGGTGCGAAAATGCATTTTAATTTATTACTGATCATGCTACAAACTTTAGAGTAATTAGTAAGATGCTTGAATGAATCATTCATTTTTAGTATGGACTCCATGTGTTACAAATTACATAAATTTAGTGCGTGAGGATTTGAGTGAGATGAATGTGTAGACACCCAAAATTTTCTTTTAATTCTTACCTTTTTAGGAAAGTATCCATCATTTTTGGTAATTTTGGGTTTTTGAAGGAAAAAGGCACTAAACGAGTTTGTTTTGGTACCAAAATTTTATGAAAGCTTTAAAATGATGAAAGAATACTTTCCTTTCTGAAAAATTCGAATTTTGACAAAATTGGAAAAAAATGACGATTTTGCCCCTGGCATGGAAAAGCTGGATTTCGTTTTCTTAAAAGATTTATGACAAAAAAATATGTTGAAAGCTTGCCTTTTGAAAAAATACAAGCATGTATAAGATAATTTGACACCTGAAAAGGCAGGTGGGTGCCCAAAAAGGAGAGCGGGCATCAAAAAGGGAAAGTGAGCTTCCCAAAAAGAAAAGTTCATATTCGGAAAGAAATCAGTTGCCCGAGGGAAAAGTTGATGTTATCAAAGGAAAGGAAAGATGGAAGCAAGAAAGAACGCTCCGAAAACAAAGGTTTGATATCAAACGCCTTTCGTAACATGTATATGTTATGATTGGTTGTTGAGGTAATTAGTGTATTGATATGCATCAGTTTGGCATTGTCATCTGTTACTGTTATGTTAAGAATAATGTTGATATTCCAACACTCATGGAAGAAATCTAACGAGCATGATGGTTGGTTTTCAAAAACGTAACATGGGCTTACTTGAACGCTTTTGTAGAAACGCATGTAACATGGATTTGCATAACCACTTTCACAGCAAACATGCAGTTTTATCCAGTTCGATTGCTAAACTGGCTGGGCTGTACAAAGGTGTTTTTGTTAGCTTGTCAAAGTGCAGCTTGAAATACAATACAACAAGTCATATCTAGACTTGCGGCACCCAGCTAAAGGCTGCTCATGCAGAAGTTGCACGCTGGTAAAAAGAAGCAGAACACAATTGGAGTTGTTCGAAGGGAAACATATGGAAGCCGCCCTGGGTTGTCACACGAAGAATCCACTGATGCCAATATTTGAGTATTCCTGCAAAAGTAAGAGGAGACGTTAGATCTAGTGTGACAGGGACAGTAGAAAAACGACAGATAATTCAGCAAGAGGAACAACAAAGGGGCTTTGTCTGAAAAGATTCCTGATGTGCCCAAGCCTGCACATCCTCTAAGTTTCCTTTCACTCTCTCCATGGGTCGGTCTTGTTGGCTGTTCAGATCCTAAGAACGTGAGAGATGAAAGAAGGGAACGGTTCACAATATGGAGTAGGGAATGTCCTGTCTACTTCAGGTTCTAAGAATAAGAAAAGCCAGTTACAGGACTTACTAACTGATCAGATCTTGGCTAACATATGCCACCAACATAGCTTGAAGAGGCGAAGTCTTCTTACAATGACGAAGACTCTATTGAGGCAAAAGATATGAAGAAGAGTTGCAGCAGAACTACTGACGATTATACAAGTAACAAGAGTCTCGGTTTATTACTTATGTTGTTTTTTTTGTCTGCAAGCCCATTCACAGCAGGCAGGTTCAAAGACGCTCTAATGAGAACAATGATAATGTAGTTGCTGGGAATCTGTCATGTAGTTCACCTTTGTCCAAACCAAAGAAGCAAGCAAGAATGAGAATCATGCAGATGAGAGACGCCAATGTTTCAGTGTGTTCTGATGGAAAACACTGATTTAACATGAAGATGGTAGCAGTCATGTACTGCCAGATCGTGATGTGTAACAGGAAAGGCAGCTGATCCTGATACTGCCAATATGAGAAAGATTCATATTTACCAATGGAGTTCTTGAAGTTAAAGCTGCTGCCCCTCCATCACCAAAGAGGGTTGGACTAGCACGGGGTGGTATCAAGTGGATCGACCTCACTCCGTGACATTCAAGAGGATGCATTTCAGAAGACAGACTATCTACGGAGAATATCGCTTTAGATAATTACTATGGAATCAAAATCTACCAATACAAGTTCATCGAACCCTGCTGTTGGAGGTCAAAACCCACCAGAACAAGCATTCCAAAGTATGCATCAAACACGGAATCAAGGACAATCTTTACCGATTCCCTTACCTAATCAGGCTCAAAGACGACAATAGATGCTGATCCAGAGAATTCAAAATCCCATGCCATCTACCTTTGTACAAGAATACGTTTTCAACTCCTCAGAGGCAAATCCAAGGAAGGCAGCAGCTTCAGCAGCAAGTTGCAGCACAACAGCATCAGCAACAAATGCATAATCGGCAACACATTCTTTACCAGCAGCAGCTATTGAAACAAAAAATGTAACAGCAGGGAACTATCCAGTAGTCTCTCTTGCAGCAATCGCACATGCCACAGCAGCAATCTATGTTGCAGCCAAACCACTTACCAAGTTGAGCTCCCATCGATTTCTGCAAGGAACACCACAACAGTAAGGAGGACGTGTACAGCATCCACTTACCAAATAGCACAATGATTGATTTCAACAAGTAACGGTGGTGATCGACTCGGTGAAGGCAGGTCCATCTATAGCAACGTGAAACAACCAGCTCCACCGGACTAGCTGATCTTCCCTTACTGCCAAATCCAACACCAACTTACCATGTTGAACCACATCAAGCCTCATCCAATTCCATGCTGGTGGTTGAATTTAGCAACTAACTACAGCAAGCAGTTGCTAGAACCAGCAGCACTTCCCAAATACGATTTTTACAGCAGAAAATTGCCAAAAAGCTGCTTTGTCCAGCAAGGAAGTTACCTTGCCCAATTCTTCACCCAAGAGGCATCCTTTGGCCTATAAAAGGAGCCTCAAGGACGCTGCAAAGGCATCCTCTAGTCACCACAAAGCATCAATCCGGGAAAACCAAGAAAATAGGAACATTCAGTCCGAAAATTTAGAGAAATAGAGAGAGAGAGAGAGAGAAAGGAAGAGAAGAAGGAGAAGAAGGAATTCCGGCCTGGTTCCGACGTCCGACGATCGTCCGACGAAGTGCTCCTACGTCCCCTCTCACTCACACAGGTTGGAATTCTTGCACAAATTGGTTTTAATTCCTGAGAATCTGAAAAACCACAGATTCTACAGAATTGGCACGCCCGATGGGACTTGAGTCTTAGAAATTTGTTTGAATCCGTGATACTAACTAAATTTTCAGGTTTGTGATAAGATTCCATTCACAGGTTGATAATGTCGAGCTCAGAAGGATCTTGCGAGGTATTCAGCCGGGTCTCCCGCTCTACCAGCCGCTGCTCGAACAAAATTTCAAAAAGCTTTTCAAAAGGAGACAGGTTCGCTGCCCTAAGGGAGGGAATAAAAGTACTAAGAGAAGAAATCGATGCTTTAAGCCAAGAAGCTGAAGTAGTCGAATCCTGCTCTTCCCATGATAGGAAAACCAAAACGAATAGAAAATCAAACCACTCTAGGAAGCCTAGGGTCGTTTCCAAAATTGGAGAAGAACTTGATCCCGAATCCTTTACCATGAAAGATCGAAAGGCTCTACATCAACTTTTGAAAAACCAAAAACATGAAAAAAAGTCCTATGCCTTATCAGATTTCCTACCTTTCGACTACCAAACTGATAGTGATGATGAGATACCCAGCTTCCACCGTTATGATGGAAATGGAGACCCTAGGTCTCATCTCCAACTTTTCTCCCGAAGTGCCTATAAAAAGAAAAAAGACTCCTCTAAGTGGGTCTATTGGTTCCCTCATTCTCTAAAAGGAAGTGCTGCAAAATGGTTGGCCTCTTATGACTTAAGCCAGTTTACCGATTTTGAAGAATTAGCCAACTGTTTTATGCAAAGATTTTCTCACAATGTTGAAGTTACTCCCACCTTAAATACATTGAGGGACACAAAACAAGGCCCTAACGAAGACGCCCACGCGTTCATCGTTAGATGGAGATCAATCCTGGGGAAAGTCAAAGAACCTATCTCCGAAGGGTGTGCAGTGATGCTCATCCTAGACAATTTCAAAACTGATTTGAAAATCCTCCTTTCCTTACATGAGATTTCTACTTTCCAAAAATTGATCAAGAAAGCTTCTCTCTTCGAGACTAATTTGAAAAAGGGAACTTATGAAGATTTATGGAAAGGAAAAAGTTTTCAAAAAAAGTTTGAAAAACCTGGGGCATATGGGCCACATGCACCAGAGGGAGGAATAAAAGTACCAAAAGTGGCTAATGTTCGAGTAGAGCAAGGTTCAGCAGGACCCTCAAAACCTTCAGGGCAAAAAGATTTCGAAAAAAACCAAAAAAATAAAAAGAGATTTGAAAGAAGGGAGTACACTAACCTAGGACAACCACTCACAGAGGTCCTAGACATCCTATTGGCACAAGGTCTCACAACACTCCCAGAGATTCCCGAAGGAGCACCACCCCAAGGAAAGTTTTTAAACAAGTTTTGTAAATATCATAGGCTCAAGGGCCATGATACCCAACACTGCTACGCCTTGAAGAATAGGATAGAGGATTTGATCTAGCAAGGTAAGCTGCACGTGTTTGAAGAGTCGGAGTCACCCCAGGCCATTTTTAAAGAACCCTTCCCTAACCACGCCAGTATAAGTGGGAAGGAAAAAGAGGTATGCTCCCTATCACACTCCAATCATGCAGTGCATATCGTGCATCCCACACCTCACACACCACACTTTCCCGAAATAAAAAATGCTCAAGCAATAGTGATCCGGGGAGCGCTTAGAAACCCGCCCCCGGCTAAAGCCTTGGTAGTGATTCGAGGTGTCCCGAGACACCAAGTTAGAGCTAAAATAGGAACGAGCCCTAGGGATAGTGTAGAGGAAGTGACTAGATCGGGGAGGATCTATCAACCCCCACACTTAGCAAAACAAACAAGCAAGGGAGTGGTCGTTCTACCAGGCCCCCCACAAGCATGCATACCAAACTGATCCCAGGGTGTCGATAAAAAGGGTGTGGTAATAAACCCCTATGACCTAGAAATGCATCTTTCTAAACTCCCCATAAACATGTCTATCTTGGAATTGATAAAAATTTCTCCCAAGCATAGACGAGTCCTAGAAGAGATTTTAGAGAAGACTAGAGTCGACACTACCATATCCCCTGAATCCCTATCTACCTTGGTTTCTCCCGTCTTTGCAAAAACTTCCATTGTATTCACAGAGAATGATTTGGGAAAGTATGATGTGATCCATAACCACGCACTCCATATAGAAGTTGTGTTAAACGGCTACCCTATTAGTAAATGCCTAGTCGATGGAGGAGGAGGCCTTAATATCCTCCCCCTCCATGTGGCTTTCCAAATAGGAATCTCTACCTCTATGCTTGAACCGAGTCCCATAACCATTACAGGATATGATGGGAACCCATCCAACCCCTTAGGCTCCATAAAGTTACCCATGAAAGTCGGACAAATACCTCACGAGGGATTATTCCATGTCTTGGATATAAATCCCCATTACAACCTATTATTGGGAAGACCATAGATACACTCTCTTAGAGCCATCCCATCCACCTTCCACAGATGTCTCAAAATCCCATGGAAAAATCGGGTAGTGGTTGTTTTGGAGAAGACCATCCCCAATTAAATGGAATACAAACCTTTCCTTGTATATCAGGGGAGCCAAATCAGGAAGTAAAGACCAATCGGGAAACTGCCAAAATAAACCTCCCTGAAATAACCAAACCTTCCAAAATGAGAGTAGTCCGTATTTTAGGCAAGTCAAAACCTTCCAAATCCCTCCATCTTCCCCAAAAAACCATTAGGATAAGTAAACCTGTCATAGATGATTCATCTTTCCAAAATCATCCTCTATATCAAAAATTTTCAAAATTCAAAAAACCTTGGAAGATGTTGCTAAATATGGGATATACTCCTTACCAAGGATTGGGGGTTCAAGGCCAAGGAAAACTAGAGCCTATTATACCTATGCCAAATATAGGACGCCATGGTTTAGGATATAGCCTATCCATACCACCCGAGCCACCACCCGAAACCAATTGGGTTAAGGGTGCCTTGGAACCCGCTAAAACCGAGACCTATAGTTTAGACATCTTATTTGGAGTCTAATTCATAGCGTTTTCTTTGTAGGTTTGATGGAAGATCCTTCTTTTGAGAAAAATACAAAAAAAGTATATATTTCCAAAAACCAAAAAAATCTAGAAAAACCCAAAAACCCAAAAAAATATTTGATTTCCAAAGATTTAGTTGTTTCCCCTTTTGTTATTTATGGTGAAAATTATCAAAAATCCAAAAAAATGTTGGTTTCCCCTTCTGTTTGTTTTCAAAAATCCAAAAAAATAGAAAATTATGAAAACTCAAAAAAAATATTTATTTCCCAAAAACAGAAAGGTTTAGATTCAAAAATGTCTTCTTTTGATATTTTCCTAGAGACAAAGATGCTTGAAAATGATCAAGGCGAAAAGGAGGATCCCCTCATTCATGAGGATGATCTTGCCTCTAGCCTGCCTGAATTCCATAAAGTCCTAGACTTGGATAAACCTTCTAGTACCGTAGGGGGAGATTTTGTGGAAGTCAACTTAGGGAGTGAGTCAAATCCAAAGAAAGTCAAGATAGGTCTTTGTTTGCATGAGCATGAGAGAGCATCTTTCATTGCATTCTTAAAAGACTATATAGACGTGTTTGCATGGACTTATGAGGATATGCCTGGTTTAGATCCTCGTGTAGTAGAGCATCAGTTGCCATTAGACCCTCAAGTCAAACCCATAAAACAAAAACTTAGGAAAATTCATCCTGATATCCACTCCCAAGTAAAAGAAGGGTTAGAAGATCTTTTAAAAGCTGGATTTATAAAACCCATTGCATATTCTGATTGGCTTTCAAATATTGTTATAGTTAGAAAAAGCAATGGAAAAATTCGTATTTGCATAGATTTTCGAAATTTGAATAAAGCCACTCCAAAAGATAACTTTCCGCTTCCAAATATACATTTGATAGTAGATAGCACTGCAAATCATGAAATATTTTCTTTTATGGATGGCTATTCGGGTTACAATCAAATTAAACTAGCACCAAAAGACCAAGCCAAAACGGCTTTCACTACTCCTTGGGGTACGTATTGCTATACTGTTATGCCTTTTGGTTTGAAAAATGCAGGGGCCACGTACCAAAGAGCCATGACCACGATTTTCCATGATCAAATTCATGAGCTTTTGGAAGTATACGTAGATGATCTCTTAGTAAAATCAAAAACCCAAAATTTACATTTGGAAACTTTGCAAAAGGTTTTTGAAAGACTTAGGATTTATAAAGTGAAATTGAACCCTCAAAAATGTGTTTTTGGAGTGGAATCAGGGAAACTTCTAGGGTTTATGGTCAGCCAAAGAGGTATAGAGGTCGACCCTTCTAAATGTCGAGCCATCATAGACATGCCTCCACCTTCTAATTTGACCCCGATTCGAAGTCTCCAAGGACGACTTCAAGCAATTCGGAGATTTATCTCCAACTTAGCCACGAGATGTGAGCCTTTCAACAAACTCCTAAGGAAAGGGGTTAGGTTTGATTGGGATAGTAATTGTCAAAACGCTTTTGAAAGACTAAAAACATATTTGACAAACCCTCCCGTTTTGAAACCTCTAAAACCAGGAAAACCCTTGTTACTTTACATTTCCATTCATGAGAATGCATTGGGAGCTTTGCTGGCTCAATATGAAAATGATAGTCTTAAAGAATATGCTATTTACTATATTTCAAAAACTCTGTTGGCATATGAAAGAAAATATCCAGCCATGGAGAAGACGTGTTTAGCTTTGGTATGGGCTTGCCAAAAGTTTAGGCACTATTTCCTAGATCATGAGATCTGGATAGTATCTAAACTAGACCCTATCAAACATCTTTTCGAAAAACCTATCTTAACAGGTAGGCTCGGTAAATGACAGCTTCTTTTGATGGAATATGATTTAAAATTCCATCACCAAAGTTCTATCAAGGGGCAGGCCTTGGCCGACCATGTTGCTGACTTACCTTTGAAAGATACATATTCCATACATGACAAAATGCCCGATGAAGGCATCTTTTCCCACGACTTTCAAAAACATATTTTATCAAATCATTTCAATAATAACCAAGTATGGAAAATGTATTTTGATGGGTTAAGAAATCAACATGGAGCAGGTGTGGGAATCTTGCTCATATCCCCTGAAAAGGCAGAAATCCCAATGGCTTTCCGATTAGATTTTTCATGTACCAATAATGTGGCTGAATATGAAGCACTCATACAAGGCCTAAAAGTCTTGAAAAATCTAGGGGCATCACGAGTGGAAATTTTTGGAGATTCCATGCTTGTTATAAATCAAGTTTCAAAAATTTGGCAGGTTAAGAATGAGAAGTTGACTCCCTACTTTGAATTAGCCATCCAATTGGTTAGCTCTTTCCAAGAATGCACACTCACTCACATAGGCAGGGAGGATAATAGTGTGGCAGACGCCCTGTCATCACTAGGATCTTCCATAAAGTTAGACCCCTTTACGGGAGCTAGGTTTTTAGAAATCGTCCACCTGCCTAATCCATCCACACACAGTTTTGAAACCTGCCAAAATGACCAAAATAGCAATGAAAAACCCTGGTTTTATGATATTAGAAACTTTTTAGAAAATGAAAGTTTTCCTGATTTTGCTTCCCCTAAAGATAAGATTTTTATAAGGAAAGTTTCAACCCAATATGTTATCTTGGGAGGTGTCCTTTATAAGAAAAGTTTCACTGGGATTTTGTTGAGGTGTATAGGTGACGAAGAGGCTAAGGTAATCATGCATGAATTCCACGATGGGGAATGTGGAGGTCATGTCAATTCTAATATGATGGCAATGAAAATACTTAGAGCAAGGTATTTCTGGTCCACACTAAAGCAGGATTGTCACCAACATGTTAGGAAGTGTCATCGATGTCAGGTACATGGGAACGCCATCCATATCCCATCATCAGCATTGCATTCAGTCGTGAGTCCATGGCCCTTCACCATGTGGGCATTTGACATCATAGGACCCATCTCACCCGTTGCCTCAAACAGGCATAGATTCATTTTAGGAGCAACAGAATATTTTTCTAAATGGGTTGAAGCTACTTCCTTGGCTAACGTCCAAGGGCAACAGGTAGTGGCATTCATTAAGAAAAATATACTTACTAGATTTGGAATCCCAAGGGATTTGGTTTCAGATAATGGCACTCCCTTTAAGAATGAAAAAGTCAAGAAATTATGTAGAACCTATGGGATTACCCAGCATTTTTCATCACCCTATTATTCCCAAGGTAACGGTCAAGCCGAAGCTACCAATAAGACCCTCATAAGCATAATAGAAAAGACCTTAGAGAAGGGCATGGCATGGCATGAGAAATTAGATGAGGCTCTGTGGGCTTATAGGACATCCATTCGCACACCCACAAACACTACACCATTTGAATTAGTTTATGGTACAAGTGCCATATTACCCATCCATGCCAAACTGCATTCATACCATACTGCTTTAGCATTGGACCTACCTATAGAAACTCTACAAGAAGCCAGGTTGGCCGAGCTTGACCTTATTGATGAAAAAAGACTTCTTGCCATGAATCATGCATATGCATATAGGCAAAGGATAGCTAGGCACTATGAAAAACACATGAAAGCTCGCGATTTCAAGGTAGGAGACCTAGTCCTGAAAATCATCCATCATAGAGGCCCACATCCACTAGGAAAATGGTGACCCAAATGGGATGGTCCTTATGTCATAAGAGGAGCAACTTCTAATAATGCCTATTGGTTGGTTGATGCAGAAGGAAAGAATCTGGCAGATCCCATCAATGCCCAGTATTTGAAAAGGTATTACATCTAAAATCCCCCTTATTTCCATTTGAAAAAAAAAAAATGTTTCCAAAAACAAAAAGGGAGGATTGGAGAATCTCCTCTAAATTTCTAGGAAAGTATACAGAAGATGGATTACCAAATCCCAAGTTAGGAGGCTGGTGTGATATAAAAGGTAGAGTTTCAAAAACATTTCCTGGTGATGTTCCAAAGATCTTTGACTTGCCATACGAAACCCAGTTTTGAAAGAGCAGGATATTTTCAAATAACAGGTGCTATTAGGAAATAGGATGTTCCTATTCAAGTCAATAATCCAAAAGGATGAGTTGTTTCCCATTCAATATCCCTGAGGAGAGGAAAAAGTCAAAAGTCGAAAAAAAAAAGGGAAGGAAACAAAAACCTCCAATATAGAGGCCTTCTTAGAAGAAAAAAAAAGAAAAAAAGAAGGAAAGAAAAAGCTCAAAAGAGCAGCTTCCTTTAAAATCCCATCTATTTGGAACCCCGGGACGCTTTAGAAGGGACCGCGGGTAATGCTTCCTCAAAAATCTTCACAGCTCATCCTTATGGAGAAAAGGCTCGTTAGGAAAGTCCTAGAGTAAGAATAGGACCTGTTCAATTTGGATCTCATGCTGTTCCCAAGATTAGGTCTTTGTAAAGTAAGGAGGGGAGCTTTGAAATGCTATCCAAAACTTTCCATAAAACCTCTACTGAGTAGTAAGCATCAACATCTAAATGAAGGAAAAGGTGAGAAATTGGAAGTATCATTTTCTAGAAGCTAACAGGAGTTTCCTTTTTGAAAAGATGATTTCCAAAACTCCAAGCATCAAAAAGGCAATCTTAAGGAGTCATCCCATTTGAGACAGCTACCGTTTATAGGCATGAAATCTCATAACATTTGAAACATGCATACATAAACTGGTAGTCCATAGATCCCATAACATTTGACATGTGCATACATGTACTGGTCATCCATAGATGCATAAAAGTCAGTTTTGTCTCAGTCCCTCAAATGAAAATCTCCTTATAGTAGTCATTTCAGGAAAAGAGATGTCAGGGAACAAAGGGGATCATATTTTCTCAAGATGTCTCTAAGGAAGAAAAGCAAATGGGTGTTGTCTTCTTTGCCATCATCCAAATAAATTTGGATGATGCCGAAGAGGAACATCTGTAGACACCCAAAATTTTCTTTTAATTCTTACCTTTTTAGGAAAGTATCCATCATTTTTGGTAATTTTGGGTTTTTGAAGGAAAAAGGCACTAAACGAGTTTGTTTTGGTACCAAAATTTTATGAAAGCTTTAAAATAATGAAAGAATACTTTCCTTTCTAAAAAATTCGAATTTTGACAAAATTGGAAAAAAAATGACGATTTTGCCCCTGGCATGGAAAAGCTGGATTTCATTTTCTTAAAAGATTTATGACAAAAAAATATATTGAAAGCTTGCCTTTTGAAAAGATACAGGCATGTATAAGATAATTTGACACCTGAAAAGGCTGGTGGGTGCCCAAAAAGGAGAGCGGGCATCAAAAAGGGAAAGTGAGCTTCCCAAAAAGAAAAGTTCATATTCGGAAAGAAATCAGTTGCCCGAGGGAAAAGTTGATGTTATCAAAGGAAAGGAAAGATGGAAGCAAGAAAGAACGCTCCGAAAACAAAGGTTTGATATCGAACGCCTTTCGTAACATGTATATGTTATGATTGGTTATTGAGGTAATTAGTGTATTGATATGCATCAGTTTGGCATTGTCATCTGTTACTGTTATGTTAAGAATAATGTTGATATTCCAACACTCATGGAAGAAATCTAACGAGCATGATGGTTGGTTTTCAAAAACGTAACATGGGCTTACTTGAACGCTTTTGTAGAAACGCATGTAACATGGATTTGCATAACCACTTTCACAGCAAACATGCAGTTTTATCCAGTTCGATTGCTAAACTGGCTGGGTTGTACAAAGGTGTTTTTGTTAGCTTTTCAAAGTGCATCTTGAAATACAATACAACAAGTCATATCTAGACTCGCGGCACCCAGCTAAAGGCTGCTCATGCAGAAGTTGCACGCTGGTAAAAAGAAGCAGAACACAATTGGAGTTGTTCGAAGGGAAACATGTGGAAGCCGCCCTGGGTCGTCACATGAAGAATCCACTGATGCCAATATTTGAGTATTCCTGCAAAAGTAAGAGGAGACGTTAGATCCAGTGTGACAGGGACAGTAGAAAAACGACAGATAATTCAGCAAGAGGAACAACAAAGGGGCTTTGTCTGAAAAGGTTCCTGATGTGCCCAAGCCTGCACATCCTCTAAGTTTCCTTTCACTCTCTCCATGGGTCGGTCTTGTTGGCTATTCAGATCCTAAGAACGTGAGAGATGAAAGAAGGGAACGGTTCACAATATGGAGTAGGGAATGTCCAGGCTACTTCAGGTTCTAAGAATAAGAAAAGCCAGTTATAGGACTTACTAACTGATCAGATCTTGGCTAACATATGCCACCAACACAGCTTGAAGAGGCGAAGTCTTCTTACAATGACGAAGACTCTATTGAGGCAAAAGATATGAAGAAGAGTTACAGCAGAACTACTGATGATTATACAAGTAACAAGAGTCTCGGTTTATTACTTATGTTGTTTTTTTTGTCTGCAAGCCCATTCACAGCAGGCAGGTTCAAAGACGCTCTAATGAGAACAATGATAATGTAGTTGCTGGGAATCTGTCATGTAGTTCACCTTTGTCCAAACCAAAGAAGCAAGCAAGAATGAGAATCATGCAGATGAGAGACGCCAATGTTTCAGTGTGTTCTGATGGAAAACACTGATTTAACATGAAGATGGTAGCAGTCATGTACTGCCAGATCGTGATGTGTAACAGGAAAGGCAGCTGATCCTGATACTTCCAATATCAGAAAGATTCATATTTACCAATGGAGTTCTTGAAGTTAAAGCTGCTGCCCCTCCATCACGAAAGAGGGTTGGACTAGCACGGGGTGGTATCAAGTAGATCGACCTCACTCCGTGACATTCAAGAGGATGCATTTCAGAAGACAGACTATCTACGGAGAATATCGCTTTAGATGCTTACTATGGAATCAAAATCTACCAATACAAGTTCATCGAACCCTGCTGCTGGAGGTCAAAACCCACCAGAACAAGCATTCCAAAGTATGCATCAAACACGGAATCAAGGACAATCTTTACCGATTCCCTTACCTAATCAGGCTCAAAGATGACAACAGATGCTGATCCAGAGAATTCAAAATCCCATGCCATCTACCTTTGTACAAGAATACGTTTTCAACTCCTCAGAGGCAAATCCAAGGAAGGCAGCATCTTCAGCAGCAAGTTGCAGCACAACAACATCAGCAACAGACGCATAATCGACAACACATTCTTTACCAGCAGCAGCTATTGAAACAGAAAATGTAACAGCAGGGAACTATCCAGCGGTCTCTCTTGCAGCAATCGCACATGCCACAACAGCAATCTATGTTGCAGCCAAACCACTTACCAAGTTTAGCTCCCATCGATTTCTACAAGGAACACCACAACAGTAAGGAGGACATGTACAACATCCACTTACCAAATAGCACGATGATTGATTTCAGTAAGTAACGGTGGTGATCGACTCGGTGAAGGCAGGTCCATCTATAGCAACATGAAACAACCAGCTCCACCGGACTAGCTGATCTTCCCTTACTGCCAAATCCAGCACCAACTTACCATGTTGAACCACATCAAGCCTCATCCAATTCCATGCTGGTAGTTGAATTTAGCAACTAACTACAGCAAGCAGTTGCCAGAACCAACAGCACTTCCCAAATACGATTTTTGCAGCAGAAAGTTGCCAAAAAGCTGCTTTGTCCAGCAAGGAAGTTACCTTGCCCAATTCTTCACCCAAGAGGCATCCTTTGGCCTATAAAAGGAGCCTCAAGGACGCTGCAAAGGCATCCTCCAGTCACCACAAAGCATCAATCCGAGAAAACCAAGAAAACAGGAACATTCAGTCCGAAAATTTAGAGAAATAGAGAGAGAGAGAGAGAGAGAGAGAGAGAGAAAGGAAGAGAAGAAGGAGAAGAAGGAAGTCCGGCCTGGTTCCGACGTCCGACGATCGTCCGGCGAAGTGCTCCTACGTCCCCTCTCACTCACACAGGTTGGAATTCTTGCACAAATTGGTTTTAATTCCTGAGAATCTGAAAAACCACAGATTCTGGAAATTTGTACATGAATCAAGGCTTTGAGCCCATGTTCTTCATTTATATCGATACAAACATGCATGATTCCTTCATAAACAAAATTAAAATCCATGTTTAGATGATTTTCATGATTTATTAGGACTGATACAGGTTGAACTTTGTTCTAGAATCATGTTAGGAACCTTCTGAAATTTTCTGTAAAACTGGTTTCTGAAACTGTCTGTGCACACGTGTCTGATCACGGAATTTTTATAGACAAACGGATAAGCCAATTGCTTCTAAATTTTGCATGAATAATCTAGATATATCGACGTTCTTAAATAAAATTTTGAGGAATTTTCATGAATGGTTGCCTAGCCAATTAGATCCGTGAAGTTTATACAAAATCCAGATTACGTTTTACAGAAATAGAATGTTCAGTAACAGACCTCTGTTCTTTTGCCCATATCTCTGCAATCACTGAATGAAATTGGATGAAATTTGATTCTTTGAAAACCTAACATCTGTATATTTCTAACACAATAAATTTCATCGAAATTGGTTGACTAAGCACTGAGATATTGCTGTTTTTCTAAGCTTCTGATCCACAGAAACAGGGCTGTTCTGAATTTTATAACAGTTTCTGATTCTGTATTTAATTCTCAGAAAATAAAGAACTAAATTATAAAATAAAAATATATTCTGATTCTACACATACGTTTCTCTATTTTATAAAAGTTTTAGAATTTTTGGAGAATCAGAAATATTTTTAAAAATTCAGAGAAAAGGCCTCTGAAACTGAACAGGTTCTGCAAATCTAAGAATCTGAAATTTTTCAGAAATCAAGAACTTAAACACAAATCTGAAACTTTGGAAAATCTGGTTTTTCCTTTCTCGGATTAACGGATTCAAACAAATTTCAAGCGTCTAGGCTGACCCTTGAGCGCCGGTTCAAGAAGGCCTAAGTCGAAAAGATCTCACTTGTCCACAATCGTTCTAAGAAGTCAGAAAAACATAATTTGTTAGTTTTGGTAAACTAACTGGCACGCTCGCGCAACCCGACGTAGTTCGAGGGTTTGATTTCGAATCCCAAACAATTTGAAATAAAATCACGTCTACAGAATGAAATCAAGAGACTTATTGATGTATGTAGAAATGTGACGAAGTTTACTTATACTCTATGTCACATGAGTGTGGGTGCGGACATGAGTGTGGGTGTGGGATATGGTAAATTTCAAAAATATTGAGTGCAGGCACATGACTAAGGTATATAATATTATATATATTATATAATATTCAAACTAGAGCAAGTAAGATATATATTAACATAAGAATAAGTATATGACAATAGTAACTACACAACTTTATATTAAAGCAAAACAAGTAAAGAAGCAAAAAGTTTAACACATTAATAAACTACAACGGAGAAAATTTAACAAGCTCAATTTTGAAAAAAAGTAAAGCAAAACGGACAAAAAGGAACAACAATGGGAGAAGAATAGAAACTCATGCATATGTGGTTTGAAACACAGCCAAGATGCGGAACCCGATCAACTAGCAAGAGGGTCTTATTTATCCCTGCTGTAGAGAAACCTTCTTTCATGTCCAAACCCTATAAATATTCCCTCTCCTCCAATACTACTTATATATAGATATAGATATAGAGAGAGTGCATGGCATATGCTAGCAACATTAGATGCTAGTACAACCAAATAAATCATAGCCATCCAATTTTAAAGATGAATGATTGAAATTTTTTAATTAAGAAAAGTTAAAAAGTATTTTTAAATTAATTATACTTAAAAAAATAATTTTACCTTTTTCTTTTAAAATTTAAATATCAATGATTCATCTTTTGTTTGGATATGCTAACATATATATAATCTTGCCAATATATATCAAGCCTCTTAGATAGAGATATAGATATACATTAATTGATTCCTTATACACAAGAGAATAGTCAATCATGTATGACTGCATCCCAAATGTTTATCCAAATGATAGTTTTTTGGACACATGTAAAGCTAAGTATCAAAATTTTTGGGGTGCTTTGAGATTTGCAAACCAAACATAACTTTCTTAACAACGTTATAGTCGGTGGGTTGACCGTTAACCCTCGAGGTGGGTGTTGATTTATCATCCTTCAGTGGTCATGGTCGATATAAAAGAAAGCATGAAAGGATGTCCTACTGTGAAAACTATAAGAGTAACCTAGTGACAAAAGCCAAATAGACTTAATCCACTTTCTTGTTGTCTTCAAGAGAAGAAAAAGAAAATTCTAAGCCACATTTGGGATCATAAAATCTTATACTCTAGCATTTGCAATGATCACAATGTAGCCTTAATGCGAATGGAGACTTCTCAAAGGAAATACATTCAATCTACTTGAAAAGCACAAGTTATTTTATATAAGACTAATATATAATACCTTTAGAATTATTTGTCAGTTAATAACAATCCATATTGAAATTGATAGGAATTATTATAGTGGTTAGAATCTCTGTGTACTTCACCCCTCCTTCAACATAACAAGTTTGACTATCATCGGGTACAATGGCAGATCTAAGTTACGTTGCGATGAAGTATCTCCATCATTATAAACATGAAAATTCCCACTCCTAGTTTATGAGACCGGCAGTGAACCTTTTCGTGCCTACGTCATTTCGCGAGCATGCCAGCTAGCTTACTCAAACTAGCGAAGGTTTTTTGAAATATTTCTGACTTTTTGGCGATTGTGGGAAAGCAGGATCTTTTCGCTTAAACCTTCTTGAACCGACGCTCAAGAGTGAGTTTAAGCGCTTAGAAAACTTCAATTTTCAAATAATTTTAACTTCAAACTTACTTGAACAATAAGTGTTTTTGAAGGGATTTGATTTTGTGCATTTTAGCCAATTTTATCACGAAAGCTGGACGACCCTAAGTCTTTGTGAGTTTTATTCACCTTGGCTTGTGTGTGGAGTGTGCGAGCCTAGATTTAGCGTGGTTTGAGCGAGGTTGCCGCTTTGAGCGGATGCAGAGATGCTTTGAAACTTTGTTTGGGTTTTTGAGAACGATGATGCGAACTCACCCAAATTGAAATTGTATCTCACTCGACTTTAAGTAAACCCACATGACTTTAAAGTGCAACTCTACTTCCACTAAAGTAAACTCACACGACTTAAAAATATATATATGTTTTATCCTAAGAGCGAAAAGGCTCAATGTGTGTGAGTGTAAAGAGCGGAAAGGCTCGAGTGCTCGTGGGTGTTCTTTGTGTGAAATTTAAATTGCAACTCACACAACTTGAAAGCAAATCCACCCAAATGTAATTGCAACTCACACGACTTTAAAAGTAAATCCACCCAAAAGTAAGTGCAACTCACACGACTTTCACAAAGTAAATTTACCCAAATTGAAGTATATACATTTAGCTTAAGAGTGGAAAGGCTCAATGTATGTGAGTGTGAAGAGCGGAAAGGCTCGAGTGGTCATGGGTGCTTTGGTGTGAAATTTAAATGGCAACTCACACGACTTGAAAGTAAATCCACCCGAAATGTAATTGCAACTCACACTGCTTTCACGAAAGTAAATTTACCCGAAATGTAAGTATATATGATTAGCTTAAGAGCGAGAAGGTTTGAGTGCATGTGAGTGCAATCGTGTGCAATCTAAGAGCGAAAAGGCTCAAGTGCACGTGAGTGTACTCTGTGTAGTTAAGAGCGAGAAGGCTCAAGTGCACGTGTGTGGTCGTGTTTCATCCACGAATATTACATCTCGGGGAGAGACTTTGCTCCATTATTACAACCCCGTTCCGAATTGAATTGAATTCAAACGAGTAATTTAAAACCGAATGTAAATGAGACTTACAAAGTGTTCATTCGGTTTTGTCTCTCGGGTTCGCTCGGGTCCTCCTTCATAACAGCCGTGAGGTAAGTCCCTTGGTTTGGTTCCAAGGTGATGCTTGGGTATGGGTCCAGCTAGGTGCAGCCGGTTTGGATTGGGTGCCAAGGTGAGTCCTAGCCTAGGTTAGGTTTAGGACATGGTTGGTTGCGTCTTGTGCCTTGGTTAGGTCTAGGCCATGGGCAAAGGGGTGTGAGTTAGGTGCCAGTTTAGGTGTGAGCTAGGTGCAGCCAACACCTAGCCAAGTCAAGGTCGAGCTAGGGTGGCTCGGTTTGGTTTTGGGGGCAGGTCGAGCCAAGGGCTCGGCCAGCAAGTAGGTTTCCTTTTTGGCCGGGTGTGGTCAAGGTTGGGTTTTGTCCAGGTGTGAGCTACGCGCAGCCAGCACCTAGCCAAGTCATGGTCGATTAGGTGGGTCCTAGGGCTAGGTTCCAAGGATCGGCCAAGGTGTTAGGCAAGGTTTAGGACATGGGCTGGGCCAAGTCCTAGGTGGCTCCAGGTTTATGTTGGGGTTCAAAGGATGAGCTAGGTGCAGCCGGCACCTAGCTAGTTTGGGTTTATAGGGGCAGGTCGAGCCAAGGGCTCGTTGTGGTCAAGGTGCAGTTTTGTGGGTGCAGCCGAAGTGAGCTAGGTTTGGTTTAAAGGATAGGCCAAGGTGGGTCCTAGGGCTAGGTTCAATCGGTTCTGTGGTAGGTCGGTTAGGTGTGTCCTAGGGTTAGGTTGAGCCAAGGGCTCGTTATAGGTGGGGAGTTAGGCCAGCAAAGGGGCAGGACGGGTGGGCGTTTGGGGCAGGTTGTAGCTAGGTTTTAGTGGAGTCGGGTGTGGTTTAGTTGGGGGAGTTAGGCCAGCAGGTAGTGGCTAGGTTCAGCTGGACAAAGTTCGGCTGAATCCACCTTCGTTCAGCCAAGGTGGGGGTTCAGTTTTAGGTGGGCTATGTGGGTCGAGTAGTGGCTGAGCAGTTAGGTGTTGGGTCGACTAGGTTTAGGCCGAGATGATGCAACGAAGGTCGGTTCAGCCGACCTTAGCTCAGTCAAATGAGGCGGGCTAGGTGTAGGCCGCACCTAGCTGGGTCAGGTTCAACATGAGGTGAGCTGGCCTTGGGTGCGGTTTTGGCTGGGGTCAAGTTGGCTAGGTCTAGGCTAGGTTAGGGTTAGGTTTAGCTAAGGTGCAAGCCGAGTGGGGGTGAGGTTTGTGGCTAGGTTTTTGGGAATAGGTTAGTCGAGTACAAGGTGGGTTAGGTAGGGGCTAGGTTAGGTCAAGTTGACTAGGTCTAGGGCTAGGTTCAGGGATTTATCTCTTGCAGCCGGTCCACCATTATCCACCCTTCTTGGTCCACCTCGAGTCTTCTATGTTGCAGCCCAAGCTAGGTCAAGTTCAACATGGCTTGAACCCACTTAGCCCCCCCAAAAGTCAAGCCCACCATTTCTCGCTCATACTTTACAAGCTTCCCCCAAGCCCTCAAAATTTCTCACGTGAATTTGCTCCCCCCCTTGGTCCTATTTATAGTCTAAGGGGTGGGTCTTGGATTTGGATTTTGGATTTGGATTTTGAGATTCAAATCCGATCCAATTACTATTTAGATTTGGATCTAGATATTTTTGTCCAGATCCAATCTAAATTTTTTCTTTCTTCAGTCCTTCTTTGGTGTTTGAAACGGGCGGTTTTGAACGGGCCCTAGTACCGCCAGTGACTCATTTTAGACTGGGTTTTTCCCAGTCTTCTTGGCCGACCTACTTCTCACTTTCCGGACTATGTTTTGTCTAATTTTTGTTTCCACAAGCTTGGGGTTTGATCTCTGACAGTTTCATTGGGGCTTTGGCTTCGTCTTTCATGTTTTGGCCCTGAAGTTTGATTTTGGCTTGGATGCTTGTTTTGCTTTTCGACCTTGTTTTCAACTGGATGGACTGAATCTTTCCTTTGCTTTTTGACCTGAACTTGAGCTACTTTTTTATCACGTTTCACCTGCTTGTTTCAGCTGCTTTACAAAACTTGGGTTTTTGGCCTTGGGTTGGCTTTTTCGAAATTCAGGAGTTTTGAAAATATGAAAATTTTTGGGTGTTTACAGATGCCCCTCTTTGGCATTATCCAAATTTATTTGGATAATGGCAAAGAAGAAAACACCCTTTGATTTTCTCCCAAACTTTTCTTGAGAATGCACCATCCTTTGTTTTGTAAAAACCTTGTTTTCTTTGACAACAAGAGAGCATTTTCTGCCAAAAGGAGACTTTTCTATCAACCCCAACACTTAGAAAAATCTACTAAAAAAGTGGTCAGTATCCCTAGCCCTTCAAAAGCATACATTCCTAAGGTTTTGCCAAAAACAGACAAAGGTCAAATTGTTTTAACCACATATGATTTCAAAAATCATCTTTCAAAGATCCTAATAAACATGTCCATCCTAGAGCTGATACAAGCCTCACCTAGGCATAGGCTTATTTTAGAAAAAATCTTAGAGAGAGCCAAGGTTAACTCAAGTATAACCCCCGAGTCATTGTCAATTCAAGTGGCATCTATATGTGCAAAAACGCCCATCGTTTTCTCGAAAGATGAGATAGAAAGGCCATATGAAACCCACAACCAAGCTTTGCATATCGAGGTAGTATTGAATCACTATCCTCTTGACAAATGCTTAGTTGATGGGGGAGGATGTCTCAACAGAAACCTATTGAAGCAGAAACCTATGATTTAGACCTCTTATTTAGAGTCTAATTTGTGGCGTTTTCCTTTGTAGGTATGATGAAAGAAAGCCAAAAGCCAACAGGTGAAGCCTGATCAAAAGCATCCTTAGAAGTAGGTTCAGAAGCCCAAAGAAAGCACCTTGGCCTCATAAAAGCTAGGGTCAAAAGACAAAAGGAAGGCACAGGCCCGAAGCAGACTGCAAGCCCGGAGCACCAAAAGCCAAGCCAAGAGCATCCACCCAATCAGCAGAAATCCAAGCCAGAAACGACGGAAATGAGCTGAAATGAAGTCTAGAAAGGTAAGAAGGAGTTCGGACGACAAAGTTGGGGAAAACCCAGCACAAGACGGAGTGCTGATGAAGCCAGGGCCCGCACAAACCGTCCGTCTCGAAACGCCAAGAAGGACTGAAGAAAAGAAATTTGGACTAGATTTGGACCAAAATATCCAGATCCAAATCTAAATAGTGTTTGGATTGGATCTGGATCCCAAATATCAGAGATCCGAGATCCAAACCCAACTAAATATTTGGGTCGAATTTGGATTCCAAAATATCCGAGATCTGAGATCTAGACCCAAATAGTGTTTGGATCGGATCTGGATTCGAAGACCTATATCCAAGACCTACCTCATTTGCCTATAAATAGAGGTGAGGGGGTCCTCAAATGGGGGTTCACGTGAATTGCTTGGGAGGAGAGAGAGTGAGAGAGAGGCTTAGCCATGTGGGCTCATGAGTGAGGTGGGCTTGAGCCATGTTGATGAAGGCTTGACCTAAGGGCTGCAACTAAGGTGGTCTCGACCAAGGAGGAGGCTGCAACCAAGGCGTGGAGGCGTGGGTGCACACGGTAGAGCGGCTCCAAGAGGTAGGCCATCCTAAACCTAACCCTAATCTAGCCTAAACCATCTAACCTACCTCTCTAAACCTAACCCTAAACTAACCTAAACCTAGCCCTCTCACCTAAACCAACCAAAAACTTCCCTAGCACCCAGCTCCCATCTCTCCACCTCCACCCTAACACCCCCGGACTCAATCGCGCGCCCTGTTGTACCCCGCGCGCCCTGCGTGCCTTTCGGCTCCCTAGCGCCACCCTGCGCCCTACTGTGCCCTGCTGCGCCCTGCGCGCAACTGTCGTGCGCCCCCGCTGCTGCCTACTGCAAGCCACGCACCCCTGTCCAGCAGCGCCTGCAACCTCCCTTGGCCAGCTCTAGCCACAAACTACCTAAACCTTCTCCTCTAGCACCCGTGACCTCCCCTAGATAGCCCATACCTTAGGCTGCACCCTTCCCCTTTAGGCCGACTAGAGCCAACCCGCACCATACCCCCTTTGGCTGTGACTTGCCTTAGGGCCATACACCCTAACCGTGACTTGCTTTAGCCAGCCACACCCTAATCGTGCCCTACCTTTTGGTCGAACCTAGGCCTTTCCCAAGTCTAAACACCCGAGCCCCAAACTCACATCGATAACCCCACCTAGGGAGACCCCTCTTGGCTGCCAAGGTGGACCAAAGCTCAAGCACGAGTGAGAGGGAAAAGCCGGCCACTTGTAAGTGTTTAAATTCGGTTTTTACCTTACTCCTCTTAAATTCAATTCAATTCGATACGGGGTTGTAATAATGGAGCGTGGTCTCCCCCGAGATGTAATATTGGTGCTTGATACACAACCACACACGTACACTTGAGCCATATTACTCTTAAAACGTACACGAGACACTCACGTGCACTTGAGCCTTTCCGCTCTTAATTGCACACTATTGCACACACATTGAGCTTTCGCTCTTACTCAAAAGACTTTAGTGAAAGCCATGCAATTTCAATTCCGGGTTGTTACATTCACGTCGTGTGAGTTTGTCATTTACATTTCACACTCGCACCCAAGAAGTACGTGAGCACTTACACCACACTCTCACGCACCTTTTGAGCCTTTGTTGCTCATAAGATATGGCGTATCTATATATTTTCCAATTGCGTGAGTTTTACATTCAAGTTGTGTATGCACTTACATTTCGGGTAGTTCAATTCAAGTCGTGTGAGTTGTCTTTCCATTTATACACAACACACACGAACACATTGAGCCTTTCCTCTCTTATATACTTATATTTCAATTTTGGCAAGTTCAATTCAAGTCGTGTGAGTTTGTCATTTCAATTCTACACTACATACACGCGTGCATTGAGCCTTTCCACTCTTAAATATATAAGTATATCTCCCTTCTGCAATTTACATTCAAGTCGTGTGAGTTGCTTTCAAAGTTCGGGTATTTCCCTTCAGTTGCGTGAGTTGCACTTACATTCGGGTATTTACTTTAAGTTGTGTGTGTGAGTTGCTTTCAATTCGAGCCTAGCTCACATCATATCAAACCTGAAGAGTGTTCGTGCATCCTTACATTCATGTATTTTCAAAGAGGAAACCCCGAAACTAGGCTCAAACTCACTCAATTTAGGCCACTTGAAGCACACACATCCGGCCTAAGATAGCCAAAACTCGAGAGACTTGGATTCTAACAACCCCGTAATAAAAGCTACAATTTAGGCAAACAATCGTCGAAATACTCACTTTTTCATGTTTGTTTGAAATCGAAGTTTTCTAAACGCTTAAACCGACCCTTGAGCACCGATTCAAGAAGGTTTCAAGCGAAAAGATCCCGCTTGTCCATAGTCGCCAAAAAGTTAGATATTTCTAAAAAAATCTTCGCTAGTTTGAGCAAGCTAGCTGGTATGCCCTTAAAAGCGACGTAGACGGGGAAAGGTTCATTCTCCGCTTCAAAACCAGGAGTGGGAATTTTCGTGTCTTAAAGGTTTCATACGGTCTTTTTATCTCGTCTTTCGAGAACACGATTGGCGTCTTTGCATAGATAGGTGCCACTTTAAATGACAAGGACTCGGGAGTTATGTTTGAGTTAACCTTGGCTCTCTCTAAGATTTTTTCTAAAACAAGCCTATCCCTAAGTGAGGTTTGTATCAGCTCTAGGATGGACATGTTTATTGGGATCTTAGAAAGATGATTTTCGAAATCATATGTGGTTGAAACAATTTGACCTTTGTCTATTTTTTGCGAAACCTTAGGAATGCATGCTTTTGAGGGGCCAGGGACACTGACCACTTTTTAGCAGTTTTTTCTAAGTGTTGGGGTTGATAGATCCTCCCGGACCTGATCACTTCCCCTACACTTTGCCTAAGGCTCATTCCTATTGTGGCTCTATTTGAGTGCTTTGGAGCACCTTGAATTTCTAAAATGGCTCTAACCGGGGGCGGGACTCTAAGTGCTCCCTAGATTACTACTTGGGCGTTTTTCTTACAAATGATGAGAGATGATGCACAAGTAGTAAAACCAGAATGTGATGGATGAACTAAACTTTTCAAAGTCGAGAAAGCACATACCTCTTTTCCCTTCCCACTAGTGCTTGCGTGATTGGGGAAGGGTTCTTTGAATATGGCTTGGGCAGGCTCTGGTTCCTCAATGACCTGGAGCCGGCCCTACTCTATCAAGTTCTCGATTTTATTGAGGAGGGAGAAACATTGGTTTGTATCATGGCCCTTGAGCCGATGATACTTTCAAAAATGATTAAAAAATCTCCCTTTCGAAGGAGTTCCTTCGAGAATTTCGGGGAGTGTAATAAACCCTTGGGCAAGAAGGAGGTCAAGGACCTCCGAGACAAGTTGCCCTAGTGGGGTATACTCCTGTTTTTCAAAAGTTTTTTGTAACTTTTTTTCATTTTTTGGTTTAAACTCTTTTGAAGTGCTCGCCGGGCTTGGATCCACTCGAACATTTGCAACTTTTTGGGGTTTTGCTCCTTTGTCCATAGTGAGTAACCCGTAAGTTCCGGGTTTTTCCAAACGTGATTTTGGCAAAATATTCCCTTTCCATAGGTGATCGTAGACTCCCTTTTAGATATTTGTTTCAAAGAGGGAAGCTTTCTTGATCAACTTATGAAAAATCGATATTTCATGCAAAGAGAGAAGAGTTTTCAATTCATTTTTGAAATTATCGAGGATGAGCATTACTACGCATCCTTCAGAAATCGGCTCTCTTACTTGCCTGAGGAGGGACCTCCAACGAACGATGAATGCGTATACATCCTCGTTCGCAGCTTACTTTGTATCCCTCAAAGTGTTTAAAGTTAGCGTTACTTCTACATTATGCAAAAATCTTTGCATAAAGCAATTCGCTAACTCTTCAAAAGTCACGAACTGGCTTAAATCGTAAGAAGCAAGCCATTTTGAAGCAGTACCTTTGAGGGAAAGGAGAAACTAATATATCCACTTTGTTGAGTCCTTTTTCTTTTTGTGGGCTCGATGGGAAAAGAGTTGCAGGTAGGATCTAGGATCCCCCGTGCCATCGTACCGATGAAAGTTCAGTATTTCATCGTCACTGTCTGTTTCGTAATCCAAAGGAAGGAAATCAGACAGGTCATATGTTTTCTTTTCTTTATTTTGCCCTTTTAGCAGCTGTTGTAGGGCTTTTCAGTCCTTGTGAGTGAAGGACTCATGGTATTGGTTTTCCTCCATTGCGGAGGTTTCCTTGGGCTTTCTAGACTTATCGAATTTCTTCTTAGCTTTTGCCGGTTCGCCATGAGATGAACAGGAATCAGCTGCCTCTGCCTCTTGGCTAAGTGCAACGATTTTTGCTTCGAAGTCTTTTCGTAAGTTTTCAATCTCTTCTCTTTTGAATTTTTTTGAATTTTTTTTGAAATGGGAACTTGATGAGCGCGAGAGACGGCTAGACACTTCATTGGAGTCTGAATTCGACATGACGCCGATCCTTTGTTTTGAAAATCAACTACAAAATGCAAAAGGCAAAGAGTTTAAATACTTTTCTTGAAAAATTTTCAAGAGTTTTGTTTGTTTGATCTAGGTTTTCTCAAGACCCGAGTCCCACCGGGCGTGCCAAACTTGTAAGCCACGAAAATTCTCACTTCTAGCTTTTGAGGCCTGAAATGAATCTTTTCGAGTTTACATCGCTTTTAGGGGCGTGCCAACTAGCTTGCTCAAGCTAGCGAAGTTTTTAAGATATTTGACGTTTTGAATGGCGATTGTGAGCAAGCGGGATTTTTCGCTTGAAACCTTCTTGAACTGGTGCTCAAGAGTTGGTTTAAGTGCTTAGAAAACCTTTGATCTTTCAAACAAATGTATACTTTCGAAAGAAAAGTAAATGTTTTGATGTATGCCTAAATTGCAATTTTTATTACGGGGGTTGTTCGAATCCAAGTCTTTTGAGCTTTTAGCTATTTTAGGCCGAATGTGTATGTTTCAAGTGGCCTAAATTTCATCGAGTTTGAGAGTATGATTCAGGGTTTTCTTTTTGAAAAGGCGCAAATGCAAGGATGCACGAATACTTTTCGGGTTTGATATGATGTGAGCTAAGCTTGAATTGAAAGCATCTCACACACACAACTTAAAGTAAATACCCGAATGAAAGTGCAACTCACATAGCTGAAGGGAAATACCCAAACTTGAAAGCAACTCACACGACTTGAATGTAAATTGCAGAATTGAAATATACTTATATCTTAAGAGCGGAAAGGCTTAATTGTGAGCGAGTGCTCTTGGTGTGTAAATGGAAAGACAACTCACACAACTGGAATTGAACTTGCCGAAATTGAAATATAAGTATAGTAAGAGCAGAAAGGCTCAATGCACGCGTGTGTAGTAGTGTGCAATTAAGAGCTAAAAGGCTCAAGTGCACGTGGGTGTCTTGTGTACGTTTAAGAGCAATATGGCTCAAGTGTACGTGGGTGCTTCGTGTATCAAGCACCAATGTTACATTTCGGGGGGAGACCATGCTCCATTATTACAACCCTGTATCAAATTGAATTGAATTTAAAGGAGTAAGGTGAAAACCAAATTTAAATACTTACAAGTGGACGGCTTTTCCTCTCACTCGTGCTTGGGCTTTTTGTCCACCTGGGCAGCCAAGAGATGGGTCTCCCTAGGTTTTGACGTGAGATTTAGCTTGGGGGAGGCTTGGATGTTTAGAGCTTGGAAGGGCCTAGGTTCGGCCGGATATAGGGTTAAGGTGTGTCACAGCAAAGGTTCGGCCGGATATAGGGTTAAGGTGTGTCACAGTAAAGGTGCGTCACGGCCTAAGTGTCTTAGGTGCGGGCTGGCTAAGGCAAGTCACGGCCAAAGTGTGTATGGCCCTAAGGCAAGTCACGGTCAAAGTGTGTATGGCCCTAAGGCAAGTCACGACCAAAGGGGAAGGCGGCAGTTGGGAGACAGGTAGTGGGGCGCGGGTGTGGCACGCGGGAAGGCTGTGCGCGGGGTTCAGCTGGTGTGGCAAGGTTTTGCGGCAGTGGTGCGCGGCGAGCGACGCGCAGGAGGGTAGCGCTAGGAGCTGGGGGCGCTGCAGTGGCGCATAGGAAGATGGCGCGTGGGGAAGGTATGGCGCTAGGCACGCTGGGTATTGGTAGGTGGGGAAGGGGAGGTATAGCCGGGGGGCTGGGAGATGGTAAGGGTCAGTCGGTTAGTTGGGAAGGTGCGGCAGGAGGGTGAGATGGGCTGGAGTTCGGGATGGGTAGCAAGTGATAGAAGGGGGCTGGTGGTGGCCGGGAGGTAGTGGAGTGGTGCGCTAGGGGCGCGGGAAGGTGGTGCTAGGCGTGCGGTAGGGTGCCGGGGGTGTTAGGGTGGCAGGCGGTTAGATGGGAGTTTAGGTCAGTTTAGGTGAGAGGGCTAGGTTTAGGCTAGTTTAGGGTTAGGTTTAGAGAGGTGGGTTAGGTGGTTTAGGCTAGTTTAGGGTTAGGTTTAGAGACCTACCTCTTGGAGCCGGTCCACCACACCTTGCCCGTGCTTCACGCCCTTTTGCAGCCCTTGTGCAGCCCCTCTTCAAGTTGGTGTAGCCCCTTGGTTTGAGCCTAGGTTCATATAAGGTTTGATCCCATGCCCTTGATCAAGCCCACAAGGCTAGCCCACTATTTCTCTCATCTACTTTATGCAATCTCTCTCCAAGCCTTCTTAAAATTCACGTGAACTTGTGAGCACCCCCTCACCTCTATTTATAGGCAAATGAGGTGGGTCTTGGATTTGGATCTTGAAATCCAGATCCGATCCAAATACTATTTGGGTCTGGATCTTGGATATTTTGGGATCTAGATCCGACTCAAATATTATTTGGGTTTGGATCTCGGATCTCAAATATTTGGGATCCAGATCCAATCCAAACACTATTTGGGTATGGATCTGGATATTTGGGTCCATGTCCAATCCAAATTTTTGTTTCTTCAGTCCTTCTTGGCGTTTCGAGACGGACATTTTGTGTGGGCCCTGGCTTCATCAGCGCTTCGTCTTGTGCTGGGTTTTCCCCAGCTTTGTCGTCCGAACTCCTTCTCACCTTTTTGGACTTCATTTCATTTCATTTATGTCGTTTCGGGCTTGGATTTCTGCTATTTTGGTGGATATGCTTGGCTTGGCATTTGATGCTCTGGGCTTGTGGTCTACTTCTGGCCTGGGCTTTCTTTTTGGCTTTTGACCTTGCTTTTGTCAGACCTGAGTGCTTTCTAGGCTTGTGAACCTGCTTTCTGAGGTTGCTTTTGGATTCAGGCTTCACCTGTTGGATTTTGGGCTTTTCACAAAATTGGGACTTGGCCCATGTTTTGAGAAATTTTCAATTTGAACGGGGTTTGAACAAAAGTTTAGAGCTTTCACAACTCTTGGGTTTTCGAAAACTCTAGAATCTGGTTTTAAAATAGATTTTCAAACCAGGTGTTTGTTTTTGAAATTCGTTTGATTTTGGGGTGTTTACAGTTGGTTAGTAAATTATCCAAGACAATCAAACAATCTTTGTCCACCGAATCAAGCTCCATCACAATCAACTACAAATACTCATCGGGGCATAGATCATTACGTTTATCTATCCACAATGACTTGACGTTGATCACCATCAACAATATCAAACCAGTCACATGTAAGTAAAAAAAGAGTCAGACAATCATCGATGTCTTGGAATTTTGGTAAACCCAAAAGGACCTCAGGCAATACCTCATGCCATTTTTGCAGGTTATCCTTGAGAGACTTGTTAATTAAATTGGTGATTACTCTATTAATAGCTTCAACTTGTCCATTTGCTTGGGTGTAATAAGGAGTTGAATGCACTAGTTTGATGCCAAGGCTTCTGAGAAAGGCATTACCTTTTCTCCTATAAACATCATCCCTTTGTCAGTTGTAATCGATTGTTGGATTCCCAACAAAAAAATATCATGATTATTGATGAACTTCATCACATCATTTGGGGACACCACCTTCATTAGAAATGCCTCAATCCATTTGGTGAAAGAATCCGTAGCAAGTATGATGATGGTATGCACTTTTAATGATTTCAGGTCAATATTTCCAATTAGATCCATAACACATTCTTTGAATGGCCATGGTTTGATGATTGGATGTAATTTTGAAACATTCACCCTCTTTAAAGGACTAAAACACTGGCCCTGTCAGCATTCCTTTGCCTAAATAAAAAGTTTTGGTGCATTGTAAGTTAATAATATCCATGTCAATATATTAACCATTTCATTTTGGGTGTCGATCGATGAGCCTCGCAAATCCCTTTATGGACCTTGATCATCTCCATTCGAGCTTCTTTTGTGCCCATGCACTTCCATAGTAGGCCCTCATGGCTTCTCTTACATAAATAGTCATAAAATAAAGTTTATTTAGGGCTCTATGCTAGATATTAAGATATGGGCATTCTAATGGTTGATTTAACTACTATATCAACAAATTCTTATAATTACTAGGTTCCACTGATCCTTCTTCCCCTTTAGTGGTTGTGGCTATTGATGAATGTGACCCATATGTTGTCTTATAACCTGAGGTAGACTTAGTTAAACTATTAGTCACTTGACTTTTATCTCTTGGGATATATGATAACTTCACTTCAATGAAAGTTTCTAGTTAACCTTTCACTCATTGGTGCAAAGAATACAGATTGAAACTATAACATTGATAATCCTTGTAAGTTGAATGAGCACAACCTAAGAGTCAACATACTACATTTCAAACCTACATTGTTGGTTAAGCTTGACTTAAGAGAGATAGTAAGCATTCCCACTTTCCCTATGAGAAAAATATTGCATATACTAATTCTCATACCATTACTGCATTTCAAACCATCAAACATAATCGACTAAGATTGTTCGACAATCATGTTGTGTACAACATCAAAAGGATTAGTAATTTCAATGCACGTGAAATGTGTTAGGAACTCCACCATGACTTGTCATTTTGTGGCTTTGAGAGAGAGATGTTTCAAATCCTCTGAACATCGCTTGATTGTGCATTTTACCAACTTTCCCTAGAGAGTTGGGCAACCTAAAAGGTAATGCAAAATATTGATTTTGCTTACTATCTACACTTTGGTCATTAAAAAGTAATATTCTAACTTCATACACATGTGATACAAGGCTAAAGATAACCTTTCTATTGGAGATAATCAGGGTTCTATATAAGTGAGTAAACCAACTCTAATAGAAAATATCCCTTTCGGTATTGTCATCATCTTTCTCTATGAGAGCACCAATGAATTTTTTCATCCTGATTATATACAGATTTAATAGTATTACAAAAATTGGGGCATCGATTGTGGTGGTTTTGCTAGATAAACCTTGATTCTTCATAACACAAGTTGTTGTTCCAAGCCGCAAACAAAGTTGTTCGTATTTTTGAACTTGAGTAATGTTATTAGAGGGGTCATCTTCCCTATAACATTAGCAATAAAGTACCGTAGATAGCTAACCTACCCAATCAAACTCCGTAGCTCTTTCTTGTCTTGGGCAATCTTGTACCACTAATAACCTTAGCCTTTTTTTAGTCAACTTCGATTCCTTTATTATGTACCAAGAAACCTAGGAAATATCCAGCATAAACTTTAAAAGTATACTTTTTAGGATTCATACTTAAATGTTGTTTTCACATTCATTGAAAAACTTACTCGAGATCAAACAAATATTATTCAAAATCTCTAGACTTGACCACAATATGATCAATATAGATCTCCATGCTTTGCCTAAATCCTGGAAAATAATAATTCATCACCCATTGATATGTGACTCCAATATTCTTAAGTCCAAATGACATAACTACTCATTCATAAATCCTAATTCTCCAGGACATTGAAATTTGTTTTATGTGTATCCTCCGGGATTACCTTGATCTAGTTATATCCTGAGGCATCATCCATAAATTATAAGACCCCATGAGCGGCAAGTGTAATGATCAACATATCGACCATTGACATATGTTGATCCTTGGGTGTGGCCAGATTAAGGTTGTGGTATGGACACTCACAACTTCTTGTTTTTCTTAATTATGAGCCACAATATTGGACAACCAATCTGTATGCTGAATAGTTCTAATGAACTTACCCTCTAGAAGATCTTAACTTTCTTGTTTGATTGCTAGAAGCATTTCTAGCTTGAATCCCCTTGTAGGTTGCTTGTGAGCTCGCACCCCTAGCTTCAATGGAATGGTGAACTTTATTAGGTCCTAAGTTAACCCCGATATCTCGTGATACTCCCAAGAAAAATAGTCCTTATATTGCTTGACTAACTCAATCAAACGTGATGAATTTGCTTCAAATATGATGACACTCATCTTTGTCGGTCCAATTGTTCCTTCCAAACTCATATTCACCTTTATGAAAGGGTCTATTGGAATAAAATTTAGATCATCCTTTTGATTGGTTCAATTAAACTCAGCTATTCTCATGACAAGCAATGCAATTACTTGAATGGAGAGATCATCATTTTGCTTGCCAAGCACCCTAGGATAGCACATTGTGATTCATTGTTCATAAAAATCAGCCTCCACTTGATGGAACCAACTTAATTACTTGAGGCTGGTTATTAAGAGTAACTTTGGGAGTTCGCCGCATGTTGGTCATATTGAAAGTGAAACCCCAAGTAGTCAGTTGACATGATCTCATGTCATTCAAGGCTTCAGGGATGATTATTGGGTGACTAGGGAAACAAAATAACACTTTAGATGCTTGGACATCAGATGTGAAAGGAGATCTTCTTCTGCATCAATGACTTCAACCATTTTGCTAGAACATTAATTTCTAGTATATCATTGATGGGAAATAGTAACTAGAATGTATCCAATCTCTCCTAAAGAGCTGGGAATATTGTGGGTTAACATCAAGCATGAAGAAAGGAGTAGTTGAGGTCTTTGAACCCATCATGATGATCGGCAATTACCCTCATGGTGATTGGCAATTCCCCTCGAAAATCAGACATCTTAAGCTTTGTCAACATTAGATTAGAGGCTATCCTTCTTATTTGTTGCAAGGTATTAAGTGACACCACATTTAGCATTGCACCACCATCAATGAAACACGTCTAAAATAGTAACCATTTACCACAACTATGATGTATAATGGTCAAAGATGTCTCATAGTGACCTCATGAGAGGTTTCTCGAACACATCAGCAAGTCAATGTTGTTGATCAAAGCTGCTCAATCTAGTTTATCCATAAGGAAATTGTCATTCTTCGAAGGATCAAGAATTTTCCACAAAGGCAAAGTTTGTTAGAAGGTTGGTAATTAATCCTTTTGGTGGATAACATGTCATCATTGAACTGTTTGTTGGATAGATAAGTTTCATCTAAGAAATCATCATCTTTAGCAACTTTCTCTAGTTCCTGTTGAATGATGTCTCAAATTTGCAGGCTTTTCGGGGTTTTGCTTGGTTATACATTACCTATATCAACCATGATTCTTGTGGAACTAAAAAATTTATGTGTCGGCCTCTCCTACAGGAGCACTCTGAGTCTCCTCATTAACTACGATTCTTGTAAACTAGAGAATTAACATGCATTGGCCTCATTTGCAAGAACACTAAGTCTCTTCAACAGAGGTGTGTGAATTTTGTCCCTCGATTTCCTTTGCATGATTAGCCATATATACTCAAAGTGTCTCTCTCCAAAGGATGGTGAGTGTAACTCACTCTCTCTTGATGAGAATTACTAGTTGTTTACCAATCCTTCAGTCTTCAGTATCCTCGGGTAGGAAATATAGATGCCCTTTTGATTTGGCATCTTCTACATATACTTCTTTCTCTTCTAACAATGTGGAGCTGTCTTTTGGTGAGCTTCAAGATTCAAATGGAAGTTCACCCATTTCTTCCCTATCTAGAGAAGATGGACTTAACTCACATTGCTTGCTTTTTCTCTCCCTTTGTAGATAGCTATACTCCAATTCCTCATCAGATTTTGGTAGGATTGGAGATTGCTTATTCATGATATTGTTTTGGAGCTTGATTGGGTTACCAATGAAAGAATCGGGGCCGCACACTCAGCCAAGAGTTTTCTAGATATTGGTTAACTTTTACTAGTATGAGGTTTAATCATACAACCTCATAATGTTGAGATGTCCAATGAGCTTACAACGTCCTAAACATACACTTCAATGACCCAAGGTTGGTGTCGTTAATGTTGATATGGTATAGGCTTGGTTCTGCCCTCCAAGTTTGAATTGGGAGCATTCACAATGGGTAAGTATTGGACAATGGCTTGATGATGAGGTTGTTGGATACTTTACAACCATGGGCCGACCTTTGTTCTTACCAGATCTCCTATAGATGAGGCTCCTACCTAAATCGAGGAGCTTCGTAGAAATAGCAACTAGTAGGATAATCCGATAATTGAGTGGATCTTAGTAACTCCCATTCATCATCAACCCACCATTCTTTGCTTGACCTCGAGAGCTTTGGCTTACTTTCATATGGATCGGACTCGTATAATTGCTTATCCTTTCCACTTTGGCCAAGTTGCCTTTGGAGTAACCTTTCCACTATGATAGCATACTCTATAACCATGCAAAACTTGATGCATTGGTTTATACCATGTGAGATCAAATTGTGCTATTTGCAGTATCACAACATCTTCTTGAGTCCATCCTTTGAGGGTATTGAATGCCCTTCATATAGATGAATTTTTAATCCTTATGAAGTAAATCAAAGATTTTATCAGCCTTTGATATGTCGAATAACCATTGTTCCTTCACATCAGCTTCTTTCTCTTTCTACTTTGGAGGCCGAAGAGTGTTGCAAACATAAGAGGGGCCCTATGACAACTCGATGGTCATAACTTGAGCCTAGTTAGACTTATAACCAGTCTCTTCCATCATATCTTTCAAGCATGAAATCAAAGCTTCATGTTGATTTTGTCTCAAACCTTCTCGCTTATTGAATAATGCATCTAGGGTATTCATAATATATTCAATCTCCACTACTCGATTCACCAACTGGACCAAAATTTGGCAAAAATATCCTACCAAATCTTTCTAATCATTTCATGCAAAGAGTTATGTACCAAGACAACATATTGGGCCTCAATGACCTACATCTTACAATGTCTGACCAATTCATGAAACTTCTCAAAGAAGACTTCAACAATTCTATTAGCTTTCCGATGAAGGTCAATAGGAATTGGTTGAGAATGAATTTTGTTGTAATGCTTGAGAAATGCTTTCTACATTTCATTTTAGGTATGGATTAATTCAGACTTTAGCGATGTGTACCAAGCATATGCTTGGCCTATGAGAGATAACACAAGTAGCTTGATTTTATAGAACTCATTGTCATTGAATTCCTTACACTCGATCAGGAATCAAGCCAAATTTTCATGTGGGTATTTACTATCTTATCCTAAAAGGGTGGCAAATTTTGCTTTAGAATCTCTCAAGATAGCTGCAAGCCTGTAAACCAACTTGGGTTACAACTTACTATCAACCTCTATATTGAGTGCTTGGGGCTCGATCTTGAATGCATTCCAGACCAATTTAATGACTCTATCACAGTTCATTGGTTTGTCCTCAAACTCTAGGAGTTGTTTGGCATCTTATTACCGAAAGGTTAATGCCATTGGTAAGCAAGTGGTAACGGTGTTGGATATGATTGAAACGGATGCACCTCTAGTTGAGTGAGTGGAACCAATGGTCCAAATTTCACAAGCTCTATAGGTGAAGTGAAACCCACCTCTACCAAGGCAGTCATGAAACTTGGTGCCACTGGTGGTACTACAGGATGAGGTACTTGATATGTGCCTCTGGCATATTGGGGGTTGTGTTCTCATCATGACAACATATGGTTGCCCAATGCAAGTGGGCTAAAAAGATGAAACTGGTACCAAAGAATATGGTGGTCTTCGAGCGATATTAACTTGCCCATATTGCAGATTGGGTCCTCAAGCCATATAAGGCCCTAGGACATTATTATTTCTGGTATATATACTAAAAATAGGCCCTCATTGTGTTGACACTTGGGTGGCTACTTTAATAGCCTAGCTCTTTTTGTTAGTCAACATGTCCTAATCTCGAATGGTGGCTAATTGATTCGTAATCATCATTGATATGCATTTTGTCATTTGACAAAATAACATTGATTGGATATCCTCAAATTGTCCTTTCAACTAGTTAATAAATGATGGATTCAAACATTCAAGAAGAGTATCCTCACTTGGCTGAATGTGAGGTGTAGAAAACATGTTCTCACTTTGATGATGCGGTGGATGAGAGGATAGTGCTTGACCCCATGAATCATTCAAGTGTGGTATTCATGAGCTATGAATTAGTGAAGGTGAAGAGTGATAATCACCGTTTGTACTAGATGATGGCATTGAGTACACTCGAGCATATTGAGTATGCATAAACTATGCAACCCCACGAGGAAGTGTGAAGGTCCCACCGAGCATGCCAAGGAATGTGTTGTCACCAAAAATGATTACTCTAATGGCAAATTTGTAAGCCATTGGAATGAAAAGAGTGTAGGAGAGTGCCAGAGAACTCTAACCTTCGTTCTCAAGAGGGAGAAATGAATAAGGCTTCAACCCCAAGAATCTCATTGTATATCCCGGTTGCCAATAGGGTCACGTAGAGGAATGGAGCACTCGATGTGCTCAAGAAAAACATTGGGAATACTACATTATTGCTACTCCTAGGAAAGCAAGACAATGGAAAATAAAGGAATAAAAACTATGATTGTATTGATACCTTTCCCTTTGTTACAAGTGTTATTTATAGACTTTCATTGAAACAATAAAGAGAGTTTCAACCCTTTACGAGTATGATTTCTAATAACTCCCCACTTCTGTGTTAATGTCATATTTTCGGTAGTTGGAAGGTACTAACTGGCCCCATGATCCCTCCATACTTCAAAAGTGGTAAGCATGGTCCGCCCAATTTACTCGTTCGGAGTCCCTCAAGGGCCATGCCAAGTTCTCTCTTTTCCAGATTTCTGATGCTTTGCCACATACCCTCCTGCATTTTTAGTGTTGACAAACTCCAAGAGACTTCTATATCGGAGGCTGTCTGTATGAAACTCTAATTTTGATCTGGATTGGATTCTACTCCAACTATACTAGACTCATAACACTAAATCAACATGACAACCCAAAACACGATCCAGAGACACAGCACGACCCAAAGACTAATGATGCTAATCATATGCGCCTATCCTCGCCTTAATCTCCCTATGGGTCTTGGTGCTTGTTCGGCAACAATAGCTGATGATTCCTACACACAACAGAGAGAGAGAGAGAGAGAGAGATGTGGTGGTGGTGATGGTCAAACCTTCACGCAAGAGAGAGATGTTGCACACGAGTGATGAGCGGGAGATTAGGGGGAAAAGGTAAAGCTTGGGAAATAAGAGTGCACCATTGGATGAGGGAAGAATCAACAAGCTTTTTGCTTATTTTCCTTTTCTGCAAGCCGTTTAACATTGCTTTGCACGTAGTAGTATCACGTATCTATTTGAATATAAGGAAGCATCATATAAGCAACAACTCTTATGTTTTCTATTACGTTAAATCTGTATATTTCCGTTGAATTCTTGTTTTGCATATTATGTGTATCCCTTCAATCACAAACTACCTCCTTGTCTCATCTAAACCATATTATATGTATCTCTTGCAGTTAAATTCTCCATGTACTCTAATATTTTCAAATTAGTTTACTCATTTACTCTTTATCTTACATGTGCACGTATGGGTTAGTTTTTCTCACATGTAGTCAAGTTGTATAACGTATGTAGGAGCTACGTCAGACAGGTAGAAATAGTGTTGACCAAAATAGACTCAAGAGATAACGGTGCAACTGTATACAACGTACTAAAGTGAAGTTATCCCAAATATTTTTGCACTTCGAAAAATAAGGTAACCGATTGACATGAATATATTACTTTTCTTGTAACACTATATATAATATTGCATCTCTCAGAGCTACTCATAATCATTTTAGTTACATAAATGCCATTTTTAGCTGAGCACCTAAAAAATATAAATGCTCCAAGTCTTCGAATATCATTTCTTATGCAATATCTTCATCATGGCATTTGTTATGACATTCCCATCAGATCTTCAACCCGTCTAGAATTTGTATAGGCCTCCATTGAAATTTTGATTATGTCACCATTATTGAATGTAAATGATAGGGACTTGCATTATATCAACACTCTGAACCTGAGTATACAAGGATCCATATGTAGACATGGACAATTTGGAAAACACCCTGCGGTTCCAACCACAACCGAACTGGGTCAGGAACTGGTTGGAACCGACCTGAAAGCAAGGGCCAACCAATTCAGTTCCAATTTCACCTTTCATGAAACCGCAACCACTTGTTCCAAACAACTAGTTCTGATATTTTTCTCTTCAAAATTTAAATATTTTAATTTTTTTACGTTTCTGGTTGTTTAAGACTCAAACTAGAATATAGAATGTTCTTGACTTCCGTATGGTGACAATATATCTTACTTAAGTAACAAATGCTCTGATGTCCTTCGCATACTAAAAAAAATGTTAAACTGTTCCAACTATTTTCGCAAGCATCTTGTATGTTTTGTATATAAAGATGTCGCAAGCAAAATGAAGTGCAATACGTTTTCATATTTAATACAACAACAACTAAGCCTTTTCCTATACTAGATGGGGTCGGCTATATGGATTCTTTGTTTCCATAGAGCCCTATCATGTGTCATGCTAGCAGTTAACTCAATATAAATTAGATCATTTTTTATAATTTTTTTCCAACACTTTTATGATCATCCTCTTCCTCTTTTAATATTTTCACAATCTAGTTTTTTATAAGGGTGCATCCTTTGGTCATCTTTTTACACGTCCAAACTATCTTAAATGATTTGTCCTCATTTTATCATCTATTAGTTCTACTCCCAATTGGTTTCTAATAACCTCATTATGTATATGGTCTTTTCGTGTGTGACCACTCATCCATCTCAACATCTTCATTTTTTATACGAACATCTTGTGCATATGTTGATGATTAACTACCAAATACTCAAAACCATAACATTTTCATATTTAATCATAGAGGTAAAAGAATATTAAATCATTTTCAAGATTTTTCATAAATGAAACTGTTAGGGTTTCAATTGGAAATGGTAGATAAAAATTGATGATTTCTGAAGGTATATATGCAGTGGTCAAGGGTTTTTTGATTCCTTTGTTGTTTCAAACAAAATTTAAACCTGTTAGCATGAAATCAACAAAGAAAATGCATGAATTCATTGATTCTTTTTCCTGCCACTATCCTTATACTTTTCTAGATTTTTTGGCCAAAATGCCACCTATACTAGCCGTTTTTGAATTTGACCAAAAAAGAGGATGCAAGTGGATGGTGGGATACCACTAGCCGTCACCAAAAAGTGGCAAAAACACTATCAGAAAACTAGGGAAACTCAGTTCCCTCTTAGGCATGTCCTAATTCAAGAAATGTGTTATGTCTAACACAATGTATCCTGGGTGAGATTTTCAATATAGTGTCATGTTAGGTCATGTGTCATGTCTTTGTGTCTTGTGCCACACTAGTAGTTCAACGTCGGATAGATTATTTTTGTGTCAAAAATAGGTTTGATATATATTTGGGTTGGATCTTGAAACTAGTTCTAAGTCAGAAGTAGAACCTATTTAAGAAGTTTCAGGTTTGGATCAGGTTCCATGTTGACCAAAGAACACAAAATACCTGTTGTGTTGTCAAGTTTGGATTAAAAATAGATCTAGGTGACAGTTTGGATTCAAGACAACTTATTTGGATCCAAGTTGGGTTTTGAGTCATTTCAGGGTCATTTAGGATCCGATTTAGATACAGTTTATTGCGTTAGACATTTAGTTCAATAAATTTTAATATCGAGTTTTATTAAAATCTTCAAATACTTTTTCGAGAACAATTGAGTCTCATCCCCAACTTTTGTTTGCATGGGTGACCTGCTTTTGCTTCGTGACTAGTCTATCATTTCAACTACTTTAACCCTTTATTGGGTGTAGGGTGTCTAACCACTTTAACCCTTTTGATGGATGTAAGGTCTCGAACCTCTTTAACCCTGAGGTGTAGTGTCTCGGAGTAAGACTACTCTCGATCAGGTGAGTTTTTGTGGTTTAGTTTGAATTTGATTTGTTTTTTATTTCAAAGGTTTTTGTAATTTTGATATTTTGCAAACATTTTGTAGGTTTGGATCCCAATGTCTCATTTTCATTTGTTTATTTGAAAAATTATTTGAAATCAATCTTTCTTTAAAGACAATCTTTTGAATTCGTAGAATTTCGCAAATTTGGCCTTGAGGGCAAAGTAGTCACTTTTTTGAGCTTTTGTCAAAATTGGATTTTTTTGAGATGAGTGCATTGTACCCTTATTTTGAGGTTGTTATGAAATGTTGGCACAAAAATGAATTCATTTAAGTGTGTTTATTTAAAAACCCTTAAAAGACTAAAAAATATAACTTTTCTTAAAAAAGCAAAATTTCTAAAAGATCAAATCTTTTGAGAAAATTTTTGGGTGTTTACAAGGTGATGCAGGAGTACGCATTGGCTGCACCAATTGAGGCACCACTAATGGCATTTCATGGACTCGTAGTACCACCGCAGGTTCTAGTTACGTAGCATGGCCAAGATATTGCAACCCTACTTGGTTAGATGAAAAATCTAATGGAGAACATTCCTAGAGAATTCACTACGACCATTTAACACTTAACCAAAAATGGAATCAAAGAGTTTGAAGGCATAGTAGTGGATCTATTAGAGGCTTATGAGTGGATCAACGAGCTAGAGAATGCTTTCATGACACTGGCATGTACAAATAAGAAAAGAAAGGTGCAATTAGTGTCTAGTTTTTTCATAGGAAATGTCAAATAGTATTGGAGAGCATAGAGGGGGCTCATAATATCCCTTGGACTTGGGAGGGTTTTTTAAGACATTTTTTGATCGCTTCTTTTCTTGTAAGGATTGATTGTATTTATAACTAGAGTTTAATCAGTTAGTAGGACAACATGATTGTAAGAGATTACACTAATCAATTCTTAAGGTCGATGTAGTTTGACCCTAGAGACAAACAAGTACTTCTAGGATCTTTTAGATCTGATCTACAAGTCATTGTGAGGGAAGATATATAAGAATATCAATGTGTTGTAGGCAGTGGCTATGCATGTAGAGATGGATACAATATAGTATAGGAAAAGGAAGAGACTAGTGGAACACAATTTTGACAGTTCGCATGGAGGCGCAAAGAAGAGTTGACCATTCTAACCACAGTAGAGGACTATTAGAGGTGGTCAGTCTCAAGTAAGGAGTAGGTCTTCTTGTGACTAGGGTAGTTAGCATAACCAAGGGATCACCTACTTTAACTGGAGAGGCACGGGGCATAGAGGATTGTCCTTTACAAAAGAACTAGAAACAAGGTCAATCTTAGTCTTCGAGCACTATACAAAATGAAGACATGATGGGAGGTTGCTTTAAGTGCAAACAATTCAAGTATCATAGAGTAGATTGTCTGTGAGTCACGCAATATCTCCCTCTCTTAGCTTAAGATAGTGTCATGGGGCTACCTCATCCTCCAGTGCCAATTCATCCTCAAGGGCCACTACATCAACTACCTCAACCATAAGCAACCAACTAGGGATACATTTATGCTATAAAGGGCCAAGAGCTAGGAGCCAAGTACCTCACTTAGTTAACAATACCTTATGTATATGTGGCATACTTACACATATTTTATTTGATTCTAGTATAACACATTATTTGTGGCATTCATATTTGTTACTCACATGGGTAAAGACTCATAACCATTAGAGGGATTCTTTTTGTGTTTCCCTAATAAGAATGTTATTATCTTATGTCAAATTTTGTGAGATTGTTCTATAATAGTTGGTGGTTATGATCTGACAATGGACATAATCTTGTTGGGGATCTCAAACTATAATGTAGTCTTGAGCATGGAATAGTTGTGATTGACTGCAAAAAGTGAGAGATTACCTTCTCCATTCCACAACAAGCCACATTTATTTTTCAGGGTCAATAAGAGGAGAACCCGATATCTATTGTATATACTCTTTGAGCATACATTTATATGCATGATAGATACGAAGGATACATAGTATTTGTTATGCAGTCTAAAGTTGAGGAGAAATCATTGAACAACATTCGCACAATTAATGAATTTCTTAATGCTTTTCATGATGACTTATCTTGATTACCTCCTAAGAAAGAGGTAGAGTTGCTATTAATTTGCAATTAGGTATTAATCCTATACCAAGGGTACCCTATCATTTGACTCTTTTAGAGTTGCGAGAGTTGAAAGCTCAGTAGTTGGAATTGTTAGAGAATTACGTTATTCAATCGAGTACCTCACCTCAAGGAGAAACAAATTCATGAAGAAGATGAATGGTTCTCTCCATCTTTGTATTCATTATAGGCAACTAAATTGGGTGACTATTAAGAACAAGTATCCAGTGTTTGGGATTGATGATTTATTCAATTAATTGGAGGGAGCTTGTGTGTTTTGAAAGATTGATCTTCGGTCTGGATAGTATCAATTGAAAATTTAAGCAATTGATGTATGTAAGACGGCTTTTAGGACTCCATGTGAGCACTATGAGTTCCTAGTCATGCCTTTTGGATTGACCAATGCCCCAACAACATTCATGGACTTAATGAATTGAGTATTTCGGGATTATTTAGATAAGTTAGCTTTTAGCACTTCATGTGAGCACTATGAGTTCCTAGAAGCAGTTATATGCTAAGTTCTCCATGTGTGAGTTTTGGATGGAGCATGTTGGCTTTCTTGGGCACATAATATCTAAGGATGACATCTCTATAGATCAAACCAACATTACACTCATTGTCAATTGGGAAATTCGGAAGAATTTCTCTAAGATCTGAAATTTTCTTGGGTTGGCAAGATACTATCATAGGTTTGTCAAGGGCATTTTTGGTATTGCAGCTCCTATCACTCGATTGACTAAGAAGGGTATTCGATTTTAGTGAATAGATGAGTGTGAGTGGAGTTCTATAAAGTTAAAAGCAAGATTGACTTCCACATTAGTGTTGGCACTTCCATCTAGTAACAAGGACTTTAGGGTTTACTTTGATTCCTCATATAAGAATCTTGGTTATATTCAGATGTAGTAGGATAAAGTCATAGCTTATGCATCTAGGCAACTGAAAAAGTATGAGGTGAATTACCTAGTACATGACTTGGAGCTTCCAACAATCGTATTCATACTTAAGATATGGAGGCATTATCTACAATATAAAATTCCAAATATTCACTAACTACAAGAGCCTAATTTTTTTATATAGCTTCACCTTAATATGGGTCAGACGCAATGACTTATTTTTGGAAGATTATGGTTGTTAGATTATTTATCACTCTAGAAAAGCAAATGTAGTTAGTGACGCCATTAGTAGAAAAAGGAAGGAGAAGGTAACTCACTATTCCACTCTAGTGTGAGCGATACTTGAGCTTTGGTTGGGAGTATTTGCACCTCAGAAGGAGGATCTCGAGTTGAGGATGATTATAGATGAAATTTATGGTGAGACCAACCTACATATGAGATATGTGACAATGGTTTCTTATGGTTTGAGGGACGTATGTGTATGTGTGTCTAATGATGAGTCACTTTGATAGGAGATCTTAGATTCAATGCATCATAGTTGATTTAACATTCATCTTGGTAACACAAAGATGTATACAGTATTATTGGTCTGAAATGAAAAAGGCAATTGACGAATTGGTAGTAGATGTTTGACTTGTTAGAAAGTAAAAGCAGGCCACTAGCAACTTGTAGGAACCTTGAGGTCATTGCCTATTCTTGAGATAAAATGGCAACATATTAACATGGATTTTATCGTTGTTTTTCTTACATCGTAGAAGCTTGATGCTATTTGGATAATTGTTGATAGGCTTACTAAGGTTACATGATTTATACCTATTCGGAGGAATATGTCATTATTTAGACTGGATGTCATCTATATTGCTTGAATTCTTAAGTTTTATGGTGTGCCAAAGACCATTACGTTACATAGAGACCCTTGATTTACCTCGTAATTTGATAGACCTTTCAGGATGCTTTAGAGATAAAATTATAGTTTACTACAACCTTTCATTGAGAGACTGACAAATAGGTTAAACATACTATTCAAACTCTAAAGGATATGCTTCAAGCAGGAGTAGTGGATAGTAAGGAATAGTGGGATAACCACCTATAATAATATTTATCAAACAAGCATTATGATGCCACCTTATGAGATGCTTTGTGGGACAAAGTGCAAGTCTCCATTATGTCAGGTTATAACCTACAATAGGTCCAAAGATGGTAATTACAAGCAAGCATTTGCACTTCTTTGGTTGATAAATGCATTAAGGTAGCCCAGGACCTATGGAAGAACTACACATATAAAAGACACCATGACCTAGAGTTTGTGGTTGATGATTACATGTTCTTAAAGGTAACCCTAGCTTGTGAAGTGACATGCTTTAGATAGAAAGGTAAGTTGGGTCCTATATATATTGAACCCTACTAGTTTTAAAATGAGTTGGAGATGACACTTACCAATTGTAGTTGTCACTATCATTGATGGGAGTACATAATATATTTCATGTGTCCATGTTACGAAACTACATTTATGATCCTTCACATGTTATCAAGACCGAATGGCTACAAATATATGAGGATTTATCTTATGAGGAACAACCCGTCGCCATCTTAGATAGAAAGGAACAATTCCTACATCGACAAGTTTTGATGAAGGCAAATATGCATTGGATCCATCACTCACTGAGTGACACCACTTGGGAGCTCGAGGACAAGATGTAAGAGAAGTACCCACACCTCTTTAGGTATTCTCTAAGTTTTAAGGATAAAATTTCTTTAGAGGATAAAATTTAATGTTTTGGGGTGAATTTTATCTTGGTCAAACTAGATTCAGACTCGCACGAATTAGGCAAGAATAGGCAGGCATTGCTGGAGCTTGGTGACCTGCCACCATGAATGAAAACTTCCATTTTGATAGTAGATCCTATTTGTTTTATACCCAAAAAAGTACCTTGTGGATTTCAACATTGGGATGACTCGATCGATCAATGGATCTCATGATGAAACATCTTGAATCTTATAAGAACCCTTAGGTGTTGATTTCAGTTTGGTTTACAAGGATTGGATGAGTTTTACAAGTATAAAGTGATAATAATCATCGTTAATATCACAATTATTGGAAATTGACCATTTATACTAGATTTGCAGAAAAAGGAACTCGTTAAGATTTTGATTCAAATGGTGGATGAAAATTGATGATTTTTGAAGGAACCCACTAGGATTTTGAATCGCTTGAATATTAACTCAATGTAGGGTGTGAAGTTATACATTGTTGGATGGTGAGTTGTATAAGCGAAGCCATCAGGGTTTGCTTTTGAGATGTTTGAATAGAAATGAAGCTCGAACGATGATGGTTGAAGTTCGTGAAGGAATTTATAGGGCTAATAGGTCATGATATAAAATGAAGTGGTTGATATATCACATGGATATTATTGGCCAGCTATGCATCAAGATTGCATCAATTATGCAAAATGGTGTCAAGAATGCCAATATTTTGGTCCATTACCAAAAGTATCTACGGTAGAACTTCAGTCGATCATCAAACCATGGTTATTCCGAGGTTGGGTGATGGACCTAATCTGACTCAAGAAGAAGTGATCAAGTTCATCAAAGACTATATTATCTTTCGATGTGGGATACCGCAATCAATTATGATTGATCAGGGCACAGGAGGGAAGATAACGACTTTTCTCAATAAATTTGGTATTAAGTTGGTACATTCAACCCCTTACTATGCACATGCAAATGGTCAATCCAAGGCTACCAATAGAGTGATTATTGATTTAATTAAGAAATCTCTCAAGAATAACCCGATCAATTGTCACGAGGTGTTGCCTGAAGTTCTTTGGGCATATTGAAGCTCCAAAGCTTGGAGACTAGCATGACTCCATTTTGACTTACGTATGGACAAGATGTAGTGTTACCGATAGAAATTAGCTATACAAAATAATTTACAACCTAATGAATATTTACAGTCATTGATGATGGGGATCCATTAAATGGATGAAGATTGCTTCAACATACAACAAGCATGTTCGAGTAAAACAGTTTCAAGAGGAAGATTTAGTTTGGAACACCATCCTATTAGTCACTCAAAAAGATTTGTAGTTTGGAAAGTGGTTTTCCAATTTAAATGAACCATATCTAGTCTTGAAGGTTCTACCTAGAGGAGCATATAGATTGGGAGAATTGAAGGGGAAGAACATACGAAGAGTATAAATGGTAGATACTTAAAAATCATTATCTTTGGATTTATGAAGGTTGGTTTATTTAAAAAATTCAATGAATGTGACTATGCAATCATCAAAAGAATTACAAAGAATGAAGATTATTCATCCCAATATTAATGCCTTATCAAAGGGAGTGAAGTCTCCAACCAAGCCAACTCGCCTTGGATACAACCATCCGACACTCTTCGTACTCTCATTTTACAGCCCTAAGATTCTCAATCGCGAATGATTCTTCTTGTGTATGGCTCCTCAAGAGGGACTCTAGGTTAGATTTCTATAGCTTCCATAATTTTCATTATTCTTTCTCATACGCTTTAGTTGTGGCTATTAGTTCTTGATAGCGAAAGGTCAAATGATCGTTGAGTGAGGTTACTTCTAATGTGAGGGATGTAAGTTCTCAAGAGAGAGACAATTGTATCTGAGGTGGTCAATATACTCATGAGCTTCTCGACACCGATCCATACTCATAAATTGGAAGCTTGAGACCAAAAGTTACCAAGAGATACTCTTAGATTGATCTAATTCTTACGTAAGATGGTCAAATCAAGAACAAATATCAAACATTCATTGATATCTAGTAGAGAGTCTCCCCAGTTGATAATTGATTATTCTCTAGAGATCAAAGCAGATCTACCAAGATCGAAGAGGTATATTTTGATTGGTGGCTAGCCTCTAAAGTATAGAAGAAAGAGTACCTTGGAGCTTTTGTCCTTCCCTAAAATTCTTACTGAGAACACATCGAATGAACTTTATAAACCACTACTTCTCATGTGAGTATAACATCATTGCTTGTGCATTCTATATTCACTATAATACTAAAGAAATATTGGCAACACCCTCCATTGGAGTGAATTTTGGTCTTGAAGAGTAGGCAATGGTGAGGTATCTGAGCAAGGCTATGGAGTGTTGTTGAAATGAGAGAAAGGACTCCCTCGAGTCTTGGAGCCATAGGGGCTTCAGTTTAAGCCTCCAATAAAGGTTACTTGAGAAGAGTCATTTTGGTGGGTGTTTCTGAGATTGGAGTTGTAGCAATAGCTACATGAAAAGTCAAGTCCCCTCCCAATAGGGTGTCCCAATGGTTGTAGTCTAATCGATGGGTACATGAATTGCCTTTTGATAGGGTGTAGTAAGTGCCATGGTTGAGGCAAAAGCTCAGGGTTCTTATTGATGAACTATGATGGCCTTGGCCAAATCAAAGGTCATTAAAAGGGAACATATGTTTGAACTTGCAGGGTAAGAAGGAGCATTAGCATCTTACATAAATTTTCAATATGGTTAAAGAGAACAAAAGAAAAGTGAACACAAAAGTATCACCAAGAAAGCTTACCCTTTTATGACGTTTGTAACTGTAGATGTGAAAATTTCACTCCAAGCCTATGTAGAGACTTGAATTAAACTTTTCAAAACTACTTTGCTTGGACGAGCATGCCAACTAGTTTTCAAAAACTAGCAAAAGTTTTAAAATCTAACTTTGGTGATTATGGCTAAGCCAGATCTTTTCGCTTTGGGCCTTCTTGAACTAATGCTCAAGGGTTAGCCTAAGCGCTTTGAGGATTTGTAGGTGAGATTTTAAATTCAGTTAAAAAGAAACCCGAGAAAATGTAAACCAACTAGTGCACTAAGTGTTTTTGGAAGATAAGTCTTTATCAAGTTCTGAAAAACAGAAATTGGTTCTGTTCAGAGCTTGATTTCTAATTTTATTTTAGTATCTTTCAAATTTCCAAAAATCATAAAAATTTAACAATGATTAGACACCTCTGTGGAGCTTCCAAAAATATTTTTTTCTTATTTTTGGAGGCTATGGTGATCCAAAATTAAATCAGTAAAGTGTCTCTACTCAGACACTCAGAACTGTTATGTCACAGAAATATAGAGACCTAAAGAAAAGTCTATATCTCGGTGTAAAAAGCTCTGGTTTTCATGTACTTTGTCTTGTTGGAAATCTATAGATGTCATATTTCCAATGAATCAAGTTTTACTGAAATTGGACAACTACAGACAGAGTTATGGGATGATTACCCAAGCTCTATTGTAGGAAAATAGTTTTGATAGAAATATTTTTGGATTTTTCTGATCTTACACACCTTTTATTACGTGGTTGCATGGCCCTAAAATTCTTGAACATTTTATTATAAGTGGGCTTGTATGTGTAGATAAAGTGTGTAAAATTTCAAGTCTATCGGAGCAACAATTTAGCAATGAAAAATAAAGCAATCAATGTATGCAGGAATACTGAAATCATTTTTTTTGGTTTTTACAACATACATGATGCAAACTCACCCGAATTTAAATTGCATCAACACAACATCCCAAAGTAAATTTGTTGAAGGGAAAGGAATGAAAATATATAGATTAGATTAAGCATATAGGAGATTAGGAGTTATAGGATTTTTATAATATATAGAGAGGTACAATCAAGAACACAAACAATTAGAGTGCATAAGCAAGAATCAAAAATTACAGTATATCTACTTCTTATTATATCATGAGGGGAGACAAAGCTCCATTAATACAACCCCTTTTGAATTGAATGTTAAGAAGAGAATAGAGAGGAATAATGGATGAGGAATACTTACTTGATTACCTCTAAGAATTGGCTTACAAATGAAGCACACGGACTTCACCTTTTCCTTTCTTTTCTCTCTTCTTTTCACTCTTACTCTCTAATCTTGCAGCACTTGCCTACCTTTCTACACTCCCTCTCTCTCTCTCTCCACTCTTCCCTAGAAGAGACTCACGAAATGCCTCAGCCAAGGATGCCAAGATGACCACTCAATACTAGAAATCGTCCCCCTTGGCCTCTATTTATAGGCCAAGGGAGGCCTTCTTCTAGGTCCTTCTTTGGGGTGGGTGCTCAATGGTCCAAAACCCAGCCCATAACTTGGTCTTTATGTGGCCTTGTGGTCCCATTTGATCAAGGTTGGATCAACCAATGTAGCCCCAAGTGGGTCGGTTAGGTCTTGGCTTGAGCCACCTATGAGCTTGATCACATCGCCTAGGCTAGGATGGGTGTACTCAAGGAAAAAGAGGAGCTAACTGAGATGGGTTCATTCAAGGCTAGGTAAAGGGGATTTCAATTATAGTTTAGCCAAAGAATGTAGGGTGGATATGGCTAAGGTGAGTCCAATTTGGTCTAGTTAAGATCACTTGATTAGAGCTAGGCCATGAGTCATGGTTAACCTAGGTGAATCGAGTTTAAGCTTTGGTCAAGTTCAACTAGGTTAGGTTGGTGAGGCTACCCACTTGACTTGATTTTTGATGAAGACATGCCTTAACTTTGTTTGATCCAGTTCCTTGATCCATGGCTTGATTTACACGAACTTCATCCCAGCTTGAAGCGGGCTTTGCTCAACCATCGCCTTGATCTTCGCTCCCATCTTGATTTGTTTTTATCCTCTAGGCTTCATCCCTTAAGCTTTGATTTGAACATCTTTAATTTTGAAATCTTTATTTTAAAGATTTAAAATTTTTATTTTAAAGTAGAGGTTTAAAAACAAGCTGGTTTTCGAAATTGGGATTGAGTCTGTTTTTCAAAATTCATTTAGGGTGTTTAAAAATGCCCCTCTTTGGTATTAATCCAAATTCATTTGGATAATAGCAAAGAAGAAAACACCCTTTTTTATTTTACTTCCCAAATAAACTTGAGAATATAAACTTTCCTTCATTTCATCTCTTTGGCTTACAAAATTAGGCCTAGTTCAAAATAGCAAAATATTTTCAAATGGTAGATGCTATTATGAAATGGAATGTTCTTGGCTGAATTGAGTAGCCAAAGGGATAAGTGTTTCCCCCATTTTACTTCTCTCCCAAAAAAGAAAATTGGCAAAAATCAAAAGAAAAAGAGAATACAAAAATTCCTCCAAAAAGAGGTCTTCTCTTTGAAAGAAAAAGAAAGAGGGAATACAAAAACTTCTCCGAAAGAGGTCTTCTCTTTGAAAGAAAGAAAAAAAGGAAGAGGGAATACAAAAACTCCTCCAAATGAAAAATAGGTCTTCCCCTTTGAAAGAAAAAAGAAAAAGAAAAAGCCAAAGCTCAAAAAGAGCAATTTTTCATCTCTTTGCCTTAAACCACGGGACACTTCAGAAGGGATCGTGGTAACTCTTTCCTAAATTCCTACAACTTATCCCAATGGAGAAAGGTTTATCCATGAAAATCCTAAAGTAGGAATAGAATCTACTTATTTGGATTTCATTTTGTTTGAGGATTAGACTTTGTTATGTGGGAAATGAAATTTTGAAATGTTTTCCAAAATTTCCTATAAAACCTCTGCTAAGTAGTGGGTATTGAAACCCAAATGAGGAAAAATATGAAAAATTGGAAGTCCTTTTGATAGAAACTAAAAGGAGTTTCCCTTTTGAAAAAGAGTTTTAAAAACCCGAAATATCAAACGGTATGGGATTGCCTTACTTGGGGCAGTCGGCCTTCATAGGCTTCTCCCCAAGCTCATCCATCTCATAAATGAGTCTATAAACATTACACTTCATTTGCATCACACACCATGCATTCATATACCTAAGGTCGGCCATACATGATCATGTTTTAGGACTAGTACTCAGTGTCAGTCAAGTCTCCTATGGCTAAAATCCCCTCCTCCATAATCCAAGGAAAGGATAATGGCTCTGAATGAGGAAATCGATGCTTTATGAAAAGTAGAGTTTTCAAAAATCATTTGGTAACATTTTGTTGTCTCAGGTGGGGTTCAAAGTCCAATTTAAACCACATGGTTCTTTTTTCGTATTCGCAGAGCTTCCTGAGAACTGCCCACTTTCTGATGTGAGTGCTGAAATAAAATATTTTTTAATGAAACATCTGCTTATTTTTTGATATGTCAATCATGTTTCTGGTTGTCCATTGTGACTAATTTTCGCTTAAAATCATTGAGATAGTTCAGATTTTTTCATCTACTTTTTCTCTTCAACCTTTGCTTATGATTCTTTAGTGGCGATACATGGTTGTTAAACTCTCATAACCATAATGTGGTAACTTAAGCAAATTACTCATATCTGCAAATTCATATCTACCAGAATTATCACTACCTTTAATAATCATATTATCGACGTAGAGAAAAAAATAACAATACCTACAGGAAACTTTCTTATAAACAAAGTTGTGTCAGTATAACAGATAGTAAAACCATGCAATGTCATGAATTCAGTCATTCTATCAAACCAAACTTTAAGAGCTTGTTTGATACTATACAAAGCTCTTTTGAACTTTAAGACTTGGTTTCTAAGAAGATTGAGACCAAGAGGAGGCTCCATATATACTTCTTCCTTCAACTAACCATTCAAAAAAATATTTTTAACATCTAACTGATGATGAATTACACACACAACTATAAGTGTTCTAATAATTCTCATTCTAGCCATAGGAGCAAAGGTTTCTTCATAATCAATTCCATATTCTTTTGAGTAACATTTGGTAACTAATCTAGTTTTACAACGATCTAATAAATCATCACCATTAGTCTTAATTTTATACACCCACCGACAATTTATAGTTTTTTTGTTTGATAATCTAGAGACAACATCCCAAGTTTGGGCTCTATATATCACATCTAACTCTTCGTTCATGGCATGAATCCAATCTTGTGATAACTGAGCTTCCGAAAACCCTTGTACTAATGTTACCTTCCTTTTCAACTTAGGACAATTTGGCCTTATATGTCCGACCTCTCTACAATGATGGCAAATAATCGTTTTTCTTGTTTCTTCAATTTTGAAATGAAGAGGACGGTAGGCCTTCATATTTGTTCCGGGTTTCAATGAGGATAAGACGGTGCCTCTTTGAAGTCTAGCTTCATTCATTCTTGTTTCTGCCATTTAGAGATCGGTAAGAAACTCTTCTATTGTAGAAAAAGGTTTTCTATGGTTAAGAGATGTTCTTATCCCTTCAAATTCTTCCCGAAGACTTCCTAGAAATTAATATACGAAATATTCATTATCTTCACATTGTTTTTCACTAAGACATTGTATACATTTCTTTTTGTAACCATATAATTGGATCTAAATATTATAATAGTCGCCAAAAAATTCATTTACCCCTTTTTCTCCTTGTATAAGTGAGACCAATTTGTCTGTTAATGTCATTCTATGAGCCACATCGCTTTGAACATGGGATTTTTTTAAGTATTCTCATGCTTCTTTGGCGTTAGTTAAATCGGCTAAAGTGTCCCTAGTATGCTCATTTACATTGTTCATGAGCACCCACAGGATTGTTTTATGACCTCCATATTCTTCTTTTTACTAAGTATGGCATTAATAAAAGGTTCTACCTTCTAACCACTTACATAGCCCAACAACTTTTTGAAACATATTAATATAGGTAATTTTTCATAGATTCAGCTCATGTCTTATAATTCGAGGGTGTTACACAAAAGTTAAATCCCCCTTATCATCCATATTTCAAAGAGAAAAAAAAACTAAAGAGGTGAACTTACAAAATACGCTTGATACGCTTCCCAAGGCAATGAATAATATTCTTATGTTCTCAAAATGACTCTAATACCATGTAATGAAGACGATATTTCAATGTAATAATGGAAGGTTGATGAATATCACCTCGAAATATCACTTGAAAAAGCCTTAGAAAAAGGTTATAATAAAACGTATGCAACAAAGGCACAATATATTAAAAAAATATATTATTTAGCCACAAAAAGCTTGAAAAAGTATTTATAAGAAAGGTGTATTTATAGAGTACATGAGAATAACAAGAGAAGAGAAGAGAGAAGGGGGGTTGGTTGCCCCCAACGGCTGGAGGCCCTGATGGCCTGATTGGCCAGGGCCTGACAGGGCCAAGCCACTCAAGCCCATTTTCTAACAAGCACATCTCTAGACTTAGGTGCAAACAATTGCCTTTGACCAAGCCCAGAACAAAAATTAACATCCAGATAAGCAATATTCACGTTGAAGATATACTAATTAAATTCAAGCAGGTTGACAAATGGAACTCAACAACCAATATAAGTAAAAAATTAAACATCAAGAAAATGTTTAAATTAGAGAAAAGAGCTTACATAAGCACTGTCTAGAATTATCCAGACCCACAAACACCAGAGATGAAGTTAACCCACCTATTGATCCTCTTGCATTTTGCAGTACTGCAAAAAGTTGTTTTCTCCCCTCTCTTGTGAATGATGCTGCCCTCGATTTCAAATTAGCACTAGTAGAAATATCCTATAATATGAAAAAGAAAGTTTCATCTTACCGACAAAAATAGAAAGCCAGCAAACAATTAAGTTCAACAATTTCGACTAAAACTGCTCACGTAACTGCAAAAAGTATAGTGGCCAAATTTAATTTAGGATGCACAACCATTGACTTAATGCGTGGAAGAGGATAGACAGCCTCTCCTCCCTGCTGTGATAATATTCTAGTTACATCAATTTGTTCAATTCATGAGAAAAAAAAGTGCTCCCATAAATGAATTAAAGAAAGTAAGCTATTCATGTTAACTTAAAAGTAAAAATCAAGAGAAACATCACATAAATGCGTGAAGCAACATGTCATTCCCATTACCTAGATTCTTTTAATTCAGTAAAATAGGGAACAATCTGTGACAAGGTCTAAGATGAACAAGTTAACATATGAAAAGAGAACATAAATTTAGAATAATTTAGTTAGTGGTCAAGTATTTTATGAAAGGCAATAGATACTTCCGAGAAAGGATTCCATACCCTGTGCATAAAGGACATATAAATGCAAAAAGAAAAAAAAATGAGGGCATCCCATCCCGTTAGGACCTTAACAGGCCCATCCATGACCATGTCAGACTAGTTTGACTTTGGGGGACTGAATGAAGAAAATGGAGAACACAACAAAAATGATAAAATAAACATAAGCATAATATATTATTAATAAATGAAGTAAAACAGTGGATGTGCATTACATATTCAACATAAACAATAGATAGTGAGAAACACAAATAAAAGTACCACCATTCTGTTTCCAGGTAGGCATGATCTATTACTAACTTATCCTAATATCAGACGGAGCAGACACGCGCCCATCACGGAAGTTTAAGATCATGCGCAGTGCAGGAAGCATCATTACACCACACTACCATAGGTAGATACACATTAAGCAGAAACAGATGGAAAGAGGATGACCTAACATGAAAAGGCAGAATCTTGATCCTTCTTTCAATAAGTTCAAAGGAGAATCGTTTAAAATCTTTTCGAAAGAATTTAGCATAGATCCTATACATAATATTTTTTCAAATATTGGGCATTTATAGGGTCTACTAAATTTCTGCCTTCAACATCAATCAACCAATATGCATTGTTTGTGGTTGTTCCCCTTACAACATAGGGACCATCCCACTTAGGCCGCCACTTACCAAGTGGATGTGGGCCATGATGGTGAATGATTTTCAATACAAGGTTTTCCACTTTGAAGTGGCGAGTCTTCATATGCTTTTCATAATGTCGGGCTATCCATTGTCGGTATGCATGTGCATGATCCATGGCTAGGAGCCTCTTCTCATCTAACAGGTCAGGCTCAGCCATCTTATATTGATGTAGTGTCTCTATGAGTAGATCGAGTGCAAGTGATGTATGAAATGAATACAATTTGGTATGAATGGCGAGTGTGGCATTTGTACCATAGACCAACTCGAATGGTGTGGCATTTGTGGGTGTTCAGATGGAAGTCCTATAAGCCATAAGGCTTCATCAAGCTTCTCATGCCATGTCCTACCCTTCTCTAAGGTTTTCTCAATGATGCTTATGAGAGTTTTGTTCATGGCTTCGGCTTGGTCATTGCCTTGAGGGTAGTAAGGCGATGAGAAGTGTTGAGTTATGCCATAGGTATTTGTAGACACGCGGAAATTTCCACTCCGGGTTCTTAGGCCTAGAGTGAACCTTTTCGTATGTCTAAGTCGCTTTTAAAGGGCGTGCCAACTAGCTTATTCAAACTAGCGAAGTTTTGAAATATTTGACTCAGGGGGCGACTGTGGACAAGTGGACTCTTTTCGTCGCAAACCTTCTTGAACCGATGCTCAAGGGTTGGTTTGTACGCTTAGAAAACTCGATTTTGAACAAGTATGACCTTCTTTGAAAAGTATGAAAGTGTTCAATCAATTTTGGTTTGTCAAGTTGCAGACTTTATTTACATGGGGTTTGTACGTATCCTATGTCTTTGATTTTAGCTACTTAGGTGTGAGATGTGTGCATCAAGTGCCTAAGTTTTGGCGATTTTGCACGGGTGGTTCGAGGTTTGCTTTGATGCAAATATGCGCCCTATCTCGTGGTATGGCGGATATGCAATGCAAAACTCACACAACTGAACCTTAAAACCCAAAATTGAAAGACATAGTTGAAGGGAAATTGTGGAAGGGAAATATAGCTATATCTTAAGAGCGAAAAGGCTCAATTGTGGGAGTGTGTGTTGTGTATAAATTGAAAGACAACACACACGACTTGAATGTAAAACCCCGCTCGCCTTGAATGTAAAGTGCGGAAGGGAAATACTTATATATATATGGGCCCGAAGGTCGCCAACGTACGCGTATGTGTTGTGTGTAAATGTAAAGACAACGCACGTAGCTGAAATGTAAAACCCAGCGGAAAGGGAGATACAACTATATATATATGAGCCCGAAGGTCGTCAACGTGCACGCGTTGTGTTTGTGTATAAATGTAAAGGCAACACATGCAGCTGAACAGGGAAAACGTAGCAGAAAATATAGAGATATGGCTATATCTTAGTGGCTGCCGAGGCCAAAATGGTGCGTGAGGTGCTTGAGCAAGCGCTCGGGTGTTCTTTGGGTGCGAGTATGTAAATGAAAGACAAACTCACACGACTTAATGTAACAACCCAGCTGAATTGAAATACATATATATAGTAAGAGCGAAGGCTCAATACACGTGTGTGTGGAGTGTATAAAATCAAAGACAACTCACGCAGCTCTTACTAGAGTCTTAGGAGTAAGAGCGAAGGCTCAATCGTGCATGTGGGTGCTTGTGTATGAGTTAAGAGCTAAGGCTCAAGTGCTCGTGTGTGTCTTGTGTATCAAGCACCAATATTACAACCTGGGGGGAGACAACGCTTTGTTAATACAACCCCGTATCCAAATTGAATTAAACGTAGAAGGAGATATGAAATACCGAATTTGAAACACTTACAAGTGTTTCAAATGTTTGTCCACTCCAATCTACATGGGCTTGTGCTTTACAATCACGAACGGGCCTCCCTTGAAGCTTGAGGCGAAAAGTGGCTGGGCGGAGCCTTTGAGCTTGATGTGTTTTGGCCTTGAATGGTATGGTTCACGGCAAAAAGCTTGCAAGTTTGGTTTAGGATAGGTAGGGTATGGGAGCTACGGGTCTTAAGTGTTTAGGCGAGATTATGGGAGGATATAGGGTAAAGTCACGGCTGGGGTGTTAGGTGGGAGAGTGTCAGACTAGGATGGGTTCGGTTGGTAGTGGCTAGGGCATGGAAGGATGGCAGGTCGGTGGAAGGCCGGTGGAGTTGGTGGGGTGAAGGTTGGCTAGGGTGCGGGTATAGCCGGGTGGATGCCAGGCACTAGGCGCCAGGCGGGCGGTAGGGCGACAGGCATTGGGCGCGTGTTGCAGGCGCTAAGGTAGAGAGGGAGTGAGGCGGTGAGGGCGACTCGGCTAAGGAGAGGACATAGTGGGGTTAAGGAAGTGGTGGATGTGAGGCGATGGATGTGAGGGCATGGCGGTGATAGATCAGCTGGGGTTGGCAGTGGTGGTGATAGGTGGCGGTTTAGGCTAGGATGAAGTCGGTTGGGGTCGACTATGGAAGGTCGGCGTCAGTCGGTGGGTGAGTCGGTGCCAGGTGCTAGGCGTCGGGCGTGGAGGCGGTGTGGGAAGGTCGGTGCTAGGCGCTGAGTCGGCGCCTGGCGTTGGGACTTGAGGGGGTGCGGGAAGGCGGTGGTGCGCGTGTGGTGCACAGGGAGGGTCCGGTTAGGTCAAGGTGCAGTAGGTTGATGGGGTTTTGGTCGGTTAGGGTGTTAAGTGTGTTTAGCTTAGGCTTAAGGGTGTTGTGGGGTAGTTAGGTGGTGGTAATTAGGGTAGGTTTAGGGTGGTTTAGAGGGGTTAAGAAGAGAGGTTTAGAGTGGATTAGGTACTTACCTCTTAATGGCGGTTTAGGGTGTGCTCAAGCTCCAATCAGCCACCTTAAGTCTCCTTGTTCAAGTAAATCCAGCCCTTCAATTAAGGTGGGGCAGCCCTTCTAATCCTTCACTAACCCACAATTAAAAATTCTAAACAAATGAAGAAAGCACTAAGCACTCACCTTAATACCCGCTCTCTCCTCCAAGTTAAGTTTCTCGTGAGATTTATGAGACCCCCTCACTCCTATTTATAGGCAAGTGAAGTGGGTCTTGGATATGGGTCTTGGGTTTGGATCGTGGAATCCATATCCGATCCAAACACTATTTGGATTTGGATATTGGATCTCAGATATTTTGGATCCATATCCGATCCAAATCCAAACATTTATATGGATATAGATTTGGATATTTTGGTCAAGATCCAATCCAAACACTATTTGGATTTGGATATTGGATCTCAGATATTTTGGATCCATATCCGATCCAAATCTAAACATTTATATGGATATAGATTTGGATATTTTGGTCAAGATCCAATCCAATCCAAACACTATTTGGATCGACCCAAATCCAAACACTATTTGGATATGGATTTGGATATTTATAGACCAAATCCAATCCAAATTTTCTCTGGATGGTCCTTCTTGGCTTTTTGAGGCGCACGATCTGTGCAGGCCCTGGCTTCATCAGCACTCCGTCTGGTGTTGGGTTTCTCCAATCTTTGTCGTTCAGACTACTTTTTGCCTTTTCGGACTCCGTTTCTACTTATTTCAGACTTCTTCGATTCAAATTCTTGATACTTGGGAGGATGTATTTGATTTGGCTTCCGAGTGTGCCGTGCTTGCATTTTGCATCGAGCCTGGACCTTCCTTTCGCCTTTTGAACCTAGCTTTTATCAAGCCAAGATGCGGGCTTAGCCCGTGTTTAAAAGCTTATATTCGAACGAGGCTTCAAAACACTATTTATAGGTTTTAAAGCAACATTTACAGGGTTTAAAACAAATTTACAGGGTTTTGGAAAGGCTCCTAGGTTTTCAGAACTCAAAGTGCCTTTTTGGATTTGACTTTTTAAACCAGGTATGTTTTATAAAATCGTGAGATTTTGGGGTGTTTACAGTATTACATAACTTTAACATCTTCTCATTTTTTAAAGTTGTGCCATTATCCGACACTAGGTCCCTTGGAACTCAAAATCGAGCCAAGATATTTTTCTTAATGAATGCCACTACATGTCCTTCGACATTGTAAACACCCAAAATTAAATTTTTTTACTAAACTCCCAATTAAGAAAAAATTCAATTGATTTAAAACCTTTTAAAAAGTTCAAATCTTTTTAAACACTTCAAAACAAAGGTTTTAAAATCAAGTTCAAAAGCCCAAATGATTCAAAGCAAATCAGACAAACAGGTGAAGACCCAATCCAGTTCAAGATCAAGATCAAGTCCGAAAGCGAAGGGACGGACCAAGTTAGAGGCTTATCTTCTTCAAACAAATCAAGTTAAAAAGCATATTAGGTTGGGTATGAAGATCAAAGATGTCGATTCGATAAGACAGACTAGTTCACTTCAAATCAAGGGCTGATTCACGTCAAATCAAGGGCCAAGAATGCTCGGCTTTACAGAATGAAACAAATTGGACTTGGAAGTATCGATTTTGAAGGATTATCAAAGCTACATCCAACCAACATATCAACATGAATCAAGCCAAGAGAAGGCGAGCTGCACAAGGAATTGATCAAGCCTAGTCGGCCACTTGGGTTCACTCGGCTAGGGCTAGACATGCCCAATGAAGTCAAGAACCAACCCACATAGGGTTAGTCCATATCACCAAAAGGGAAATCACATAGTTGGACCTTGGGGATGGATATGGGCCATGTAAGGCCCTAGAAACAGCCCCCCTTGGCCTATAAATAGGGCCAAGGGGGGGGAGGGGGGGCGTGGATTCATCTTGGATAGCTTGGAGAAAAGAGAGAGATAGGGGAAAGGGCCAGCAAGAGAGAGGGCTTCCAAGGGAGGGTTGCATGTAGGTAGGTCATGGGCTGCTAAGAGAAGTGTGGAGAGAGGGGAATTGGGTAGTCTTTAGGCCAAAAGGCTGCTGCACTTAGGGAATCGTGAGTGAGATAGTGAATCAAGAAGGCAAGGTTGGTCGAGTTCATTTTGGAGAGTCGGTTCTTGTAGAAATTTTGTAAGTATTTCTAATCTTTGATTCCTATACATCTCTTCTTCCTATTAAATTTGAAAGGGGTTGTATTAATGGAGCCTTGTCTCCCCCCATGTTGTAATAAGAAGTAGATGTGGTGTGAATTCTTTATTTTTACTTACAAACTCTATGTGTTTGATTTTATGTCTCTATCCCGATATATTCTATAGAACACTCTATATTCTCTCATCCCCTCTATGCTTAAGCTAAGATACATATTTTCATTCATTTTCCTTCAGCAATTTGCTTGGTGTTGTTGGGTTATTGCAATTTAAATTCGGATGATTATGCATTCATGTATGTTCTAAAACGAAATTTTGGTTTTCCAGCATTAGCATATCTTGGTTGTTGTAATTTTAATTCTCTGATCTATAATCTTAATGCTTTGAAATTTTAGAAACAACATCTATACATAACAACACGTTAGAAATAAAATTGGAAATAATTTTAGGACCATGCAACCTTGTGAATAAAATTGGGAAAGATCAGATAAACCCAATTCTATTTTCTGTATAGTCAGTTTTCCTACAATAAAGGTTGGGTAAAAGTTCCATATCTCTATCTGTAAGAAGCCAAATTTGATTAAATTAGTTTCATTAGAAAGTTGACATCTAGAGCTTTCCGAAAAGACTAAAATTATAATATTTGGAGTTCTGTACACCGAGATATAGAGGATTCTTTGACCCTCTACATTTCTGTCACACAATGTCTTAAAACTGTGGAGTCAAGTCTGATTCCTGATTTAATTTTACAAATTTATTATCCCAAAATTCAAAACAAAAGGTGGTTTAGGATTCCAATACATCAAGAAACATCCTATAAAAGTTTTATGAATTTTGGAAATTCTTAGACTACTGAAAAAAATTCGAGAACAATTTCTGAAAAATAGAACCAGTTTCTGTTTTTCAGAACTTAGTGAATTTCAAGCTTGAAACTAAGTGCACATATTATTTCTTAGCAAAAATACCTCATCTTTACATGAATTGGAGTCTATCACCTATGCACTTGAAATTCCTAAGAGCTTAGGCTAACTCTTGAGCGTCGGTTCAAGAAGGCCCAAAGCGAAAAGAACTCGCTTAGCCACAATCGCCAATTAAGTCGGATTTGATTTATACACTTTGCTAGTTTTTGAAAACTAGCTGGCATGCTCAGTGGGACTCGAGTCTTGAGGAATTTCAAACTTAGGTGGAAAATTTCCAATTCCAAGCTTGTTAAAGTCGTAGTGTTAATCTTTAAACTTGTTCACAGGTTTTTTACCTCAAAAGCATGTCTAGTTTGGATGGGTAGTATGAAGTGTCGAGTTGGGCTTCTTGCTCGTCAAGTCCTCTTTCAAAAAGGTTTTCGAAAGCATATTACAAAAATAGAGAAGAATCACTCGTTTCCCTTAGAAGAGATTTCAAACTCTTAGGAGAAAAGATTGTCGCCCTAAGCCAAGAGGTCGAGGCAGTGGAATCATGCTCTTCTCATAGGAAACAAGTGAGGGCTCACAAGAGATCGAACCGATCAAAAAAGCCCAAAGAGACCTCGATAGTAGAGGTGAAAAAGAAACACGAATCCTTTACACTGAAAGATAAAAAAAGCCTTACAATAATTGTTGAGAGGCCAAACTAAGGGGAAAAAATCATATGCACTATCGTACTTTTTATCATCCAATTATCAAACCGATAGTAACGATGACATACCAAATTTCCATCGGTATGACGAAAATGGGGATCCTAGATCCCACCTTCGACTATTCTCCCATAGGGCTTACCAAAAAAAAAAGGATTCAACAAAATGGATCTATTGGTTTTCCCTCTCCCTTAAAGGGAATGCATCAAAGTGGTTGGCTTCCTACGATCTAAGCAAATTTGCTACCTTTGAAGAGTTAGCAAATTGCTTTATGCAACGATTTTCCCATAACGTGGAAGTTACTCCCACTTTGAACACTTTAAGGGATACTAAACAAGTACCCAACGAGGATGCCCACACATTCATCATTAGGTGGAGGTCACTCTTAGAACAAGTACAAGAGCCCATCTCTGAAGGGTGTGTAGTAATGCTCATCCTTGAGAATTTTAAAACGGATTTAAAAGTGCCTCTCTCCCTCCACGAAATCTCAACATTTCACAAATTGATAAAAAAGGCTTCACTTTTCGAAGCCAATTTGAAAAAGGGGGTTTACGAAGATTTGTGGAAGGGGAAAACATTTCAAAAGACTCAGTTTGAAAAACCAGGGGCATATGGGCAACCCACAGCAGACAATGGGGCAAAACCCCAAAAAGTTGCAAATGTTCGCATGTAATCAAGCGCGGCCGACCTTTCTAAGAAACTTGAACAAAAATATATAAAAAACCACAAAAAAATTTAAAAGAAGAGAGTTCACCCCCATTAGGACAACCAATCACGGAAGTCCTAGACCTCCTACTGGCCCAAGGAATGGTCACCCTCCCTGCTCACCCCCAAAAGAAAAAATTTTAAACAAGTTTTTCAAGTATCATAGGCTCAAGGGCCATGATACGAATAAATGTTTTGCACTCTTGAATAAGATAGAGGACTTGATAGAGCAAGGAAGACTCCATGTCATAGAAGAACCAGAGCCCTCCCAAACTGTCCTAAAAGAACCCTTCTCCAACCATGCAAGCACCAATGGGAATGGAAAAGAGGTACGCTCTCTCACACTCATGGCTCATGGAATGGATCATGCATTACATATAGTACACACTATTTGTCACCCACCACTTACTCTCGTAATAAAAAAAGCCAAGCAAGTAGTGATCCGAGGAGCGCTTAGAGTCCTGCCCCCGACTAGAGCCTTCTTAGAAATCCGTGGTGCTCCAAAGCATCAAAATAGAGCCAAGATAGGAACAAGCCTTAGGGAAGGTATGGGCGAGGTGACTAGGTCTAGGAGGATCTATCAACCCCCACACTTAGCCAAAAATTCTAGCAAGGAAGTGGTCGTTATACCCGGCCCTTCAAAAGCATGCATCCCTAATGCACCTCATGGCATAGACAAGGGTAAAAATATGGTGTTAACCCCTTATGATTTTGAATTATATCTTTCTAAAATTCCCATAAACATATATATCCTAGAATTGATTCAAACCTCACCTAGGCATAAACAAGTCTTAGAAAGAACCCTAGAAAGAGCCAAGGTTAACCCCTCCATAACTCCCGAGTCCTTATTCTTCTTGGTTTCCCCGATATATGCTAAGGCACCCATCGTATTTACAAAGGATGAGTTAGAAAGACCATATATGGCCCATAACCAAGTTTTGCATATAGAGGTAGTTTTGAATCACCACACTCTAGACAAGTGCTTGGTCGACGGGGGAGGAGGTCTAAACATCCTTCCGTTACACGTGGCCTTCCAAATAGGAGTCACCATGACTTGTTTAGAGCCAAGTTTCATCGTTATCACAGGATACGATGGCAATGCATCACACCCTTTAGGAGCCATAGAATTACCCATGGAAGTTGAGAACATTAGACACACGGGGTTATTTCATGTCCTAGACATAAACCCCCATTACAACCTCTTGTTAGGAAGGCCATAGATTCATATCCTCCGGGTTGTGCCTTCCACATTCCATAAGTGTGTAAAAATTCCATTCGAAAATCAAGTAGTGATGATTCTAGGAGAAGACCACCCGCAACTCAAGGGAATCTAAAATTTTCCTTGCATATCGAGTCATCTATCCCATAATCAAGTCGTGGGGGAGCTTCCCCCACCCTTAACCAATTTTCCCTTAGTTGACTCCCACTTAGGAGTCATTCACCTCTTAGGGAAGCCCAAACCGATTCCAAGAGATCAAACAAGGGTCGTGCATCCAAGGAAAGCCCAAGTCATGCCTGCGTGAAGCCCATTCCTCTAGGGTCGTATCTATCCCAAGAAAACCCAAGTCATCCATTACCCATATCTCCAAACCCTTAGCCAAGCCTAAGTATGTGTATGTGCATGATATGGACGACACCATGTTCCAAGGTCACCCCTTATACAAAAAATTTTCAAAACTCAAAAAGCCTTGGAACATGATGTTGAACATGAGATACATACCTTATCAAGGTCTAGGAACCCATAATCAAGGTCGTCTAGAGTCAATCCTACCTAGTCCTAACCCAAGTCGATATGGATTAGGCTATACCCCATCCATACCCCCTGAGCCACCACCTAAGACCACTTGGGTCAAGGGTGCCCTAGAACCCACTAACACCGAAACCTATGACTTAGACCTCTTGTTTAGAGCCTAATTCATGGTGTTTCTTTGTACGTTTGATGGAAGACCCCTTCTTATCCGAAAATCCAAAAAAATTATATATTTGCAAAAACTAAAAAAATTTAGAAAACTCTCAAAACCCAAAAACATTCGAAAAATCTAAAAATTTCAAAAAGAATGTAGTCTATGTTCCTTCTCTTAGTCTTTGTTTACAAAAAGCCAAAAAAATAAAAAAACTTGAAAATTCTAAAAAGAATGTGGTTTATGTTCCTTCTCTTTACTTGCAAAAAAGCCAAAAATATTGAAAAATTTAAAAATCTCAAAAAGAAAGTCTTGTATATTCATCCTCCTAGTTTTCGTTTTAAAAAAGACAAAAAAATTGAAAAATTTGAAAATTCCAAAAATATTGGCCATGTACAAAGCCCATTTTCGAGTTCTTTAAAAATTGTACATATACCTAAACCAAAATCATGCCAACTTGTCATCCACAATCCCACTCTCTTGCATAACACTTCCGTAGAAATTAAAGTGCTTGAGAATGATCAAAGCAATGAGGAAGATCCCCTCATCCATGAGGAAGATCAAGCCTCCGAGTTTCTCGAATTTCATAGAATCCTTGACTTGAAAAAACCTTCAAATTCCGTAGGAGGGGATTTTGTAGAAATCAACCTAGGGAGTGAGTCTAATCCAAAGTGCGTCAAGATAGGTGCATGTTTGCATGAGCATGAAAAAGCATCATTCATTGTATTCTTGAAATCCTATGTTGATGTATTTGCAGGGACCTACGAAGACATGCCGGGTTTAGACCCAAAAATCATGGAGCATCATCTACCCTTAGAACCCAATGCCAAACCCGTGAAACAAAAGCTTAGAAAAATCCATCCCGATGTCCACTCCCAAGTGAAAGAGGGTATAGAAGATCTTTTAAAAGTCAGATTTATAAAACCCATTGCTTATTCAGAATGGCTTTCAAATATAGTTGTTGTTCGAAAATCCAATGGGAAAATTCGAATTTGCATTGATTTTAGAAATTTGAACAAAGTCACTCCAAAAGATAATTTTCCTCTTCCAAACATTGATTTAATAGTGGATAGCACCACAAATCATGAAATGTTTTCTTTTATGGATGATTATTCAGGTTATAAGCAAATCAACTTGGCATAAAAAAATCAAGCAAAAACTGCTTTTACTACACCTTGGGGCACATACTGTTACACGGTTATGCCATTTGGTTTGAAAAACGCTGGTGCTACATATCAAAGAGCCATGACTACCATTTTTCATGATCAAATACATGAGCTCTTGGAAGTATATGTGGATGATCTTTTGGTAAAATCAAAAACCCGATACACACACATTGAATCTTTGCAAAAAGTTTTCGAAAGACTTAGGCTTTATAAAGTGAAGCTAAACCCTCAAAAATGTGTCTTTGGAGTGGAATCGGGCAAGCTCTTAGGATTTATGGTAAGCCAAAGGGGCATTGAAGTCGACCCCTCTAAGTGTCGAGCCATCATAGACATGCCTCGACCCTCTAACTTGACCCAAATCCAATTTTAAAACCTCCAAAGCAAGAAAAACCTTTATTGCTTTATATTTCCATGCATTGGGTGCTTTACTTGCTCAATATGAGGATGATAGCCATAAAGATATGCTATTTACTACATTTCGAAAACTCTATTGGCATATGAAAGAAATTATCAAGCCATGGAGAAAACGTGCTTCGCCTTATGGGCTTGTCAAAAGTTTAGACATTTTTCATAGTTCACGAAATTTGGATAGTGTCTAAGCTTGATCCAATCAAGCACTTGTTTAAAAACCTATCCTAATGGGTAGGCTAGGTAAATGGCCACTTCTCTTAATGGAGTATGATTTAAAGCTTCATCATCAAAACTCCATTAAGGGACAAGCCCTAGCCGATCATGTGGCCGAATTGCCTCTTAAAGATACGTATCCCATACTTGATGAAATGCACTATGAAGGCATATTTGCATGTGAATTTCAAAACCATGTTTTAGCAAATTGTTTTAATGAAGATCAAGTATGAAGAATGTATTTTGATGGAGCAAAGAATCAACAAGGGGCAGGTGTTGGAATCATCCTCATATCTCCCGAGAAAGGAGAGATCCTAATTGCAATTTGGTTAGATTTTCCATGCTCAAATAATGTGGTTGAATATGAAGCAGTCATACAAGGCCTAAAGATTTTGAAAAATCTAGGGGTATTGTATGTTGAAGTCTTTGGAGATTCTTTACTTATTATAAACCAAGTTTCGAAAAATTTGGCAAGTCAAAAATGAAAAACTTATTTCATACCACGAATTGGACACTCAATTGGTCGATTCCTTCAAGTCATGCACACTCACCCACATAGGTAGAGAGGACAACACCATAGCAAGTACCCTCTCATCTCTAGGCTCATCTCTAAGGGTCGACCCCACCATGGGAACTCGATTCTTAGAAATTTGGCACTCACCCACTCCATCCACCCATGATTTGGAGATTTGTTAAAATGACCAAAATTCAATTGAAAACCTTGGTTTCATGACATTAAAAGCTTTTAGAAAATGGAGGATTTCTCAAATTTTCTTCTTCCAAAGATAAAGCTTTGATTCAAAAAATTTCAACTCGATATGTGATTTTGGGAGGGGTCCTTTATAAAAAGAGTTTTACCAGCATTTTGTTGAGATGTGTAGACCTTGATGAGCCTAGGACCATAATGCATGAATTCCATGATGGAGAATGTGGAGGTCATGTCAATGCAAATATGATGGCCATGAAGATACTTAGGGTCATTGTTTTTGGTCCACTCTTAGCAAGATTTGTGATGATCATGTTAGGAAATGTCATCAATGTCAAGTGCATGGACATACCATTCATATCCCGTCTTCCACCTTGTATTCCATTGTGAGCCATGACTCTTCACCATGTGGGCATTTGATATCATAGGAACCATCTCTACCAAACTAAGAGCATGTAGAATGCATTTCCTAAACACCTTTCATGGAGACTAAATATATTCATCATCTCATAAAGCATGTATCTCCATCATATCATATGGAATACATTTTCACATGTCATGCATCACATGCACATCATTCACCCAAAGAGACCCAAAAAGGTGGCAGCCCAAGTAGGAATGTCCCCATGTCATAAAAGGAGCAAGAAAAAAATTAATAATCCATATTGATTAATTGATGTTGAAGGCAGAAATTTAGTAGACCCTATAAATGCCCAATACTTGAAAAAAATATTATGTATAGGGTCTATGTTAAATTCTTTTGAAAAGATTTTAAAACGGATCTCCTTTGAACTTCTTGAAAGAAGGATCACGAATGATTGTATAGCCTTGAATGAGGGAATCGATGCGTTATGAAAAGTAGAGTTTTCAAAATCAGTTAGTAACATTTCAAAAATCCTTGGCTTACAAAATGAAGCCTTGTTCCAAATAGCAAAATATTTTCAAATGGTAGATGCTATTAAGAAATGGGATGATCTTGGTTGAATCGAGTAGCCAAAAGGATAAGTTTTCCCCTTATTTTACTTCTCCCTCCAAAAGAAAAATTAGCAAAATTCAAAAGGAAAGATAATACAAAAAACTCCTCCATAAAGAGGTCTTCCCTTCGAATAGAAAGAGGGAATACTGTAAACACCCCGAAATCCCACGAACTTCTCAAATAACCTGGTTTTGTAAAAGGAGCCCCAAAGGTCTATTTTGAGTCTGGAAACCCAGGAGCCTTCTAGGCAAATCCTGTACATATGTTTAAACTATATATATTTTAAATATGTATAATATAGTTTTAAAACCTTTTAAAAGATGTTTTGAAACCCCACAAAGCGGCTTGGCCTGGTAAAAGCAGGACCAGAAGAGCAAAAGAGAGCCCGGAACCGGAGCACATGTCGAGCCCGGCACAGCAACTCTCGTATTAGATTCATCCCTAGGATCTCGAACGTCCAAGCCCCTGTTATCAACAAAAATCATTTGAAATCATCTCCGGAAGGTGAAAATAGAAGCGGACGACAATGTTGGCGAAGACCCAATGCAAGACGGAGTATTGATGCTGTCAGACCCCGCACAAACCGTTCATTTCGAACATACCCTGAAGGAGTCAAAATTCAGCTTTGGATTGGATTTGGACCATATATATCCAGATCCCAATCCAAACGTATATGTGGATTTGGATTTGGATTTGGATCTAAAGATCCAATCCAATATCTACATCCATGGCCCACATCACCTTCTCATAAATGGAGGTGGGGCCCACTTGAAATTCACGTGGGATTTTGGGCATGAGAAAGAATGGGGAGGATTAAGTATGAGGGGAATGTATTAAGCTTGACTTGTGTGTCAAGTTTCGGGTTAATCATGTGGGTTAGCCTAATTAGTGTGGGTTTAAGCTTGTATGAACCTACACCCAACCTAGGGCTGCACCAACATGATGCAATGAAGTCCATGGGCTATGCAAAGGGATGCTCCTAACCCAATCCTAAGCCAAAAACCTTAATCCTAGCCATTTGCCCTAATCCTGGCCTAATCCTAACCTAATCACCTAACCCACTTCCCTAATCCTGCCCTAATCCTAACCTAATCACCTAACCCACCTCCCTAATCCTTCCCTAAACCTAGCCTAATTCCCTTAATCCTAACCTAATCCTAGCCTAAACACCTAACCCATCTCACTAAACCTCACCCTAAAACCAACCCACCTAAACCCTAGCCCACCATATCCCTAAAACCACCTAAACTAAAAATGTGGCACCCCTAAATATCTAGCCCACCTTATCCCTAAACCACCACTACCTAACCACTAAACCACCCCCTAAAAGCCAGCCCAACCGACCTCTTAAAATCCTATAACCCCCCCCCTAGTGGGCGGGTTTTCAGATTTTGGAAAAGCCACCTTGGGCCAGCTGAGCCCTTCCTCTCCTCTTGCTCTCTTCTCTCACCTGCTCCACCACCACCTCCCGGCCTGCACCACTCCAGCTCCACTCCACGCCACCACAACCTCCCGAACTGCATCCACGCCCTCCACCCGGCCAGCATCCACCACAACCTCCCCGACTGCATCCACTCCTTCCACCCGGCTGCCTTCCTTGGACACCCACCAACCTCCCCTTCCTCTCTGGTTAGTACCCTATCCTAACACCACCCTATCTTCACTCCCCCTCCACTCTCAGCCACCACACCACCATCACCTCCCGGCCACCATTTGTCACCCTTCACCATTCGGCCAACCTCTGCCCGACTGCATCACACCCACCACCTTACCTCTCCCCTAGACAGCCCCTAATTAGTCACCCTTAACCTTACCTTTTCCCTTAAACCAGCCCTTAGCTAACACCTTAGCTAGCTCCCCTTTTGCCATTCCTAAGCACCCCTAGTTACCCCAGCCGGCCACCACCTAACCTGCCACTAGTCGACCAGCCATAACCGACTGCACCTTGCCACACCCGCAGCCTTCCATCCTCTCCCTTAGACAACCCCTAGTCAAGACCCTTAGCTCCACCTTCCCTAGGACCTGCCCTACACCTTAGTGACACCCTCTAACTACCCCAGCCCAAGGCACCACTACAGCACCCCCCTCCCATCATCCAGCTAGCGCCAAGGCGCCACACCCACAGCACTTTGCTTCACCCGGCCAGCACACCTTTGCCGCACCCTTCCGAGGAGCTCCCTCTTGCAGCCCAAGGCGACGCTCAAGCCCAAGCTCAAGCAAGTCACCTTCGGACCAGCTATACGTAAGTGCCTAACTTGGTCCTTGTTTATAGACTTGCTTAAGCTCAATTAAATTTGATACGGGGTTGTAATAACGGAGCATTGTCTCCCCTCGCTTGTAATAACGGAGCATTGTCTCCCCTCGCTTGTAATAACGTGGCTTGGCACACCCACACACACGTGCACTTGAGCCTATCTCGCTCTTAGATGTGCACGATTTTGAACACACGGGCCTAATCAGCCCTTAACATATAAACTTATTTATATAATTTAAGTTGCGTGGGGTTTTGCTTAAGTTGTGTGTGTTGTCTTTCAATTCTCGCACTCACACACATTGAGCTTTCGCTCTTATTTGCAAGACCCAAGTAAGGGCCGTGTTATATTTTCCCTTGGGTTTAATTTCATGTCATGTGTGTAGTATTTCAATTATCCACTCACACACATTGAGCTTTCGCTCTTACTCCCAAGACCTTAGTCAAGGCCTATTGCAATTTATATTTGGGTTTCATTTAAGTCGTGTGAGTTGTCTTTCAATATACACACAACACCCACGCAATACGTTGGCGACCTTCAGGCCCATATATATTATAAGTATTTCCCTTTCGGCTATGTCTTTAAGATTTGGGTCTTAAGGTTCAGCAGTGTGCGTAGTCTTTACATATATACACGGCACACACTTGCACTATTGAGCCTTTCCGCTCTTAAGATATAGCCATATTTCCCTTTCGCAATTTTCCTTTTGCAATTTCCCTTTTGCAATTTACATTTCAAGTCATTTCCCTTTCGCATTGTCTTTCAAATTTGGGTTTTCCCTTTTGGAGTTGCGTGAGTTTGCATTGCATATACGCCATACCACGAGTTAGGACGCATATTGCATCAAAGCAAACCCCATACTCCCGCTAAAAGTCGCCCCACTGAGGTTACATGTTCATAACACACACCTAGTTGGCCCGAAAAGGGATAAAAAGAAAGACATAGGCACGTGCAAATCCACGTGAAATAAAACTTGAAAATCATACAAAAACAACCCAAATCGAACACCTCAAACGTTTTCTAGGTTCTCATATTTTAAAACTCGATTTTAAAAGCGTACAGACTGGCCCTTGCGCATCGGTGCAAGAAGGTCTACGACGAAAAGAGCTTTGCTTGCTCACAGTCGCCACGTTAGGAGTCAGATTTCAAAAGTATTTCTTCGCTAACTTAAGTAAGCTAGCTGGTATGCCCTTTTTGCTTAAATAGGACTTAGACACACGAAAAGATTCACTTCAGGCCTAAGAACCAGAAGCAGGAACTTTCTGCATCTACAAATACAAAAATTCCTCCGAAAGAGGTCTTTTCTTTGAAAGAAAAAAAAGAAGAAGAAAAAGAGAATGCAAAAACTCCTCCAAAAAGAGGTCCTCCCTTCTAATAGAAAGAGGGAATACAAAAATTCCTCTAAAAGAGATCTTCTTTTGAATAAGAAAAAAAAGATAGAAAAGGAAAAGGAAAAGCTCAAAAAAAGAGCAATTTTCCTTCTCTTTGCCTTAAACCATGGGACACTTCAGAAGGGACCGTGGTAACTCTTCCCCATATCCCTACAACTTATCCCAATGGAGAAAGATTTATCCATGAAAATCCTAAAGTAGCAATAGAATCTACTTATTTGAGAATTAGACTTTGTTATGTGGGAAATGAAATTTTAAAATGTTTTCCTAAATTTCTTACAAAACCTCTGCTAAGTAGTGGGCATCGAAACCTAAATGAAGGGGAAAATGAAAAATCAGAAGTCCTTTTGATTGAAGTTAAGAGGGGTTCCCTTTTGAAAATTGATTTTGAAAACCCGAGATATCAAAACGACATGGGATTATCTTACTTGGGGCAGTCGGCCTTCATGGCCTTCTCCTCAAGTTCATTCATTCATCTCTTAACTAAGTCTCTAAAGTCTCACACCCTATATGCATCACTCACACCATGCATGCATACATCCAAAGCCATTCATGCATGATCATGTTCACGACTAGCACCCAATATAGGTCAAGTCCTCTTTGGCTAAAATCCCCTCCTCCATGATCCAAGAAGAAGGATTTTACGAAATGAAGGATGGTTTATATTCTCAAGAAAATTTGGGAAGTAAATCCAAAAGGGTGTTTTCTTCTTTGCTATTATTCAAATAAATTTGGATTAATACTAAAGAGGGGCATCTATAAACACCCAAAATTAAAAAAATTTCCTAAACTCCCAATTTCAAAAAAATTCAATTGATTTAAAACCTTTTAAAAAGTTCAAATCTTTTTAAACACTTCAAAATAAAGATTTTAAAATCAAGTTCAAAAGCCCAAATGATTCAAAGCAAATCAGACGAACAGGTGAAGACCCAATCTAGTTCAAGATCGAGATCAAGTCCGAAAGCGAAGGGACGGACCAAGTCAGAGGCTTATCTTCTTCAAACAAATCAAGTTACAAAGCATATTAGGTTGGGTATGAAGATCAAAGATGCCTATTGGATAAGACAGACTGGTTCACTTCAAATCAATGGTTGATTCACGTCAAATCAAGGGCCAAGAATGGTCGGCTTTACAAAATGAAACAAATTGGACTTGGAAGTGTCGATTTTGAAGGATTATCAAAGCAACATCCAGCCAACATATCAACATGAATCAAGCCAAGAGTAGGCGAGCTGCACAAGGAATTGATCAAGCCTAGCCGGCCACTTGGGTTCACTCGGCTAGGGCTAGACATGCCCAATGAAGTCAAGAACCAGCCCACATGGGGTTGGTCCATATCACCAAAAGGGGAATCACATAGTTGGACCTTGGGGATGGATATGGGCCATGTAAGACCCGCCCCAAGGAAGGCCCTATAAACAACCCCCCTTGGCCTATAAATAGGGCCAAGGGGAGGGGGGGCCTTGTCTCCCCCCATGTTGTAATAAGAAGTAGATGTGCTGTGAATTCTTTATTTTTACTTACACACTCTATGTGTTTGATTTTATGACTCTACCCCGATATATTCTATAGAACACTCTATATTCTCTCATCCCCTCTATGCTTAAGCTAAGATACATATTTTCATTCATTTTCCTTCAGCAATTTGCTTGGTGTTGTTGGGTTGTTGCAATTTAAATTCGGATGAGTATGCATTCATGTATGTTCTAAAACGAAATTTTGGTTTTTCAGCATCAGCATATCTTGATTGCTGCAATTTTAATTCTTTGATCTATGATCTAAATGCTCTGAAATTTTAGAAACAACTTCTACACATTACAACACGTTAGAAATAAAATTAGCAAGAATTTTAGGACCATGCAACCTTATGAATAAAATTAGAAAAAATCAGATATTTTCTGTATAGTCAGTTTTCCTGCAATAAAAGTTGGGTAAAAGTCCCATATCTCTGTCTGTAAGAAGCCAAATTTGATTAAATTAGCTGACATCCAAAGCTTTCCGAAAAGACTAAAATCATAATATTTGGAATTCTGTACACCGAGATATAGAGGATTCTTTAAGCTTTTGTATTTTTGTCACAGAATATCCTAAAACTGTGGAGTCAGGTTTGATTCCTGATTTAATTTTACAAATATGCTGTCTCAAAATTCAAAACAAAAGGTGGTTTAGGATCCCAATACATCATGGAACATCTTGTAAAAGTTTTATGAATTTTGGAGATTCTTAAACTAGCGAGAAAAATTTGGAAATAATTTCTGAAAAATAGATTCAGTTTCTATTTTTCAGAACTTAGTGAATTTTAAGCTTGAAACTAAGTGCACATGTTATTTCTTAGCAAAAACACCTCATCTTCACGTGAATTGGAGTCTATCACCTATGCACTTGAAATTCTTAAGCACTTATGTTGACCCTTGAGTGTCGGTTCATGAAGGCCCAAAGCGAAAAGAACTCGCTTAGCCATAATCGCTAATTAAGGCAGATTTGATTTATACACTTTGCTAGTTTGCTAGTTTTTGAAAACTAGCTGGCATGCGCGTGCACGAAGTAGAATTGAAATTCTTATTTCAAGTCTCTACATAGGCTTGGAGTGAAAATTTCACGTCTACAGACATTAGCCAAGGAGGTAACTTTAACCCATTTAGAAAAATATTCAATGGCTCCTAAGATGAACCTATGTCCATTTGATACAATTGGGGAGATTGGTCCTATGATGTCAAATGCTCACATGGTGAAGGGCCATGGGCTTACAATGGAATGCAAGGTGGACAATGGGATATGGCATGTCCATGCACTTGACATTGATGACATTTCCTAACATGATCATGACAATCTTGCTTTAGGGTGGACTAAAAATGACCGGCTCTAAGTATTTTCATGGCCATCATATTTGCATTGACATGTCCTCCACATTCCCCATCATGGAATTCATGCATTATGGTCCTAGCCTCATAAAGGTCTACACATCTCAACAAGATGCCGGTAAAACTCTTTTTGTAAAGAACACCTTCCAAAATCACATATCGGGTTGAAATCTTTTGAATAAAAGCTTTATCTTTAGAAGAAGCAAATTCGGGAAATCTTCCATTTTTTAAAAAGTTTTTAATATCATGAAACCAAGGTTTTTCAATGGAATTTTAGTCATTTTGTCAAATCTCCAAATCGTGGGTGGATGTTGTGGGTGAGTGCAAGATCTCTAAGGATCGAGTTCACATGGAGGGGTCGACTCTTAGGGATGAGCCTAGGGATGAGAGGGCATCTGCTATGGTGTTGTCCTCTCTACCTATATGAGTAAGTGTGCATGATTTGAAGGATTCGACCAATTGAGGCCAATTCGTGATATGGTATGAGTTTTTCATGTTTGACTTGCCAAATTTTCAAAATTTGGTTTATAACAAGTGTAAAATCTCCAAAGACTTCAACACATGATGCCCCTAGATTTTTAAAAATTTGTAGGCCTTGTATGAGTGTTTCATATTCAACCACATTATTTGAGCATGGAAAATCTAATCGAATTACAATTGGGATCTCTCCTTTCTCGGGGGATATGAGAATTATTCCCACACATGCCCCTTGTTGATTATTTGCCCCATCAAAATACATTTTTCATACTTGATCTTCATTAAAACAATTTGCTAAAACATGGTTTTGAAATTCATTTGTAAAGATGCTTTCATTAGGCATTTCATCAAGTATGGGATATGTATCTTCAAGAGATAATTCGGCCACATGATCGGCTAGGGCTTGTCCCTTAATAGAGTTTTGATGATGAAACTTTAAATCATACTCCATTAAGAGGAGATGCCATTTACCTAGCCTACTCGTTAGGATAGGTTTTTCAAATAAGTGCTTGATTGGATCAAGTTTAGACACTTTCCAAATTTCATGATCTAGGAAATAATGTCTAAACTTTTGGTAAGCCCACACCAATGCCAAGCATGTTTTCTCCATGCCTTGATAATTCATTTCATATGCCAATAGAGTTGTCGAAATGTAGTAAATAGCATACTCCTTAAGACTATCATCCTCATATTGACCAAGTAAAGCACCCAATGCATGGAAATGTAAAGCAATAAAGGTTTTCCTTGCTTTGGAGGTTTTAAAATTGGAGGATTTACCAAATAAGTTTTCAGTCTTTCAAAAGCTTTTTGGCAATCAGAATCACATTCAAATTTAACCCCTTTTCTGAAAAGCCTATTGAAAGGTTCGCATCTTGTTGCTAGATTGGACATAAATCTCCTAATTGCTTGGAGTCGACCTTGGAGGCTTCTGATTTGGGTCAAGTTAGAGGGTGGAGGCATGTCTATGATGGCTCGACACTTAGAGGGGTCGACTTCAATGCCCCTTTGGCTTACCATAAATCCTAAGAGCTTGCCCGATTCCACTCCAAAGACACATTTTTGAGGGTTTAGCTTCACTTTGTAAAGCCTAAGTCTTTCGAAAACTTTTTGCAAAGTTTTTATGTGTGTGCATCGGGTTTTTTATTTTAGCAAAAGATCATTCACATATACTTCCAAGAGCTCATGGATTTGACCATGGAAAATGGAAGTCATGGATCTTTAGTATGTGGTACCGGTATTTTTCAAACCAAAAGGCATAACTGTGTAGCAGTATTTGCCCCAAGATGTAGTAAAAGCAGTTTTTGCTTGATCTTTTGGTGCTAACTTGATTTGGTTGTAACCCGAATAGCCATCCATAAAAGAAAACATTTCATGATTTGCAGTGTTATCCACTATCAAATTAATGTTTGGAAGAGAAAAATTATCTTTTGGAGTGACTTTGTTAAAATTTCTAAAATCAATGCAAATTCAAATTTTTCCATTAGATTTTTTAACCACAACAATATTTGAAAGCCATTCGGAATAAGCAATGAGTTTTATAAATCTGACCTTTAAAAGATCTTCTAAACCCTCTTTCACTTGGGAGTGAACCTCGAGATGGATTTTTCTAAGCTTTTGCTTCACAGGTTTCACATTGGGTTCTAAGGGGAGATGATGTTCTACGATTCTAGTGTCTAAACCCGGCATGTCTTCATAGGTCCATGCAAATACATCCATATATGAATTCAAAAATACAATGAATGATGCTCTTTCATACTCATACAAACAAGCACATATTTTGACACACTTTGGGTTAGACTCACTCCCTAGGTTGATCTCTAGAAAATCTCCTACAGAATTTGAAGGTTTTTCCAAGTCAAGAATTCTATGAAGTTCAGGAAGCTCAGAGGCTTAATCTTTCTCCTTGCTTTGATCACTCTCAAGTGCTTTAATTTCTAGGGAAGTGACATGCTAGAGAGTGGAGTTGTGCATAATGAACTTGGATGATTTTGGTTGAGATATATATATGGGTTTTGAAGAACTCAAAAATGGGATTTGTACATGGCCAATATTTTTGGAATTTTTGAATTTTTTTGTCTTTTTCAAAACAAATACTAGAGGGATGAATGTAAAAGACTTTCTTTTTGAAATTTTCAGATTTTTAAATTTTTTTAGATTTTTCCAAACAAAGACTAGGAGAATGAATACAAATAACTTTCTTTCTGGAATTTTTAGGTTTTTCAAATATTTTTGGGTTTTGAAAGTTTTCTAAATTTTTTTGGTTTTTCCAAATATATAATTTTTTTGGATTTTTTTCAAAAGAGGGGTCTTCCATCCAACCTACAAAGAAAACACCATGAATTAGACTCTAAACAAGAGGTCTAATCCATAGGTTTCGGTATTAGTGGGTTCTAGGGCACCCTTGACCCAATTGGTTTAGGATGGTGGCTCAGGGGGTATGGATGGGGTATAGCCCAATCCATGTCGATTTGGGTTAGGTAAGGATAAGATGGGATCTAACCTACCTTGGCTTTTGACTCCTAGACCTTGATACGATGTATATCTCATGTTTAATAGCATATTCCAAGGCTTCTTGAGTTTCAAAATTTTTTGTAAAGAGGATCGCCTTAGAATAATGTATCATCCATAGCATGGTTATACACCCGAGTTGATTTGGCTAAGAGTTGAGAAGTATGGACTAGAGACGATTTAGGCTTTCCTAGGATACACACAACCCTAGGGGAAGGTGGTTCTACACATTTTGGAGTTGGGGGTGGCTTGGGCTTCCCTAGAAGATGGATGACTCTAGGGGAGGATGACTCCATACATTTAGGGGTTCCTAGGAGGTGGACGACTCTATGGTGAGGGTCTCCTAGGGGTTGGTGGACAAGAGGTGGGTGAGGCATCTCCTCCTCATTTGATGGATGACTTGATAGACAAGGGAAGTTTCGAATTTCCTTAAGGTGAGGGTGGTCTTCTCCAAGGACTACCACCACTTGGTTGTCTCATGGGATTTTCATACACTTGTGAAAGGTTGAAGGAACGGCTCAGAGACTATGAATCAAAGGCCTTCCTAGCAATAGGTTATAATAGGAGTTTATGTCTAAGACATGAAACAACCTCGTGTGTTGAATGTTACCTACCTCCATGGGAAACTCGATGGCTCCTAGTGGATGGGATGAATTTCTATCCTATCCAGTGATAACGATGGGGCTTGGTTCTAGCTTAGACATGACAACTCCTATTTGAAAGGCCACGTGAAGAGGAAGAATGTTTAGACCTTCTCCCCCATTGACCAAGCACTTGTTTAGAGCGTGGTGATTCAATACTACCTCTATATGTAAGGCTTGGTTATGGGCTATATTTGGTCTCTCTAATTCATTCTTCGTGAACACGATAGGGGCCTTGGCACATATTGGGGAGACCAAGAAGGATAGGCACTCGGGAGTTATGGATGGGTTAACCTTGACTCTTTCTAGGATTTCCTCTAAAACTCGTTTATGTTTAGGTGAGGTTTGTATCAACTCTAAGATAGACATGTTTATGAGAAGTTTTAAAAGATAAAATTTCAAATCGTATGTGGTTAACACAACACTTTTACCTTTGTCCATGCCATGAGATGCATTAGGAATGCATGCTTTTGAAGGGCCGGGTAAGATTACCGCTTCCTTGCTAGCATTTTTAGCTAAGTGTGGGGTCGATAGATCATTTCGAACCTAGTCACCTCACTTACACCTTCCCTAAAGCTCGTTCCTATCTTCGCTCTAATTAGATGCTTTGGAGCATCACAAATTTCTACTAAGACTCTAGTCGAGGGCGGGACTCTAAGCGCTCCCCGGATCACTACTTGCTTGGCTTTTTTTATTACGATAGAAAGTGGTGTGTGACAAGTAGTGTGTATCGTATGCAATGCATATTCCATCTCATGAGTCTTGAGTGGAAGAAGACATACCTTTTTTTCTTTTCTGCTTGTGCTTACATGATTGGGGAAAGGCTCTTTGGGAATGGCTTGGGAGGGCTCTGGTTCCTCCGAGACATGGCGCCTTCCTTGATCTATCAAGTCCTCGATTTTGTGTAGGAGGGCAAAACATTTACTTGTATCATGGCCCTTGAGCCTATGATACTTGCAAAACTCGTTCAAAAACTTTTCCTTAGGGGGTACCCCTTCGGGAATAGCTGAGAGAGTGATCAAACCCTGGGTTAAGAGAATATCTAGGACTTCCGTTAGTGGTTGTCCTAGTTGAGTAAACTCCCTTTTTTCAAAATCTTTTTAAGTTTTTCTAACATGTTTTCGTTTAGAGGTGCAGGAGGGTTTGATTGAGCTTTGCTCTGCTCAGATATTTGCATCCTTTTGGGGTTTTACCCCACTATCAGACACGTGTGGCCCATATGCCCCTTGCTTTTCGAAATAGAGTTTTTGAAAGTTCCTCCCCTTTCACAAATCCTCGTATACTCCTTTTTTTAAGTTTGTTTCGAAGAGCGAAGCTTTCTTTATAAGTTTTTGAAAATTTGAAATTTCATGGAGTGAGAGGAGAGCTTTTAAATCATTTTTAAAATTTTCAAGAATGAGCATTACCGCACATCCCTCAGATATGGACTCCCTTACTTGTCCCAAGAGTGACCTCCATCTAATGATGAATGCGTGTGCATCCTCGTTAGGAGATTGTTTTGTATCTCTCAAGGTATTTAAAGTGGGTGTCACTTCAGCATTGTGGGAAAATCTTTGCATGAAGCAATTCGCCAAGCCCTTGAAGTTGGCGAATTAGCTCAAGTCGTATGAAGCCAACCACTTAGATGCATTTTCCTTGAGAGAGAGGGGAAACCAATAAATCCACTTTGAAGAGTCCTTTTTGTATGCCTTTCGAGAAAAGAGCTGAAGGTGGGATATAGGATCCCCACTTCCATCATACCGGTGGAAATTTGGTATGTCATCATCACTATCGGTTTAATAATGGGATGGTAGAAAATCCGATAGTGTGTATGCTCTTTTCTCTTTGGTTTGGCCTCTCAACAATTATTGCAAGGCCTTACTATCTTTAATCATGAAGGACTCCGACTCTTGTTCCTCCCCTAATCTTGAGGCCACTTTAGCTTTTCTCATGTGCGAGGGTTTTTTATGAGCCCTTGCTTGTTTCCCATGGGAAGAGCAAGATTCGACCACTTCGGCCTCTTGGCTTAAAGCGACAATTTTCTCTCCTATGAACTTTAGCTCCCTTCTTAGGAAAACAAGTGAGCCTTCCCAGTTTCTATAATAAGTTTTTGAAAACCTTTTGAAAATATAACTTGATGAGCACGAAGCTCGGCTCGACACCTCATAAGAGCCCTCTGAACTCGACATGCTTTGATTGAAATTTGTAAACTTGTGTATAAGAGAGGTATTAACACCAAAAGTTTTGAAGATTTAGAGTTTCAAAAATCACCTAAGTTTGAAAACCTCAAAGTCTAAAGTCCCATCGGGCGTGCCAATTCTGTAGATGTGAAAATTTCACTCCAAGCCTATGTAGAGACTTGAAGTAAACTTTTCAAAACTACTTTACTTGCGCGAGCATGCCAGCTAGTTTTCAAAAACTGGCAAAAGTTTTAAAATTTGACTTTGGCGATTGTGGCTAAGCGAGATCTTTTCGCTTTGGGCCTTCTTGAACCGATGCTCTAGGGTCAACCCAAGCGCTTTGAGGATTTGTAGGTGAGATTTTAAATTTACTTAAAAAGAAACCCAAGAAAATGTGAATCAACTAGTGCACCAAGTGTTTTTGGAAGATAAGTCTTTATCAAGTCCTGAAAAACAAAAACTGGTTTTGTTCAGAGTTTGATTTCTGATTTTATTTCAGTATCTTCAAAATTTCTAAAAATCATAAAACTTTAACAGTGATCTGACACCTCTGTGGAGCTTACAAAAATATTTTTTTCTTATTTTTTGGGGCTATGTGATCCAAAATTAAATCGGGTAAGTGTCTCTACTCAGACACTCGGAACTGTTTTGTCTACCAAAAAAGCCAAAAAGAAGATTGAGGTGAGCAGGAAAGGCAACTCAAGACAATTGTATATGGTCAAAAATTCTCCACCTACACCAATCAGTAGCGTATGCAACACCCACTCGATCCAACCATTAGATGTCTTCCTTAGAAGACCTCGGCCATGTACGAAGGTCTTTGAAAAAACAATCGTGTTGGAACCACTTTGCATAGAGTTGAAAGGTTTCCACGACTATCACCTCTTCTATAATTTTAAGGCCTTCTATAACAAAAATAATAGGGCCAAGAAGGAATTAGTAAGAATTAGTCAATTGGGCCACTTTATGTGCATGGCTTATGTGACCTAGCCAAACATTCAATATAGAAATGCCTAAAAATTTTCAAACATTCCTCTAGATTGATGTTATCAAGATCATTGGATTGAGTGTCTCTCTCAAGAGCTTCACAGTTAGAAAGTGAAGCATACAACACTTATAATTCTTGAGCAAGTATCTTGAGAAATTGAAACTTTTGCGTCTCGAGCAACAATTGCTTGAGATTATAGAGAGTTGAGATCTAATTGCAACCGAGAAGCTTTGGTTTTGTAATTCTATGTGACACTGTTGAAGGGTTTTGAATTGCTTCTTAAGGGACGAAATCTCGGATTAGAGAATCGAGTCTCTATTTTCAAGGTCAACTACACGTGAGGGTACTTCTATCATTTGGGTAGTCGAATCACGATGAAGCTCCTCAATATCAATGACCCATTGAGAGGAGTATATACAATCTTAACGTTCGCTGATAGAAACAAGTTGGCCTTGGGATATGATTCGGTAGTTCTTATCAGTGCCAAAATGTTTATGAATATGGATGGACATTAGAAGCCTCTTTAGTTAACCTTCCCAACTCAGAAGGAAGATCTTTGTTTTCCTAAAAGATTTGTATGACATACAAACCATAACTGACTGCATTTAGAAGGAAAAGAGGAGAGAAGTGTCTGATGTTAAGTTGCTTAATCATAGAAGTTATGATCTCTAACAAGTTATGAAAGATGACTCATTCAAAATGGAAGAGGATGCACTACAATCCTTTACTTCTTGCTTATGATGCCTCGAAGGTGGGTTGTTACATGGTTTAGGAGAGCCTGCAAGTCTCTCACTGGCAGTTGTGTGCATGGAGCCTAGAAGGTCATCAGTAAAATCCTCAATTACGATGAGCTCCAATGACTAATTTGTTATTATGGTTCGAGGCAGGCTCCTAGTTGTTCTAGTAGGAGTATGTTCTCTTTTTCGTGAAGAGGAGGAAGGAGTTGATGAACCAAAAGGACATGTAGGAGTTTGGAGAAGTATTGTTGGATGCCTACGATGGAATTTGGGATTATTACCAATAGTTATGTCCATCCCATACTCAATGAGTCTCAATCTTTTATCATCAATTGAGACTTTAGTTATCTCCATACGAATGATTGCCTACTAAGAACAAAATTCTGAAGTCTCGTCACGACAAGGATATGAGTCGGTGAGTACAGAGACAAGTTCTTCTTGTTGATGATTCTCGAACGAGAGATCTTTGATAGTTGGTAGGCCCTTATCGAAACCTAATTCATGGGCCAGATAGTGTGAGTAGTGTGGTTGAGTAGCATATGAATTAAATCGGGACAACCGAGAGGCACCACATAAGAAGAATTTAGGGAAATAGATTCTTGATAATCGAATTTTATAGAGGTTCTCTTTGAATTGGCGATTGAGCTAGAATCATGGGTGCAAAAGCATGATGGAATCTTAGTATGGGTGATAGACCATAGCCGAGTAATAGTCTCTAGTGGTAAAGACGAGGTTAGTGGATAAGACTTAAGGTATGTCCTAGTGTATCTACAATAATGTAATGGAGAGGAAGGTGTGAAAATGTGAACTCGAGGAAGTATAGATGAATCTAAAATTGAAGAAACCATAATGGACCCTTATAAGATGGCTAAAATTACCATTCCATAGAGCTTCAAAAGCAAAATTGATCGAATGGTAGACCACAATCAAAAAGAAGAAAGCAAGTAATAGTGTGATACTAGACATAATAGTATAAATATACCATGCATACTCGCAATTTTTTATTCCACGAACACAAGCGATACAATCGAAGAACTATAGTAGCAAGAATACATGGTGTTTTTCATTCATCACCGGTATGGTACTTGATTCACTAAGGAGATAGGATCAACACCATTGATTAAAATGATCGTGATTGCTTGAACATCAAAATTGGTGGGAGTCATCATTCTAAAGAGAATTAGAAGGAGTTATGTCAAGAGATCTAAAAAGATAAAGAAGAATAGAGGAGGTTGTCATCAAATTGTATGGCTAAGGAGGATAACACAATGAGATCATGAATACATTATTGGACCCAAAGATAATGCTTCTGATCTCAAACTCTATTTAACCAATTAGCATATAGTTGATTAGTTGTAGGCTAGGAATAAAGAAAGTTTGGGCATTGGAACATTATGAATTCATTTTGATTTAAAGGCATTTTCCTTATTTGAAAGTCAAAGAGGTTGAGAGTAGAATCACCAAAATCACATTTGAGAAATAAATGTGTCAATTTTTCTGTCATGGAATTACTTTAGATATGACTCATATCCTTAATGATTATGGATATGGAGTCATAGGAGACATGTATTGATACCTGTAAACACCCCGAATTTCCATAAATCTTCGAAAACATACCTGATTTTGAAATCCCCTTTTCAAGACCAGATTTTGAGTTTTCAAAAGCACAAGAGTTGTAAAAACTCCAGATTTTGTATAAAACCCCATTTTGATGTAAAATATACTATATTTGGGCCAAGTCCCAATTTTGTAAAGAGTTGAGTCCAATAGGTACAACCTGATCAAAAGCAGCCATAAAAAGGAGCGAAAAAGCCTAGAAAGCCTACTGGCTTGATAAAAGCAGATCAAAAAGCAAAGGAGAGCCTGGACCCGAAGCATACTTCAAGCCTGGCATATCAACTCTCATGTCTAAAGCATCCCCGGATTCTCAGACATCCAAGCCCCTGATATCAAAAATTCATTCAAAATGATCTCCGAAAGGTGAGAAGAAGAGCGGACGGCAATGTTGGCGAAGACCCAACGGAAGACGGAGTATTGATGCAGTCAGGCCCCGCATAAACTGTTCGTTTCGAAACGCCATGAAGGAATCAGAAAATCAGATTTGGGTCCGACCTGGACCATATATATCCAGATCCAGACCCAAACATGCATCTGGATTTGGATTTGGATTTGGATCCAAAGATCCAATCCAATACCCACATCCATGGCCCACATCACCTTCTCATAAATGGAGGTGGGGCCCATAGAGAATTCATGTGAAAAGCTTAGATAGAGAGAGAAAATGGGTGATAAAGTATGAGTGAGAAAGTTGGTAGGCTTGACTTTTGGTCAAGGGTGGGTTAACCTTGTGGGTTTAGCCTAGAGTGTGGGTTTGAGCTTGTATGTACCTACACCTAACCTGGGGCTACACCAACTTAGATATGGCTGCAACTGGGTCCATGGACCGGTGCCAAGGGGAGGTTCCTAAAACCTAACCCTGACTTAGCCTACCTCACCTAGCCACTCCCCCCTAAACCTGACCCAATCCTAGCCGTCCCCACCCAAAACCGCCCCAACCTCACCTAGTCGACCTCACCTAGCTCACCTCACCTAGCTAGACCAACTAGACCCTAACCAATTAGACCCTAACCAACTAGACCCTAACCAACTAGCCCCAAACCAACCATAGTTAACCTAACTAAGTCCCTAACCAAACCAAACCCGGCCCACTTAACCAAACCACCCCAAAACCGCTAACCTAGCCCACAACATTCCCTAAAACCTAAACTAGTTGCAGCCCACCTTAAATCCCAGCCCAAAATATCTAACCTACTTTAACTCCCAGCCATTCATCCCCCCCAACCGACCTACCATCTCATCCATTGGGCCAGCCACTCACATGCGGCCCTGTAAACACCCCGAAATCCCACGAATTCCTTAAAACAAACCTGGTTTTGTAAAAGCAGCCCCAAAGGGCCATTTTTGAGTCTGGAAAGCCAGGAGTCTTTCAGACAACCCTGTACATATGTTTTGAACTCTATATTTCGAAAACATACAATATGGCTTTTAAAACCTTTTTCAAACATGTTTTGAAACCCCGAAGCGGCTTAGCCCGATCAAGACAGGACCAGGAGAGCTAAGAAGAGCCCGGAACCAGAGCACACGTCGAGCCCGGTGCAGCAACTCTTGTATCTGACTCACACCCCCAGGATCTCGAACGTCCAAGACCCTGTTCTTATCAAAATATCCTTTGAAGTCATCTCCGGAAGGCAGAAACGGAGGCGGACGACCATGTTGGCGAAGACCCAACGCAGACGGAGTACTGATGCTGTTAGGCCCCGCACGAATCGTCCGTTTCAAACCCAGCTCGAAGGAGTCAGAGTTCAGTTTGGATTGGATCTGGACCATATATATCCAGTTTTCCCTAAACACTCAACTCCCCTAATGACCCTAAGAACTCACTTGTTCAGCCCCTTTAACCCCCCACCTCGAGGCGACATCCACTTGCCACCGGCCACCTTTGAGGCGCCCATCCCGCGCCCCACTTGCAGCCGGCCAGCACCTTTGGTCACCTATCCTCACGGAGCTCCCGCTTGCAGCCCAAGGCCAAGCCCACGCTCAAGCAAGACCTCTACGGACCAGCTACTCGTAAGTGTCTAAACTCGGTCTTTAGTTGTACACTTGCTTGAGATTCAATTTGATACGGGGTTGTAATAACGGAGCATAGTCTCCCCCCGCTTGTAATAACGTGGCTTGGCACAACCACACACGTGCACTCTCTTAGTCGTGCACGATTTTGAACACACATGGGCCTAATCAGCCCCTAATACATAAGTGTATATATATACTTTCATTTTCGAAGGGTTTTGTTTAAGTTGGGTGCGTTGTCTTTCAATTCAAGCACTCACACACATTGAGCTTTCGCTCTTATTTGAAAGACCCAAGTAAGGGCCGACCTATACTATTTGGGTTTTATTTCATGTCGTGTGAGTAAGTCTTTCAATTCAAGCACTCTCACACACATTGAGCTTTCGCTCTTAGTTGAAAGACCCAAGTAAGGGCCGACCTATACTATTTGGGTTTTTATTTCATGTCGTGTGAGTAAGTCTTTCAATTCAAGCACTTTCACACACATTGAGCCTTCGCTCTTACTCCCAAGACCTTAGTAAAGGCCTTATTGCAGTTATATTTGGGTTTCATTTATGTCGTGTGTGTAGTACTTCAATTCAAGCACTCTCACACACATTGAGCCTTCGCTCTTACTCCCAAGACCTTAGTCAAGGCCATACTGCAATTTATATTTGGGTTTAATTTCATGTCGTGTGTGTAAGTCTTTCAATTCAAGCACGCACCCACATTGAGCCTTTGCTCTTATTTGTAAGACCCGAGTAAGGGCTCATATACATAATCTATATACATATCTCCCTTCGGTTATTTCCCTTCGGTTATTTCCCTTCTGTTATTTCTCTTCAGTATTGTCTTTACATTTCGGGTTTTCCCTTTGGAGTAGCGTGAGTTTGCATTGCATCTACGCCATACCACGAGGTAGGACGCATATTGCATCAAAGCAAGCCCCGCTCGAATTCGCCCATGTAGTGGAGTGTTCATAACACATAAACTAGGTGGCCCGAAGAGAGATAAAAGAAAAGACTTAGGCACGTGCAAATCCACGTGATCTAAAAACATGCAACAGCATCTTAAAGACCCGAAATAGACACCTCGAACCGCTTCGTAGACTTTCCTCCAAAAACTCAATTTTTGCAAAGCGTACAGACTGACCCTTGCGCATCGGTGCAAGAAGGTCTGCGACGACAAGAGCTTACTTGCTCACAGTCGCCACGTTTAGAAGTCAGTATTAAAAAATATCTTCACTAGCTTAAGTAAGCTAGCTGGCACGCCCTATTTGCATATATAGGCCTTAGACACACGAGAAGATCCGCTCCATGCCCCAAAAGAGGTGAAGAGGCGGGGATTTTCGCGCATCTACAGAGATTGGCACGCCCGGTGGGACGTGAGCCTTTTCAAAAAATCGAGTTTGCTTGTAGAAGTCTTGCGAAAATTTTGTAAAAAGGTGTCGTTTTAACTTGTTTTCTTTGCTTGTACTTAGGACATTTTGAAAAAGCTTGAAAAGCATGTCAAAATCCAATCCAAGTGAAGTGTCGAGCCAAGGCTCATGCACATCAAGTTCTCACTCTAGGAGGATTTTCAAAAACAAAATAAAACTAGATGAAATCGAGGACTTGAGAAGGGAGTTTGAGGCCAAAATCGATGCTCTCAGCCAAGAGGCTGAAGTAGGCGATTCATGTTCATCGAACGGTGAACAAAGGCCTAAAAAGAAATCTGAAAAACCTCGCAAGCAAAAAGAGGCCTCCGTAATGGAAGGCAACCAATACCACGAGTCCTTCACACAAAAGGACCGTAAAGCCCTACAGCAGCTGCTGAAAGGGCAGAATAAAGAGAAAAGAAGCTACGCCCTGTCTGATTTCCTTCCTATGGATTACGAAACAGACAGTGACGATGAAATACCGAACTTCCATCGGTATGATGGCATGGGAGACCCTAGGTCTCACTTGCAACTTTTCTCACGTCGAGCCCATAAGAAGAAAAAGGACTCGATGAAATGGGTGTATTGGTTCCCTCTATCCCTTAAAGGCACAGCTGCCAAATGGCTGGCTTCCTACGACTTAAGCCAGTTCGCTACTTTTGAAGAGTTAGCGAACTGCTTCATGCAAAGATTTGCGCATAACGTGGAAGTCACGCCAACCCTGAATACCTTAAGGGATACAAAGCAAGGCATGAACGAAGACGTGCATTACTTCATTATAAGATGGAGGTCGCTTTTGGGCCAAGTGCGAGAGCCCATATCCGAAGGATGCGCAGTAATGCTCATCCTGGATAATTTCAAAAGCGAGTTAAAAACCCTTCTCTCGCTCCATGAGATTTCAACTTTCCATAAGTTGATCAAAAAGGCCTCCCTTTTCGAAACCAACTTACGAAAAGGGACATACGACCACTTATGGAAAGGAAGTGCCATTCCAAAAACCCGTTTGGAAAAGCCCATCGCATATGGGCTGCCCACGACAGATAAAGGGGCAAAGCCCCATAAAATCGCCAATGTCCGGGTGGATCCAGGCATGGCGAGCACTTCTAAAAATTTTGAAAAATTAGAAAATAAGAGAGAACGTAATTTTTCAAAACCGGTTGAAAAACGGGAGTATACTCCGCTGGGGCAACCTGTGTCGGAGGTCCTAGACCTCTTACTTGCCCAGGGAATGATCGAACTCCCTGAAATCCCCGAAGGAGTCACATCCAAAGGGGGGTATTTAAACCGATTTTCTAAGTATCATCGGCTCAAAGGCCATGATACCAAACGCTGCTTCTCTCTTTTAAATAAAATTGAGAACTTGATAGCAGAAGGCCGGCTCCAGGTCACTGCGGAACCTGAGCCACCTCAAGCTATCTTCAAGGAACCCTTTCCCAAACACGCCAGTGGCAGTGGGAAAGGAAAGGAGGTATGTACCCTCACCATTTCGAAGGAACTAGCGCAAAAACCAGAACCTGGTCGACCTACTTGTGCGCCCATCCTTGTACTATACAAGAAGCCCGCCCAAGTCGTCATTCGGGGACCACCAAAAGTGGAAACCCCGGTAAAACCAGTTTTGAAAATCCAAGGTTCTCCTCAGCTCATCCTTAGAGCCAAGTCTAGCGCGAACCCTAGGCTGGTCGTGGGGGAAGTCACTAGATCCGGGAGGATCTATCAACCCCCGCACCTTCAAGGTGCTCAAAAGGTGGTCAGTGTGCCTGGCCCCTCAAAAGCATGTATCCCTAGTGGTCTGCCAAAAGCAGATAAGGACAAAGTCATCCTAAATCCTTATGATTTCGAAAACCACCTTTCAAAGATTCCTATTCACATGTCTATCCTAGAGCTTATCAAAACCTCGCCTAGGCATAGACTTGTCTTAGAGAAAATTCTAGAAAGGGACAAGGTTGATTCGAACATAAGTTCGGAATCCTTGTCTGCCCAAGTGGCTTTATTAGGAGCAAAATCGCCCATCACCTTTTCGGAAGATGATGTAGATAGACCCTACGAAACCCATAACCAGGCCCTGCATATCGAGGTGGTTCTAAACAACCACTCTCTGGACAGGTGCCTAGTCGATGGTGGAGGAGGGCTCAACATCCTTCCACTTCATGTGGCATACAAAATCGGAGTCACCTTGACTTCAGTGAACCCAAGCCCCATCGTTATCACTGGATACGATGGGAATGCGTCTAGACCTTTAGGATCCATCGAACTCCCAATGGAAACGGGAGGGATCGAACACACGGGGGTGTTCCATGTCTTGGACATCCACCCCCATTATAACCTGTTGCTGGGAAGACCTTGGATACACAATTTGTGCGCTGTGCCATCCACCTTCCACAGGTGTGTCAAGATCCCTTTTAGGGACCAGGTCGTAGTGATCCTAGGTGAGAGTCACCCACAGCTTCAGGGGATCATAAACTCCCCTTGTTTATCAAGCTCCCAGGCCCATGAGGCTAACCTGGGGCAAATTATGGTTGAGCCACCTCGGCTCGTGTTGAACAACCCTAGGAAGGTTGTATGCGTGAAGGGGCCGCCCAAAGCAAGCCCCCTCCCGACTCTAATCCTCCTAGGAAAACCCAAACGTTCCCTATTTCCAAAACCCCTGGACAAAAGGCCATACGAGCCTAATATGGACGATAGCATGTTCCAGGACCACGACTTATATCCCATCTTTTCAAAAAACAAAAGGTCGTGGAACATGTTATTGAACATGGGCTACACGCCCTACAAGAGTCTAGGGGCACAAAGCCAGGGTCTCCTAGAGCCCATCCTTCCTAGGGCCAACCCAAGCCGATATGGGATCGGCTATACTCCCCGAATACCGCCGGAGCCACCCCCTATGACCACCTGGGTCAAGGGTGCCCCGGAGCCTTCCGAGTCTAACCCGTAGTGTTTTCCCTTTGTAGGTATGACGGAAGATCCCTTTTTCTAAAAATACCAAAAACATTTAAAAAACTTAAAATAAAAAAAAATCGAAAAACAAGAAAAACCAAAAACAATGGAAAAACAAAAACTCGAAAAAAGAGTGCTTTGTATAGTTCCCAAAGTTCTTGTTTTACAAAAACCCAAAAAAATCAAAAATTTGCAAAATACCAAAAAGATTTTGTACATAGCTGCTCCTGGTAAGACTTTCGCAAAAGAAAAGGATTTCGAAAGAAGCGTCGTCTGCATAGCCAGACCAAAAATTTCGAAATCACTTGAAAATCCAAGTACAAAACCAGGTCATTTTGAAAACCACGCATCAAGTTCCCTCGTGTCTATAGCCCACGAGAATGATCAAAGCCCAGAAGTGGATCCCCTTGAGGAAGATCCCACTTCTGAGCTCCCAGAATTTCATAGAATTCTCGATTTTGAAAGACCTTCCCAATCAGTAGGAGGAGATTTCATAGAGGTGAACCTAGGGGATGATTCCAATTCCAAAACCATCAAAATAGGCGCATGCTTGCATGAAACTGAAAAGTTAGCATTCATTGCATTTCTACAAACCTATTTAGATGTGTTTGCATGGACGTATGAAGACATGTCGGGCATAGATCCCAGCATAGTCGAGCATCGTCTTCCCTTAGATATAGGTGTAAAACCCATAAAGCAGAAGCTTAGGAAAATACACCCGAATGTACACATGCAAGTCAAAGAGGGTTTAGAAGATCTGCTAAAAGCCGGATTTATAAAACCCATTGTGTATTCTGATTGGTTGTCAAATATCGTTGTGGTTCAAAAAACTAATGGGAAAATTCGAATATGCATCGATTTTCGAAACCTGAATAAAGCCACTCCAAAGGATAATTATCCTTTACCAAACATAGATTTGATAGTCGATAGTACTGCAAATCATGAAATGTTTTCATTCATGGATGGCTATTCAGGCTATAATCAAATCAAACTAAGTCCACGAGATCAGGGTAAGACCGCCTTCACAACCCCATGGGGCACGTACTGCTATACAGTCATGCCCTTTGGTTTGAAAAATGCCGGCGCAACATACCAACGAGCCATGAACACGATCTTCCATGATCAAATTCATGAGCTTGTAGAAGTGTATGTAGATGATCTCTTGGCAAAATCCAAAACCCGATGCACCCATATCGAATGTTTATAAAAGATTTTCGAAAGGATTAGGCTTTACAAAGTAAAGCTAAACCCTCAAAAATGTGTGTTCGGGGTAGAATCAGGGAAGCTTCTAGGCTTTATGGTGAGCCAAAGGGGAATAGAAGTCGACCCCTCTAAGTGTCGAGCCATCATAGACATGGCTCCACCCTCCAATCTCACCCAAATCCGTAGCCTCCAGGGTCAATTACAATCCGTGCGCCGATTCATATCGAATTTGGCAACTAGATGCGAACCCTTCAAACTGTTGAGGAAGGGTACGAAATTCTTATGGAATGACAAATGCCAAAAGTCCTTCGAGAGACTGATGGCATACTTGGTTAATCCCCCCGTTTTGAATCCTCCAAAACAAGGAAAACCGCTTTTATTATACATCTCCGTGCATGTAAATGCTTTAGGAGCCCTGTTGGCTCAATACGAGGATGACACCCATAAGGAGTATGCCATCTACTATATTTCGAAAACTCTTTTGGCTTATGAACGAAATTATCAAGCCATGGAGAAGACGTGCTTGGCCCTAGTCTGGGCCTGCCAGAAGTTCAGACACTATTTCCTAGATCATGAGATCTGGATAGTGTCCAAGCTTGATCCAATCAAGCACTTGTTTGAAAAACCCATTCTCACGGGTAGATTGGGCAAATGGCAACTCCTTCTAATGGAGTATGATCTGAAATACCATCACCAGATCTCCATTAAGGGGCAAGCCCTAGCAGATTACGTGGTTGAATTCCCCTTAGAGGACGCATATCCCACTCTTGTCGAAATGCCTGATGAAGGCATATTGCAAAACCATTTTCAAAACCACATTTTGGCAAATTCTTTCGAAAACCAAGTGTGGAAGATGCACTTCGACGGGGCACGAAACCAACAAGGGGCTGGTGCTGGGGTCATCCTAATCTCCCCTGAAAAGGGCGAGATTCCCATAGCAGTCCGCTTGGATTTCGAATGTTCCAACAACATAGCTGAGTATGAAGCACTCATACAAGGCTTAAGGATTTCGAAAACTCTAGGGGCATCATGCATCGAGGTCTTTGGAGATTCGCTCCTTGTCATAAACCAGGTTTTAAAAATTTGGCAAGTACGTAATGAGAAACTACTTCCATATCACGAGTTGGCCACTCGATTGGTCCAGTCCTTCCAGTCGTGTAAACTCACACACGTAGGAAGAGAGGACAATGGCATCACCGATGCCCTCTCCTCCTTGGGTTCAGCCCTGAAGGTCGATCCCATTTCAGGGACCAGATCTTTGGAAATATGGCATGCGCCCCATCCATCCACACACGACTTGGATATTTGCCAAAACAACCCAGAGTCTATTGAAAAACCCTGGTTCTATGACATAAAACAATTTTTAGAAAATGGGGGATTCACCGAGGATGCCACGTCCAAAGATAAGGCATTCATTCATAAGATTTCGACCCGATACACCATTCTGGGTGGGGTCTTATACAAAAAGAGTTTTACCGGCATTCTGCTTAGGTGTATCGACCTAGAGGAGGCTAGGATAGTGATGCATGAGTTCCACGATGGAGAATGTGGAGGTCATGTTAATGCCAACATGATGGCGATGAAAATACTTAGAGGGGGCTATTTTTGGTCCACCCTGAAAAAGGATTGTCACGATCATGTTAGGAAGTGTCATCCGTGTCAAGTGCATGGGCACGCCATTCATATCCCTTCATCTGCATTGCATTCCGTGGTCAGCCCCTGGCCATTTACTATGTGGGCGTTTGACATTGTAGGCCCAATATTTCCAAAGGCCTCGAATGGGCATCGTTTTATTTTAGCAGCCACGGAGTATTTCTCCAAGTGGGTGGAAGCCATTTCCCTAACGAATGTAATGGGGCAACGTGTGGTGGCTTTCATCCGGAGGAATATCTTGGCTCGATTTGGGGTTCCACGAGACCTTGTGTCTGATAATGGTACCCCATTCAAGAATGAGCGGATGGTTAAGTTGTGCAACACGTATGGCATAACTCACCACTTCTCCTCGCCCTACTACCCTCAAGGCAACGGCCAAGCCGAAGCCACAAACAAGACTCTCATTAGTATTATTGAGAAAACCTTAGAGAAGGGTAGGACGTGGCACGAGAAGCTGGATGAAGCCTTATGGGCTTATAGGACTTCCATCCGGACTCCCACGAATGCCACACCATTCGAGTTGGTCTATGGCACAAACGCCATGCTTCCCATTCATACTCAATTGCATTCATTTCATACATCCATAGCACTCGACCTCCCCCTAGAGACGCTTCAGCATGCTAGGATGGCCGAACTAGATTTGCTAGATGAGAGGCGACTCCTTGCCATGGATCATGCTCACGCATACCGGCAAAGGATAGCCCGACATTATAACAAACACATGAGGCCTCGCCACTTTGAAGTGGGAGATCTGGTCTTAAAAACCATCCACCATCGTGGCCCACACCCCTTAGGCAAGTGGCGCCCCAACTGGGATGGACCCTATGTTGTACGAGCAACCACTACGAACAATTCGTATTGGTTGATCGATGTAGAAGGTAGGAATTTAGCAGATCCTATCAATATCTAATACTTAAAGAAGTATCATGTGTAGGATCTGGATTAAATTCCAGTTTTTCGAAAATTTTAAGGGATAGCTGCCCTGAGACATATGAATAAGGTGCAAAGGCAACTCGTGTGACCTTGAGTAAGAGAAATCGCACTTGTGAAAGAGTGGAGTTTTCAAAATCGTGGTTGCATTTCAAAATCCTTCATCTTACAAAGAAAGGCCTAGTTCAACATAGCAAGATACTTGCAAGTAGTACGTGCTATTTCTAAATAGGCTGATCTGGAATGGATCGAGTGTAGGCTTAGGATAAGTCCTCCCCTCTTCTCTTCTCCTTTCAAAAGGAAAACAAAGGCCCAAAACAAAAGGGAATTGCCCATTCAAAGTCTCTTTCCAAAAGAAAGAAACCAGAATCAAAAAGAAAATCGATTCTCGTGTGAAAAAGAGGGATTAAAGAAAAAATACTCCCAAAGGGAGACCCTCTATGAAAAAAAGGAAAAGAGGTCAAAAAGCTCAAAAAGAGCAGTTTTCTGCCTTCTATGCCTTAAGCCATGGGACGCTTCAGAAGGGACCGTGGTATCTCTTTCCCATCCCTGACTTATCCCAAGTTAAAGCATGGTTCATTTCGAGGAACCCTAAAGTAAAAATAGGATTTACTTACTTGAATTTCATCTTGTTTGAGAATTCGACGTTTCGAGTAAGGCGTAGGAATTTGAAATGAAGCTTGTTTTCTTATAAAACCTCCGCTAGATAAGCGAGTGTTAAGACTCAAACAAGGGCAAGCACGAAGAGCTCGAGATCCTTAGGATCGAGGCTCAAGATAGTTGTCCCTTTTGTAAATAGCTTTTGTAAATAAGTTTTGAAAACCGAACATCGAACAGCATAGGATTTGCTCACTTGGAGCAATAGACCTTGTAAGTCTCTAGAGTTCGACCACATCTGGTCTCTGGGAGGTCGCCACTCTTGGCACCACACCCATGTCATCTGCATTCCACGCATGGTACTTGCATGAACATGATCCCATTTAGGACCAGATTCCATAAGTAAACCCTTTGGCGTGATATCTCCTCCTACCAGAGTTTGTAAATTGAGATTTTGCTAAAATGGGACGATCCCATATTCTTCGTGGCTAGATCTAGGGAGACATTAAAAGGGGTGTTTGTCATCTTTGCCCTTATCCAAATCTATTTGGACAAGGCCAAAGAGGGGCATCTGTAAACACCCCGAAATCCCACGAATTCCTTAAAACAAACTTGGTTTTGTAAAAGCAGCCCCAAAGGGCCATTTTTGAGTCTGGAAACCCAAGAGCCTTCCAGACAACCCTGTACATATGTTTTGAACTCTATATTTCGAAAACATATAATATGGCTTTTAAAACCTTTTTAAAACATGTTTTGAAACCCCGAAGCGGCTTAGCCCGATCAAGACAGGACCAAGAGAGCTAAGAAGAGCCCGGTACCGGAGCACACGCCGAGCCCGGCGCAGCAACTCTTGTATCTGATTCACACCCCCAAGATCTCGAACGTCCAAGACCCTGTTCTTATCAAAATATCCTTTGAAATCATCTCCGGAAGGCAGAAACGGAGGCGGACGACCATGTTGGCGAAGACCCAACGCAGACGGAGTACTGATGCTGTCAGGCCCCGCACAAATTGTCCGTTTTGAACCCAGCTCGAAGGAGTCAGAGTTCAGTTTGGATTGGATCTGGACCATATATATCCAGATTCCAATCCAAACCCATATGTGGACTTGGATTTGGATTTGGATCCAGAGATCCAATCCAATATCCATATCCATGGCCCACATCACCTTCTCATAAATGGAGGTGGGGCCCACTTGAAATTCACGTGGGATATTGGGCATGAGAGAGAGTGGGGATGGAAAATATCAAGAGTGTTGTATTAAGCTTGACTTGTGTGTCAAGTTTGGGTTTAATCATGTGGGTTAGCCTAATTGAGTGGGTTTAAGCTTGTAATTAGCTAAAACCTAACCTAGGGCTGCACCAACATGGGGTGATCAAGGTCTATGGGCCATGCTAAGGGAGCTCCCTCACCTAAACCTAACCCAAAATGACTAATCCTAGCCTAAACCCCTAATCCACCCCTAATCCCAACCTAATCACCTAACCCACTTCCCTAATCCCTGCCTAATCCCAACCTAATCACCTAACCCACTTCCCTAATCCTTCCCTAAACCTAGACTAATTTCCCTAATCCTAGCCTAAACCTAGCCTAATCACCTAACCTAGCTCACTAAACCTCACCCTAAAACCCAACCACCTAACCTAGCCCTAAACCCCTAAACCACCCTTAGCCCACAATCTACCCAAACCCCTAGTTTTAAAATATCTGGCCCAACCCTTTCCAGCCCACCTTATCTACATACCACCCTACCTAAACCACCTAACCACTACCCTCAGCCCATCCCTAACCGACCTACCCATCCCCTATTTAAACCCCTTCCCTTTGGGGGCGGGTTTTGAAGCTAGAAGGCCCTCATCTCAGCCCAGCCGGCTCCACTCTCCACTCTCCACCTGCCCGCCTGCTCCACTCTCCACCTGCTCCACTAGCTCTACCTGCACCGCCACCTTCCCTCTTCCATCCACCACCATTCCCCAGCCGGACGCCACCACCTTCACCCAACCGAACCAGCCAAGAGCCCACTTGCCCGCCTGCTTTTCATTGCCTTCCACCGCCTCTCCCCCTTCGGTAAGTACCCTAACTCCATCAAAACCCTTCCCTTCCACCTCTCCACTCCTAGCCACCCACCCTATCATCATCTTAGCCCTTTTGCCACCACCCTTTTCACTTAGCCGAACCTAGCAAAACCCAAACTGCCGGCCACTACCTAGCCATCATATCCCATTCGGCCTTCCCCTAGGTGTCCCATTCGGCCTTCCCACAAACTCTCCTTTAGGTCCAGTTTTCCCTAAACACTCAACTCCCCTAGTGACCCTAAGAACTCACTTGTTCAGCCCCTTTAACGCCCCACCTCGAGGCGACATCCACTTGCCACCGGCCACCTTTGAGGCGCCCATCCCGCGCCCCACTTGCAGCCGGCCAGCACCTTTGGTCACCTATCCTCGCGGAGCTCCCGCTTGCAGCCCAAGGCCAAGCCCATGCTCAAGCAAGACCTCTACGGACCAGCTACTCGTAAGTGTCTAAACTCGGTCTTTAGTTGTACACTTGCTTGAGATTCAATTTGATACGGGGTTGTAATAACGGAGCATAGTCTCCCCCCGCTTGTAATAACGTGGCTTGGCACAACCACACACGTGCACTCTCTTAGTCGTGCACGATTTTGAACACACACAGGCCTAATCAGCCCCTAATACATAAGTGTATATATATACTTTCATTTTCGAAGGGTTTTGTTTAAGTTGGGTGTGTTGTCTTTCAATTCAAGCACTCACACACATTGAGCTTTCGCTCTTATTTGAAAGACCCAAGTAAGGGCCGACCTATACTATTTGGGTTTTATTTCATGTCGTGTGAGTAAGTCTTTCAATTCAAGCACTCTCACACACATTGAGCTTTCGCTCTTAGTTGAAAGACCCAAGTAAGGGCTGACCTATGCTATTTGGGTTTTTATTTCATGTCGTGTGAGTAAGTCTTTCAATTCAAGCACTTTCACACACATTGAGCCTTCGCTCTTACTCCCAAGACCTTAGTAAAGGCCTTATTGCAGTTATATTTGGGTTTCATTTATGTCGTGTGTGTAGTACTTCAATTCAAGCACTCTCACACACATTGAGCCTTCGCTCTTACTCCCAAGACCTTAGTCAAGGCCATACTGCAATTTATATTTGGGTTTAATTTCATGTCGTGTGTGTAAGTCTTTCAATTCAAGCACGCACCCACATTGAGCCTTCGCTCTTATTTGTAAGACCCGAGTAAGGGCTCATATACATAATCTATATACATATCTCCCTTCGGTTATTTCCCTTCGGTTATTTTCCTTCGGTTATTTCCCTTCGGTTATTTCCCTTCTGTTATTTCCCTTCAGTATTGTCTTTACATTTCGGGTTTTCCCTTTGGAGTAGCGTGAGTTTGCATTGCATCTACGCCATACCACGAGGTAGGACGCATATTGCATCAAAGCAAGCCCCGCTCGAATTCGCCCATGTAGTGGAGTGTTCATAACACACAAACTAGGTGGCCCGAAGAGGGATAAAAGAAAAGACTTAGGCACGTGCAAATCCACGTGATCTAAAAACATGCAACCGCATCTTAAAGACCCGAAATAGACACCTCGAACCGCTTCATAGACTTTCCTCCAAAAACTCGATTTTTGCAAAGCGTACAGATTGACCCTTGCGCATCGGTGCAAGAAGGTCTGCGACGACAAGAGCTTACTTGCTCACAGTCGCCACGTTTAGAAGTCAGTATTAAAAAATATCTTCGCTAGCTTAAGTAAGCTAGCTGGCACGCCCTATTTGCATATATAGGCCTTAGACACACGAGAAGATCCGCTCCAAGCCCCAAAAGAGGCGAAGAGGCGGGGATTTTCGCGCGTCTACAGGCCCCCACCTAAAAATCCCAGCACCCATATACCCCAAGCCGACCTCTCACTCTCCCTCTCTCATCCATTCCACCTTCGCCAGCCCTTGAGGGAACATTCGGCCAGCATCACCTGCCGCCTCTTCCTCACCCATTCGGCCAGCTTCCTTCCATGGCTTCCCCTAGGTAAGTCCCACCTCTCACTCTCCCCTCCTTCTCCTCCATCTCATCCCCTAGGCCGACTCCACCAGCACCTCCACCTTCCCTCGCCACCCCACAACACCTGCCACTCTACCCGGCTGCACCACCACCACCATCCCTCTCCTATCTCCCCCAGCCAAACATAACCAGCTTCACCTGCCGCCTCTTCTTCACCCATTCGGCCACTTCCAGCACCTAACCTACCTTCCCTTAGCTCCCACTTCCCAGCCCAGCCAGCACCCCTACCTGCCGCACCTAGTCACTCCATCACCCATCCAGCATCAACATCCCACACGGCTAGCATCCATACCTGCCGCCAACTTACCACCTAAGGAGCTCCTCTTGGCTGCCCAAGGCGACTCACGAGGCCAAACTCCAGCAAGTTGAAGATGGACCGGTTACATGTAAGTGCCTTAACTTGGTCTATTATATGAACTTGCTTATGTTTAATTGAATTTGATACGGGGTTGTAATAATGGAGCGTTGTCTCCCCCCGCTTGTAATAATGTGGTTTGGCACACCCACACACACATGCACTTGAGCCTATTCCGCTCTTAGCTACACACGATTTTGACACACACACAGGCCTAATTAGCCCCTAAGATATATTTATACTTATACATATTAAGCTGCGTGGGTTTTAATTCAAGTTGTGTGCGTGGTCTTTCAATTTCCACACTCATACACATTGAGCTTTCGCTCTTACTCCCAAGACCTTAGTAAAGGCCATATTGCAATTTCGTTTTGGGTGTTTAAATTCAAGTTGTGTGCATAGCATTTCAATTCTACACTCACACACATTGAGCTTTCGCACTTACTCCCAAGACCTTAGTCAAGGCCATATTGCAATTATATTTGGGTTTTACATTACAAGTCGTGTGAGTTGTCTTTCCATATACACACAACACCCACGCACATGTTGGCGACCTTCGGGCCCATATATATTATAAGTATTTTCCTCCGGCTATGTCTTTTAGATTTGGGTTTTAAGGTTCAGCTGTGTGCGTAGTCTTTCCATATATACACGACACACACTTGCACAATTGAGCCTTTCCGCTCTTAAGATATAGCCATATTTCCCTTTTGCAATTTCCCTTTTGTAATTTACATTAAGTCATTTCCCTTAAGCATTGTCTTTCAATTTCGGGTTTTCCCTTGGAGTTGTGTGAGTTGCATTGCATACTCGCCATACTCGAGCTAGAGTGCATACCTGCATCAAAGCAAATCCCAAATCAATCGTGCAAACACGCCAAGACTTAGGCTATTTCGATGCACGCACATCGTGCCTAAGTAGATTAAAATTAAAAGGCTTAGGGTCGACCAAACCTTATAAAATCAAAATCGCCCAAGTGCATGGTTTTCAAAAGGTTTTAAAACACTTCTTCATTCAAAATATATTTTGAGTTAAACTTGTTTCGAAGCGAAGTCTCTAAACGTACAGACTAACCCTTGCGCATCGGTGCAAGAAGGTTTGCGACGTAAAAATCCCGCTTGCCTATAATCACCTTTAAAAAGTCAGACTATTTCAAAAACATACTTTGCTAGTTAAAGTAAACTAGCTGGCACACCCATAAAGCGAAGTAGATTGCGAAAAGGTTCACTTCAGGCCTAAGAACCAGAAGTGAGAATTTTCGGTGTCTACAATACCAAAAATATATGAGGATACATGGCAGAAGGTGGAGAGTTTCAAAATGGAAGGGACTTATAGCTCATAAAGGATTTATATACCTGAGTTGATCTTACGGGTCATGGGGTTGGTTGACATATCCCAATTGATATAGCAATGAAAACAATAGCATGTACAGAGAAGTGGGGAATTATTGAGAATCATGTTCGAAAAGCTTGGTATGCTAATTATTGTTTCATTGAAAGTCTATAAATTGGCATGTGTAATAGAATCAATGATACAGTGTCTTTCTTACTTCTTTTATTTTTCACTTTCTTACTTCTTTTACTTTTCTTAGGAGTAGACGTAACATAGTCTTTTTATCTTTCTAAAGAGTGCCTATTCAATCCCATGAGCAACCAAGATATGCACTGTTCAATTCTCGGATACCCATTATGTCAACCTAATACCTTATTCATTCTTTTTTTCCTCTTGATAATGAGGACCAGAGTTCTCTAACAGGTCTTTTTTTTCTAGTATTCATATGTGTCATACCATGTTAAGTCTTTCGTGTGGAGCTATCATTTCATACAACACCTATTCTTATAATACATATGTGTGTTTGTGCATAGAGACATACATATGCATGCATGCATATATATGTATCCATAGTATATAGCAAAGATTATTGTACCACTCAAATTTGGTTGACCAAAAGGTCTGAGTAGCATTAAGGCCCATACACGATCCAGAAAAGCTTCACATGGACATCCACATCATCCGTCCTTGATTTATGAATGCAACCACTTAACAACAAGATCTACCGAGATCATCCTTTATTTTGTCAATGTTAGGCTCATTAACCTCGTCTCAGTGTCAACTGAAATCTCAAAATTACAACCTGCATATAAACCAGTCGGGGAGATAATCCTATCCTTTGGGTCGTTTACCAACCATTAATTCTTCTTTCTTAAAAAGGGCCACCTTCTATCACCACTTAAAGTGTAGCTTCAACGGCTCCCCATCTTTCGGTTAGTCCAAGAAAACGAAATTCATTTTCTGTAGAATGAATCTAGCGTTTCATAATCGTCGTTTAAAATGGTTCAGAGAGCTTAACCAAACCGATCTGTGTAATTAAAAGCAGGAAACAAATTACAGATTTCTGATTTAAACTTTCGGCTATCAACCCTCTAAAGGAGAAAATAAAACCAACCCAAACAAAATTTACAGAAAATTGTTTCTCTAGAGCTTCAATCTAAATAGCAATAATTTAGATCGACTTTTAGAAAGTAGAATCGATTGTGCAAGGCTTATAAACTCAAAATTGTGATTTATCCATGGAAAGCACCACTGTTTACAGTAAAAGCTAGATACTTTTGTATTAGTCAAGTGAACCAAAAGTGTGATCCCGTCTTCAACTTCTTTCCTGTATGAGATGCTTGCCTCCAGTACAAAATGACGATATTTGACTGTTTGTTACTTCATAAAGAGTCGATCTCAAGCATAATGAGCCCAGTTGTAACTCATTTGCCATTCTGAACTTGTATTTGATCTTGTTTGAACGTGTTATTTGCCTTGGTTGCGTTAACTGATAGTATTAAAACATCTCTGTGTAGCCTAGTTTACCTGTAAACATCTACTGTATGCAATGAAGAACCAAGCAGTACCCGAAATACTTACGAGTTTACTGTGAGACAAATTAACAGTTCATGTATCGCTCATTAGTTTCCATGAATGACGTTCAACAGAAGAAATAAGCTGAACACACTTCATGTTCAGAATTGGCTAAGGTCATGAATCGCACATGAATGAGCTGAGAATGAGCCGAACCGAGCTGATCTATTAGCAGCTGAGTGTTTACCTGCCTTTATGAAAATCGAATAAAGAAAACCAATAAAAAAGAAGCAGCATCGTAATTAGTAAACAGTAAATTTTCAGCTTGGTGCATTAAAGACAAAGTGCAGACGAGACTTTGGACTGACCTGCTGGGCATAAAATGGCCATAACTGGAAAAGAGTGTATACCTTTAATCTCATGCAGACCCATAAATAGCTCATACACATCGAGAGTTTGACAAACTTTTCACCATGAAGTAGTACGAGTCATTACCTCATGCATCTGATAGCGAACTTTTTCATTGATGACTTTAATATGGTGTATCTTACAAAATCTACAAAGCAGTACATGGTATTAATTCCTTCTTAGTCATCCAATTTGATATTCCATGGTTGTATATGATATTATTCTTTATGATGTGAGCGATGTAGAAAGATGAACTTTAGAAGATTTGGGGACCATATGAACAAGTTGCACAAGAATGGCGATGTGTTTGTTTCAGTGAAATAACGTTGGGTGACACTAAATGCAAGCTGCGCCACAAGCATTTCTTGGACAGTTTGGTCCCACAACGATACGAAAAATCTTTGAGAACTGCTCTTCTGGGGGATTATTCTTAACAAGGACAGTGCATGAGAACAACCACAGAAGAAAGGGACCACGCCTCTCTCTCTCTCTCTCTCCTTTTCGCTTTTCATCTATGGCTTTGAAAACATCACAGCTTTTAACAAAAGCATGATAGAAGATCTTTGGATGATAGCTACAAAAGAAGTCCTTACCTTACTGGGAAAAGACTGAAGTCGAAATCTTCAAATCAAACCGAGAGAGATATAAGAACACAACAAACAAAAGACTAAATGTTTATTTCTACCATTTTGATAAATTAGTTCCCTTCAAAAATTCATCCAAGGACAAATTTGATCTTAGGGGCCGCAATATCGAATACATCTCAAGATATGAATTCTTTGGTTCTCAGGTTCCCGTACAACTAACTTTCCATATAAGTTGTGATGGTCTATGTGCTTCAAATTTCAAAAAAAAAACTTTGCTTTTACAGCGCATGAAATTCCTTTTCAAGTGATCATATGAAAAAGAAAATCAAAAAAGTAAAAGATGACAGACAGGTAAAACTTTTGCTAAGTTAAACCTAAACCGTTAATAACGTTATTGTTTTCCCATATACGAGGGCATGCTTGCCTCAATCGAGATCAACTAATGAAGGTTAAACTTAATTAGGTTGTATGTCACTTTCAAATAATACAACAGAATTATTCATGATCATTCATCTCTATGTAGTGTAGATAAAGATCATGTAAAAGTAACTCCTACCAGATGATCAAAATGTGCTTTCTTGAACAGATCATCTTCCTTGAAATTGTTTATCTTTTTACGTACCTATGGGGGGGCCTGTTTGTGAAATACTTGCATGGATGAGTCAGTTTCCACACAGTGAAAATTGAAACTTACTGGTATGAGCACCAAAAGTGATGCTTGAAGTAACTACATCAAATGTGAAAAAATAAATATTTTATGTTAATCATGATTCATGTTCAAATTTTCATTCAGCTAATTGTGTTGACATAAAGGAAGGCTGTTCTATATCTGCGCCGGCTTGGAAAATGATGAAATTGCTAATAAGTTAAAAACACTGGTGGATGAGGATAAGACCAGCCGATTCTGGAATGAGGACAGATTGCTACTGACCGAGGGGGGACGCATGCCTCGCATGGAAAAGATCAGGTGAGATATTTGACGAGAATGCCATTCTTCACCTTGGGTGGGTCATCTTGGGATGGAGAGAACGCTCATGCTACATATGATATGGTACAATGACTAGTTCAAACTGGTTTTCGATCTCGTTTGGACTCTTGTTTGTGGACGCTTCAGCTCATGTCCAAAACAATATCCATGTGTTGTTTAGAGAAATTACACCATTTGGAAATGATCTATAACTATTGAAGAACCAACCACAGCAAAATGACGTGTACAGCAACTTTGAGTTTACGACGAGCCAAACAGCCATGAATGGGCGATCTTCGCAAGCCAATCTCAGCTGAATGCACACTGTTGATCTTTAACTCAGTTAAGTTGACGAACCAATTATGCATGAGCTGGAAATGGTACGAACCTAGCCAATTTATGAGAGTTTGTTTTGTTTGCCAGCCATACGTAATTGAATCCTAGACTTTGGTGCATTCTTAAACATCTACATTTGGAGTTTTGCAAAAATAGTTTTATATAATCACACAATATATTTATCTCTCAACTGAATTTTCCATAAATGTATGGACCTCGTACTAACAATAGTGAGATCCAATTCAGATTGTCAAGCCAACTTTTGGGTTAAAGAGTGTAATAACTCAACATGCAATTAGTTTGGCACAATTGCCCTTGCCTTATACCAGAAACCAACTAAAAGTGGAATATTTGATGCTTGTGTCATTTGGGGGTGTTATTAAATGTGAAAGAATTTTTTTTTAAGAAAAAACACTGTTCAGATGCTCTTATAATCGGGTTACATGGAAAACCATTTTAGCTCCTGAATTTTAGTCATAGGTTTTATTGGTGGCTCATTATTTGAATTATTTTTTGAGCCTTGTAATTGACAATAGGTAGCATCTTCCACCAATTAATAAAAAAGTAAGCAAAATTCATTGCTACTTCTTCTCCACTTACACAAAAGTTCGTATCGTTTTCCCTTTCAATAGGAAATTAAATGAAATTCATTGCTTCATCGAAGTTCTTTACGTCAAACTAAGTGGGGTTGATATATAGCCATTGAGTTCAATCTTTAGGTCATATTAGCATTTTAGAAATTAAAAAAAACTATGTTGTGTTTTTAAAGATCCTTTATCTAGCTTCTATTCTGTGCAAGCATTAGTGACCTTTTTCTTCTCCTGTTCATTATCAATTTCTCGTACCTTGTCACTGAAGTTCCATCTGGCCACCTCTCCATGGGGTCTACACAATGTCAAACGTGCTTCTCTCACTTTTACTTCCATTAGCGTTCCCTAGTAAAACTTCACAATGGAACCTGACTTTCTTGACAAATGAATATAAATAAGTTAATGGAAATCATATTTTAGATAGTGAGCTAATATTCCACTTTTCTTTTTTTGGGTTGCAAGAGGAGGTTGAAGCCTAACACACACCATGCATGCACTCTTTGGGAGTCGAACTCCCACCAGCAGCAATGGCACTAGAGCAGCCTGTCGTTGAGCTAACACTCTCGGTTCTAATATTCCACTTTTTAAGTTGCAACATAGTGGGACTTTTTCAGAAGCAGCCAAATATTCAATAATGGAGAAATAGTTCATTTGTCTGTCGGAAGTTTAATGAAACGGCTGCTAAGAACTCTTTAAGAGCAAAGGAAGAAAGATGGTGAAGGAGAAGAGACATCCAAAGAAAAGAGACATGTTGGTAAAATACCAAGTATTAGTGGGGGTGCGTTTCTTTCACCCAACTGGTCTAACTCAAAACACAACCCGACTATGTGCGCACACACACATGCAGACAGTTTGGAGAGTTATGGACCTAAATATGGCCAGTTCTAAGCAGGCCTGACGGTTCCAATTGGAACTTAATCTGGAAGCGGAACTGAAACTGGTGAAAACTGATCTGTAATTGACCACTCAGTTCAGTTTCAGTTTCATCAAAACCAGCAGTTCCAGCCCCACATAAAATTCGAAAAGCCAATGAAAATGTTACAAGGCATGATCCAATCCATTTCTACTATACAAATTCACCCTACCCTAAATGGTCGAATAGGCAGTTTGTCCCACTGCACATAAAATTCTAGATCCACCACTGCATACATATACATACATACATATATATATATATGCATTTCAAGCTTTTTAATAGTACTTTTCTGGTTCCAGGCGGTTCAGGATCAAACCAGAACCAGAACCAACTGGTCCCTGTTCAGTTTCGGTTCTTGGTTTCAGATATGCCTATGTGAACCTACCGTTGGTGTCATGCTTATTATGAATCCGTTGCAAACTTAGCATTTATCAACGCCACGTCTAAGGTAACTGTGGATAAATTAATAGATGAAAAAACCGTGAAAAAGTTATAGTACTTCAAATTTCTTAGAATGTTCTTTAGTCTGAAGAAATACAGCAAAGTATCTTAGTAAGGATCTTGCCTTCCCTTCTCTTATAGCAACATTCTTCTTTCTCTATGAAAAAGTACAGGAAAAAATGGAAGAAGAGCAAATAAAGAAGTTTAATATATTACCTTTTACTAATTTTGGGAAAGGTTGCCATAGTTAAATCGGGAAAAACGTGCAACCGCTACATTTATTCTCTAATCTAGAACGCTTAAATTTATTTATGTAAAGGGAGAAAGTTTTGAGATCACCCTTTTGCTTTCTTCATTTGAATGCATGGCAGGTTTACCTAAAGAATGCAGTCATTTCTAAACCAAACATATTTATATCATATACTTTTGACTAAGAGTGCTACCTTTATCTCAATAACAAGGTGGAAAAGAAGATAACATAATCAGAGAACTATTTAATATAATATCTTTTTAAAGAAGTGATCAATTTTTTAATTATTTATTCTTGCCGCTTAAGGGACCACTACTTAATACCTATTAATACCTATGATGCATGGGTATGGGTATCCATCTATGGCCGGGTATTGGTACTCAGCCGGTACCAGTACTTGGGTATAGGTTTTCAAAAATTTTGGACTTTGGATCCGTCTAGTTATATTTAACAGATCTGTGTACAATGAGTTTTTCAAATTTGTATTATGAATAGCTTAAGTCATACTAATATTTATATAGGTCAACTTGATTATGAAATCCAAAAGTGTTGTGCATGGATGTTGAAACTATATTTTATGAAATTGGGACTGTTTCATGATATAATTTTCTATTGGAGATGTCACATTTTTTGTTAGAGTTATATGTTACATCAAATTTTCTATGTTTTAATTTTTGCTGAGCTTTATATTGTTATAGTCAATTTTTGCATAATCTTCATTATATATTTAATTTTTTTATAAAATAGTGGCATACTTGTACCTTATATTTATATTTTTCAAAAACATTAGCAGCCATAAGAGTACTCAGTACCGCAGCTATTTGCAAACATAGGTTAAGACTTCTTAAAAGTTACCGAAGTAAAAATCTTATAATTGTGGTATCCATCAGAAGGCCACTTGCATATGGCATCCACCATATCACTTATAGAAAGAAAGAAACAGAGGGAAAATATTCAAGACTGGATCCAATGTTTTATTCGTCCTCTTCATGGTGTCATCACTCAAAAAGTAGGCTCATTAAGTGAGTGCCAAAACGGCCCCGCTGTTGCTATTCCCCCTTGAATATTGTCTGCTAATTTCGCTCCCTGATGACTAAGCCCAACTCAAATGGATAACAAAATCACAGAGAAAATAATTCATATATATATAGAGGGAGATTGATGGGAAACTATTCTCTCCAGAGTGCGGTTTGGTGTTGCAAGGGAAGCAGACAAGGTAAGAAAAAGAAACTGATCTTCGATTCATTTCCGTATAAACGGATCTTTACATGATTCTTTATAGATTTTATAACTGTCGTTACAAAGATATGACCAAAAAAAAAGAGGACAAAAAGAACAATAGATCAAAGGGCAGAATGCATACTCCGCCATATTTTCTGTTTTCCCCTTCCTTTATGAAAGAAAAGGACCAAACACCTGAATTCCTCTCTCTCTCGCGCGCGCGCCAAGTGTTAAACTGTAGCCGATTGTGGGTCCAGTCTCGCTATCTTCTGTGGAGGCTCTGATGATGGTGATGTGGGGCCTATGTCCTCAATCTCTTGGTGGCATGTTGATGTTGGTGATGATGTGTGTGGATGAGAATCTCCTTGATGGAGATGATGGGGATGGCAATTTTGTTTCCATGGTAGCAATGAGGATGCTAATCTCCAGGATAATGATGGTGGTGGTGGCAACGGTGGTGGCAGTGGCGGGGACGAAGATGGCAATGGCCGCTTCCGAGATAAAGTTTGGTTTGGCTGGCCATTTTGTTTCTTGACAATGTAACCTTTCAGCCTCTTCAAATCCGATAGCTTCACGGGCTTCACTAGGAACTCTTCTGCTCCTTCCTCTAAACACCTATCAAAAATAAATTTACCTTATTTCTAGATTCTAGATTTATTTAAAAAACACAACATTTAATAAACTCAAAATGTTTATTAAAGATACCGGAACTAAATCTTTGGCCAAACAAGAGATTGAGTCTTTAAGTTCCACCACGAGAAGAAACTGGGTTGAAGATCCAGGAATTTCTTGTCAAATGAATCCAGCAGTATCATGTAATAAACATAATCAAAACATATAGTGGAGCAAATCTAGTTTTATTACTTTGATTGCGTGCTCTCTTAGGCAAATCTACTTCCATTACTTTGATTACAATTATGTATTTTCGGCAAATTCTACCAAAAAACTACAGTGACCGCTCTTTGAGGGATTCGGTTTTCTTGGAAGGGACCGTGAAGGGTTAAGAAGACCAGTTATAGGGACTCCAGTCACGTATAGGGGACTACGCCTTCTTGTGCTTATTTCTTGTTGAAAGCTTCAATATTCTAATAAATTTTTTTTATATTTTGAAAAATATAAATGAATCCGGCACAGATTCGGATTCGGGCCATCAAGAAATAACAAGCCTACCCGGCTTACTAGAAGGATCCAAAATCCATGGCTGTTTGTTAAGGTGTCAGTGCGACCCAACACCATACCCACTTGGCAAGATTGATGAAGACCGAGGCTCGTACACACTGGGCCACGGCCCATCTCAAAATAAAAGATATCTGAACCAAACACGAAGAAACCACCAATCCCAAAGAGCGAATCCCGGGTCCGGAAACCGAGATGGATCCTCTCCGGATTGGCGGACATGAAGAAGGGAGAAAGGCTGCTTCGTGAAACAGACGTGAAAAGAAAAGGCTGGAAAGCAAGATTGCAGATCTACCGTGGTGATCCACGGAAGATTTTTCCACCGTACATCCCCTCAAGGACGATCCTGCCCCAGCTCTCCTAGGGTATTATAGTCAAAATACGCTTCTCGTGGCATCAGCGAGAATGGCGCGGTTCAGGAGAAGACGAAATTCAGGGATAGGGGCAAAACGATCTCTCTCCGGAAGCATGAATGAGGAGGGGCTGACTGGTCCAAAAAATGATTGGGAGAAGATCTACGTTTTGTACTATAAATCTGCAACTAGAAACGGCAATTTTCCATGTAACGCAAATGCCACAGGACTATCGAAAATTTACCTACCGCAATGCCTAAAATACCACTGTCTATTGGCTTTACTTACGGATGAGTCCCGTACTCAACGGCTAAGGAGGTAGACGATGAAGAGCAACTTTTGTTTTGGTACAGAACAATAAAGATAGACATTCGCTTACCGGTCGATTCTCGCCACAACGTTTTCGGAAGACATGATCACCACCGGAATTTCCTGCAACGCTGCTGACTCCTGCCGGAAACAAGAGAGGAGAGAAGAGATGAGCAGAGATAAAAACAGGTTGAACCATGCTCCTATAAGCACCATCCTTCAGGACGACCACTGAATGCTTGGGAAAAATCCTCCGCGGCAAGTCACAGAAATAAAGATGCTGTTTGCAGAGGTAGAGGAAGTATCTACGCACCTTGATCTTCTTGAGGAGCTCAAACCCGTTCATTCCCGGCATGCAGTAGTCAGTAAGTATCAAATTCACCTTCAATTCCTGCAATTTCAGGCGAAAGCAAGAAAACATCAGGAGCTCGTCATGGAAGACAGTGCTAGAAGGAAGAACTTGATGGGATTCAAGAAGAAAATCAATTCCACTCACATGCTTTTGCTCGCCGTCAAGCCCCAGGAACTGGAGCGCCTGCCTCCCACTTTCCGCCGTAGTCACTGCAATCCTTTCCACGAAACAAATTCAGCCAAAACGCAAAGCAATACTCAAAAAGCATCCAAAGAGAAAAACAAGAAGCAGAAGAGGAAGAATGCAGATTTTTCGCCAAGGGAGAAAACAAAAGCTACAGCAAGAGAATCAATTTTAAATAAAAGGATAAATAGAAAGATATTTGTATCAAGAAAGGAGGAGAAAGACTGATTTTCCTGCAAGGAGTCACCTCGGCATGCGGAAATCTTGAGAAGGCGCTCGATAACCTTCCGATCGAGGAGACTGTCATCCACTGCAAGAACGTGCGGGGCCTCCGCGGCCATTCTCCGATCGCCACAGAAATTTCCCTCCGGCATTTGCTAAGTTACGTGAAGCCGGAAGACCAGAGCGAAGGGATTAGGCGACGACGAAGAGAAGGAGAGGGCAAAGGGGAAGGCAGCTTATATGGTACGGCAAAGCAAGGGCAATCTGGGTATTCCCCTAGAAAGTTGGGAAGCCGATGGAAATCCATTTGGGGAGCCCCGTCTCGCTTTCCGGGTTGATCCGAAAAGGATCCAGTCAACGTAACCGGGAAAATAAGTCTTTGAAGCCGCGCCATCATAGTTCCCCGGCTTCACTGACGCGGCGTGGTATCCTCGTTGACTGCACCGGGTAAAGTAAAGCCAAATTTTTGAAACAATTTTTGCCCTTCAGATACGCAATACATTTCCCCCCTCGATCCTCGAGACCCCTCGATCATCCCAAAACATCGGCGATTTTCCTGCCACACGGCCCGTAAAAAGTGTGCCCGGATGGGGGGCACGAATAGGACCCGAATGACCGTATTCCTGTCCACTCAAAGTGACAAAATCAGGTCGTATTTGTGTCGAATTGTTGTTGTTCTACTTGACTGGAAATATGAAAGGAACTGTTACACGTGAAGGCAGATCAGCAGTTGGGTCTGGATTTCGATAAGAGAAAGCTGTGCCATATTATGCATTCAGTGCATGCATTGTGCACGCATTGATGTACAAACCAAAATGAAAACGAGCGTTTGATAAACCTGAATCGAGGATGAACCCCCGCCCCCCACCCCACCCCTCCACACACACAGTTAGGCAACTCCGCACACATATGTAGAAAGAGAATACTGGAATAATAAAAGATAATGAAAGATTTTTTTATCATAGTAGAAGGTGATAGAAGGCAACTATTAAAGTAAGACCATCTATAATGAGCTATTGAGTATTGTGGTCAATTGAGGATAGACCACTACCTATATATATATATGAAGAGAGATCGAGAATATAATCCATGCACATACTTACCATACTCAAATTTACTTAATATTTTTTATTTTTTAATTCAAAATTCAACTATTTATTCGAATTATTGAATTGTGATATTTAATGGTATTTGGGCTTAAAAGGTGTGTGCATTTACCATGTTCTCTCTCTCTCTCTTTCTTTCTCTTTATATATGTAGAGAGAGTTACAAATTGTTAGACTATTTTATTAGACAATTTATATCAATTCCAACAATTAGATTGGAAAGATAAAAAATCAAGTTGGTTTTTAAAAGAATAAAAAGTTCAAAGCATAATGTACTTTTCAACTTTTATTTTTTTATTTAGGCTATTCATCTTTTTAATACGATAGTTTAGATTGTCATGGACGAAAATCCATGGTCGAAACAAGTGGGAAAATTCTTTAAAATTTGGTGTGGAGAAGAGAGAGAAAATGCTTTGGGGTATTTTGGGCATTTATGAAAATTGGATTATGTGTATAGTAGTAAAAGGGGTGTGTATATCGTAATGTCCTTTACTTGCAGGTGTTTATGTTGTGTTAGAGTGCCTGTCAAGAAACAGAACCTGGAGACGAACACCAAGTTTCTGGCTTGAGTTCGTGTTGGGTCTACATGTATCTTGACAATCCTGCAATTGGGAACCTGCAATATTCTAGAGCAAGGCACAGATTGGACATCAAATTTGGATGTGATACGGTTTACATTAATCTTAAAGAAGTAGAAATGTGTGACTTAGATCAGATTAAAATCTACTTTAGGCCCAAAGAAATGATGCACCGGTCGGGTGGACTGCCTAGTGTAGAGCTCCAATAAGGGCGCCCTTGACCCGGAGCATTAAGATGCGCAATTACTCGTCTGGCAGTCTAAGTCCTTCTCGGTGTGCTTACAGCGCTTAGCAAGATCGAACAAATTTTATGTTTAGGTTTGAGTACAATCAGAAGGTCGAAACAGATGCATGTCCAGGTATGGAACTCATTACCTTCGACTTGTGAGTTGACTCACAAGCCAGGATAGCTATTATTCACCATGCAGTTTCTATAACTAAGAGACCATTTCTTCTAGAGGGTTTGGAACAAGCACAGTGTACAGTGCGGGATGAAGTTTGGTTTGATTTTGATTTTGATTTTGAACTTATCCACTTTATTACTATTTGAAGGTATGAGTAATAATTTTGTGTTATCTTTTCTCAAAAACCTTTAAAATGTTTTAAATTACACTCATATGTTATGAAAAAATAATGGTGAACATGTCAGAGATGGGTAGGATCAGGTTTCCATATATATAGAGAGAGAACATAATCTATGGCACATTAATCCATGCTTAAACATTCTCAAGAATTGTAACTACAGTTGTTGAAATTGAAATTTCAAAAGAAAAAAAAATACCTTGGTACTTTTTATAGGTATAATAAATATACGTGATATTATTTGCTTTTTTTACTTGAAGATCTCAACCGTTGATCTTCAAGATAAGATGGTTGAGATCTTCGATAATATTTAAGCATAGATGCATGGACTACTCTCTCTCCTCCCATATATATATATATATGTGTGTGTGTGTGTGTGTGGGGGGGGGAGGACTAAGGACAAACCTTAACTCACACAACTCGCACCCCACAGGAATAGGACTCCTATCAGAAGCCATGGTTGATCTCAAGGGAGAAGGAGATAAGCTAATAGATTAAATAGGACGAGAAAAATGAGAACAGAAAAGGAGTGGTCAAGCTGTAGAGAGAAGCGTCAACATAATAGACAGCATGAGAAGGGCGAGGAGATGTCATCCTTAGACAGTAAATCTTTCTTTATAAACAATTTAACTAAACTCATTAAGTTCCAACCTAATCTATGTATCCTAATTACATATTTGTAAATGTTCAAATAGAGTGAACTAATCATTGCCCAGTCTCAACCATTCTCCAAAAACACATCTCCAATTTCCTCCTTTCCCACAAACTCTCCATTCCAATGGCATCAAACGGTGTGCAGGCAACATAGTTAGGATCCGTCCAGCAGCTAGAAGAATTGAGCGAGGAATCCATGTATGCTAGTGGTAGAAATTAATATAGATATCTAGTTTTTTTCACCGCCCGATCAAAAAGATGGACTATCACGGAGTTTAGTATGGGCTAGTCTAGGGATGTACAATTTCTCAAAAAATTAGAGAAGTGGATGCCTCGCCTTGACATAGATCTGCCACTTGACTTGGTAAGCTTGCTGAACATAATTTTCATGAAGTGAGGACTAAAATAGTTTAATCATCATAGTTTTAGTCTCCTCAAATTTTGAGTTTCTTATGGTTAAACCGCACTTTGTTCACAATACCATGATGTTATGAGAAGGGCCGCTTCCATAATCTAATAAATGTTCGGATTCTGGGCCACAAGTTCTTTTATTGTCTATCCTATTCGACAATAACCATATTCACTAAGAGCTGACCTGTGAAACTCAAATTTAAAATCAAATCAGAGCAAAGCATTTCTTAGATAAACCCGGTCCAAACAAAAGTACAAAATCAAATATAGTGTTGGATCTTAATCCAGGACAAATTCAATGGATACACATCATTTTCGGCTCATTCTTACTTAGATGTCTGGTACTCTTCGATGCCATGTATGAAAATAATTTGATATGGAATGGTTTCATGTCCCTGTGGAACCTGGATCCCATTCTTTGGTTATATCACGATGACTGAACTTACTTTATTAGTGAGTAGTTTACTTACATAAGCTAGTGCGCATGGATGCAGCCATACCCACCTCACTTGTATAACATGATTTATCCGAACCAATTATTGGTATTCTTTGGACCTGCATTTATCGTTTTTGGAGATCCACATACTAATGAGGCATTATTTCATTATTTCGCCAAAAGCAAAATGTGTCTCTGGATTTTATTTATTAGATGAAATCCAAACTAAATTCCTATGTTTTATTTCCATTTTCAATTACATAATCAAGAATAGAGGTGCGTTCCAGACGGTTGCGGTTTGGGTGGTCCTCCAGCCATAGTGAGAAATCTGGATGGGTTTGGATGCAGTATTGGGTCTACGAGGATCCGATCTATTATCAGGTACTTGCGTCCGGGGAAAGTGAATCTGAACAATCAATTTCCAGATCGAGTTGTCAACAACTTTCGAATCTGCAAAATCTTCGCCTTTGACCTATAAACTCGCCGATTATTCTGTCAAGTGGGCGCCGATCCCCAAAAATTAGATCGTCAAGATGACACAAAACGGGTTGAGTGTCTCGTCGCCACCGGTTCTTTCAGGTGGCCCCGTCCTTCCCGTTGTTCGGTCCGTACTGAATGCTACGGGAGATAACCGGTGAGAAGTGGGGCCCACGTGAAGTAGGGTAGCTCAAAGCCGCCGATTTTGCGCTTGGCCGCGAGCGAGGTTGTGGGTTCGGGACGTCCATACCGAATCTCGCGGGACCCACCACTGTTGGACGGCGGTCCCTTCGCTTCCGTTGCACCAAATCTCCGAGATCGCCTCTTCCGCCTTTGGGCTTCGTGGGTTTTTTTGGAATGGCTGGTCCTTTACTTTATAAAAATTGATTGTGCTATACGTAGATTGGTTAATCTTTCTTGATATAGGTCATAATTGTTCGTCTTCCACCTTAGCATAAGTTTGACATACCTCCTTTTCAATTCAATGCAAAATCCGCCACTATCTTGAGAAGAAACTTGATCATTTCATAACATAGTCCAACCACAATATTGTTTTAGCATCAGTTATCCAAAATAGGTGAGTCAAATATGGGCCAAACCATATAGATATAGGTATCAAATATGGGTAGATCCATGTAGGGTGATAGATGGGTTAAGGAATGTGAATGTAGGTTAAAAAAGTATCAAGTAGGTTAAGGTATCAGGGGATGGGACCATGTATCAAGTGAACCAATTAGGTAAACCTATTTAAGTTTTTAAAAATTAATTAAATTTTATTCAACCATATAATACAAACCTAGGCTCATAATTCAGGTTTTATGTAAGTCAACTAGATGCATTGAGATATACAAGCCGAATTTTCAAAGTTCATATTCATAAGATAACTTCCCAAATCATAACTTTCAAAATTCATTGAATATGTCATAGCTTTCCAAAAACTATTTTTATAACCTTTCAAATTTATGAATATACAATTCAAATTAATGACTTTTCAAATATATGAACACATAATTCAGATTTTATAACTTTCTAAATCCAAAAATCGGGTATTCAACTTTCTAAATGTTAAAGTCATATTTTTAACTTTTCAAATCTTTAAATCAAATTTTAACTTTCAAAACCCCTCAACCAAATTTTTAACTTTCCAAACGCATAAACATATTTCATATTTTTGAAACCATAAATATGTAATTTAGATTTCTATAACTTTTCAAATAAAAAAATTAGTTTTTTAACTTTCTAAAATAAAAAATTAGGTTTTAAATTTCTCAATCCATGAATATAATTTATATTTTTGAAATTTACAAACCATAAACATAAAGTTAAGATTTTAAAATTTTGAAAATCATCAATAAATAATCATATTTTCAAAATTTTGGAAATAATCAATATAGTCTAGATTTTGAACTTTTGTTGGCAACCTTTGAATAAATTCAATTTTTGGAAAGTCTTCAAAACCATAAAATTTAGATCTTGTGAAACTTTTGGAAATAATTTAGTATAATCTAGATTTTGGAAGCTTTTAGATAAAATTCAAATTTTAAAAACTTCTTGAATAAGATTCAATTTATTTATTTATATGAAAACTTAGCATGTACAAGAAGAGGCCTTTTACAGAATACATTTTCAGCCAAATTTATGCATTAAACCCATCATGCACATGTATTGAAGCTTGCACATTCATGCTCCATAAAAATCAAGCCCAAGGATGTATTCACACATTTTATTTATTTATTTCCATATGTTCATATATGTATATATGGGATATCATTACATACGAATATATACACTTATGTAGCTTAATAGGTTCTTCTAAGGTTCAACTTGCTATGGCTAGGACAAGTCAAATGGATGGACACAATTTAGGCTTAATGATGCTTAATAATGAATGGGCTAAGGAAATTGAACTTGGTTTTATGAAAATGGCAAGGCCGAGGCTCAAAACTATAAATGGTACAAGAAAAAGGCTCAACTCAACCTTTGACGACCCATCCTATGCTCATGTTAGGTTGTAGGCACGTTGATGGCATCATGTTGCTGTGTAGTCTCCTCAATTGGATCTAAAACACTCATATAGCGGCTTTTTTCTAATTGTTCAAGATTTTTAGAATTATCTTAGATGTTTTAAAAATGAATATCTAAACAATCAAAACAGATTTTTCTTAAAGAAAATTTGTGGATGTTTACACGATGATCTTCTAAATCTTTATGAATCATCATTTGAACCCATATAAACAGAACTTGATAGTCTTCCCTTACATACTAAAGCATTAAGTGGTCATAAGGGACCATGAGCTCCTCCATCCTACTTAAAGGACTATCATACTTATTTATCTATTTTCATATTTTCATGTGTATATATGTGGGATATCGATACATATGAACATATATATACTTATGTAGCCTAATAGGTTCTCCTAAGGTTCAACTCGATATGGCTATGACAAAGGTTTAGGTCAAATGGATGGATATAATTAAGGCTTAATGATGTTTAATAATAGATGAGCTAAGAAAATCAAACTTTGTTTTATAAAAATGGCAGGGCTAAGGCTCAAAATCTATAAATGGTGTAAGAAAAATATTCAACTCAACGTTTGATGACCCATCCTATGCTCATGTTCGGTGCCAGGCACGTTGATGTCAACATATTGTTGTGGGGTCTCCCAATTGGATCCAAAATGCTTCTATAGCTGTTTTTTTTCTAATTATTCAAGATTTTCATAATCATCTTAGATATTTTAAAAATGAATATCTAAAATCAATACTATGAATCATAACAGATTTTTCTTAAAAAAAATTTAGGTATTTACAGATTCCCCTCTTTGGAATCAATTAAGATAAAACTTGGTTGACGATGAAGAAATAAACACCAAAATTTGGCTTACTTTAGGGATCTTGGTAGACAATTTTACTTGAAAAACTTGAAATCTTTTGTGAAATTTCATATAAAAAGGAATGTTTTTTTTTAGATGAAAATCTCATGGGTCCATTCAAGCTAGACCAAAGCCAAGGAAGTGTCTTGTCATAGATGTATCACGAAATGCATATGTGATAGAGTGCAAAAAGGAAGAAACATTTTTTTAATAAGAGAGTAGGATGTGAAAATTTCATTAAGAGATTTTTATATCAACTTGAGAAGATTTTCTTTCCAAATCCAATAAAAAAGATAACCTTAAAATCATTTTTCTTAAAAAAACCATTGAGGTTCTTTAAAAAGAGATAATCTTTAACTTTTTGGTCATAATTCACTTCTTTTCTCCATCATGATGTGAGTATAGGCCCATATTTAATTGTCCTTGAGTTCCTTCTAAAGCGTCCTCAAGGTACACCTATAGATAACTTGAGTTTTTTCTTACGTATCCTCAAGTTATCACACAAGTCTCTCTTAACCTTTAGGTGTATCTCTCACCTATTTTCTTGAAAGAATACAATGATAACTGGTGGGGTTGCAGCTATCATGATACATTATCAAATTGAATCTGACGCATTGGTGAGATTTATCGCAAATGATGACTTCTTCTTCTAGAGTGACCAAAGGGCTAATCCAGAAAAAAGATGATACACTTGTGAGCTCTTTGCCAAAAAACTTGCAAATACAAAAGACCTCTATCAAGATCAAGTAAATGCATCTTAGAAGAAGAAGGCTTAAAAAATTATTTAGCAAAGCATGAAAGAGTAAAAATATATAAAAACCATGATAACATGCTAGTGAAAACATGAACAAAACAATGCTAAGATACAACAAATGTATAATTTGGTGGGAGCAAAATGAAGGTATGAACATGAGTGATCCATATAGTGAAAATGAAGTGAAGGATAAAATTCTAGCTTAGATGGAGAGAACCCAAAATAGGCTCAACAAACCTTCTTGAACAATAAGGGACAATCATAGAAAAGAAATATTGAGTCAAACATCCCTAATATAATACAAATAAGACTTTAGACCTAATGCCAAGAGGGGAATGAGACTCAACTCCTACCATGACTAAAAAAAAAAATACCCAATTTGTAAGAAAATACATTTATGAGATGAATCATGAATGTGACCAGATATATGTCATGATGTAATGAAGTGCACGGTCTCAACCTCAGTGGGACAAAAGATGTCCTTGCTAAAATTTTATAATGAAGATAATGCATTTTAATACAAGCCAAAAGGAAGAAAGGAGCATGCCTCTTTACACAGACTAGAATAAATCTATATACTAAAATAAGAACAATCATGCAAGTCAATTCTTTATAAGGAATCATAGCTCATGTGCTGGTTTTAGAAAATCATAAAAATATTTTCGAAAATTAACCTCTCTCTGAATAGACCATTTCAAATAAAATCTAGAAGGAAAAACATTCTCGCTTAACTCTCCTCTTGTACCAATAGAGGAAGAAGATAAATCAATTTTGGTAATCAAAATCTTAATTTTTAAAATTTCAAAAATAACTATCGAGTGACCCATAAACAAATTGATAGGCTTCGACTCTTATATCTAGACGGAGCATGAATTTCTCCTCAAATTTGATAAGATCTCTAGAATGAATATATATAAAGGCACAATATCTCTCAAATGTAAGAACATATATAATAAGACTTAGTCAATCCCTTCTCAACTGTCTTGAGCGTACAAAGGATGATAACCCAAAATAGAACTTTACATTGCTTTTCCCTTTTTCTTTTACTTTTTAACTTCCTTTCTTTTCCTCTTTTTTTCTATTTTTTCTTCTTCTCTTTTTTTCATGCCTTTTAGCTTTTTAGTTTTTCTCAAAATACAACATTTTAGCACATATACAAAATGAATACATTAGAATACATCAATGAAGCATGAATGTGTGAGCTAGGCTTTAGAATCCATTACATTGAATATGAAAACCATAACATACAACATGAAATCAAGAAGACACTAGCCGATCTACAAGCTAAGATATCTCAAAGACAAATTATTTTAATATTTAAAAAATTAAGAGAATGTTAACAATTTTTCTAAAAGGATTTAATTTGAAGTGGTTCAAAATAAAATGAAGCCCATATTTTTGAAGTCAAATCCAAAAGACACATGATAACATAAGTGCATCAAGATATCAAAACTTCAATCCAAGAATAGTATTCTTAGTCATGGAGGCAACGACTTGAGGAGATCAAGCCTTAGGGACATCACGCATACCCTATCCTCAAATCATTTTTAAGAAATACTATCTTATCACCTAAAAAAAATTAGCGGGTCAAAATATAAGTCAAAATCAAATAAACATCATAAATAATATTTTTTTAAAATATTAGATGTTTATTAGGTTTGACTAGTCTCAACATCAATGAGCGAGTATGGTAGTGTAATCAATCAAATGACAGATCACCTATTATGAGCTTCATTGCAATTAGACACAAGTAAACACACTAAGGCCAACCTAGACGGTGCAAAACAAGAAGGAATGACATGAGACTAGGTGTAAAAACCCAAAAATTTTCTCAAAATAATTTGATCTTTTAGAAATTTTGCCTTTTTAAGAAAAAAATCACAATTTTGGGTATTTTAAGGATTTTCAAATAAAGACACCTTAAACGAACTCATTTTCGTACCAAAATTTTGTGACAATCTCAAAATAAAGGTAAATTGCACCTCTCTCAGAAAAATCAAATTTTGACAAAGAGCCAAAAAAATGACTACTTTGCCCTCAAGCCCAAATTGGCAGCATTCTGCCTATTCAAATGATTTCATCTAAAGAAAGGATGGTTTCAAATAATTTTCTTCAAAGAAATAATTGAAAATGAGACATTGAGAATAAAACTCAAGCATGCTTGCTAAATGTCAAATTTATCAAAAACCTTTTCAAATCAAATCAAATCCAAATCAGGCCTCAAAAACTTGTCCGATTGAGAAGAGTTTTACTCGGGGACCCTACACCCATCAAGGGTTAAAGTGGTTTGACACCCTACACCCATCCAAGGTTAAAGTGGTTTGATACCCTACACCCAATAAAGGGTTAAAGTGGTTGAAACGGTAAATACTAACTCATGGGGCGAAAGCAGGTCACCCATACAAACAAAGACTAGGAATGAAACTCAGTTGTTTTCAAAAGAATATTTAAAGATTTTGAGAAAACTCAATATTTTCAAATATATTTCAAAATGAAATGGTTTTAAATAAGGAAATATTTAAAACCATAAATAGGGATAAAATCGAATCCTCCCCTCCGAAGAATCAACGAGGATCAAGGTTGTAGTTAAAGCAGGCTCAAGCAAGGAGCGAGCTCAGGTGGACCCAAAGAAAGCAGAACTTCAATTTATATGGACCAAGGGAAGACCCAAGGCACGAATCAAGTCAAGGCACGACTCTATCAAAGGCAATATCAAAGACTAATCCAAATGGAAAACCTCACCAACCTAACCTATTTGAATTGACCAAGCCTAGACACAATTTATCTAGGCTAATCATGACCCATGTGTTAGCTTTGATCAAGCTACATTGACTAGACCGAATGACCTTGAATCACATTAGCCATCTTCACTCTACACGCCTTGGCCGAACCATATTAACATAACCTTACCTTGCCACATATCCTTGGCCGAACCCATCATAGCTGGTCTATTTCCCCCCCTTTTATTGATTAAACACAAACTACCCCTAGCCAATTAAACCCAAAGCCTACCTAGCCGATGGGATCAAAGCTAGGTTGGCTCAAACCAAGACCAAATTGACCCACCTATGGCTGCATGTGCTGGGTTCACATGGACCTAGGGGATCACGTGAAGGTCATGTGAACTGGCCATGGAACTTGATTGGATTTGGGTCAAGAGGCTATCCACTCCACATCGTGGAAGGCCCTAGAGACTCCCCCTTGGCCTATAAATAGAGGCCATAGGGGGCTCATTTCCAACATCTTGCACATTGGAGGGACTTGCCAAAATGCGAGGGAAGAGAGAGAGAGAGCCTAGGAGAGAGGGGAGGTGTTGCAAATTAGAGAGAGAGAGAGAGAAAAAGAGAGAAGAGATAAAAGAGAGGAAGAAGATAGGGTGACTCCAAGAGAGGAAGGGGGCAATCCTCTTATAGATCCATTTGTTCTTGGAGGCTGTTAAGTAAGTATTTTCTTCCTTGGTTAATCTTGATTCTCTTCTTAACATTCAATTCAAGAAAGGGGTTGTAATAATGGAACTTTGTCTACCCCTATTTTGTAATAGCAAGTAGATATGTTGCAAATTTCATTTCCTACTTATGCACTCTACTTGTTTGCTTTCTTGATTTTACCTCTCTATATTCTATAAAACTCCTATAACTCCTAACCCCCTCTATGATTAAGCTAATACATATCTTTACATTCATTTCCCTTCAGCAATTTACTTTGGGTTTGCTATGATTATGTCATTTAATTTTGGGTGAGTTGCATCACATATGTTGTAAATATATAAAAACTATTTTTAGCATCTCTGCATACTTCTGATGTTTTAATTTTTATTTCCTCATTTCTACTCCGATTGACCTAAAATTTGAAACACTTCATCTACACACACAAACCATATAGGATAAAATTTTCAAGAATTTTAGGACTGTGAAAACACGTAATTAAAAGTGTGCAAGATCGGGAAAATCCATAATCATCTCTGTCAAAACTGTATTTCCTCCAATAGAGACTGGGTAATCATCCCATAACTCTGTTTGTGTTTGTTCAATTTCAGTGAAACATGGTTCATTGTAAAGCTGATATCTATAGATTTCCATCAAGACCAAGTACACAAAAATCGAAGCTTTGTGCACTGAGATACAAACCTTTCTTTGGATTTTTATATTTTGTGATAGAACACTTTTGAGTGATTGAGTAGAGACACTTCCATGATTTAATTCTTAATAATTGCAGCACTCAAAAATAGAACAAAAATATTTTTAGATACACTTGTGCCTACTCACTATGAATTTTTTCTGATTTTTGGAGATTCGGATGCCACTAAAAGAAAATTAGAAAGCAAAGTCTAAAAATAGAATCAGTTTTTGTTTTTCAGAACTTGGCAAAATTGGTTTTCCAAATACCTAGTGCACGAATTTGACCAAGTCTCTCAGATTTTCTTAAAGTGGATTTGGAATCACATCTATACAAATGAGTCCTCAAAGCGCCTAGACCCTTGAGCGTCGGTTCAAGAAGACCTAAGGTGACAAGATCTTGCTTAGTCACAATCGCCAAATAAGTAAGATTTATAAACTTTGCTAGTTTTGAAAACTAGCTGGCACGCTCATGCAAACGAAGTAGTTTTGAAGAGATTAATTATTCCAAGTCTCTACATAGGCTTTAGAGTGAAATTTTCAAATCTAGAGAAGGATGTAGAAAATATTACATGATATGATGCATGAACACATATACATCATGTATGAGGAGGTAAAGTAGTGAACGCATAAGATAATAAATGTAGATGTATGAACATGAGAAGATGCACAAATGACATGAATTCTAAGAAGTCTCCTCCTACTAAGGTAGGGGGTTTTGCTTCATGGTCTAGGTCTTGACCAAACTGAAGAAGGACAACAATATCATCATTGTCTTCTCTAGACTCAAACACCTGCATCATCATCACACAATCTCTTCTCTACCTTGTAGCTATAGATGATTAGTAGAGGATGAAGGATACAATAAGGGGTGAAGAAGGGTCATAGATAGTGATAAGAGTTGATGCAGGTATAAGGAGATGAAGGGACATGTGTGAAAATGTGATATAAAAGTTGAAGATGAATTAGACTCAAGGAGTAAAATACTATGCATTAGACAACCTAAGATCTCTAAGAACCGAAGAAAACTGACATTGTTTTTTATTTTCTTGATATATTACTTTTTGAGAGGATTTTTTTTCTATTTTTTTAGATTTTTGAAATAATAGTGTACAACCAAGTAAGATCAGGTAAACCTAGTGGTGTCTAGAAGAAGGGTCTAGACCAAGATGTGTCAAGGAGAGTGGGAGCATCAAAAGTGAGTCCCTGACAAACATGGTCTCCACATGTATGTCTAGACTAAGAGAGTAGTATTCAAAGTTACAAAGGACCCATGACATAAATACAAGATCAGGTAAGATGTGCCCCAACACCCAAGTGAAAGGATCAGTGAGAGGAAGTTTAAAGACAAAATGAAGTCTAATGGTCAACTCTAAAGATAGGAGACCTAGCTAGATAGGATAACTTAGAGAGTAGGATAAGATCTATCTGTCCTAGTAGGAGCGATATAAGAAAGATCAAGGTTTAACCTAATATTTATAACCAAGGAATGGTAAGATTCTATCCTTAGAGTGGGTAATAGGGTGTTTAAGTCTATGTCATCATATGGTGATGGTATGCTCATGGAACCTATAGGATAGAATGGTGGAAGAGAGGAGGATGACATGCTAAAGGGTAGACTATGAGAAGGTGGAGACTCTAAGGGTATAACGTGGCTAGAGGATAGTCTTTGTTACTGCACCACTGGCGATAATTGATGCTAGCCTCCTCGACTACTAAGCCTTACCTGCAAATTCTTAACCCAAACACACACACATGAATGACTCAAAGATAAACTATATTGAAAGAAGAAAGAGAGGTTACAACTCAAACTTGATCAACCCTAGATCCTCCAAGGGAAACCATGCGACCATCTAAAGCAATCCTAGGCGGTGGGAACCCTTAGGCAAGGTCGATTCTACCAAGCAAGTATAGCTTCGTATCGTCTCTTTGAAATAGTTTCTTTCAGAAATTACTTGTGAATCTGGCATCCCTATCCGATATGATCTCCTCCGGCATTCCAAAATGCTTTACTATATTCTTTATGAAAACTGGCACACTCGTGCACTCGTAGTTGACGAATTTAGTTTCAAGTCTTTGCATAGACTTCAAAACAAAAATTCACATCTACAAATTTGGTACACCCGGTGGGACTTGAGTCTTAGGAAATTATTTTGATCCAGTTTTGATTTTCAAAACAAAAACCAAATTCAAATCATGATTCTAAGTTCTCTCTTTTTCAAACCCTTACTTTCAAAATTCTAACAACTCAATTATGTAAAGTTTGGATGCTTCATTTAAAAATATGTCAAGGAAGGCCTCATTAAACTTTTCAAATCGATTTTCCAAAACCACAAAGAAATCTTCTCAAACCCCCTAAGCAAAGAGGCCAAGACACATCAATCCCATGAAAAACCATCTTGGGTTCATAGGGAGAAAAACCATGCCCGAAAAACCAAACCAAAATCCGATGAAGGCTATGAGGCCACAAATGTAGTAAGTACTGAGATCGAATCACCTAACCTTGCTAATCATCCAAACACCCTTTGTTCATAGAAAACCTCAAAAAAATCTTTATTTAAAAAAATCAAAAAAATGTGGAAAATCTTCAAAAATCAAAAATATTTGAAAATCAAAAGTTTGAAATTCTAAAAATTAAAAATAAAGAAAAAGTCTACATCCCTAGGCACAAAAGCATAGTGGGGCATGAGGTTCACTTCACTCAAATCACCTCAAACTTTTCAAAAACATGCGCTCCAATGGGTTTCATTCCCATGAGCATCACTTCACATACTTCAAAAAACACAAAGGATGAGTGTTGCACACACATAGGCTTGGAGGATAAAATTCAATACCTATCAAAGCAACGGGAGCTCGAAGCCATGCATGAGCTCGAGTCACTTTGGGATGCCAACAAAGAAGCTTACTCTCACCATGAAAAGGTAGTCAAGCTCAAAAAAGGTATGCCTCAAATTCACTCTTCCTAAAACTCCCCACTCGATCCTCCCCTTCTTAGTGTAGGATCGGTAAATCCTTCATATGCATTCGATACATCAAATCACACTCATGCACCCATAAGCCCACCAAATGTGCCCAAGGATGTGGATTTTTAAGGTGTACCGAATGCCCCGCACCAACAAAAAGAGTTTCAAAATGAAAAACAAAAAAAAAAATTCAAAATGTAGTAGACATGATTACTCCTAAGGCATGCATCGATGTCCCAAGTACACCTAACCCTACCATGCATGAAAAAATTCCTTTAAGCCTAGGTTGCATCATGAACCCAAGCCTACGGTCATGATTTTCCCCAACATCCACAAACCCACTATGGGACCGACCATGGCTTCCCTTGGAATCCATTTCTCTCCATTTTACAAGGGATCAAGCATGCTCTCCCTTTGCATCCACATACACATATACACACATCATCGACCCCTAAGAGCACATTGGGTTACAACTAGGATCCATCCCAAACCCTCTACAGTCACATGTATCCTGGGAGAACCTAAGTCACACCCTTCCAAGGTCATCCATCTCTTAGGAACACCCAAGTCATCGAAGTCTTCCACTCTTAGGGTTGTGTGCATCCTAGGGGAGTCAAACACTTCCACCTTTAAAGCGATACACCTCCTAGCCACACCCAACAAAACTCGAGTGTATAACCATGCCATGGATGATACATTATTTCAAGGCCATCCTCTTTATAAAATTTTTTCAAAATTTAAGAAGCCTTGGAATATATTATTGAACATAGGGTATATACCATACCAGGGTCTAGGAGCCAAGAATCAAGTTAGATTAGAACCCATCTTACCTCTACCTAACCTAGGTTGACATGCTTAGGGTACAACCCATCCATACCCCCTAAGCCACCACCTAAGACCAATTGGGTCAAGGGTGCCCTAGAGCCAATTAAAACAAAAACCTATGGCCTAGACCTCTTGTTTGGAGTCTAATTCATGGTGTTTTCTTTGTAGGCTTGATGGAAGACCCCTTTCTTGAAAAAAATCCAAAAAAAGTATGTATTTTGAAAAACCAAAAAAAAATTGAAAACTCCCAAAACCCAAAAACATTTGAAAATTGTGAAAATTCTAAAAAGAAAGTCTTTTATGTTCTTCCTTCTAGCATTTGTTTCGAAAAATCCAAAAAAAAATAAAAAAGTAAAAAATCCCAAAAATTTTGCTTTTCAAAACCGTATACAAACTCAAAATTTGGTTTTGACAAAGCCCATGTATATTCTCAAACCCAAATTATCTCATTCCATTATAAATAATCTTTTTGTGCATAACACTTCTCTTGTACATAAATACTTCCCTAGAAACCAAAGCACTTGAGAGTGATCAAATCAAAGAGGAAGATCCTCTCATCCATGAGGATGATCAAGCCTTCGAGCTTTCTGAATTTCATAAAATCCTTGACTTGGAAAAACCTTAAAATTCTATAGGAGAGGATTTTCTAGAGGTCAATTTAGGGAGTAAGTCTAATCCAAAGTGTGTCAAAATAGGTACTTGTTTGCATGAGCATAAAAAGGCATCATTCATTGCATTTTTGAAATCGTATGTAGATGTGTTTGCTTGGACCTATGAAGACATGCCTGGTTTATACCGTAAGATTGTAGAGCATCATTTACCTCTAGAACCAAATGCAAAACCCGTAAAACAAAAGTATAGAAAAATTCACCTCGATGTCCACTCCCAAGTGTAAACACCAAAAAATTTCCATGTTTTCAAAACTCCCGAAATTCAAAAGCTAGCTCGAGGCTAAAACAAAGAAAAAAGGAAAGTTAAAGCCCATTCGAAGAAAAGCCGGACGGAAGAGAAAAAACTGGTGTCTCCTCGAAAATCAAGTTAAGCTCTCAATAGAAAACAGAAGCCAAACCCTGATGAAGCCATCGGAGATCAAACCCCAAGCATGTGGAAACAAAAATCAGACGAAATAGAGTCCGGAAAGTGAGAAGCAGGTCGGCCAAGAAGACTGGGAAAAACCCAGCCTAAAACGAGTCACTGGCGGAACCAGGGCCCGTTCAAAACCGCCCATTTCAAACACCAAAGAAGGACTAAAGAAAGAAAATTTTGGATTGGATCTAAACAAAAATATCCAGATCCAAATAGTAATTGGATCAAATTTGGATATCAAAATCTAAATCCAAGATCCAAATCCAAGACCCATCCCTTGGCCCTATCATGTGAGAAATTTTGAGGGCTTGGGGGGGAGCTTGTAAAGTATGAGAGAGAAATGGTGGGCTTGACCTTTGGGGGGGGCTAAGTGGGTTCAAGCCATGTTGAACTTGACCTAGCATGGGCTGCAACAAGGGGGCTTTGACCAAGACCGAAGTAGCTGCAAAATGGAAGGCTCGAGGTGGACCAAGAAGGGTGGACAATGGTGGACCGGCTGCAAGAGGTAAGTCCCTGAACCTAGCCCTAGACCTAGTCAACTTGACCTAACCTAGCCACTACCTAACCCACCTTGTACTCGGCTAACCTATTCCCAAAAACCCAGCCACAAACCGCATCCCACTCGACCTGCACCTTAGCTAAACCTAACCCTAACCTAGCCTAGACCTAGCCAACTTGAGCCCAGCCAAAACCGCACCCAAGGTCAGCTCACCTCATGTTGAACCTGACCCAGCTAGGTGCGGCCTGCACCTAGCCCGCCCCATTTGACTGAACCAAGGTCGGCTGAACCGACCTTGGTTGCATCATCTCAGCCTAAACCTAGTTGACCCAACACCTAATTGCTCAGCCACTACTTGACCCACATAGCCCACCTAAAACCGAACCCCCACCTTAGTTGAACCAAGGTGGATTCAACTGAACTTTGGCTAGCTGAACCTAGCCACTACCTGCTGGCCTAACTCCCCCAACTAAACCACACCCGACTCCACTAAAACCTAGCTACAACCTTCCCCAAATGCCCACTCGGCCTGCCCCTTTGCTGGCGTAACTCCCCACCTACAATGAGCCCTTAGCTCGACCTAACACACTTGCACTAAACCTAGCCCTAGGACACACCTAACCGACCTGCCACAGGCTCGATTGAACCTAGCCCTAGCACCCACCTTGGCCTAGCTCACCACAGCTTGAACCCCAACATAAACCTAGACCCAACTAGGACTTGGCCCAGCCCATATCCTAAACCTTGCCTAAAAACCTTGATCGACCTAGCCTCTTGGTCAAACCCAGCCAAGGCCAAGCCCACACCCACTCGGCTGCACCTAGGTGGACTCATACCCAAGCATCACCATGGAACCAAACCAAGGGATTTACCTCGCGGCAGCAACGAAGGACAGACCCGCGCGAACCCGAGAGACAAAACCGAACAAACACTTGTAAGTACATTTATATTCGATTTTAAATTACTCAATTCAATTCAATTTGGAACGAGGTTGTAGTAATGGAGCGAAGTCTCCCCCCGAGATGTAATATTCATGGATGAAACACGACCACACACATGCACTTGAGCCTTCTCACTCTTAACTGCACATGAGTACACCCACGTGCACTTAAGCCTTTTCGCTCTTAGATTGCACACGATTGCACTCACATGCACTCGAGCCTTCTCGCTCTTAAGCTAATTATATATACTTTCAATTTGGGTAAATTTACTTCGTGAAAGTTGTGTGAGTTGTACTTACATTTCGGGTAAATTTACTTCATGAAAGTTGTGTGAGTTGTACTTATATTTTGGGTAAATTTACTTTCGTGAATGTAGTGTGAGTTGCAATTACATTTTGGGTGGATTTACTTTCAAGTCGCGTGAGTTGCCATTTAAATTTCACACCAGAACACCCACGAGTACTCGAGCCTTTCTGCTCTTTACACTCACGCACATTGAGCCTTTTCGCTCTTAGGATAAAAGATATATATATTTTCAAGTCATGTGAGTTTACTTTAGTGGAAGTAGAGTTGTACTTTAAATTTGTGTGGGTTTACTTAAAGTTGAGTGAGTTTCTATTTCAATTTGGGTGAGTTCGCATCATCGCTCTCAGAAAATCTCAAAAAGGATTTCCGCATCCCTGCATTCGCTCGCTTTCAAAAGCCCTCGAATCCTCGCTCAAACCACATTGAAATTAGGTCACACGTTCACACACATATCAGGCCTAAATAGATAAAACTCACAAAGAGTTAGGATCATCCAGCATCCATAATAAAAATTGCAAAGAAGGCACAAATCGAATTCATCAAACACTTCTCATTCGAAGTTAACACTTGTTTTGGAAAATTGAAGTTTCTAAGCACTTAAACTGATCCTTGAGCATTGGTTGAAGAAGGTTTAAGCGAAAAGATCCTACTTTCCCACAATCGCCAAAAAGTCAGAAATATTTCAAAAACCTTCGTTAGTTTGAGTAAGCTAGCTGGCACGCTCGTAAAATGATGTAGGCACGAAAAGGTTCACTACTGGTCTCATAAACTAGGAGTGGAAATTTTCATGTTTATACCAAGTAAAAAAGGGTTTAGAAGATCTTTTAAAAGTTGGATTTATAAAACTCATTACTTACTTGAAATGGCTTTCAAATATTGTTGTTGTTAGAAAATCCAATGAAAAAAATTTATATTTGCATTGATTTTAGAAATTTGAACAAAGCCACTCCAAAAGATAATTTTTCATTTCCAAATATTGATTTGATAGTGGATAGCACTGCAAATCATGAAATGTTTTCTTTCATGGATGGCTACTCGGGTTATAACCAAATCAAGCTAGTACCAAAAGATCAGGCTAAAACTGCTTTTACTACACCTTGGGGCACATACTGTTACAATGTTATTCATTTTGGTTTGAAAAATGCCGGTGCCACATACCAAAGAGCCATGACTACTATTTTCCATAATCAAATCCATGAGCTCTTAGAAGTATATATGGATGATCTTTCGGTAAAATCTAAAACCCGATGCACCCATATAAAATCTTTGCAAAATACTTTTGAAAGATTTAGGCTTAATAAAGTGAAACTAAACCCTCAAAAATATGTTTTTGGAGTAGAATCGAGAAAACTTTTAGGGTTCATGATTAGCCAAAGGGGCATAGAGGTTGACCCCTCTAAGTGTCAAGCCATCATATACATACCTCCACCCTCCAACTTGTCCCAAATCCGAAGCCTCCAAGGTTGACTCCAAGCAATTAGGAGATTCATCTCCAACTTAGCAACAAAATGTGAACCTTTCAATAGGCTTTTGAGAAAAGAGGTTAAATTTGATTGGGATTTCGATTGCCAAAAAGCTTTCGAAAGATTAAAAACTTATTTGGCAAATCCTTCAATTTTAAAACCTCCAAAGCTACGAAAACCTTTATTGCTTTATATTTCCATTCATATGAATGCATTGGGTGCTTTACTTGCTCAATACGATGATGATAGTATTAAGGAGTATGCTATTTACTACATTTTTAAAACTCTATTGGCATATGAAAGAAATTATCAAGCCATGGAAGAAAACGTGCTTAGCCTTGGTATGGGCCTACCAAAAGTTTAGACATTATTTCTTAGATCATGAAATTTGGATAGTGTCTAAACTTTACCCTATCAAGCACCTTTTTAAAAAACCTATCTTAACGGGTAGGCTAGGTAAATGGCAGCTCCTAATGGAGTATGATCTGAAATTCCATCACCAAAACTCCATTAAGGGACAAGCCCTAGCCGATCTTGTGGTTGAGTTATCCCTTGAAGATACATATCCCATACTTGATGAAATGCCCGATGAAGGCATCTTGAGAAATGAATTAGAAAACCATGTTTTATCAAATTGTTGTAATGAAGATCAAGTATGGAAAATGTACTTTGATGGGGCAAAAAATCAACAAGGGGCAGGCATGGGAATCATTCTCATATCCCCCGAGAAGGGAGAGATCCCAATGGCATTCTGACTAGATTTTTCTTGTTTAAATAATGTCGTTGAGGCACTCATACAAGGACTAAAAATTTTGAAAAATCTATGGGCATCATGTATTTAAGTCTTTAGAGATTCTATGCTTGTTGTAAACCAAGTTTCAAAAATTTGGCAAGTCAAAAATAAAAAACTCATTCCATACCAAGAATTGGCTACCCAGTTGGTTGATTCTTTCCAATCATGCACTCACTCACATAGGTAGAGAGCACAACACCATAGAAGATGCCCTCTCCTCTTTAGGGTCATCTCTAAGGATCGACCCCACTATGGGTACTCGATCCCTAGAGATTTGCCAAAATTACCAAAATCCAAATGAAAAATTTTTAGAAAATGGAGGATTCCCGAATTTGCTTCATTTAAAGATAAGGCTTTTATTCAAAATTTTTTAACTCGACATGTGATTTTGGGAGAGGTTCTTTATAAAAAAGAGTTTCACCAGCATCTTGTTGAGATGTGCCAACCATGGTGAGGTTATGACCATTATGCATGAGTTCCACGATGGGGAATGTGGAGGTTATGTCAATGCAAATATGATAGCCATGAAAATACTTAGAGCAGGTTATTTTTGGTCCACTTTGAAGCAAGATTGTCATAACCATGTTATGAAGTGTCATAAATGTCAAGTGCATGGAAATACCATTCATATTCCATCATCTGTATTGCATTCCATCATGAGTCTATGGCTCTTCACCATGTGGCATTTGATATCGTTGGACCAATCTCACCTATTGCATCAAATGGACATAGGTTTATTTTAGGAGCCACTGAATATTTTTCTAAATGGGTTGAAGCTACCTCATTGACTAATGTCCAAGGACAACATGTAGTAGCATTCATTAAGAAAAATATCTTGGCTCGATTTGGAGTTCCAAGAGACCTAATGTCGGATAATGGTACCCCATTCAAAAATGAGAAAGTAGAAAAGTTATGTAAGACCTATATCATTACTCAATACTTCTCATCACCCTACTACCCTTAAGGCAGTGCCAAGCCGAAGCCATGAACAAAACCCTCATAAGTATCATTGAGAAAACTTTAGAAAAGTATAAGACATGGCATGAGAAACTAGATGAAGCCTTATGGGCTTATAAGACTTCTATTCGCACACCCACAAATGCCACACTATTTGAGTTGGTCTATGGTACAAATGTCATACTTCTAATTCATACTAAATTACATTCATTTCGTATATCTCTTGCACTCGATTTGCCTATAGAGACCCTACAACAAGCTAGGATGGTTGAGCTTGACCTACTTGATGAGAAAAGGCTTCTTGCCATGGATTATGCACACGCATACCGGTAATGAATAGCCCGACATTATGAAAAGCACATAAAGGCTCACCACTTCAAAGTGGGAGACTCTGTTTTGAAAACTATTCACTATCATGGCCCACATCCACTTGGTGAGTGGCGGCCCAAGTGAGATGGTCCTTATGTTGTAAGAGGGACAATCACAAATAATGCATATTGTTTGATTGATGTTGAAGAAAGAAATTAAACAGACCCTATAAATGCCCAATACTTGAAAAAATATTATGTCTAGGGTATACTTTAAATTCTTTTGAAAATATTTTAAAAATAGATCTCCTTTAAATTTCTTGAAAGAAGGACCAAAAAGGATTATGTGACCCTAAATTAGGGAATTGATGCTTTATGAAAAGTGGAGTTCTCAAAATCATTTGGTAACATTTCAAAAATCTTTGGCTTACAAAATGAGGCCTAGTTTAAAATAACAAAATATTTTCAAATGATAGGTGCTATTAGGAAATGGGATATACTTGGCTAAATCAAGTATCTAAAGGGATGAGTTGTATTCCCCCACTTCATTTCTCCCCAAAAAGGAAAATTGGCAAAATCAAAAGAAAAAGATGAAAAATAAAACCACCAATATAGAGGTCTTCCAAAAAGAAAAAGAAAACAAAAGAGAAAACAAAAACCTCCAATATAGAGATTCCTTTTGAAAGAAAAGAAAAAGAATAGTCATTGCTCGAAAGAGTAATTTTCTATAAAAAATTTCTTGGTCTTATACCATGGGATGATTCAAAAGGGATCATGGAAAACTCTTTCTTAAAATCCCCACAGCTTATCCCAATAGAGAAAAGTTTACCATTAAGATCTTAGAGTATTATAGACACCGAAAATTTTCACTTACGGGTTCTTAGGCCTGAAGTGAACCTTTTCACAATCTACATTCGCTTTATGGGCGTGCCAGCTAGTTTACTTTAACTAGCAAAGTATGTTTTGAAAATAATCTGACTTTTGAAAGGCGATTGTAGGCAAGCGGGATTTTTACGTCGCAGACCTTCTTGCACCGATGCGCAAGGGTCAGTCTGTACGCTTAGAGACTTCGTTTTGAAACAAGTTTAACTCAAAATATATTTTGAATGAAGAAGTGTTTTAAAACCTTTTGAAAACCATGCATTTGGGCGATTTTGATTTTGTAAGGGTTGGACGACCCTAAGTCTTTCAAATTTTAATCTACTTAGGCACGATGTGCATGCATCGAAATAGCCTAAGTATTGGCATATTTGCATGATTGATTCGGGTTGTTTTTGTATGATTTTCAGATTTTAGATCACGTGGATTTGCACGTGCCTAAGTCTTCCATTTTATCCCTTTATACCTAGGTGTGTGTTATGAACACTCCACTACATGGGGCGAATTTTTAGCGGGAGTACGGGGTTTGCTTTGATGCAATATGCGTCCTACCTCGTGGTATGGCGTAAATGCAATGTAAACTCACGCTACTCCAAAGGGAAAACCCGAATGTAAAGACAATACCGAAGGGAAATAACCGAAGGGAAATGACTTGTAAAGTAAATAGCCGAAGGGAAATGACTTGTAAAGTAAATAGCGGAAGGGGAAATATGGCTATATCTTAAGAGCGGAAAGGCTCAATTGTGTAAGTGTGTGTCGTGTATATATTGAAAGACAACGCACACGACTTGAACCTTAAAACCCGAATCTTAAAGACGTAGCCGAAAGAAATACTTTATATAGAGTATATGTAGGGGCCCTTACTTGGGTCTTGCAAATAAGAGCGAAGGCTCAATGTGTGTGCGTGCTTGAATTGAAAGACTTACACACACGACATGAAATGAAACCCAAATATAAATTGTAGTATGCCTTGACTAAGGTCTTGGGAGTAAGAGCGAAGGCTCAATGTGTGTGCGTGTGGGAATGTAAAGACAACTCACACGACATAAATGAAACCCAAATATAACTGCAATAAGGCCTTTACTAAGGTCTTGGGAGTAAGAGCGAAGGCTCAATGTGTGTGCGTGTGGAAAATGGAAAGACAACACACACGACTTAATTAAAAACCCCCTTGACTTAAAATATATAAATATAACTATATATTAAGGGCTTGTTAGGCCCGTGTGTGTGCAAGAAGTGTACGACTAAGAGCGGAAAGGCTCAAGTGCGTGTGTGTGTGGGTGTGTCAAACCACGTTATTACAATCGGGGGGAGACGAAGCTCCTTTACTACAACCCCGTATCAAAATTTAATTGAATATAAAGCAAGTTAATGTAATAGACCAAGTTTAGACACTTACAAATAGCTGGTCCATGTTCAACTTGCTTGCACGTGGGCTCACGGTTCACCTTGGGTAGCCAAGAGGGGGTTATCCTAGGTGGCTTTGAGGGAGGTTCTATGGGGCACGATTAGGGCCTTAGGGAAGCTTAGGTTCGGCCAAGACAGGGGATGTTTAGGGTCTGTCCTAGGGTGCAGTTCACGGCTAGGGTGCAGGTCAGGTCGGCAGGGGGGTGGTCAGGTCGGCAGGGAGGCAGTCGGGTCGGCAGGGAGGCGTCTGGTGCCTGGCGCGGTTGCAGTGGCGCGGGGCGCGTTGTGGCGCGTGGCGCGGCAGGCAACAGGGGGGGCGCGACAGCGTCAGGTGAGCGGCAGGACGCAGCGCGCGCGGTAGGCACCCGGGGGTTTCGGTTCGTGGTTTGCGGGATATCTTGAGGCGGTTGGGGTTAGGTTAGGTCTAGTTTGGGTTCAGTTAGGCTTAGGTTGGTTCAGTTAGGCTTAGGTTCAGTTGGGGTTAGGTTCAGTTGGGGGTTAGGTAGGTTCGAACCTAGGCTAGGTTGGGGGTTATGTTTACCTCTTGGAGCCGGTCCTTTATGGCTTGAGCCCACGTCTCCATGGTTGCAGCCTCTTGGTCCAGCCCACCTTGGTTGCAGCCCCTTGGTCTAGACCCACATAGCCCACATGGCTTGAACCCACCTCACCCAATGAGCCCACATGGCTAGGTCTATCACTCCCTCTCTCTCCTCCCAAATATTTGCATGAACCCTTTACATGGACCCCCTCACCTCTATTTATAGAGATTTGAGGTGGGTCTTGGATTTGGGTTTGGGTTTGGTGTTTGGATCCAGACCCAAATCCAAACACTATTTGGATATGGATATTGGATCTCGGATATTTTGAGATCCGTATCCGATCCAAACCCAACATTTTTATGGATATGGATCTAGATATTTTGATCCAGATCTGATTCAATCCAAACACTATTTGGATTCAATCCAAATCCAAACACTATTTGGATCGACCCAAACACTATTTGGATTGGCCCAAATCCAAACACTATTCATTACATGGATTTGGATCTGGATATATATGGTCCAGATCCAAATCAAAATTTCTTCGGACAGTCCTTCTTGGCTTCTCGAGGCGAACGATCTGTGTGGGCACTAGCTTCATCAGCGCTCCGTCTGGTGCTGGGTTTTCCCCAACTTTGTCGTCTGGAATCCGTCTCGCCGTTCTGGACTTCGTTTTTCTTGGTTTTCACCGTTTTTGGCTTTCTCTTCAAACAGGCTCTACTTTCTTTTGTTTTTTTATCAGGGAGTGGCTTCTGAAGCTTTGGGCTTGAATCCTCTTCGGTCCTAGGGTCTTCTTTTGCCTTCTGTACCTGTTTTCACATTTCAAAACAGGTTGTCGTTTTGGCTTAAACGAGCTTTTTCGAGAGTTCTTTGAAATATAGAAGATTTGGGGTGTTTACAAGTATGAATAGGACCTATTTATTTGGATTTCATTTTGTTTGAGAATTAGACCTTATTATGTGAGAAATTGAATTTTCAAATGCTATTCAAAATTTTCTATAAAACCTCTACTAAGTAGCGGGTACTGAAATCCGAGTGAGGGAAAATGTAAGAAATTAGAAGTCTTTTTTTATAGAAACCAGAAGGAGTTCCCTTTTTTAAAGTAAATTTTAAAAAACCAAAACATTAAAAGAAACAATATGGGAACCATCTTGCTTGGGGCAGTCGGCCTTCATAGGCTTCTTCTCAAGCTCACGAATCACATGTATGGGTATCTAAATACACACTTCACTCACCTCACATTCTATGCACACATACATCCATCAAGGGGTCGTTCATGCATGATCATCCTATGACTAGGCGTTATCTTATCAAGTCTCCTTTGGATAAGATCCCCTCATTTACAAAAACAAATCCAAGGAAATAGATGCTATGGAATGAGGGAAAAATTCATACTCTCAAGATAAATCTCGAAAGAAAATCAAAGGGATTTTTTTCTTTGGCATTATCCAAATAAATTTGGATTAATGCCAAAGAGGAGCATCTATAAACACCCTAAAATATTTTTCAAATAAATCAGGACATAGTTTAAAAATCCATGATTTAAACGTCTTCTAAATTTCATAAAGTCTCAAACATCATTTTCAAAATAAATGTTTTAGGAAAATATTCTTGAAAATCCCGAGACTACCAAAAATCAAATTTCAAAATTCAAAAGAGAATGTTGATCTACCCAAAGATAGAACAAAGTTCGAATTGACAGGAGACAAAATTTCCAAGAAAAGATAAGGATGAGATCAAGAGCAAGCATGCCAAATCAAAGGGCCATGATCAAACCCAATTCAAATTTAAGGTCAAGATGTGAGTCAAAGCTCGATCCAATTCAAAGCGAAGCTCAAGTTCAAGTCAAATTGTCGCACCAACCTAGCCCAGGTTTGCATTGACTACATTCAATCAAAGGTAATCAAATCTCACATCGAGGCATGCTTGGTAAAAAGAAGCAAGATAAGACCAACACAATGGTAAAGTGGCTAAGACAAAGACCAGATCCTCTCACCAAATGAAGATCAACCAAGGAACCGCATCATGCTATTTCACAAAATCGGGATAGAATCTAGCTCAAAGTGGTCAAGCCAAGAAATGGCCAATGAAGGGTGAATGCCAACACTAAAGCAAGGGTTGGATGGCTAGGTCAAGGGCTCGTTCATACTTAAAGATGGGCTGCACTTGACTAAGGCATGGCCGGTCATCCCTAGCTAAGACACATATGGCCCGACCAAAGCAAGAAAGAAGTAGCTCAGTTGCACCATGACATGGGTTGTACCCAAGCTCATACCAACCCACATGGGGACCACTCTCCATGCCCCACCTACCCCATGTGCAGAAATTTTAGTTGGATCAAACCCAAATTAGGTCTTGCATTAAAACACCAAGCTCTAACCCATGGAAGGCCCTAAAGGCCCCCCTTGAAAACTATAAATAGGGGTCCTGAGGAGTTGGTTTGATCATCCAAGAGAGAGAGAAATCCCTACAACAAGAGAGGGAGAGAAAGAGAGAAAGAGAGAGAGAGAGAGAGGAAGGAGGAGGAGGAGGCCCATCTTTCCCAAGCAGTCGCCATAAACCGCTGGCCATTGGAGGTTCTTCCAAGTCCCAGGTCCCTTCTTCCCTTCTGTTTTCAATACTTTTTTCTCCACTTTCATTCAATTTAATGGAGTTGTAATTAAGGAGCTTATGTCTCTATCTTTGATGTAATAATTAAAGGGTTATGCTGCCCAATTTTCTTTACGTTCATTGATGCATTCTATGTATTTGATTTTTGGTTCCTTCTTGATTGCTAACTTGTGGAAGTCCTACATCTTGAGATATTTGTGTATAAAAAGTTAACTGCGATCTTTGTTTATTGAGTATATTTAATTGAATAGCTATAGATATCATAAGATGGTTGAGAAGAGTGCATTGTAGTTGAAATGATGCAGCTACACATGGCCAGTTTGAATCACAACCAGCGGTTTGAATTGGAATCAGACCACGCCCAAAACCCATCGGACCAAAACTGGCCGAACTATGGCTAGGGATCCCCACATTCGGTTACGGCTCAATGATTTTGTGAAGCATACCAGAACTGGAAATGAACCCAACAGTTTTGGTTTAGTTTGAATTGAAGGTCCAAAACTGCCCTCAAACCATCAGTGTGGAACCGCATACTACCCGACGGTTCATAACTGAAGGTTCCAAAGGGCCCTATGGCCTCCACAACCATGCCTGCATTAGCATTTGAAAAAGAAATAAATTTCAAATAAAAGGTGACAACCCATTGGTGCCCGAACCTGTCAACCTCGCATGATATTTCAGTCAAAACTGTCTTTCTTTTAATGTATATAATATAATTATTTTGATGTGCTATATAATATATAATATAATAATCACAACATTTTGAAAAACAAAGGAAGTATGTGTCCCTCCTCTCATGTGATGGACTCATACACAAAGCACGAACATAATAACATTATGAGTATAAGAAAAGATATTCGATGAGGTCTCATTCAATCCCTTTTAAGCATCTGAAGCTTACGAAAGATAAATATAGTGAGATAGAACTTCTATTTCTTTTTTTCTTTTTCTTTTCACTTTCCTTTTTGTAAACACCCTAAATGAATTTTAAAAAAATAGGCTCACTCCCAATTTTGAAAACCAACTTGTTTTAAAATCTCTGTTTTAAATTGAGAATTTTAAAATCTTTTCAAAGTTAAAGATGTTAAAATTAAATTTAAAGGGATGAAGCCCAGAGGATAGAAACAAATCAAGCGGAGATCAAGGCGATGGTTGAGCAAAGCCCGCATCAAGCCAGGATCAAGTTCGAGGGAACCAAGCCATGGATCGAAGAAAGGGATTAAACCAAGTCAAGGCACATCTCCATCAAAGATCAAGCCAAGTGGGTAGCCTCACCAACCTAACCTAGTTGAATTTGACCAAAGCTTAGACTCGATTCACCTAGGCTAACCATGACTCGTGGTCTAGCTCTAACCAAATGGCCTTAACTAGACTGAATATATTTGACTCGCCTTAGCCATCTTCACCCTATACTACTTAGCCAAATCACAACTAAACATCACCTTATCTACCCAAATAGCCTTGACCTAATTCATTACAACTAGCCCATCTCTCCCATTGAACACCACCTCCCCTAGCCGAAACGCCTAGGCGATGGAACCAACACCAAGGTGGCTCGAGCCAAGACTGAACCGGCCTGCTTAGAGCTGCCCATGATGGGTTTATGCTGACCTAGGAGACCACATGAAGGTCACTTAAAGTCCACGTGAAGAGCATGGACTTTGGGGCTAGACTTTGGGCCATGGAACATCCACCCCAAAGAACCATCTAGAGAAGGCCCCCTTTCGCCTATAAATAGAGGCCAAGGGGAACGATTTCTAGCATTGGTGAGCATTGGGAGGGCAACTTAGCTGGAGCATTTCGTGAGGTTCATCTATGTAAGAGTGGAGAGAGAGGGAGTGTAGGAAAGGTAGGAAAGTGTTGCAAAATTAGAGAGTGAAAGTGAGAAAAGAAAGAGAGAAGAGAGTGTAGGAAAGTGAGGGTCGAGTACACCATTGTAAGCGTTTCTTGGAGGCCATCAAGTAAGTGTTTCTCATCCATTATTCAGCTACATTCTCTTCTTAACATTAAATTCAAGAAAGGGCTTGTATTAATGGAGCTTTGTCTCTCCCCATGATGTAATAAGAAGTAGATGTGCTGTATTTTTCGTTCCTTACTTACGCACTCTAATTGTTTGTGTTATTGATTCTACCTCTCGGTATGTTATAAAAATCCTATAACTCCTAACTCCCTCTATACTTAAACTAATCTATATATTTTCATTCATTTCTTTTCAGCAATTTATTTTGGGGTTGATGTGTTGGTGCAATTTAAATTCGTGTGAGTTTGCATCATGTATGTTCTAAAAACGAAATTGTGTTTTTCCAGCATCCGACATACGTTGATTGTTGTAATTTTCATTTATGAACCGATGATCCGAATGCTCTGAAATTTTAGGCACCACTACACACACCAACACATTAAAAATAAAATTTTCAAGAATTTTAGGACAATGTAGCTACGTGAATAAAATTGGGAAAGAGCGGGCAAATTCAGATTTGATTTCTGTATAATCAGTTTTCCTACAATAGAGGTTAGATAAAAGTCTTATATCTCTATATGTAGTGAGCTAAATTTGATAAAATAGTCTCATCCGAAAGCTGACATCCATAGCTTTCCGACAAGACTAAAATTATAGAATTTGGAGTTTTGTACATCGAGATACAGAGGTTTATCTGGGCCTTTGTATTTCTGTAACATAATATCCTGAAACTGCTGAGTAGAGTTCATCTCTAGATTTAATTCTGTAGATCCCCCACCCCAAATTTTGAAATAAAAAGTTTAGGATCTTTACATTCTAAGCTATGTACTGTAAATTTTTCAGGAATTTTAGAGATTTCTAAGTCACCAAAAAAAATTTGGAAACATGTTCTGAAAATAGAACCATTTTCTATTTTTTAGAACATGCAGATTTTGATGCTTTTGACCAAAGTGCACAAGTTTGCTTGTATCACAACCACATTTCAACGTGAATTTGGAACATCACCTATATGCATGAAATCCTCAAAGCGCTTAGGCTGACCCTTGAGCATCGGTTCAAGAAGGCCTAAAGCGAAAAGATCTCGCTTAGCCACAATCGCCGAAGTCACATTTTAAACTTTTGCTAATTTTGGAAAACTAGCTGGCACGCTCGTGCAAACAAAGTAGGTTTTAAAAATTTATTTCAAGTCTCTACATAGGCTTGAAGTGAAATTCTCACATCTATACTTTTCATTTCATTTTCACTTTTCCTTTAAAAATACATCAATAAAGTAGTGCTAAATTTATCACGGAAAGTATAAGTACTACAACACACACTCAAGAATCAAGAAAGTATTAACTGGTTTACTAACTAAGACATCTCAAGGATAAATTATTTCTATGATTTTAAATCAAGCAACAAATGCTAAAATAGAGGCATTCACCTTTTTTAAAACTTTCTCAAGAAGAAAAATCAAGTGCAGAAAGTTTTTATTTGAAGTTGGAAGACAAAAGGAGGTGTCAAGTTTGAAATCAAATCCAAAATTATAAATTAGTAAAAATAGCACAAGTTATGAATGGTGATTCTTGGAATTGAAAGCAATCACACATCAAAGTTGAGCCATAGGTACACATTATAGAAACATCACTTACATCCATGCAATGAACCATTTTTAATGAAAATATCACATCCATTGAAATATCAAAACTGAACTCTAAGAGTATTGTTCCTGGCCATAAAGGCAACAATTCAAAGTAATCAAGCCATAATTATAGAACATAATAAATGTTGCACATATCCCTACAATCATAGTATTTTTAGGAAACACTATCCTATGATCCATATAAGGTTGACTGTAAGAAAAGTACAATAATATAACAACCACCATTGATAATCTCTTTAACTATTGAATGTTTATTGGGTATGACAAGTCTTAGCCCTTGACATGAGTTATAGCCAATATGAATAGCTAAATGTAACCCTCTTTAACCTATAAGAACCTTGCTAATTGGGAAGCCACTTACCCAATAGGTGATAACCTCTATGGTGAATCAACATAAGAACAAGATTATCACTTTGGAACTTCCATGCAAGTATGTGCTTGATATAATACCTGTAAACACCCCGAAATCCCACGAATTTCTCAAAATCCATCTGGTTTTATACAAGCAGCCCCAAAGGGCCATTTTTGAGTCTGGAAACCCAGGAGCCTTCTAGACAACCCTGTATATATGTTTTAAACTTTATATTCCAAAAATATATAATATGGCTTTTGAAAACCTTTTAAAACATGTTTTTGAAACCCCGAAGCAGCTTAGCCTAATCAAGACAGGACCAGCGAAGTCAAAGAAGAGCCCGGAACCGGAGCACATGTCGAGCCCAGCACAACAACTCTTATATCAAATTCACATCCCCAGGATCTCGAACGTCCAAGACCCTGTTATTATCAAAATGTCATTTGAAGTCATCTCCGGAAGGCAGAAACGGAGGCGGATGACCATGTTGGCGAAGACCCAACACAGACGGAGTGCTGATGCTGTCAGACCCCGCACAAATCGTCCGTTTCAAACCCAGCTCGAAGGAGTCAGAGTTCAGTTTGGATTGGATCTGGACCATATATATCTAAATCCCAATCCAAACCCATGTATGGACTTGGATTTGGATTTGGATTCAAAAATCCAATCCAATACCCATATCCATGGCCCACATCACCTTCTCATAAATGGAGGTGGGGCCCACTTGAAATTCACGTGGGATCATGGGCATGAGAGAGAGTGGGGGTGGATAAGATCAAGAGTGTTGTAATTAAGCTTGACTTGTGTGTCAAGTTTGGGGTTAATCATGTGGGTTAGCCTAATCGAGTGGGTTTAAGCTTGTAATTAGCCAAAACCTAACCTAGGGCTGCACCAACATGAGGTGGTTAAGGTCTATAGGCCATGCAAAGGGAGCTCCTTCACCTAAACCTAACCCAAAACACCTAATCCTAGCCTTCCACCCTAATCCACCCCTAATCTGAGCCTAATCACCTAGCCCACTTCCCTAATCCCGGCCTAATCCCAACCTAATCACCTAACCTACTTCCCTAATCCTTCCCTAAACCTAGGTTAATTTCCCTAAACCTAGCCTAATCCTAGCCTAATCACCTAACCTAGCTCACTAAACCTCACCCTAGAACCCAACCACCTAACCAAGCCCTAAACCCCTAAACCACCCCTAGCCCACAATCTACCCAAACCACTAGTATTTAAAATATCTGGCCCTACCCTTTCTAGCCCACCTTATCTTCATACCACCCTACCTAAACCACCTAACCACTACCCCAAACCCAGCACTAACCGACCTACCCAACTCCCTATATAACCCCCCCCCCCCTCTTGGGGCGGGTTTTCCAATCAAGAACCCCCTCTCCCTTCCAGCCGGGTCCTCTCCTTCCTCTCCTTCCCCCAAGTCCAGCCGACTCCTCCACCTGCTCCGCCTGCACCACCACCATCTCTCCATCCCACCACCACTTGCACCGCCATCTCCACCACCTCCCGGCCGAGCCTCACTACCTACCCAGCTTCCTTCCAGCCGAGCGCCACCTTCTCTCCATTCGGTAAGTTTCCCACACTCTACCTAGCTCCTTCTCTACTCCCTCTCCACTCCCAGCCACCCATCATACCACCACCTACTTTCCATTCCACCACCACTTGCCGCCACCACTACACTCGGCCAAGCCTTAGCCGCCCTAGCCATTCGCCACTACCTAACTATCCTAGCAGCCCGCCACCACCACATTCCCCCATTCGGCCAGCCATCTCTTTTCCCCTAGGTGTCCCATTCGACCTTCCCTTAAGCTCCCCTTTGGTCCATACTCCCTAACACTATATACCCTCCTAGTGACCCTACATACTCACCTTGCCCAGCCCCTTTAATCCCCTACACCAAGGCGACACCCTTGCTTGCAGCCGGCCACCATCAAGGCGCCTATCCCGCGCCCCACTAGCAGCCGGCCAGCACCCTTTGTCGTTCACCCTCGCGGAGCTCCCGTTCGCAGCCCAAGGCGAAGGCCAAGCCCACGCTCAAGCAAGGCCTCTACGGACCAGCTACTAGTAAGTGCCTAACTCGGTCTTTAGTTGTATACTTGCTTGAGATTCAATTTGATACGGGGTTGTAATAACGGAGCATAGTCTCCCCCCGCTTGTAATAACGTGGCTTGGCACACCCACACACGTGCACTCTCCTAGTTGTGCATGATTTTGAACACACACGGGCCTAATCAGCTCCTAATACATAAGTATATACATATACTTTCATTTTGAAGGGTTTTGCTTAAGTTGGGTGCGTTGTCTTTCAATTCAAGCACTCACACACATTGAGCTTTCGCTCTTATTTGAAAGACCCAAGTAAGGGCCGACCTATACTATTTGGGTTTCATTTCATGTCATGTGTGTAAGTCTTTCAATTCAAGCACTCTCACACACATTGAGCCTTCGCTCTTATTTGAAAGACCCAAGTAAGGGTCGACCTATACTATTTGGGTTTCACTTCACGTCGTGTGTGTAAGTCTTTCAATTCAAGCACTCTCACACACATTGAGCTTTCGCTCTTACTCCCAAGACCTTAGTAAAGGCCTTATTGCAGTTATATTTGGGTTTCATTTATGCCGTGTGCATAGTACTTCAATTCAAGCACTCTCACACACATTGAGCTTTCGCTCTTACTCCCAAGACCTTAGTCAAGGCCATACTGCAATTTATATTTGGGTTTAATTTCATGTCGTGTGTGTAAGTCTTTAAATTCAAGCACGCACCCACATTGAGCCTTCGCTCTTATTTGCAAGACCCAAGTAAGGGCTCATATACATACTCTATATACATATCTCCCTTCGGCACTTACTTTACAAGTCATTTCCCTTCGGTTATTTCCCTTCAGTATTGTCTTTACATTCGGGTTTTCCCTTTGGAGTAGCGTGAGTTTGCATTGCATCTACGCCACACCACGAGGTAGGATGCATATTGCATCAAAGCAAGCCCCGCTCGAATTCGCCCATGTAGTGGAGTGTTCATAACACACAAACTAGGTGGCCCGAAAAGGGATAAAAGAAAAGACTTAGGCACGTGCAAATCCACGTGATCTAAAACATGCAATCGCATCTAAAAGACCCGAATTAGACACCTCGAACTGCTTCGTAGGCTTTCTACCCCAAAACTCGATTTTTGCAAAGCATACAGACTGACCCTTGCGCATCGGTGCAAGAAGGTCTGCGACGACAAGAGCTTACTTGCTCACAGTCGCCACGTTTAGAAGTCAGTGTTAAATATATCTTTGCTAGCTTAGGTAAGCTAGCTGGCACGCCCTGTTTGCATACATAGGCCTTAGACACACGAGAGGATCCACTCCGAGCCCTGAAAAGGTGAGAGGCGGAGAATTTTCGCGCATCTACAATACCTAACAAAGCAATGCGTATAGGTATGAGCATATTTAGCAACGAGTAGCCACCTCTCATCAAGAAAATCAAGCTTGTGGACCTCATGCTAGACATCATATGACATCTCAAGAAATGTAACTACATGAAGATAAGGCACACAAACTTGGATGAGGAGTGCGATTTTGGTGTCATATACATGCTCAAAGGGTGTAACATTAGTATGAGTCACAATAGGTATATACATGCTCAAAGTGCATCGCGGAGCTTCTCATTTCAAACTTCATGTTGACTAATGGTTTTCTCTATCACACCGATAAGGTCTTATTGGTTGCCACTGCCTACTCATTTTCTTCAAGGTATTAGTGAAATAGAAAGTATTGGGTGATACCAAGAGAGTCGCAATGCCTTCAATGTTCTTGTTCTTAAAATGGGTCCCATTATCACATATAATATATCTAGAAGTAATAAAGCAACAAACAACATTCTTTCTAATGAACCAATGAAGAAACTCTAGAAAATAGTAAAACTCATTTGGTGAAGTGTGGTGAGCAAAGTGCACCAATGACCATCAAATATAGTCAAAAAGATCGGAGTAATGATATTCAATGCCCACACAAAAAAAAGCTAGAAGTTGATAACTAATTGCAACTCAGATGTAGGTGTAGGAATGGTATAACCATGGATCTAATAATCATGATATCACATAACATACATGTGATAGTGATGACTAAGTGTAGACTAGTAATAGCTCCTCTAAGAATCTCGTTTACTATCATCTAGGAGCCAACATGGGCCACAATCTCTTTCGTGACACTCACCCTTTTCGATCATATAAAGAACCTATGTTTCAAAAACTAATAAGTTTATTATCGTGCCATTGTTACCATAAGCATGATGTTTGACATGGCTGACAAAGCATATTAACATGACACAACTTTAGTATATTGTTGATGTCACTATTGGCATGGCATTGACATTTGACATTGAACTGAATAAGCAATTTAGTATCCTATGGTATAATGAAAATCTACTTTAGTATCTTATGGTATCTCGAAATTTCATTTCAATACCAAATTATTAATATAAATTATAATATTCAAATTAAGTTTATTAATACAAATGATAATTAAGAAAACTTCAATAAAATGCATAAAATAAATATTTAAAATAAATTTGTAATAGTAACCTTGCTTTAAATAACAATTATTAATTTATGTTCATCAATTGAATTTTATTTAAATATTTAATTATTAATTCAAACATTAATTTATGCTAGCAACTTTTAATTTTCGTGAAATCATCAATGCAAGGATAATGCTAATTTTGATGGGCATGAAAATTAATATGTAAATATTTAATTTATTGAGTTGATGTTGAAGACTATTAACTTGATAGGCATGAAAGTTAAGTTGATGTTCATTAATATTTGATGTTTTCACATTTAACAACTAATTTTCATACCCATCAAGATATAAAATTTATTCTCATCACTATCATTACATAGAAATGTAAAATTCACTAATGTAATTTAATATTTAAACTAAATAAATAATATTAATATAAATTAATATTAATATTTAAAGTAAGGTTACTATCACAGATTAATTTTAAATATATACTTTAAACTTTTCAATGAAGTTTTCTTAATTATAATATGTATCAATAAAACTAATCTAAATATTAAATATATATAATTTTATTTAAATATTAATTTATATTAACAATTTGATACTAAAATGAATTTTCAAAATACTACAAGGTACTAGGCTGAAAATTTAATACCAGGTCATATATGAATGCCACATAAGCAATAACGTTAATGCCAGGTTATCACTAACGTCATCACCATTTTCCGTCAACCACATCAGCTGTCACACTAACAATGTTAGCAGTAGGATACTAAAGTAATAAGCTTTTGAAACTTAAAGTCTTTTAAGTAATAGAAAGTAAACTAGAAAGTATCAAGTGGATTTTCAGTAATCCACAAGAAACTACAAGTTTTATGAAAATTGTTTGATACATCTTAGCTCACAATGAATTAATGATGAAGCATGGGCAATCAATTCTCCACCTATATTCACCAAATTTCCTGACAGTAGGCCCTTACTTGAATGTGACTTGTCTAGAATTGTGCTTATGAGGAAAATTCTTTGAACCCCACTCATCAGGACTTATAGCTCCCAATGAGTTGGTGAAGAGCATTAATTTCTTCTTTTAGCTCCAATCGCAGTAAACTTTCACTTCAGAGGACAATCTTATGTTACTGATGCTTGGAATCTTCACATTGCACCTCCCATTGAAGGCTGGAGGCTTGACGTGTCCGGTTCTTGTTTAACCGGCCTGAATCGTAGGTTCAGGTAAAACCACTACCCAAACTCTTACAGAACCGTCTCTTCTTTAGTTTTGGTTTCAGTTCTGGCCATTCCTGCCACATAATGGGAACCATTCCAAGTTTGGTTTCGGTTTTGGTTATGATAAGCATTTTGTTTTCCCTACTATTAAAACATATTCAAAATGAACTCAATTTTTGTGAGAAAACAAATTAAAGAATTGCTTAAAAATGTTGGAAAACGAAAATTAAGGTAAAGTTCTTGAAATTCAGGTATAGGCCATCAGTTGTCGGGTTGAATCCGCAGTTTCAACCACTCGTTCAAACAGTGGATCCTGTACTCCTAATCCAATTCTAGTTCAACTTCAGTTTTTAAAGGTGAAACTGAGCTGTAGTAGTCGATTTGGTTTCTGTTCCAGTTTCCGTCTTCTTTCTGAAAATTCTTTGTTTTGGGCGGTTTCTTTCTGAAAATTCTACGTTTAGTTAGGGTTCATAGTTTCCAGAAATCGGTCTGAAACTGGAACTGAAATTGGCGGTTCCAAACCGCCTTAGATTTAAATATTTTTTCTGAAATCTCTATATCACATGGACATGGAGAGTGTTAGCTCAACGCCACCATTGTAGCTGATGGGGAGTTTAACTCTCATAGAGCACGCCCTTATGTTTTAAATAGCTTTGTATTTCGAAAATAAAGCTCTAAAGCAGTAAAGTGTATTTGCCAATACACCCTTTCACAAAGGTGGGAGTTTGACTATTAAGGGGCGCGTGTTGCAAAAACAGAATTTGGACATGATTCACCCGGTTTTGAACTTGGTCCTCAATCCCAATGGGTTCCCACCTCTTACTTTCCTCCTTCAACGAATGCCACATTTTCTGGTTCGTGAAATAAATGTTCTGCACAGTCTAGCGGAATTTAAGTCATGAATCGCCATGTTCTTCCTGAATTCAGGAGGTTATAAGGACTAACTGTGGTGTACACCGTTGTCTTCAGAACCGATTCCTAATCATATGTGATCAGCCAATTCTGAGTTTCGGTGGTGGCAAATCGATTAGTTTTGTTTGATGGTCTTGACTCTACCAATGTTATAAAGGTCGATGTGATCCATAGTTTTACCCATTATCATTGTATGATGTCACCCAATGGTCCTAATTATAGACATGGCCGGTTCAAACCGGAACTAGATTGCTCATGGAACCGGTTGAACCAAAACTGAAGAACCTCCTGTTTGATTACAGTTTATGGCCTCCGAAACCGGAATCGGTAGTTTCAAACGTTTCTATATTTTAGATATCTTTTTCAAAATCCCTTATTACAAACAAATTGTTAGCTCAATGGCAGGCATTCCTTACCTTTATAGCTGGTGGAGAATTCGATTCCAGAGAGTGCTTGGCCCTTGTATTTCAAAAAAAATTGGCACTGTCACCCACGGTTCCAGTGTGGTTTCAAAACTGGAACCGGAACCGAAGGTTTGGAATCACCACGGGAACCGGACATGTCTTAGTTTCTAGTTTTCTATATATATACACACTTTGGAAAGCAAACTTGATACCAGATAATACTGAACTAAGCTTGGTGCAGGTCCTCATATTACTTTCATGTTGAGGAATACAAGCTAAGGAGTGCGCCGAGATTTTCGTGCGGGGGAGTTTTCACTATTTGCACAGAATTGTCGATCAAGAAACAGATAAAATTAGATGAACAGAATCTCCCCCAAACGTTGCACTTTTGCTTAGCTCAACTAAGTCTTTTAGTTTGATTCCCTCTTCTCTTCTGATTAGATACGAGTAGAGGATCTCTCTCTCTCTCTCTCTCTCTCTCTCTCTCTCTCTGTCTCTCATTTGAACTAAATAACGAATTAAGTTGCATGTTCCATAAGTTAGTGTGCTTGCAGATTTGTTTGTTTCAGCCTATTCGTCGAGCCATTATCATCTCCATGTCAGACATGAAAGGGAACATTTTGCTATAGACACCAAGGATTTTATTATCAATAATACTTAGATATGGAACGGATCTGATTCCCTCCGGTATCATGTCAAGCAGTCTGCTATGGTAGGCTGACAGAAAAGGAAACCAAATTATTCAGTGTACTGAATTTCCAGCTACCAATACAAGTCATAGCAAGAAAACATGATTGCAACTACTAATCCTTATTTCAACTGAGTCAGCTAATGACTCGTCCCGCAAATGCAGTTTTTGGCGTGACTAATTTTCTTGTGCTGCTGCTAATTTTCCCTGCACATAGTCATCCAATGCCTTGAAGGTGTTAACGGAGTATTCCTGGATCACCACTGGCTCTCCAACCTCTTCATTGACCCTTTCATACTCAATATCCCAATTTACTATGGAAGATTTTCCATCTTCACTGGGGACAACTGATAGGGTTGGATTGAAAACTTTGAAAAACTGCAAAATCTCTCCCTCGATAACTTCGTATTTGACTGTCTTGTTCGCCTCATCTGCTACAACAATCTTTTCCTTGCCAAAAGTTACAATGGGGATTCCTATAAAGGATCAAACAAAAAACAATGATTCGTCGGTGATTTTTTATCGATATTTTCTGTTTGATTACAGTAAACATTCATTTGGCAGAATTAAGAGACTGAACCTTTGTATCTGTAAAAGAAAACCCAAAAATTAGGGGCAGAAAGCGGTGCATATAATTGATGACTATAAATATTTCTCATTTGCATAAACCATGTCGCAGAAACATATCAATTGTCAATATCCTGTCTATTGTGATCAGCATATATTTGAGATCTGGTTTTGACATGTTACGGCTCATGTTAGGCAGAATCATTTGTGCTTGAGTTTGTTTTATGGCTTTTGTTTATATTTTGAGTTTAACAAATTCCTGTTCAACTTATTACACATGAATTTATATTAGAAAAAAATAACACATTAATGTGTGGTATCTTTTACCAGCTTTATGTTCGCTGGCCCCAAGAATTAAGCTGCAGGTGAATTTTTGTGTAAAAAATTATAAAATGCAGCTGAATTTCTCTTTTGGGCACAAGTTTCAGCAATTTAAATCTTAACACTAGTCCTCTGTGATCATTTGGTGCATGAACTAGGTGGGTCGGAACCAAGTTGTCCTGTTAGGGTTGCTGTAGGGCCCATGATTTCAATTTCTGGAGTAAAATTGCAGTAATTTCACCGATTTGAAGATGACCGTAGAGATCATGAGAAAAATTTTACATGATGATAGCTGTTTCAGTGGAAATTGGTTGTAAGCAAGATACTTGCAGTAAAACAAGTGAAGGACAAGGACTTGATTGAGATGAGGACATGTCTGACAGATACTAATTAAATTCTCAAAGAGATCTCCGAAATCCTAATCAAAATAAAAAACGTGATCACAATACGAAGAGAAAGTTCATGTCCTGATACAGATTCATATTGGCGAAAAGGTGTCAGATGCGCACGGATGGTAGTGGCTGTGGATATAAGAACAATTATGTTATAATTAATAAGATAACTATAATATTCAACTTGAAGTTACATGGAAATTGTAGAATTAGGAGACAAATATTTGAAGCATAAAAGCACCAAAAATAAAAAGATTGAATATTTGTGAAAATGGTTTGCATTTTTGAAGCATCAGATGATCTCCACAGATAAGGAACCCTGTTAAATTCTGATTTTATTATACATATGAGAGACAAATTCAAGCACTAGGCTTATAGCTATGATATTTAAAAACTTTAATGGAGTTCATATTACTAATAGCAGAAAATATCAAGTTCAGTTATACCTTCACCGTATTTTATCTCCCGCACGGTGCCCACGGATTTGCCGTCACCTTCAATAATGGTGATGCTCTTGTATTGATCAGGGAATATCTTGGGAAAGAGCTCAGATGATTCAGTAATGGCTTTCCAATACTGATCAGTAGTGGATTTGAGTTCAACCCGAGTTTTGAGAGTTGCAACCATCGTTTCAGCTTAGTTGCTCGAAAGACAAGAAGATGGAAGAGCTAGGAGAAGGAACGACAGGAAAGATGGTAAGAACTTCACATATGGCCGGGAATATATAGAGATACCCAAGCCTATTGATTTTGATAATGTCCAAACTTCTACCAACCTTCTTACGGTGTAGATGAAAGGCTCCATCTTCTTGTTGGGGGGTGGGGGTGGGCAAACTTATTGACTCCATTAATGTGCAACAGGCGAGTTTCTAGTTTGCATTTAGTTTGTCAACTACTTCCAGAGAATATACTCAAGGCAAGTTAGACATTTTAGCCTTGAAACTACAGAGTGATGTCTACAAACTTCACCAGTCCAATTTCTTCCAGTGAGTTCTTCACCTTCACATGTAGAAATTTGTCAAAAAAGAAAAAAGGAAAAGAATTTATAGATCAAGGCTTGACTCTCAGCGATTCCATGATCTGAAAAGAAAGTAGGATTAATACCACAATTTAAATCCTATTGGAGGCCTCCCTTTCATACTTAACATGATACTCTATAGAAATTTAAGATGTGGGCACTGAAAGACGCTAACCATGTATGCTTCATGTCGCCGCAATCTTGTCATCGAGTTGACGAGATAATGACATTCCTGTAGTGGTGTTTTATTATTGATGTGTAGGCAGTCCAAAATATTACGAAATTTGGAGAGAACTTTTGTGACGATCAGATTGTGACATCCCCCCCTATTTCCTCTCCTCTTTCATTTGTTTTTAAGAGAACTTGTGAAACTGTTCTCATTAACAGAGGAAGGTTGCCCAACCTTTTTAAGCTGGTGATCTAATTAGAGAAATGGTAATTGAGGAGAATGAGCCGAGCTGAGGCTGTTTGCTGTCATCTAATTAACTACTCAGGTGCAAGCTTGCACCAACTTTGAGCTAAGAACCCTCAAGGGACATGGCCACAATGGAAGAGTTTTCAGCTCTCTTGAGGTCAGGAGTTCGATTGCTGTCTTGTTCATTTGTATCTGATACGGATCTGTCTATAACAGAAAAAAATGCCGAATGAGTTGCTTGTCTGAGTAAAAGAAATATAATTACTTTTAGAAGTCCATTAAGAAAAATGTTAATAAGTTCCTAGATGATCTCTAGGAGCCAAACTGAACTGAAAACCACTTTCTTCATACCCTATCCACGTACCTATGCTGAACCAAACACGAAGTATGCTAAAAAATGAATCAACAAAATTTAAATCGAGCAATATTTTAACAAAATTTGACAAAATTTGACAAGCTTTGACAAAATATTTTATATTTAATAAGTATATAGATGAGCTCTAGGAGCGAAACTGAACTGAAAACCAATTCGTTCATCAATACCAGAATAAAATATAAGAAAGTTTATTAATTTTCTAGATTTAACAAAATTTAAGAAAGTTAAAAACTTTAGAAATGTTTGGAGAAAAATCAATGTTGCATGAACTAATCAAGCAAACAAACTATGCAACGAAAAGTAACCAAGGTCCCGATGTCTTTATTTCTCGCTCTTTGATTCGAAAATAGGAAAACCCTATAACAGGAGGCAAAGCAACTGATGCATACCTAAAATTCTGAGGTTATTATCCTCATATTAATCGCAACTTTGCCCGTTTCTCATGAATGAATCAACCAGCGGAGCTATAAATTGTTCTCCATCTGCACCGGCAAGAACGGTAGCAATAAATGAGTGTTTCTGATGCCGGTCCGTTTGCGACTACAACACTTATGCCAACAAGCATATCTTATTATCAAGCACATGGTCATCCACATCTAATATGAAGGATGCGAATACACACGTGTGTGTGAACGCTCGCGTCTTTTTGTATGCGTGTGTGTGAGCATTTATGTATACATGTATATGTATGCATGTACATAGACCACACACAAATACCATCTTCTTTGGTTGAAGAATACTCAAACCAAAGGAAGGGAACTTACCTGGTCAGTATGCAAAAGACTCGAACTTCAACCCATGTACGGTTGAAATACATACCACCGGTTGAAATATGTATTTAACATTTTTTTGTGTTGAATGACCTCATAGACACAGAGGGCATGTAATTTATGCCTATATATATACACGTATATACACATATTATATGTGGAGAGAGAGACCCACACAGACTTTATGGAAGAGGCAGTCTTGTCGGTTATTAATTGACAATAAATATTTGCACCCAAACTTATGAAGGTACTTGTTACTTGTTTTTTCAGTTGCCTAGTGGTTTCTCTCTTGTGCACGTATGTGCATGCGTCCTCAGACGATGTGCCGCTCGGTGTCCTCGCTCCGTTGCCTCAGTTATACGTGCACCACCAGAGCGCATGAACATGCACGGCTTCATGTCAAGGCTGTGACAGTTACTGTCATGGGACGAGCATCTACGCCTTGATTCTGTGCCTCATGACCACGGATGTGAGCGTGCTCCTTCTTCACATGCCAACGACGTGTTTAGTGTCATCGGATTTGTGTTGTGTCCTTGAATTTAGATTGAGTTAGGATCCAGTTGGTATGATATCTAGTATCATGGTGTCCCATTTGGTGTGTATGCGATGAGAGCCATATTGCATTAGGTCCTTGCACAATAAAAGGGAATTCATTAGGGTCATATGGGATTGATTAGCAACTCAGGCTAAATTGAACGAAGTTGCGGATCATTTTCGTCCTTCACTGCACATGTGTGTCAGAGATAGTGGTGCAAGTATAGTAAATGATCTATTCCCCTATTCCAAGGGGACAATGCCGGTCATTGTAAGGCATTCGGTGACGATTACCAAAATTTAGATGATGGAGGCTTGTTTTCATGGTTCGTTGCACAACAAAGTTTGGCATAAAGCAAAAATTGGATGCCATAGGTGAGTCAAAAATTCGGGCCTTAAGTCTAAAAGCATTGAGACCTCCTGGGGCTTACAAAATTGACACTATAACGAGTTTAACTTAAGGTGGTCGCTTGAATGGCCTTAGTCACGTGACACTCCTGGTTCAAACGATAAAAGATAAGCTGCCAAAACAAAATTGTATTTCATACATGGATACCATATGCAAAATAATTGACAGTAATCATCTTAAAAAGTTTTTTTTTTGTTTTTTGATGCTGCCAAACAACGATATAAACATATTTTCTGAGTCGACAACCCTTTTTGCAATTTGCATATTCTCAACCCCCTTCATATCCAAACTGCACTTGCTTTCGGTTCTCTCTCTAGTTGCAAGTCTTCGCAAATGCTCACTCTTCCCCCTCGAATACGGTTTCTTCTTCCTAAGTAAACATAGACATACCAAAGTGCATCTGCTCCAAAGAGTAAGCACATGCATGAGTGTTTGCCCTACAAGCATATGTACTTGGGTGCGTCTCTACCATCTACAACAACTTGCTTATATTTATTTATATTTATTTGGCTTCTTTTTACATAATTTTGAATGACGAAGGAGATTCTTGATATACCATTGTAGACGTGAAAATTCTCACTCCTGGTTCTTAGGCCCAAAGTGAACATTTTCGTGTCTACGTCATTTTAGGGCGTGCCAGCTAGCTTACTCAAACTAGCGAAGGATTTTGGAAATATCAGACGTTTTGGGCGATTGTGGGCAAGTGGGATCTTTTTGTTGTAAACCTTCTTGAACCAGTGTTCAAGAGTCGGTTTAAATGCTTAGAAAATCTCGATTTTCAACAAGCATGGACTTTTGAAAAGAACACGAAAGTATCTTGTCGATTGTATGCCTATTTGCAGATTTTATTTACGTGGGTCGCACGTATCCAAGTCTTTGATTTTACACTATTTAGGCCAGCTATGTGTGTGCATGAGTGACCTAAGTTTGGCATGTTTGAATGGGTATTCGAAGCTTTTTCGAAAGCTTACGAAATGCAAGTATGCGAAGTATCTCAGGTTCGAAGGGTATGATGTGAGCTAAGCTTGAATTGAAAGCAACTCACACAACTTAAATGTAAAACCTGAAATGTAAAGACGTAGCTTAAAGGGAAATACCTGAACTTTTTAAGCAACTCACACGACTTGAATGTAAATTGCGGAAGGTAGATATACTTATATTAAGAGCGGAAAGGCTCAATGCACGCGTGTTTGAGTGTAGAATTGAAATGACAAACTCACATGACTTGAATTGAACTTGCCAAAATTGAAATATAAGTATATATATGAGTGGGAAGGCTCAACGTGTGCGTGTGTGTTGTATATAAATGTAAAGACAACTCACACGATTGAATTTTAACAACCCAACTGAAAGGGAGATATAGATATAAGAGTGGGAAGGCTCAATGTGTGCGTGTGTGTTGTGTATAAATTGAAAGATAACTCACACGACTGAAATTTAACAACCTGGAATGTAAAGACGTACACAACTGAACCGTAAAACTCACGCAGCTGAAAGTATATAGATATGTCTATATCTTAAGGACTGCCAAGGCCAAAATGTGCGTGAGAGTGTTTGAGCAAGAGCTCGGGTGTCCTTTGTGTGCAAGTGTGGAATTGAAATGATAAACTCACACGACTTAAAGTAACAACCTGAATGAAATTGCAGCCTATAGGGCTCTTACTAGAGTCTTTGGAGTACGAGCGAAAGCTCAATTGTGGACGTGGGTGTCTTGTGTACGAGATAAGAGCTAAGGCTCAAGTGCACGTGTGTGTCTCGTGTACGAGATAAGAGCTAAGGCTCAAGTGCACATATGTGTCTCGTGTGTCAAGCACCAATATTATATCTCGGGGGGAGACCACGCTCCATTAATACAACCCCATATCCGAATTGAATTGAATATGAAAGGAGTAATATAAATACCGAATTTTGAACACTTACAAGTGATTTGGGCTTTCTTCTCCAATCTACATGGGCTTGGGTCCACTATGGCAACCATGAAGGTGTCCTCTTTGAAACTTGAGACGTGAAGTGGCTGGCCGAGTTGTGCTTGGAAAGGATTTGGGCTTATTTGGGCTTGAGAGAGGTCACGGTATAAGGTGGGCTGCGGCCTTTAGTGGGGGCTATGGCAGGTTGTGGGCTGATGGAAGATAGGGTGCAACAGGCCGGGTGAGATGGGAGCCGGGTGCTGGTGTTGGGGTAGTGCTAGGGCGATGCTGGAGTTGGGGAAGGACATGTAGGTGCTGGGGAGTTGGCTGGTAAGGGACACAGGCAGGTGATAGGGGGTTCGGCTGGAGTGTTGGAGTTAGGGGGTTCGGTTGGGAAGGCGCGGCAGATGGTTGGGATATGGAGGAGATGGGGAAGGTAGTCGGGGGTTGCTAGGGAGTGGCAGGCGGCAAGGGAGATGGTAGGCGATGTGGGGTATGGCAGGTGTGAGCTGTAGGGTATTCGGCTGGGGTGATAAGGCGCGGTGCAATGGAGTCGGCTGGGAAGAGGGGGTAGGTAGGTGAGGGGTTTGTGTTAGGGCTGGCCGGGTATGGCAAGTTGGGTAGGTCGACTAGGTGGGAATGGGTTAGGTTAGGTGGTTACAAAGGTGCAACCACTATTAGGTCGGCTAGGGAAGGTGGTCGGTTGGGTGAGTGAGAGCCGAGTGCAAGGTGCACTTGGCTGCGCTTAGGAAAGGATGGTGAAAGGGGCTGAGTAGGTTTCAAAGGGAGGCGGTGGTGTAGGTGGAGTCGTGGGCTAGGTTTAGAGGGGTAGAGGGAGAAGGGCTAGGTTAGGTTTTAGGCTTACCTCAAGGGGTTCGGTTAGGTCTAGGTCGCCACGGTCCAGCCCACCACGAGTCCTTCTTGCAGCCGGTCCACCTTGGTTCACCTTGGTGCAGCCCACTTCATGTTGGTGTAGCCCATGCTAATCCCTTTTAGCCCATAAGATTAACCCACTAAAAATAATTAGGCACTAAGCACTCACCTTAACCCTTTCTCTCTCTTCTCCAAGCTCCTCCAAGCAATTCACGTGAACCCTCTCTTGGAGACCCCCTCACCTCTATTTATAGGCAAGTGAGGTGGGTCTTGGGTTTGGATATGGGTTTGAGATCTGGATCCAAATCCAAATACAAGTACTATTTGGATCTGGATTTAGATATTTATGACCAAATCCGATCCAAATCCAAACATTTATATGGATATGGATTTGGATATTTTGGTCCAGATCCGATCCAATCTAAACACTATTTTGATCCAATCCAAATCCAAACACTATTTGGATCGATCCAAATCCAAACACTATTTAGATATGGATATGGATATTTATGGTCTAGATCCAATCTAAATTTTCTTTGAACAGTCCTTCTTGGCGTTTCGAGATGGACGGTTTGTGCGGGCCCTAGCTTTTTCAACGCTCCGTCTTATGCTGGGTTTTCCCCAATTTTGTCGTTCGAATTCCTTCTCGCCTTTTTGGACTTTGTTTTTGCTCAATTTTGCCGTTTCTGGCTTGAATTTCCGCTGCTTGGGTGGATGTGCTTGACTTGGCTTTTGGGTGCTCCGGGCTGGCATTCTGCATCGGGTCGGGGCCTTCTTTTGCCTTTTGACCTTGACTTTTATCAGGCCAGGGTGCTATTTTTGGGCTTCTACACCTGTTTCTGAGGCTGCTTTGGCATTCAAGGCTTCACCTGTTGAAAATTGGCTTTTGCAAAATTGGGACTTGGCCCATATATGTGAAAATCAAGTTGAACGGGGTTTTAGCAAAATTTGAACCTTTTACAGCCCCTGGGTTTTCGAAAACCTCCAAATTTTGGCTTTGAAATGAATTTTAAAACTAGGTGTTTGGTTTTGAAATTCGTTTTATTTTGGGGTGTTTACAACCATGAGCGATGAAATTGGATGTTGTGCGCCAAGTGGATTGATTAGAGTATGAGGATGATGGTGTTGATTATGTATATTTGAAATAGACAACGTGTTTTACAATTGAGATGAGTTGATTTGGTATACAAGAAGGGTCCAAAAGGATTACAACATTGTGATTCTAATAACTCATTCGAAACAAAAGGAGGAAGGGGTAAAGTTTAGATTAGATGCGATAAAAGTGATGAATATAAAAGTTGACTATGATTAATGAGATGCATAATCATCCTCTTGGACAACATTTAGGATGACATGCTTTTGTAGGCAAATAGACTAATAATGAATTCAATTTGTCAAAGAAGATAACAAAAATAATTGAAAACTGAAAAATTTACTAACATAGTTGATGTTGAGTGATAGCTTACATGTTAGCACAATTAAACATATTTATAATGCGAGGATAAAAATAAAGCAAAAAGAAATGGGTGGTTGAATAATTCTCTAGCAACATATATGAAATGGACCGTCGTCATGGCATCAAAGTATACTGAAGACCGAATATGAGTGATATTGCATTTATTTCATTTGTAAATCCTATTTCAATCCAACTTCTATATGCATTTTCAAATGTATTGGAGATTGATTGTATTTATAAGATGAATAGTTATAAGATACCTTTTGTTGAAGTCGTAGGATTTATTTATCAATAAACCAATTTCTACGATATCTCTTTTCATAAGTTTATGTTTGAGTGTTGAGTTGTTTGAGAGAGTTATTTTCTTGAGCCATTTTTCTAATATAGTATACAGGGACTATGAGCTTTCATTGATGAATACAATTTACATTGTTTTCTCTAAGTCAATTTATTTACTATGTAGATGGCATATTGCTAAAAGTATTGAAGGACATATTATCCAACTCATGAGAAAGAAAGAATATCCTACTACATTCGGTGTTGAAAGAAAAGTTCTTGAGTCCGCAAAAGAAAAGATTTATGCCAAACAATTGGGTTTAGTGGAAGCAAAGTGAAAGAACCTTCCTACTTGATAACTATTTGACGTCGTAGCATATCATCATCGGACATGTAGGCAACCAAATAATATACATGTAAGCAACATTAATCAAGAATGTTCCTAGTCATTGACTGTGCACCTCGGTCAAATCAACCTATTATAAGTGTCACAATCTCTTGAAACTCTAAGAGGCACTAGTAGAACAATAGTTAACTGTAAATTAACATCTTCATTAAATCAACCCTATCAACAACCTAATAAAAAACTATTTTACCTATGCTAAGATTGATGTTGTAGAGTGATTTCTTGGTAGAGGAAGAAACAGTTTATAGTAATGAACAAAATCTCTTAGTAAAAATCAATGCATGTGAACTATGTACCAATCCATATACGATCCACTATACTCATATGGGTAGGCTGCTCTGGCGACAAGGTACTTCAATGGAACCAAGTAATGTGAGATATGTTCCTTTTATCACTCGTTCGGTGGGTTGTACTCTACTCTATATGCATATGGCTTCTTTGGCTTATGTGCAATAACCAACTTCAATGGACAAAGAGGGATGTGCTATGGATGACCAAACTAACAAATGACTATTAGGCATATACACTTCCATAACATCTAAATAACAGATACATCCATGATATTAAGTTAGTTTGTACTTATAGGTGATATAGTTTATTAAAAAATAATGATGCCAATCAATCTACAACTAAAGAGAAAAATGGTATCGATAAATTTTTTAATATATAACTTATATGAAATAAATTGCAATCATATACATCTTTACCTCATGTATTTTCATCAAATTTAATTATCAATCAAACTCATACTTAGAATAAATTTGAATAATTATATGTCACAGTTATCTATCATTATAATCATTTTGAATAATCAATGAACAGTTATCACTTTCAACACACTTTACAAGTTTATGCAAGCATATAAATCATAATTATATTAAAAAAAGAAAATAATCTTAATTATCAATCAAACTCATACTTAGAATTTACTTGATCCTACATCCTACTGAACCTTATAGGTGATGTGATCTACAAAACTAGGAATCTGGAATTGGTGGCATGTCAACCTCATTACCCTCCTCCTCATCCTCATCATTATTTTTGCCTTCTACTACATAAGAATCTATTACATAATATTGTTTGAAAGGACATGAAGGGTTCCCTTGTCATGTTGCTTTGAAAGAAGATGTGAATAAATGACCTCATCCTCATGCGCTAGCTTAGTTGTATCAACTTGTACTGCTACATGAAAGTTAGTTATTTATTCGATGTCATTGTCTTGAGATAGTCTAACGACCTCTATTATTCTCTTTGAGATGCAAACATATTTTTGATATAAAATCATCCTTACACATTTTGACCTCTCTCAAGTAGTAACTTTATTCCCTTTTGATCGTTTACAACTAGCCATATCTAAAAACAATAAAGAATATTCATTAATAAGATGTGTTTCTAAACTAGAGCAAACATGTGAATGCACATCTACCTCAACCAAGAGGATGTGTCAAGGTGCATCTAACTAGTACAAGCAAACGTGCCTACCTCATGCAAACATACATGTCCAAGGGCCACCTTTACAAAGCATACATTGCAGGCCTCATCTACTTCATACAAGCAAGTGCACCCTAGTGTGTCTATGTTGTAAGGCAATACCGATTGCATGCTTGTCCTATGTAAATCTGGCAGCCATGGGAGGGGAGAAGAAAAAAAATATGAGCAAGAGAGGAGCAAGAGGGTGGTATAATCTAGAAGAGGAGAGAGGGAAAAAAGTAGAGAAAGAGGGTCACATCTATTAGAGCAGCAAATGTCCCCTCTTTTGTCACCTTGGGGGAGGAGAGAAGAAGAAGGAGCAAGAGAGACTACCTACGTAATAGTGCAGTGGTTGGTGGTGAAGGCATCGATGATGGAGGTGGTAGAGAAGAGTGATGTGAGAGAGACAATAGAATGTGCAAGAAAGTGGATAGTGGATGTTGTAAACATGAAAATTTTCACTTCTGGTTTTGAAGCCGGAAATGAACCTTTTCGTATCTACGTCGTTTCTAAGGGCGTGCCAGCTAGCTTGCTCAAACTAGCGAAGATTTTGAAATATCTAACTTTTTGAGGCAAATGTGAGCAAGTGGGATCTTTTCGCTTTAAACCTTCTTGAACCGATGCTCAAGGGTCAGTTTAAGCACTTATAGACTTTGATAAAATAATTTGGACTTTGGAAAAGAGACAAGTGTTTTGAAAAACTCGAGTTATGCCTATGTTTGCAAGTTTTTATATATGGGGGCTGTTCGATTCCAAGTCTTTGTGTTTTAGCTATTTAGGCCGGATATGTGTGTGCATAAGTGGCCTAATTTCAGCGTGTTTGAGCATAGATTCGAGGCCCTTTTGGAAGCTTACGAATGCAAAAGATGCACAAAGATTTTTGGGTTTTTGAGATGATGATGTGAGCTAGGCTCGAATTGAAAGCAACTCACACAACTTAATGTAAATACCCGAAATTGAAAGGGCAACTCACACAGCTTAAGGTAAATACCTGAAATGTAAAGCAACTCACACGACTTGAATGTAAATTGCAAAATTGAAATATACTTATATCTTAAGAGCGGAAAGGCTCAATTGTGAGTGAGTGTGCTTCGTGTATAAATGGAAAAGACAACTCACACGACTTGAATTGAAAGTATATAAGTATGTTATATCTTATGAGCAACAAAGGCTCAAAATGTGCGTGAGAGTGTAGAGCAAAGGCTCGAGTGCTTTTGTGTGCAAGTGTGAAATTTAAATGACAAACTCACACGACTTGAATGTAACAACCCGAATTGAATTGCGACTCACACAACTTTCACTAAAGTAAATACCCAAAGGGAAACATATACTTTAGCTTAAGAGCGGAAAGGCTCAATGTGTGTGCAATCATGTGCAATTAAGAGCGGAAAGGCTCAAGTGCACGTGGGTGTTCCTTCTGTACGACTAAGAGCAATAAGGCTCAAGTGTGCGTGTGTGGCTTGTGTATCAAGCATGAATATTACATTTCGGGGAGAGACTACGCTCCATTATTACAACCTCGTATCGAATTGAATTGAATTTCAAAGGAGTAAGGTAAAAACCGAATTTAAACACTTACAAGTGATCGGCTTCTCCTCTCAACTTGCTCGGGTCCGTCCACCTTGGCAGCCTTGAGTTAGGTCTCCTTAGGTGGGTTTTAGACGTGAGGTTTTGGCTTAGGGTGACTTGGGGGCAGCCGGGTAATTGTGGCTTAGGAGGGGCTTAGTTCGGCCAAGGCATGGGTTGGCTAAGGGGATCACGGCTAAGGTGTGGTCCTAGTTGGGTCTAGGTTGATTTAGGCCGTGGGAGCTAGGTAGGTCACGGCTCAGGTGGGATGATGGCTAGGACTAAGGTGCGGCAGGTGGTGCTAGGGAGGGTGGTGCTGGTGGGTGTGGTGTGGTGTGGTGCTAGGGCCTGGGAAGGTGCGGCTGGGGTTTTGTGGGCAGGCGCTAGACGGTAGAACATGGGAATGTGCGGCTGGGGTGTTGCGACAGGTGGGTGGAAGGTAGCGCGAGACTTAGGGAAGTCACGACAGGTACTAGGGGGATGCGCAGTAGGGGTTCTGCTGGGACAAGTGGGGTGCTGGAGTTAGGTTATGGTGTGCTGCGAGCAGGTAGAGGGTGTGGTTGGTTGTGGCAGGCGAAGGGCGCGAGAAGTCGGCGGGTGTTGGGGCAAAGGTGGCAGGCACGCCGGGGCACTGCAGGGAGCCGGGTGGTGCGCAGGTAGGTGAGGGGCGCACAGGCTGGCGGTAGCTGGGTGCATGTAGGGAATGGGCAGCTGGTAGGGTGCTAGATGAGGTTTGAACTAGACTCAAACCGAGTTCAGCTACACTCGGTTAGAGTTAGACTAGGTTGGTAGGGAAGTGGGTTGGGCTAGGTCTAAGTTAGATGGGTCGACTAGGGCTCGGTTATGGCAAGGTGAGTGGGGTTGTGAAGTGAGTCGGTTTGGGGTATGTAGGCTAGGTCGGTTGGGTCTAGGGTGGTCCAGCCAATGGACGAAAGGGAGTCAATTTGGGGCAGGTAGGCTAGGTTGGGGGAGTTGGGGTTAGGTTTAGTGGCTAGGTTAGGTGAGTTGGGCAGCTAGTTTGGGGTTAGGTTGAGAGACCTACCTCTTGGAGTCGGTCCACTTCGTGTAGCCCTTGTTCCATACCTTGTTGCAGCCATCCTTCATGTTGGTGCAACCCTAGGTTGAGTCTAGGTCCATACAAGGCTTGAACCCACACCCTTGATCAAGCCCACAAGGCTAGCCCACTTTGACCAAAGTCAAGCCTACCAACCTTCTCTCTCCTACTTTATGGCCTCTCTCTCTCTCCAAGCCTCCCAATGGAATTCACGTGAACTTTTATGCCCCCCCTCACCTCTATTTATAGGCAAGGGGTTGGGTCTTGGGTTTGGATCTTGAGATCCAAATCCGATCCAAACACTATTTGGGTCTGGATCTGGATATTTATGTCCAGATCTAATCCAATTTTTCGTTTCTTCAGTCCTTCTTGGCATTTCGAGACGGACAGTTTTTGCGGGCCCTAGCTTCATCAGTGCTCCATCTTGGGTTGGGTTTTCCCCAACCTTTTTGTTCGAACTCCTTCTCACCTTTGGGACTCTATTTTGGCTAATTTTTTATATTTCTAGATTGGGCTTGGATTTTTGATGATTTGGTTGATGCCATTGACTTTGTATTTCATGTTCCGGGCTTGAAGTCTGCTTCTGGCTTGGGCTCTCCTTTTGCCTTTTGATCCTGCTTTTATCAGGCTAGACTGAATTCTAGGCTTTTGAACCTGCTTTTGGAGCTACTTTTGATCAGTCTCCACCTGTTGGATTTGGCTTTTTTACAAAATGGGGACTTGGCCTGAGTTTAAAAAATTCATATTTCGAACGGGTTTTTAACAGAAGTTTAAAGCTTCTTGGAACTCCTGGGTTTTCGCAAACTCAAAATTTGGTTTTGAAATGGATTTTCAAACCAGGTGTTTGTTTTGGAAAATCATTTGATTTTGGGATGTTTACAGATGTGTAATGTATGCATAAAATAAAAAGGGTATGCAAACAACAACACCTGATATAAATTGTTAAATTATTGAATATCTTACAAGGTTGAAAGTTTTGTCCATAAAATAATATTATCCATTTTGATAGCTGTTGAAAGTGAAAGTACTATGAAACAACGATATTGTTTTAACCCATCAAATTGATTATGTACTTTTGATGATTCATAACCATAAGCTGAAACAACACTAAGGCTTATTCTATCATAGACACAAAATAGAAAAACATGTTAAGAAGAATAGAAAAAAGGGATCATAAGCTTTTTATTTCGGATCACCAAGATAGGGTTAAGTAGACCCCCATCATTTGCAAAATGGTGTACATGTAGTATGTAAGATATATATATATATATATATATATATATATATATATATATATATATATATATATATATATATATATACAAAGGGGGCTACAAATCATACAATTGCACCTTCCAACAAAACGAACCACCCCAGGGCATCCATGGTTGCCAACATTCGTGGAATGTGATCAAATTCCTTTGGTATCCACTGATGTCAAAGTTCCTTATGAAACATGGTTGTGCTGAAAGCATCAATTTGACATACTGCTCTGTTATCTAATTTTGTTTTCACAAAAGACACCACATTGACACAAAGTAACTCCACCATCACCTAGAGGTTCTCAATAGCATCTAAAATCAAGGCTCACCATGTCTACCCTTGACATCTACACTCCATTGGAAAACATTTCCGCACAACTTCTTGTGTACATAACTATGATGCCAAACATCATATCCCACTCCACCATCCCTTTGGAGACGGACTTCATTGGCATGTACCCACTTTAGTTCTCAAGGATCCAATAACTTGGACAAGAGATGAGTGAATCTTGAATTTTTCTAAAATCTTGCATTCAGAATGCATCAAGTACATATTGATAATATCTAGGCAATCATCTATAAATGTAACAAAGTTTTTCTAACCACCAACAGTAGGCCAACCATGTAGATCACATGCATCAAAATGTATCAAGTATAACACTTTAAAACTTCTTTTTGCTTTAGGGAAAGGATTTCTAATTATCTTGGTAAGCATGCAAGTTGTATCTGATTGGTCAATTTTATTGATTTTAGGAATCAAATTAGACTTTACCATGTAATTTGATTTCCTAAAATTAATCTACCCCAAACAATAATGTCAAATAGCATAAGAATCAACAATATAAATTAAAAATATCTCCTACACATTAGAAGATTCAATATGAACATGTCATTATAGAGATAGTCTTTCACAAAAACAAGCCTCCTTTTAATAAGATAATCTTGTTCCCTCAAATATACATTTAAAGGCCATATTTATTCTTTAAGAGTAAAAACACTAAGTTCTTTCTTACATCTTGCACATACAAAATATTCATAAGAGATGTAAACTTGAGTTTTTCGGATCTCTTGCACATTCTAATTCATGAAATTGCTTCATAACAAATTTGTTATCTATCATCTTGTAATTAATAAAGCGAGAAACTAGAAATTTCTTACTTGTTAAGTCCCTGACTACTTACCTCACTTCTAGCTTGTTCTATAGTTCATTTGTATTTACTATTGTTTGATAGGTGTTAAATAGAGCATCTAACATGATGTTAAGGATGTAACCCTCAACGGGAGTTCTGCAAGGGTAAAATCTTGTCCAAGTCTAAGGGTTGTGGTTACCATGTTTTAGGAAGGGAAGAGATTGTTTAGAATTGTAGATATCTGCATTGGTTTAATAATGACTGACTTCGCTACAGCTAAATTTCTAGCCATTACCAATATTTGGTTAACATGTTTAACTACATTATCACCTTCTTTTATTTTATAAGAATTATATTTTTAAAAGAGTTGTTGGAAATACAACTTAGTTGTAGTATAATACTTTGGACATGCAGCTTAGCCTTAAATGAAAAACATAAATCAAGTAACAAATAATAAGTCGTAAGATATTTTCTAATAAATTAGCAATAAAAAATAGCTAGGCACTAAATTGCAGTATCCACAATGTCCAGGTAATGAACTGTAAATATTTTTAGGCACTAAACAACAATTTTATATAACAAATAGGTACCATATTGAAAATATCTAAGAACTAGGGACAAAATAGTAAAACTACAATTCTTGTTTATTCTATACTTTGAATAAACAGTTAAGATCAAAATAGTAATTTTGTCTCACGGTATTCTATAGAAAGTACAAGGGCAAAAACATACTTTTGTCCGGTGGCATAATGGAAAATATGACAAACAGTTAGGGACTATACCATAAAAACACTTTTAATATCGGGTCCCATAAATCAGCATGTTAAACAGGGACAAAAACATAAATCTACATTATGGTATTTCGTAGTTTTATATTTTTAGAGGACAAAAAAGACATTCACTCATTTTAGGGGTAAAACAATCTTTTCATTTGAAAATATTTGGATATTATAGTAATTTTGTAACGTGGTATTTCATGATTTTTATTTCATAGTAATTCTGCCCCACTGGCTGAGGCGGTTTATCGTTGACAGTTTTGAGAAAAACCACCAACCGAGGAAGTTTACAACTGGTGGTTTTCCAAAATTGTGGTTTCTAAGCCCACGGTTTTGCTGAGAAAATCATGGCTTTCTCGTCATCTGCATCAGAGGGAGAGAGAGAGTGAGAGAGAACTAGAGAGAGGCAAAAGGAGAAGAGAAAAATAGAGAGCGAAAGAAGGGAAGTGTCGTCAGCCCCTCACCCTCTTGTTTCTTCTCTCGGCGGCAACCCCTCAACCACAATCTTTTGTTTCCTCTCTCAATAGTAGCATCTTAATCACTACTTTTTGTTTTCTCGTGCCCCGTCTACACTCTCCTTCCCCTTCATCCCATCTGTTTGTCATTTACGGGATTTCTTTGGTTCGGTTGGCACAGGATCGACCATTACAAACGGAGTCATAACGATGCTTTGACCTCAGCATCGGGTGCCACCATGATTGTGCTTCATATCTCTCTTTTTTGTCTTTGTTTAGAAGAGAGAGTCCATCATCTCTCTCAATTGTCAACCTTAGGCCATTACTAAATGGATGGTTTCTGACTATAAACCAGCGACCTGCCTTATGCCACCTCATCAGAGGCAGCTTCTAACTATCGACCACCTCAGGTCGCCTCATTAGAGGTGGCTTCCAGTTGTCAACCACGATAGGGAGTTTTTCTAACCCCCTTTCTAACATCATTTTTCATCTCCTTCTTTTTGTAACATGAATTGCAGTCATGTGAATGATGCGAAAGCAAAATCCCTACAAGGGAGAAGAAGAAGAAGAACATGAATAGAGGAAGAAGGAGAGAAAGGTACACGGTTACCTGCAAAGGGTTTTCTCAGTAAGATCATCTTTTGTATTGTATTTGTATACCTCTTTTCATTCATTTTTCTATTGTATAAATACTTGGCTTTTTTCTCTTCCGAGTTTTCCTTTTTGGGCTTTTTGTTAAAGTCATTTTTATGTTTATCCGAGAGATGCTTATATCTTGTTAAAAAAAAAACTGATTTTTCTATAAATTTTATCTTTATAAATGCAACTCATGAAATTTGAGAAGAAGATCATTCTTCCAACATTTTATGGTTGTTATTATTGGGGCCAAAAGTGGCCACCAACAACTTACAGGTTTGAGGCATTCCATTGATAAGTGGTGATAAAGTTGTGGAACGAGAAGCAAAATTTTGCTTGTTAGAATTAAGGGGTAAGAGGGCCTTGACTGAAAGGGTAACTTTTTGGTTTACTGAATCCAACAGTACAAGTAATTATTTAAGGCTATTTGTGCTAGTAAAAGTAAGTCTCTTATTTCTTTTCGCATCATCCACTTTTTCTTTACAGTTGCTTTTTACTCTCTCACACACACACAAGATGTGATATGTATTAATATGGAACCGAAGATATTTTCTAGAGGCATTGAGATAGGGATCTTGCATGCTATGAAGGGTGAAGATACTCATTCTCATTCATTCGTTTTCATGCAACCATTTTTATTAACTTTAGATACCCCCATGAACTATTGTTGAAAGGTATGGCACAAAAAGTATCTACAAGATGGTATTGATTGCTCACATTAGATTATAACACGTTGGAATTTCGTTTGGAGTATCCTAACTCAAATCCATGAAGAATTATACTCTTTTTCTTATGGTTGCATACTTGTTTGTCATGGTCTTTCTGAGTTCTCTATAGTGGAGTAGTGAAGACTAGTGTTATCTGTGTCATCCTATATCATATGATATCGTATTGTATCTTGGTTAGTGTATCACAATAAGTGATGTATCAACTTGTATCATGCAATGTAGGCCGTATCGACAATATAAACCATATCACAATAAGTATGTCGCCTCTCTCGCTTTTGTGCCTCTCACCTCTATACTATTATTTACCTTACTCTATTTTCTATAAAACATAAGGAGAACAACGGGGACACAAAAATGAAACAGATGGTGCTTGATTGCTCACATTCCTCTATTTTCTTTTTTACTCAATTCTCTCTCCCTTCTTTGAGATTCGCCATGGAAGAGAGAAGTGTAGCTTCTTTGGAGAAACCAAACAGTGTTCTCCTGGTTCATGTCTTAAACAGTGGTCGAGGGAGAGAGAAAGGGTCTGGATGTGGTATCAACTCTTTATATATTTAGTGCACTAAGAGTTTTGAAAGATCCTACTACTATGTTGGGCCCAAATTTGATCTGGGTTAGGGTGATTATAAACACCCAAAAATTTTCATATTTTCAAAACTCTTGAATTTCGAAAAAGCCAGCCCAAGGCCCAAAACCCAAGTTTTGTAAAGCAGCTAAAACAAGCAAGTGAAACCTGATAAAAAAGCAGCTCAAGTTCAGGTAAAAAAGCAAAGGAAAGGTTCAGCTCGTCCGGTTGAAAACAAGGCTGAAAAGCAAAACGAGCATCCAGGCCAGAATCAGACTTTAGCGCCAAAACATGAAAGACGAAGCCAAAGCTCCGAAGAAACTATCAGAGATCAAACCCCAAGTCCGTGGAAACAAAAATCAGACGAAATAGAGTTTGAAAAGTGAGAAGCAGGTCGACCAAGAAGACTAGGAAAAACCCAGCCTAAAACGAGTCACTCATGGAACTAGGGCTCGTTCCAAACCGCCCATTTCAAACACCAAAGAAGGACTTAAGAAAGAAAATTTTTGGATTGGATCTGGACAAAAAATATCCAGATCCAGATCCAAATAGTAATTGGATCAGATTTGGATCTCAAAATCTAGATCCAAATCCCATACCCACCCATTGGCCTATAAATATGACCAAGGGGGGGGAGCAAATTCACGTGAGAAATTTTGAGGGCTTGGGGGAGCTTGTAAAGTATGAGAGAGAAATTGTGGGCTTGACTTTTGGGGGGGCTAAGTGGGTTCAATCTATGTTGAACTTGACTTAGCTTGGGCTGCAACAAAGGGGCTTTGACCAAGACCGAAGTGGCTACAAAATGGAAGGCTCGAGGTGGACCAAGAAGGGTGGACAACGGTGGATCGGCTGCAAGAGGTAAGTCCCTGAACCTAGCCCTAGACCTAGTCAACTTGACCTAACCTAGCCACTACCTAACCCACCTTGTACTCGACTAACCTATTCCCAAAAACCCAGCCACAAACCGCACCCCACTCGGCCTACACCTTAGCTAAACCTAACCCTAACCTCGCCTAGACCTAGCCAACTTGACCCCAGCCAAAACTGCACCCAAGTCCAGCTCACCTCACGTTGAACCTGACCCAGCTAGGTGCGGCCTGCACCTAGCACGCCCCATTTGACTGACCTTGGTTGCATCATCTCGGCCTAAACCTAGTCGACCAAACACCTAACTGCTCAGCCACTACTCGACCGACATAGCCCACCTAAAACCGAACCCCCACCTTGGATGAACCAAGGTGGATTCAACCGAAACTTTGGCCAGCTAAACCTAGCCACTACCTGCTGGCCTAACTACCCCAACTAAACCACACCCGACTCCACTAAAAACTAGCTACAACCTGCCCCAAACGCCCACTCGGCCTGCCCCTTTGCTGGCCTGACTCTCCACCTACAACGAGCCCTTGGCTCGACCTAACACACTTGCACTAAACCTAGCCCTAGGACACACCTAACCGACCTGCCACGGGCCCGATTGAACCTATCCCTAGGACACACCTAACCGACCTGCCACAGGCCTGATTGAACCTAGCCCTCGGACCCATCTTGGCCGATCCTTTAAACCAAACCTAGCTCACTTCGGTTGCACCCACAGAACCGCACCTTGACCACAACGAGCCCTTGGCTCGACCTACCCCTGTAAACCCAAACTAGCTAGGTGCCGGCTGCACCTAACCCTTTGAACCCCAACATAAACCTAGACCCAACTAGGACTTGGCCCAGCCCATGTCCTAAACCTTGCGTAACACCTTGGCCGATCCTTGGAACCTAGCCCTAGGACCCACCTAATCGACCTTGACTTGGCTAGGTGTTGGCTGCACCTAGCTCACACATAGACAAAACCCAACCTTGACCACACCTGGACAAAAAGGAAACCTACTTGTTGGCCGAGCCCTTGGCTTGACCTGCCCACAAAACCAAACCGAGCCACCCTAGCTCGACCTTGACTTGGCTAGGTGCTGGCTGCACCTAGCTCACACCTAAACCGGCACCTAACTCACACCCCTTTGCCCATGACCTAGACCTAACCAAGGCACAAGACTCAACCAACCATGTCCTAAACCTAACCTAGGCTAGGACTCACCTTGGCACCCAATCCAAACTGGCTGCACCTAGGTGGACCCATACCCAAGCATCACCTTGGAACCAAACCAAGGGACTTACCTCGCGGCTGTTACGAAGGAGGACCCGAGCGAACTCGAGAGACAAAACCGAACGAACACTTTGTAAGTCTCATTTACATTCGGTTTTAAATTACTCATTTGAATTCAATTCAATTCGGAACAGGGTTGTAATAATGGAGCAAAGTCTCCCCCCGAGATATAATATTCATGGATGAAACACTACCACACATGTGTACTTGAGCCTTCTCGCTCTTAACTGCACATGAGTACACCCACGTGCACTTGAGCCTTTTCGCTCTTAGATTGCACATGATTGCACTCACACGCACTCGAGCCTTCTCGCTCTTAAGCTAATCTTATATACTTACATTTCGGGTAAATTTACTTTCGTGAAAGCAGTGTGAGTTGCAATTACATTTCGGGTGGATTTACTTTCAAGTCGTGTGAGTTGCCATTTAAATTTCACACCAGAACATCCATGACCACTCGAGCTTTTCCGCTCTTCACACTCACACACATTGAGCCTTTCCGCTCTTAAGCTAAACATATATACTTTAATTTGGGTAAATTTACTTTGTGAAAGTCGTGTGAGTTGCACTTACTTTCGGGTGGATTTACTTTTAAAGTCGTGTGAGTTTTAATTACATTTGGGTGGATTTGCTTTCAAGTTGTGTGCAATTTAAATTTCACACAAAGAACACCCACGAGCACTCGAGCCTTTATGCTCTTTACACTCACACACATTGAGCCTTTTTGCTCTTACGATAAAACATATATATATATTTTCAAGTCATGTGAGTTTACTTTAGTGGAAGTAGAGTTGCACTTTAAAGTCGTGTGGGTTTACTTAAAGTCGAGTGAAATGTAATTTCAATTTGGGTGAGTTCGTATCATCGTTCTCAAAAACCCAAAATAAGTTTTAAAGCATCTCTGCATCCGCTCAAAGTGGCAACCTCGCTCAAACCATGCTAAATCTAGGCTCGCACACTCTACACACAAGCCAAGGTGAATAAAACTCACAAAGACTTAGGGTCGTCCAGCCTTCGTGATAAAATTGGCCAAAATGCACAAAATCAAATCCCTTCAAAAACACTAATTGTTCAAATAAGTTTGAAGTTGAAATTATTTGAAAATTGAAGTTTTCTAAGCGCTTAAACTAACCCTTGAGCGTCGGTTCAAGAAGGTTTAAGCAAAAAGATCCTGCTTTCCCACAATCGCCAAAAAGTCAGAAATATTTCAAAAAACCTTCGCTAGTTTGAGTAAGCTAGCTGGCACGCTCGCAAAACGACGTAGGCACGAAAAGGTTCGCTGCTGGTCTCATAAACTAGGAGTGGGAATTTTCATGTTTACAAATTTGGCACGCACGGTGGGAACCGGGTCTTAAGTAAACTTCAAATCAAATAAGGTATACTTCAAAACTTTCAAAAAGTGTTTTTCAAAACTCGTGTATACTAAAAATTGCAAGAAATGGAGGAAAAGCCAAGAAAATCCTCGTCGAGTAATTCAATGCATTGTTTCAAATCAGCTAAAGTCCAAGAAGATTTAGCTGCTATCAAAAAAAATTTCAAAAGGATGGATGCTTTAAGTCATGAACTTAAAGCACAAAAATCATATAGCAGCTCATCTCGAGCACATAGAGATCACGAAAAGAAAACTGATCTTAAACTCGACGAAGGATTGGAGGTTAAAGATAAAACCTGAAAACAGGACAAGTCATCCATTCCCAAGCCTCCAAGCTCTCAAAACTCCAAAGAAAAACCAAAAAAAGATTTTCCTATTTCAAAAAATAAAAAAAATCTAGAAAATTTTCAAAAGGACAAAAAAATTGAAAATCAAAACTTTGAAATTTTTAAAACAAAAGAAATCTGTGAATCAGGGCACACACACAGTGGGACACAAAATCCACACCCCACAAAAGGATGAGAGTCACAAACTGGTAGGATTCGAAAAGGAAAGCCTCGAAATAGAGTCACCCGGGAACAAGGCCTGCTCTCACCATGAAAAGGTAGACAAGCCGAAAAGAGGTATACCTAAAACCTATCCTCCTCTAAACTCTCTTCTTGAAATAGGGTCATCAAATGCATTGGATCACACCCATGCACACAAAAACCCACAAAATGTGCCCAAAATAGAAGATTTTCAAGGTGCGCCAAATGTCCCGCACCACAAAAAAGAATTTCAAAAACAAAAACAAGAGGTTCAAAAAATGGTAGACATGGAGACCCCTAAGGCATGCATCGACATCCTAGGAACTCATAACCCTACCATAAAAGAACCCACTTCTTCAAGCCTAGTCTTGTACCCTGAATCCAAGCCTACGACTTTGAAACAAAAAAGTCCGTCCCTAGGGGCACTACGAGTTGCATCTAGGGAGCAGGTCAAAACACTCAAGGGACCAAGCATGGCTTCCCTTGAAAAACATATTCCCCAAACCAGGGTCTTGAGGAAGCCCAAGTTTTCCACCACCCCGAAACATCCAAAAACCCTCAAAGGACCAAGCATGGCTTCCCTTGAAAAACATGGCTCCCAAACCGGGGCAGTATGGAAGCCCAAGTCTTCTATCACCCCAAAATCCAAACTCCCACAGTCCAAAATAAAATGGGTATATACCCTTGACATGGACGATTCCATGTTCCAAGAGCATGAACTGTATCCAAACTTTTCGAAAATAAGAAAACCTTGGAACATGATCCTAAACATGGGATATAAACCCTACATGAGTCTAGGAGCCAGAAATCAAGGTAGGCTAGAACCCGTCCTACCTGAAGCCAACTCAAATCGATATGGATTGGGCTACAACCCACCCATACCCCTTGAGCCACCACCCAAGACCACCTGGGTCAAGGGTGCCCTGTAGAACCTCCTAAAACCAAAACCCATGGCTTAGACCTATTGTTTAGAGTCTAATTCATGAAGTTTTCTTTGTAGGTTCAATGGAAGATCCCTGTTTTTTAAAAATCTAAAAAAATCAGATATTGCTAAAAACCAAAAAAATTGAAAACCTTCAAAATCCCAAAAACATTTGAAAATCTGAAAATTCCAAAAAGAAATTTATTTCAAAAACTTTTCAAAAAAGAAAGCCTTTATACTAATCCTTGAATTGGTATTTCGAAAAAGACAAAATAAATGGAAAAAATTCAAAAAAAAAAAAGGCCATGTACAAAACCAAGTTTTAAAATACTTTTCAAAAATTGTCTATACTCCAAAAAAAACCAAAAATTCATCCAAATTTGATATAGCCCCTTTTGGCCTAGAGCTTCCTCAAAATTGAAAAGCTTGAGAACCATCAAAGCAAGGAGGAATATCACCTCCGAGCTTTCCTAAATTTCATAAAATCCTTGACTTAGAGAAATTGGGGATTTTTAGGAGTGAGTCTAAACCATTGTGTATGTGCATGCATACATAAGCATCATGCATTGCACTTTGAAATCATAAATATGCATAAACAATATCGGGTCTAGACATCATCTTAGAACTCGAGTTCAGGGTTTATGTCAAGCCAAAGGGGCATGAGAGTCGACCCCCTAAGTATCGAGCCATCATGTCTCCATATGAAACAAATCTGAAACCTTCAAGGTGGATTTCAAAAAATGCCAAAAAAGAGGCTAAAAATTCTCAAGGAGACTCTCGAAAAAGGGTTAATATGTGAAACAAAAATCTACAAAAAGATTCTTTCAAAAAGATTTTGATAAATCCTTCAAATTTCAAAATCTCCGAAGCATTACAAATTCATGCGAATGCATTGGGTGTTTCACTCGATCAATATGAAGATGATATCCATAAAACATGTGCCATTTATTGCATTTTGAAAACTCTATTGGCATGTGAAAGAAATCACCAAGCCCAAAAGAAAAATCGTGCTTAGCCTTGGTATAGGCTTCCAAATTCGAGACATCATTTCCCATGTATGAAAAAGGGATAATGATGATTCATTAAAGCACTTATTCAAAAAGCCTATCTTAACAGGTAGACAAAATAAATGGCAGCCCCTTTCAAAGGAGTATGAGTTCATACTCAAGACTCCATTAAAGGGACAAGCCCTACATTGTATGGCTGAAGTGCCTCTTCGAGACACATTCCCCATACTTGATCAAATTCCCCATGAAGGCATCTTTTCCAAATGAGTTCAAAAACCATGCTTGGACAAATTATTTCAAAGAAAATCAAGCATGAGAAACATATTTCGATCAAGGGGTAGTCATCGAAATCATCTTCATATCTCCTGAGAAAGAGGAAAATCCCAATGGCCATTCGGCTAGATTTTGCATGTTCAAATCATGTTGCCGAGTACGAAGCACTCGTACAAGGCCTAAAAATTTCGAAAATCTAGGAACTCATACATTGAAGTCTTTGGAGATGCTTTTTATAAACTAATATTTCAAAAAACTTGGCAAGACAAAAATGAAAGATTGATGAAAAATTGGCCATTAGAGTGGTCGACTCTTTCAAAACATACACAATTGGCACTCATGATTTGGATGGCTTGCCAAAATGACCAAAATTTAAAATAACTTGGTTTCAAGACATTGAAAATTTAAAGGGAGGATTTCCCAAAATTTGCTTCTTCAAAAAGATCAAATTTTAAACAAATTTAACCCTACATATGACTTGGAAAACAAAATTTTCAGCATCTTGTTGATATGAAAACCTTGATGAGGTTAGGATAAATACATGAGTCCCATGATGGAAAATGTGGAGACCATGTCAGATCAAATATGATGGCCATGAAAATCACTTAGGGCTGGTTATGTTTTCCATCCTTAAGCCAAAAGTGTCACCATCATGCTAGAAATACCATAAAAGTGCATGGGCATGTTATCCCATCGACCACCCAAAATTTCCCTTGGAAAAACCATGGCCCTTCACCATATGGCCATGTGAATCATTCATCTCCATCAAGCTAGGGGCATTTTAAATGCATCTCCTAGACACCTTCCATGGAGAATCAATTTCATGCAAAATGTACACATACATATCATTCACCCAAAGAAGCCTAGAAAGGTGGCAGCCCAAGTAGGAATGTCCCCCTATCTTAAAAAGGGCAAGAAAAATCGATAAATCATGTTGATATTGTGGGTAGAAATTTAGTAGACCCCGAAAACACCCAATACTTGAAAGGGTCTATGTTAAATTCTTTCAAAAAGATTCTTAAAATTGAGCTCCTTTGAAACTTCTTGAAAGAAGGACCAGGGTTGATTGTATGTCCCCAAATGAAGGAATTTATGCTTTACGAAAAGTAGAGTCTTCAAAAATGAATTGGTGACATTCCAAAAATCCCTGGCTTACAAAATGGAGCCTTGTTCAAAATATAAAAAAAATTTCAAATGGCAGATACTATTAAGAAATGGGACGATCTCGGTTGAATCGAGTAACCAAAGGGATAAGCCTTCTCCCAATTTTACTTCTCTCTCTAAAAAGGAAAATTGGCAATGTTCAAAAGAAAAAGAAAAGAACAAAGAGAATACAAAACTCCTCGAAAAGGAAGTCTTTCCCAAAAAGAGAATACAAAAACTTCTTAAAAAGGAGCCTTCTCTTTGAAAGAAAAAAAGGAAAAAAGAAAAGAGAATGCAAAAACTTCTCGAAAAAGAAGTCTTCCCAGAAAAGGGAATACAAAACTTCTTCAAAAGAGGTCATCTCTTGAAAAAGAAAAAGAAAGAAAAAGCAAAAGCTCAAAAGAGCAATTTTCTGACTCCTTGCCTAAAATCATGGGACGCTTCAGAAGGGACCGTGGTAGCTCTTTCCCATATCCCTGCAGCTTATCCCAAAGGAAAAAGGTTCAATTGTAAAAATCCTAAAGTAGGAATAGAATCTACTTATTTGGATTTCATTTTGTTTGAGAACTAGACTTTGTTTTGTGGGGAAATGGAACTTTGAAATGTTTTTCAAAATTTCCTACCAAAAACCTCTACCAAGTAGTAGGCATTGAAACCTGAATAAAGGGAAGTATGAAAAATTGGAAGTCCTTTTCGATAAAAGATAAAAGGAGTTCCTTTTGAAAAAGAAATCTTTGAAAATCCAAGAATGTCAAAAGACATGGGTAAAATCCTGCTTGGAGCAGACAACCTCAAAAGGCTCTCTCCAAGCTCGAAAGCCCGAAAAATGTCGGAAAGACAAAGGGTAAAACCTACTTGGAGCAGACAGCCTCAAAAGGCTCTCTCTCCAGGCTCGAAAACCCAAGAATGTCAGAAGACATGGGTAAAAACCTGCTTAGAGCAGTCAGCCTCAAAAGGCTCTCTTCGGGCTCAAAACCCCCCAATAAAGCTCAACCCCGTTCGCTCACTCATGCATGCATTCCAAAAACATTCATGCATGGTCATGGACCTGGTCACTTCCCCTACATTTTGCCTAAGGCTCGTGCCTATTGTGGCTCTATTTGAGTGCCTTGGAGCACCTCGAATTTCTAGAATGGTTCTAACCGGGGGCGGGACTCTAAGCGCTCCCCGGATTACTACTTGGACATTTTTCTTATAAATGATGAGAGATGATGCACAAGTAGTAAAACCAGAATGTGATGGATGCACTAGACTTTTCGAAGTCGAGAAAGCATATACCTCTTTTCCCTTCCCATTAGTGCTTGCATGATTGGGGAAGGGTTCTTTGAATATAGCTTGGTTAGGCTCTAGTTCCTTAGTGACCTGGAGCCGACCCTGCGCTATAAAGTTCTCGATTTTATTGAGAAGGGAGAAACATTGGTTTGTATTATGGCCCTTGAGCCGATAATACTTGCAAAAACGATTTAAAAACCTCCCTTTGGAAGTGGTTCCCTCAGAAATTTTGGGGAGTGTGATAAACCCTTGGGCAAGAAGGAGGTTAAGGACCTCTGAAATAGGTTGCCCCAATGGGGTATACTCCCATTTTTCAAAAGTTTTTTATAATTGTTTTTCATTTTTATTTTAAACTCTTTTGAAGTGCTCGTCAGGCTTGGATCCACTCGGACGTTTGCAACTTTTTGGGGTTTTGCCCCTTTGTCCATGGTGGGTAACCCGTAAGTTCTGGGATTTTGCAAACGTGACTTTTGCAAAATGTTTCCTTTCCATAGGTGATCGTAGACTCCCTTTTTCAGATTTATTTCAAAGAGGGAGGCTTTCTTGATCAACTTATGGAAAGTCGATATCTCTTGTAAGGAGAGAAGAGTTTTCAATTCAGCTTTTAAATTATCAAGGATGAGCATTACTGCACATCCTTCTGAAATCGACTCTCTCACTTTCCCCAGGAGGGACCTCCATCGAACGATGAATGCGTGCAAATTCTCGTTCGCAACTTGCTTTGTATCCCTTAAATTGTTTAAAGTCGGCGTTACTTCCACATTATGTGAAAACCTTTGCATAAAACAGTTCGCTAACTCTTCGAAAGTTACGAACTGACTCAAATCGTAGGAAGCAAGCCATTTTGAAGCTGTACCTTTGAGGGAAGGGGGAAACCAATATATCCACTTCGTCGAGTCCTTTTTCTTTTTGTCGGCTCGACGGGAAAAGAGTTGTAGGTGAGATCTAGGATCTCTCGTGCCATCATACCGATGAAAGTTCGGTATCTCATCGTCACTGTCTGTTTCGTAATCCAAAGGAAGGAAATCAAACACGGCATACATTCTCTTTTCTTTATTTTGCCCTTTTAGCAGTTGTTGTAGGGCTTTTCGGTCATTGTGAGTGAAGGACTCATGATATTGGTTTTCGTCCATTGCGGAGGTTTCCTTGTGTTTTCTAGACTTGTCAAATTTTTTCTTAGCTTTTGCCGGTTCGCCATGAGATGAACAAGAATCAGCTGCCTTTGCCTCTTAGCTAAGTGCAGCGATTTTTCTTCGAAGTCTTTTCGCAAGTCCTGTATCTCTTCTCTCCTATTTTTGAAATTGGTTTTCGAAAGTTTTTTGGAGTGAGAACTTGATGTGCGTGAGACATGGCTGGACACTTCATTGGAGTCTGAACTCGACAAGACTCCGATGCTTTGTTTTGAAAACCAACTATGAAATGCAAAAGGCAAAGAGTTAAATACTTTTCTTGGAAAAAATTTTCAAGAGCTTTGTTTGTTTGATCGATATTTTCTTAAGACCCAAGTCCCATCGGGCGTGCCAAACTGTAAGACACTATAAACACTCCAAAATAAAATGAATTTCAAAATCAAATACCTGGTTTGAAAATTCATTTCAAAACCCAAATCTGGAGTTTTTCAAAAACCCAAGGGCTGTAAAAGCATCAAATTTTGTTAAAACCCCATTCAACTTGATTTTCACACACATGAGCCAAGTCCCAATTTTACAAAAGCCAAAAATTCAATAGGTGAAGCCTAAAGACCAAAGCAGCATAAAAAATAGGTGTAGAAGCCCAAAAGCAGCACCCTGGCTTGATAAAAGCCAGGGACAAAAGGCAAAAGGAAGGCCCAGGCCCGATGTAGACTGTAGGCCCAGAGAACCCAAGAGACAAGTCAAGCACATTCACCCAAGCAGGAGAAATCCAAGCCAAAAACGGTGAAAATAAGCATAAATGAAGTCCAAAAAGGCGAGATGGAGTTTGGATGACAAAACTGGGGAAAACCCAGTGTAAGACGGAGCGCTGATGAAGCTAGGGCCCGCACAAACCGTCTATCTCGAAACGCCAAGAAGGACTTTTCAGAGAAAATTTGGATTAGATTTGGACCATAAATATCCAGATCCATATCCAATTAGTGTTTGGATTTGGATCGATCCAAATAATGTTTGGATTTGGATTGGATCCAAATAGTTTTGGATTGGATCAGATCTGGACCAAAATATCCAGATCTATGTCCCTATAAATGTTTTGATTTGGATCGGATCTGGTTATAAATATCCAGATCCAAATAGTACTTGGATTTGGATCCAGATCTCAAACCCATATCCAAACCCAAGACCCACCTCATTTGCCTATAAATAGAGGTGAGGGGGTCTCCAAGAAGGGATCCACGTGAAATTGCTTGGAGGAGAGAGAGTGAGAGGTAAACCTAGCCATGTTGGCTTAAGGGTGAGGTGGGTTCAAGCCTTGTTGGCTAAGTGGGCTGCAACAAAGGTGGGCTCGATCAAGAAAGACTGTAACCGTTGCATGGACGTGGGCTCAACCAAGAAGGACCGGCTCCAAGAGGTAAGCCTCCTAATCCTAGCCTAATCCTAGTCTAATTCTAGCCTAATCACCTAACCCACTTCATTAAACCTCACCCTAACTAGACTAAACCTAGCCTAAACGACTCAACCTAATTTGAACTAAACCTCAAAGCCACCCTCACAACCCCCGGCCAGACACCTGCGCCTGTCGCGCGCCCTGCGCCTCAGCGTGCCCTGCCTGCGTCCCTGCGCTTGCCGCACGTCCTACGCCTCAGCACGCCCTACCTGCGTCCCTGCGCCTCAACGCGCCCCGCCTGTGCGCCCAACGCGAAATGCCTTAGCACCCCGCACCACTGCCCTGCACGCCTAGCGCCCCGCAGCGACTGCCTTGCTGCCCCTACACCCGTGGCCTAGCCTTAGCCAGCCACACCTTAGGACCATACCCCCTTCCCATCTATTGCCATAAGTTGCTTTAGGGACAACCTACCGTAGCAAGCCGCACCCAAGCTTCGCTTTTGGCTGAGACCTACCCTAGGACCGACCTTAACCAACCCCACCTTGTTGTCGTGAGCTTCTTGGCCGAACCTAGGTCCTCCTAAGTCCCAAACCCACGAGCCTTCCCCAAGCCTCAAACTCTCTCTCAAACCCACCAAGGGAGACCCCTCTTGGCTGCCCAAGGTGGATGCAAGCCCAAGCGTGAGCAAGGAGAAGAAAGCCGAATCACTTGTAAGTGTTTAAAATTCGGTATTTACATTACTCCTTTCATACTTAATTCAATTTTGATACGGGGTTGTAGTAATGGAGCGTTGTCTCCCCCTGAGATGTAATATTGGTGCTTGACACACGAGACACATACGTGCACTTGAGCCTTAGCTCTTATCTCATACACAAGACACCCACATACACTTGAGCTTTAGCTCTTAATCGTACACGCTTTGAACACACACGCATTGAGCTTTCGCTCTTACTCCAAAGACTCTAGTAAGAGCCGTGTACGTTACAATTTCATTCGGGTTGTTACTTTCAGCTGTGTGCGTTGTCATTTCAATTCCACACTAGCACACAAAGGGCACCCAAGCACTTGCTCAACACTCTCATGCACATTTTGGCCTTGGCAGCCCCTAAGATATAGAATATCTCTATACTTTCAGTTGCGTGAGTTTTATGTTCAGTTGTGTACGTCTTTACATTTCGGGTGGTTCAAATTTAGTTGTGTGAGTTGTCTTTCCATTTACACACCCAAAGCACTCACTCACATTGAGCCTTTTCGCTCTTATATCTATATTCCCCTTTCAGTAAGTTAAATTTTAGTCGTGTGTGTGAGTTGTCTTTCAATTTATATACAACACACATGAACACGTTGAGCCTTACCGCTCATATATATATCTCTATATTTCCCTTTCGGCAAAGTTCAATTCAGCCGTGTGTGTGAGTTGTCTTTCCATTTACACACAACACACACGAACACATTGAGCTTTACCACTCATATATATACTTATATTTCAATTTTGGCAAGTTCAATTCAAGTCGTGTGAGTTTGTCATTTCAATTCTACACTCACACACGCGTGCATTGAGCCTTTTCGCTCTTAATATAAGTATATCTCCCTTCCGCAATTTACATTCAAGTTGTGTGAGTTGCTTTTAAGGTTCGGGTATTTCCCCTTCAGCTGGGTGTGTGAGTTGCTTTCAATTCGAGCCTAGCTCACATCATACCAAACCCGTTGCAAACACCCCAAAATCCCACGATTTTTCCAAAACACTTGGTTTTGCAAAAGCAACCCTGAAGGGCTATTTTGAGTCTGGAAACCCAGGAGCCTTCCAGGCAACCCTTCTCGAAACGCCATGAAGGAATCAAAAAATCAAGTTTGGGTCGGATCTGGACCATATATATCCAGATCCAAACCCAAAATGTATTTGGATGCCAAGATCCAAATCCAATATCTGTATCCATGGCCCACTTCACCTTCCCATAAATGGGGGTGAGGGGCCCACAAAGTTTCACGTGAATGGCCTTGGAAGGCTTGGGTAGAGAGAGAAATGGGGCCATAAAGTAAGAGTGAGAAAGTTGGTAGGCTTGACTTTTGGTCAAAAGTGGGTTAGCCTTGTGGGTTTAACCAAGAGTGTGGGTTCAAGCTTGTATGCACCTACACTTGACCTAGGGTTGCACCAACTTGGACATGGCTGCAACTAAGGCAATGGACCAGCGCCAAGGGGTGGTTCCTAAACCTAGCCCTAAGCTAGCTCACCTCACCTAGCCATTTTTCCTAAAACCTAACCCAAACCTAACCAAAACTTAACCCTTCTCACCCAAAACTGCACCAACTTCACCTAGCCGACCTCACCAAGCTGGACCACCTAGACCCTAACCAACTAAGCCTAAACCAACCTTAGTTCACCTAACTAAGTCCCTAACCACCTAAACCCAGCCCACCTAACTGACCTAAGCTACCTTATCCCAGCCACTAACCCCTAGCCTATATAAACCCCACCCTTCCACTTGGGGGTCTCTCTTCATGCTCCCTCCACTCTTGGGACCCGGCCAGCACCTCTCTTCACCCTCTCCACTCCCAACCGAGCAGCACCTGCCACTCCAACTCCACCTTTGGCGAGGAGCTCCAACCGACTCCATCACCTTCTTCCATCCGGCCACCAACACCACCTGCCGCCTCCTTCCCGGTTAGTACCCTTCTCCCTTCCACCCAGCCAGCACCTCTCTTCTTCCCAGCCGAGCACCACCCAACGCCTGCCCATCCACCTACCACCCTTAGTCGCCCAATTCCCAGCATCCCTTAACCATTTTCCAACCCTCTCTACTTCCAGGCGAGCCCTACCTATCCCCAAACTCACCCTAACTCCTAGCACCATACCTTAGCTCAACCTACCTTCCCTAAATCACCTCAACATCAGCCGGCCAGTACTCCTACCTGCCGCAACCATCCACCTAAGGGACTCCTCTTGGCTGCCCAAGGCGACTCACAAGTCCAAGTCCACTTAAGTTGAAGATGGACCAGCTACATGTAAGTGCCTAAACTTGGTCCATTATATGAACTTGCTTTATATTCAATTAAATTTTGACATGGGGTTGTAATAATGGAGCGTAGTCTTCCCCCAAGATGTAATAACTTGGTTTGACATACAAGCACCCACGTGCACTTGAGCCTTTCCGCTCTTAGTTGCACACCTTTTGGCACATACACGGGCCTTGACAGCCCCTAAGATATAATTTTATTTATATAAGTTCAGCTGCGTGTGTTTATATTTAAGTCGAGGGTGTTGTCTTTCAATTCCACACTCACACACATTGAGCTTTCGCTCTTACTCCCAAGACCCTAATAAGGGCCATATTGCAATTTAATTCGGGGTTTTCATTGAAGTTGTGTGCATGGTCTTTCAATTCCACACCCACACACATTGAGCTTTAGCTCTTACTCCCAAGACCCTAATAAGGGCCATATTGCAATTCAATTTGTGTTTTACAAGTCGTGTGAGTTGTCTTTACATTTATACACAACACCCACGCACACGTTGGCGACCTTCGGGCCCATATATATATAGTTGTATTTCCCTTCCGCTATGTCTTTAAGATTTGGGTTTTAAGGTTCAGCTGTGTGAGTAGTCTTTCCATATATACACAACACACACTTACACAATTGAGCCTTTCCGCTCTTAAGATATAGCCATATTTCCCTTTTGCAATTTCCCTTACGCAATTTCCCTTAAGCATTGTCTTTCAATTTTGGGTTTTCCCTTGGAGTTGTGTGAGTTTGCATTGCATATTCGCCATACCACGAGTTAGGATGCATATTGCATCAAAGCAAACTCCATACACCCATGCAAAAATTGCCCAACTTAGGTCACTTATGCACACACCTAGTTGGCCTAAATAGCATAAAATTGAAAGACATAGGCACGTGCAAGTGAAATAAAATCTGCAATAATACAAACAAAACCCAATCAAACACTTCATACATTTTCAAAAGAGGTTCAAAATTGACTTTGCTAAGCATACAGACTGACCCTTGCGCATCAGTGTAAGAAGGTCTGCGACGAAAAGAGCTCACTTGCTCACAGTCGTCCCAAACGAGTCAGATTTTCAAAACTTACTTCGCTAGCTTGAGTAAGATAGCTGGCACGCCCTATTTATAAAAACGACTTAGACATACGAAAAGGTTCACTTCAGGCTTAAGAACCAGAAGTGAGAATTTTTCGTGTCTACAGAATTGGCACGCCTGGTGGGACCTGGGCCTTGTGCAAAGTCAAGTCATGTAAAGAAACCTCACGAAATTTTTTTCAAAGAAAGTGTTTTAACTTTTGTTTGTTGCATTTCATACTTAGGATTTTGAAAGCATTTGAAGCATGTCGAGTCCAGGCTCCCAAGAACTGTCTAGCCATGGCTCATGCGCATCAAGTTCTCATTCTAGGAGGTTTTTGAAAAAACAAAATAAACTAGAAGAGATTGAGGACTTGAGAAGGGATTTTGAGGCCAAAATCGCTGCTCTTAGCCAAGAGGCTGAAGCAGCTGACTCATGTTCGTCAAATGGCGAACCAAAGGCCAAGAAAAAGTTTGAAAAAACTCGCAAACATAAAGAGACTTCCACCATGAAAGGCAACCAATACCACGAGTCCTTCACATACAAGGACCGTAAAGCCCTACAACAGCTGCTAAGAGGGTAAAACAAAGGGAAAAGGAGTTACGCCCTGTCTGATTTTTTGCCTGTGCATTATGAAACGGATAGTGATAATGAAATACCGAACTTTCATCGGTATGATGGCATGAGAGACCCTAGGTCTCACTTGCAACTTTTGTCTCGTTGAGCCCACAAGAAAAAGAAGGACTCGATGAAATGGGTGTATTGGTTCCCTTTGTCCCTCAAAGGCACGACTGCCAAATGGCTGGCTTCCTACGACCTTAGCCAGTTCGTAACTTTTGAAGAGTTAGCGGACTGCTTTATGCAGAGATTCTCGCATAACGTAGAAGTCACGCCGACTTTAAACACATTGAGGGATACAAAACAAGGCATGAACGAAGACGTACATACGTTTATCGTTCGTTGGAGGTCTCTCCTTGGACAAGTGCGAGAGCTAATATCCGAAGGATGCGTAGTCATGCTCATCCTGGATAATTTCAAAAACGAATTGAAAACCCTTCTCTCTCTTCACGAAATCTCAACTTTCCACAAGTTGATAAAAAAAGCATCTCTTTTCGAAACAAATTTGAAAAAAGGGATTTATGATCATCTGTGGAAAGGAAGAGTGGTTTCGAAAACTCGCTTGGAGAAGCCCAACACTTATGGGCTACCCACCGCGGATAAAGGGGCAAAACCCCACAAAATCGCCAATGTTCGGGTGGATCCAAGCCCAGCAAGTGCTTCGAAAAATTTTGAAAAAATAGAAAATAAAAGGGAGAAAAACTTCCAAAAACCCTTTGAAAGATGGGAGTACACTCCGCTGGGGCAACCTGTGTCGGAGGTCCTAGACCTCCTACTTGCCTAAGGAATGATCTAACTCCCCGAGATTCCCGAGGGAGTCACTTTCAAAGGGGGATTTTCAAACCAATTTTGCAAGTATCATCTGCTCAAAGGCCATGATACAAAGCGATGTTTCTCCCTGCTTAATAAAATCGAGAACTTGATAGCAGAAAGCCGACTTCAGGTCATTGAGGAACCCGAGCTTGCCCAAGCTATCTTCAAAGAACCCTTCCCCAAGCACGCAAGTACCAGTGGGAAGGGAAAAGAGGTATGTGCTCTCACGATTTCGAAGAGTCTAGCGCATGCATATGAGTCTGGTTTGTCTATTTGTGCATCTACTCTCATACTTCACAAAAAACCAGCCCAAGTAGTCATTCGGGGACCACCAAGAGTTCCGTCCCCGGTTAAACCAGTTTTAAAAATTCAAGGTGCTCCAAATCTTTCGATTAGAGCCATGTTAGGTGCGAACCCTAGGTTGATCGTGGGGGAGGTGACAAGATCTGGGAGGATCTATCAACCCCCACATCTGCAAAGTACTAAAAAGGTGGTCAGTGTGCCTGGCCCCTCAAAAGCATGTATTCCTAGAGTTCCGTCGAAAGCGGACAAAGGAAATGTCGTGTTAAAAATATATGATTTCGAAAACCATTTTTCAAAGATTTCTATCAACATGTCCATCCTAGAGCTAATACAAACTTTGCCTAGGCATAGACTTGTGTTAGAGAAAATTCTAGAAAGAGCAAAGGTTAGTTCAAACATAACCCCAGAATCCTTGTCCAATCAAGTGGCATCCATAGGAGCGAAAACGCCCATCGTATTCTCCGAAGATGATGTAGAGAGACCCTACGAGTCCTATAACCAGACCCTACATATCGAGGTGGTTCTGAATAACCACTCTCTGGATAGGTGCCTAGTCGATGGGGGAGGAGGGCTCAACATCCTTCCACTTCATGTGGCGAACCAAATCGGAGTCATCTTGACATCCGTAAACCCAAGCCCCATCATCACAACTGGGTATGATGGGAATGCGTCTAGACCACTAGGATCCATCGAACTCCCCATGAAAATGGGAGGGATAGCATACACGGGGGTGTTCCATGTCTTGGACATCAACCCCCACTATAACCTGTTGTTGGGAAGGCCTTGAATACACAACCTGTGTGCTATGCCATCCACCTTCCATAGGTGTGTCAAAATCCCTTTGAGGGACCAAGTCGTAGTGATCCTAGGTGAGAGTCATCCTCAGCTTCAAGGGGTCATAAATTCCCCTTGCTTGTCGAGTTCCCAAACCTACGAGGTAAAACTGGGGCAAACCCTGCTCGAGCCACCAAGGCTCACATTGAAAAACCCTAGGAAGGTCGTACATGTGAAGGGGCCACCCAAGGCTGGCCCCCTCAAAACCCTGACCATCCCAGGAAAACCCAAAAATCCCCTATTTTCAAAACCCCTAGACAAAAAGCCCTATGTGCATAACATAGATGACAACAAGTTCTAGGACCACGATTTATATGAAAATTTCTCTAAAAACAAAAAATCGTGGAACATGCTGTTAAATATGGGCTATTTGCCACACAAGAGTCTAGGGGCACAAAATCAGGGTCTCATAGAACCCATACTGCCTAGGGCAAATTCAAGCCGATATGGGATCGGCTATACTCCTAGAATACCACCAGAGCCACCCCCTGTGACCACCTGGGTCAAGGGTGCCCTAGAGCCTACCTTAGAAGAGACCTACGATTTAGACCTCTTATTTAGAGTCTAATCTGTAGCGTTTTCCCTTTATAGGTATGATGGAAGATCCCTCAATCAAAAATACAAGAACATTTGAAAAACTCAAAATTCAAAAAATAGAAAAATTACAAAAGCCAAAAACACTTGGAAATGAAAAACTCGAAAAAATAGTAATTTGTATAGTTCCCAAAATTTTCGTTTTATAAAAACACAAAAAAATTGAAAGTTTACAAAAATTCCAAAAAGATTTTATACATAGCTGCTTCTGGTAAGGATTTGGAAAAAGCAAAAGATTTCGAAAGAAATGTTGTCTGCATAACCAGACCAAAAATTTCGAAATCAATGAAAATTCCAAGTGTAAAACCAGGTCTTTTAAAAATCCATGCATCAAATTCCCTAGGATCTATAAACCTCGAGAATGATCAAAGCCTAGAGGTGGATCCCTTTGAGGAAGATCCCACTTCTGAGCTCCTAGAATTTTATAAAATTCTCGATTTTGAAAAGCCTTCGAATTCAGTAGGAGGAGATTTCATAGAGATAAACCTAGGGAGTGATTCAAAGCCCAAACTCATTAGGGTAGGCGCATGTTTGCATGAGCATGAAAGGTTGTCATTCATTGCATTTCTAAAAACCTACTTAGATGTGTTTGCATGGACGTATAAAGACATGCCAGGCATAGACCCCAGCATTGTCAAGCATCGTCTTTCCTTAGATGCGGATATGAAACCCATAAAGCAAAAGCTTAGGAAAATACATCCGAACGTACACGCCCAAGTCAAAGAGGGTTTAGAGGATCTATTAAAAGCCGAATTTATAAAACCCATTGTGTATTCTAATTGGTTAACCAAATCAAACTAAGCCCACGAGATCAGGGTAAGACTGCTTTCACAACCCCATGGGGCACGTACTGCTATACAGTCATGCCCTTTGGTTTAAAAAATGTTAGTGCCACATACCAGAGAGCTATGACCACGATCTTCCATGATCAGATTCATGAGCTCGTAGAGGTATATGTGGATGATCTCTTGGCCAAATCCAAAACTCGATGCACTCATATCAAATGCTTACAAATTTTTTTTGAAAGGCTTAGACTTTACAAAGTAAAGTTAAACCCTCATAAATGCGTGTTCGGAGTAGAGTCCGGAAGCTCTTAGGCTTTATGGTGAGCCAAAGGGGCATAGAAGTCGACCCATCTAAGTGTTGAGCCATCATAGACATGGATCCACCCTCCAATCTCATGCAGATTCATAGCCTCCAAGGTCGATTACAATCCATTCACAGGTTTATCTCAAACCTGGCGACTAGATGCGAACCCTTCAACAAGTTGTTGAGAAAGGGCACAAAATTTTTATGGGATGATGATTGCCAAAAGTCATTTGAAAGACTAAAGGCATACTTAGTTAATCCCCCTGTTTTAAATCCTCCAAAGCAAGGAAAACCTCTTCTGCTTTACATTTCCGTGCATGCGAATGCCTTGGGAGCTTTGTTAGCTCAATACGAGGATGACACTCACAAGGAATATGCCATATATTATATTTCAAAAACTCTCTTGGCTTATGAAAGGAATTATCAAGCCATGGAGAAGACGTGCTTGGCCCTAGTTTGGGCCTGCCAGAAATTTCGACATTACTTCCTAGATCATGAGATCTGGATAGTGTCCAAGTTTGATCCGATCAAGCACTTGTTCGAAAAACCCATTCTCACTGGTAGATTGGGCAAATGGAAACTCCTTCTCATGGAGTATTACTTGAAATACCATCATCAAATCTCCATTAAGGAGCAAGCCCTAGCTGACTATGTGGCTGAGTTCCCCCTAGAGAACGCATATCCCACATTTAGTGAAATGCCTGATGAAGGCATATTGCAAAACCAATTTCAAAACCATATTTTGGCAAACTCTTTCGAAAACCAAGTGTGGAAAATGCACTTCAATGGGGCACAAAACCAACGAGGGGCTGGTGCCGGGGTCATCCTCATATCCCCTGAAAAGGGCGAGATCCCCATAGCAATTCGCCTAGATTTCGAATGTTCCAATAATATAGCTGAGTATGAAGCACTCATACAAGGCTTAAAAGTTTTGAAAACTCTAGGGGCATCATGCATCAAGGTCTTTGGAGATTCACTCCTCGTTATAAACCAAGTTTTGAAAATTTGGCAAGTGCGAAATGAAAAAGTTCTTCCATATCACGAGTTGGCCACTCGATTGGTTGAGTCCTTCCAATCGTGTACACTCACACACGTAGGAAGAGAGGATAATGGCATTGCCGATGCCCTCTCCTCCTTGGGTTCAGTCCTAAGGGTCGATCCCACTTTGGGAACCTGATCCTTAGAAATATGGCATGCGCCCACTCCATCCACACACAATTTGGAAATTTGCCAAAACAATCCAGATTCTGTCGAAAAACCTTGGTTTTATGACATAAAATGTTTTCTAGAAAATGGAGGATTCGCTGAAAATGCCACATCCAAGGATCAGGCATTTATCAGGAAAATTTCTACCCGATATACGATTTTGGGTGGGGTTTTGTATAAAAAGAGTTTTACCGGCATCTTACTAAGATGTGTCGACCTAGAGGAGGCTAGGACTGTTATGCATGAATTCCACGATGGAGAATGTGGAGGTCATGACAATGCTACTATGATGGCGATGAAAATACTTAGAGCGGGTTATTTTTGGTCCACTCTGAGAAAAGACTGCCACGATCATATTAGGAAGTGTCATCCATGTCAAGTGCATGGACACGCCATTTATATCCCCTCATCATCATTACATTCGTGGTCAGCCCCTGGCCATTTACCATGTGGGCGTTTGACATAGTAGGGCCAATTTTCCCAAAGGCATCGAATGGACACAGGTTCATTTTAGCAGCCACTAAGTACTTCTCCAAGTAGGTAGAAGCCATCTCCCTGACCAATATCTAGGGGCAACATGTGGTGGCTTTCATTATGAGGAATATCTTGGCTCAATTTGGAGTTTTAAGAGACCTTGTGTCCGATAATGGCACCCCATTCAAAAACAAGCGGATGGTCAAGTTGTGTAACACCTATGGCATAACTCACCACTTCTCCTTGCCCTACTACCCTCAAGGCAACGACCAAGCCGAAGCCACGAATAAGACTCTCATTAGCATAATTGAGAAGACTTTAGAAAAGGGTAGGACGTGGTATGAGAAGCTGGATGAAGCCTTATGGGCTTATAGGACTTCCATCCGGACTCCCACGAATGCCACGCCATTTGAGTTGGTCTATGGCACAAACGCCATTCTCCCCATTCATGCACGATTGCATTCATTCCATACATCCATTGCACTCAACCTCCCCCTAGAGATGCTTCAGCATGCTAGGATGGTCGAACTAGATTTGTTAGATGAGAGGCGACTCCTTGCTATGGATCATGCTCATGCATACCGGCAAAGGATCGCCCGACATTATGGCAAACATATGAAACCTCACCACTTTAAAGTGGGAGATCTGGTTTTGAAAATCATCCACTATCGTGGCCCACATCCGCTTGGGAAGTGGCACCCCAAGTGGGATGGACCTTATGTTGTGCGTGCAACAACCACGATCAACTCATACTGGTTGATTGATGTAGAAGGTAGGAATTTAGCAGATCCTATCAATATTCAATACTTGAAGAAGTATTATGTGTAGGGTTTGGGTTGAAATTCCCATTTTTGAAAATTCTTAGGGATAGATGCTTTGAAACCTCGAAAGTAAGGTTCAAAGGCAAATTGTATGACCTGAGCGAGAGAATTCGCACTTGTGAAAGAGTGGAGCTTTCCAAATACGTGGTTACATTTCAAAATCCTTCTTTTTACAAAGAAAGGCCTAGTTCAATATAGCAAGATACTTGCAAGTAGTACGTGCTATTTCTAAATAGGCTAATCTGGAATGGATCCAATATGACCTTGGGATAAGTCCTCCCCTCTTCTCTTCTCCTTCCAAAAGGAAAATATGGCCAAAAACAAAGGGAAATCCCCGCCAAAATCTCTTTCCCAAAGAAAGAAACCTGAGTCAAAAGCAAAATTCGATTCTTTTATGGAAAAGAGGGATTAAAGAAAAAATACTCCCAAAAGGAGACCCTCTATGAAAAAAAGAAAGAAAAGGCCAAAAAGCTCAAGAAAGTGCAGTTTTCCGCCTTCTATGCCTAAAACCACGGGACGCTTCAAAAGGAACCGTGGTATCTCTTTCCCATCCCTACGACTTATCCCAAGTAAAACATGGTTCATTTCAAGGAATCCTAAAGTAAAAATCGGATTTACTTACTTGAATTTCATTTTGTTTGAGAATTCGACGTATTGAGTAAGGCGTAGGAATTTTGAAATATAACTTGTTTCTTATAAAACCTCCGCTAGATTAGCGAGTGTCAAGACTCAAGCAAAGGCAAACGCGAAGAGCTCGAGATCCTTAGGACCAAGGCTAAAAGAAGTTTCCCTCTTGTAAATAAATTTTGAAAAATCGAACATCGAGCAACATAGGGCCCGCTCGCTTGGAGCAGCAGGTCTTCGTAAGTCTCAAAAGTTCGACCATGCCATCTAGTCTCTGGGAAGTCGCCCTTCTTGGCGTCTCATCCATGTCATGCATGTGCATATTCACACATGAACACTTGCATAACATGATCCCCGTTTAGGACCAGAAACCATAGAATGGTCCCCTTTGGCGTGATATCTACTCCTACCAGGTTTAAAAGAGAGATTTTGCTCAAAAATTGGGACGATCCCATATTTTCGTGGATAGATCTAGGGAGACATTAAAAGGGGTGTTGCTGTCTTTACCATTATCCAAATAAATTTGGATAATGCCAAAGAGGGGCATCTGTAAACACCCCAAAATCCCACGATTTTCTCAAATATACATGGTTTTACAAAAGCAGCTCCATTCTATGGTTTCCTGAAGGTGAGAATAAGATCGGACGACAATGTTGGCGAAGACCCAACGCAAGACGGAGTACTGATGAAGTCAGGCCCCGCACAAACCCTCCATCTCGAAACGCCATGAAGGAATCAAAAAATCAAGTTTGGGTCGAATCTGGACCATATATATCCAGATCCAAACCCAAAATGTATTTGGATTTGGATTTGGATCCCAAGATCCAAATCCAATATCTGTATCCATGGCCCACTTCACCTCCCCATAAATGGGGGTGAGGGGCCCACAAAGTTTCACGTGAATGGACTTGGAAGGCTTGGGTAGAGAGAGAAAGGGAGCCATAAAGTAAGAGTGAGAAAGTTGGTAGGCTTGACTTTTGGTCAAAAGTGGGTTAGCCTTGTGGGTTTAACCAAGAGTGTGGGTTCAAGCTTGTATGCACCTACACTTGACCTAGGGCTGCACCAACTTGGACATGGCTGCAACTAAGGCAATGGACCAGCACCAAGGGGTGGTTCCTAAACCTAGCCCTAAGCTAGCTCACCTCACCTAGCCTTTTTTCCTAAAACCTAACCCAAACCTAACCTAAACTTAACCCTTCTCACCCAAAACCGCACCAACTTCACCTAGCCGACCTCACCTAGCTGGACCACCTAGACCCTAACCAACTAAGCCTAAACCAACCTTAGTTCACCTAACTAAGTCCCTAGCCACCTAAAACCAGCCCACCTAACCGACCTACCCCAAACCACTAACCCAACCCACCTAATCGACCTACCCCAAACCATGTCCCAGCCCACCTAAAAATAAATATCTAGCCCACCAAAACAAATATCTGGCCTACCTAACCGACCTAAGCTACCTTATCCCAGCCACTAACCCCTAGCCTATATAAACCCCACCCTTCCACTTGCGGGTCTCTCTTCATGCTCCCTCCACTCTTGGGACCCGGCCAGCACCTCTCTTCACCCTCTCCACTCCCAACCGAGCAGCACCTGCCACTCCAACTCCACCTTCGGTGAGGAGCTCCAGCCGACTCCATCACCTTCTTCCATCCGGCCACCAACACCACCTGCCGCCTCCTTCTCGGTTAGTACCCTTCTCCCTTCCACCCAGCCAGCACCTCTCTTCTTCCCAGCCGAGCACCACCCAATGCCTGCCCATCCACCTGCCACCCTTAGTCTCCCAATTCCCAGCATCCCTTAACAATTTTCCAACCCTCTCTACTTCCAGCCGAGCCCTACCTATCCCCAAACTCACCCTAACTCCTAGCACCATACCTTAGTGTAGACGCAAGAAAATCCCCGCCTCCCCTTTGGCTTCTTAGGGCCTGGAGTGGATCCTCTCGTGCGTCTAAGACCTATTTGTATAAACAGGGCGTGCCAGCTAGCTTACCTAAGCTAGCGAAGATATATTTTAACCTGACTTCTAACATGGCGACTGTGAGCAAGTGAGCTCTTGTCGTCGCAGACCTTCTTGCACCGATGCGCAAGGGTCAATCTGTACGCTTTTAAAAATCGAGTTTTAGGGTAGAAAAAGCTTACGAAAGCGGTTCGAGGTGTTTGATTCGGGTCTTTTTAATTAGATTGCAGATTTTAGATCACGTGGTTTTGCACATGCCTAAGTCTTTCTTTTTATCCCTTTATGGGCCACCTAGGTGTGTGTTATGAACACTCCACTACATGGGGCGAATTTTGAGTGGGAGTACGGGGCTTGCTTTGATGCAATATGCGTCCTACCTCGTGGTGTGGCGTAGATGCAATGCAAACTCATGCTACTCCAAAGGGAAAACCCGAATGTAAAGACAATGCCGAAAGGAAATGACTTGTAATGTAAATGCCGAAGGGAGATATGTATATAAGGTATATATGGGCCCTTACTCGGGTCTTGCAAATAAGAGCGAAGGCTCAATGTGGGTGCGTGCTTGAATTGAAAGACTTACACACACGACATGAAATGAAACCCAAATATAACTTGCGATATGGCCTTAACTAAGGTCTTGGGAATAAGAGCGAAAGCTCAATGTGTGTGAGTGCTTGAATTGAAGTACTACGCACACAACATGAAATTAAACCCAAATAGTATAGCACGGCCCTTACTTGGGTCTTACAAATAAGAGCGAAGGCTCAATGTGTGTGAGTGCTTGAATTGAAAGACTACACACACGACATGAAATAAAACCCAAATATAAATTGCAGTATGGCCTTAACTAAGGTCTTGGGAATAAGAGCGAAAGCTCAATGTGTGTGAGTGCTTGAATTGAAGTACTACGCACACAACATGAAATTAAACCCAAATAGTATAGCACGGCCCTTACTTGGGTCTTACAAATAAGAGCGAAGGCTCAATGTGTGTGAGTGCTTGAATTGAAAGACAACACACCCAACTTAAGCAAAACCCTACGTAAGTTAAAGCATATATATATATATATATATTTATGTATTAGGGGCTGATTAGGCCCGTGTGTATTCAAAATCGTGCACGACTAAGAGAGTGCATGTGTGTGTGGGTGTGCCAAGCCACGTTATTACAAGCGGGGGGAGACTATGCTCCGTTATTACAACCCTGTATCGAATTAAATTTAAGCAAGTATACAACTAAGGACCGAGTTAGGCACTTACTTATAGTTGGTCCGAAGATGTCTTGCTTGAGCGTGGGCTTGGCCTTCGCCTTGGGCTGCAAGAGGGAGCTCCGCAGAGTTGAACGGCAAGAGGGGCTACTGGCCGGCTGGAAATGGGGCGCGGGAGGGGCGCCTTGAAGATGGCCGGCTGCTAGGAATGGGTTGGCTTTGTGTGTTGGGCTAAAGTGACTAAGTAGGGTCACTAAGGGAGGGTGTAGTGTTAGGAAATATGGCACTAAGGGGGAGCCTAAGGGAGTGTCTAAAGGAGTGCCTAGGGGAAGTATGTGGCTGGCGGGTGGCTGGCTGAATGGGTATGGGACAGTCGGTTGGAGTGGCCGACTAAGGGAGACTCGGTGGTGGTGGTTGCTAAGGTAGCTAGGGCTGTTGTAGATGGGAAGGGAGCTAGCTAGGGTATGGGGTAAGGTAGTGGCCGGCTGTGGTGGGGTGATATGGGTAGGTCTTAGGGAGTTGAGTGGAGTGGCCGGGTGTAGCTATGGTGTCTAGGTAATGGCGGGTGGTTGGAGTGGCTGAGGTTTGGCAGAATGGGTAGGATGGAGGGTGGCTGGTGTTAGGGTGATGTGGTGGTGGTGTAGGTGGTTGGGAGTGGAGGGGGAGCGAAGAAGAGGTGGAGTGAAGGATGGGGTACTAACCGATGGTGATGGAAGGCGGCGGATAGAAGAGAGGAGCAGTCGGGTGGTTGAAGTGGAGGGTTCGGCCGGATGGAAGCGGTGGCGACAGGTGGTTGGTCGGCTGGGGTGTGGTGGAGCAGGTGGAGCGAGGTGGTGGCTGGCTGTGGTGCACGTGGAAGACCCGGCTGGGAGTGGCTGGGCTCGGTTGGGCTGGAAAGGGATGAGAGAAGATGGGAAACCCGCCCCTTGGGGGGGGGTTTATATAGGGCTGAGATAGGTCGGTTGGGGGCTGGTATTAGGAGGGTGGTTAGGTGGTTTAGGTAGGGGTGGTGTGGTGATAAGGTGGGCTGGTATTGGGGTAGGGCCAGATATTTTCATACAAGGGGTTTTGGGTAGATTGTGTGCTAGGTTTAGGTGGGGTGGTTTAGAGATTTAGGGTTTAGCTAGGTGGGTTGGTTTTGGGGTGAGGTTTAGTGAGGTGGGTTAGGTGATTAGGCTAGGATTAGGTTAGGTTTAGGGAAGGATTAGGGAAGTGGGTTAGGTGATTAGGCTAGGATTAGGATAGGATTAGGGTAAAAGGCTAGGATTAGGTGTTTTTGGTTAGGATTGGATTAAGGAGCTCCCTTTGCATGACCCATAGACCCTAATCATATCATGTTGGTGTAGCCCTAGGTTAGGTTTTGGCTAATTACAAGCTTAAACCCATGTTAACTAGGCTAACCCACATGATTAACCCCAAACTTGACACACAAGTCAAGCTTAATTACAACATACTTTAATCTTATGCTCCCCCACTCTCTCTCATGCCCATAATCCCACGTGAAACTCAAGTGGGCCCCACCTCTATTTATGAGAAGGTGATGAGGGCCATGGATATGGATATTGGATTGGATCTCTGGATCCAAATCCAAATCCAAGTCCACACATGGGTTTGGATTGGGATCTGGATATATATGGTCCAGATCCGATCCAAACTGAATTCTGACTCCTTCGGGCTGTGTTCGAAACGAACGGTTTGTGCGGGGTCTAACAGCATCAGTACTTCGTCTGCGTTGGGTCTTCGCCAACATGATCGTCCGCCTCTATTTTCGCCTTCCGAAGCTGATTTCAAGTAATGTTTTGATGATAACAGGGTCTTGGACGTTCGAGATCCTGGGGGTGGATTCAATACGAGAGTTGCTGTGCCGGGCTCGACTTGTGCTCCGGTTCTGGGCTCTCTTTGACTTTTCTGGTCCTATCTTGATCAGGCCAAGCTGCTTCAGGGTTTCAAAAACGTGTTTTAAAAGGTTTTTAAAGCCATATTATACATTTTCGAAATATATAAAGTTTAAAACATATGTACAGGGTTGTCTAGAAGGCTCCTGGGTTTCAAACTCAAAATAGCCCTTTGGGGCTGCTTTTACAAAACCAGGTTTGTTTTGAGGAATTTGTGGGATTTCGGGGTATTTACACTTAGCTCAACCTACTTCCCTAAATCACCTCAACATCAGCTGGCCAGTACTCCTACCTGCCGCAACCATCCACCTAAGGGACTCCTCTTGGCTGCCCAAGGCGACTCACAAGTCCAAGTCCACTTAAGTTGAAGATGGACCAGCTACATGTAAGTGCCTAAACTTGGTCCATTATATGAACTTGCTTTATATTCAATTAAATTTTGACATGGGGTTGTAATAATGGAGCGTAGTCACCCCCGAGATGTAATAACTTGGTTTGACACACAAGCACCCACGTGCACTTGAGTATTTCCGCTCTTAGTTGCACACCTTTTTGCACACACACGGACCTTGACAGCCCCTAAGATATAATTTTATTTATATAAGTTCAGCTGCGTGTGTTTACATTTAAGTCGTGGGTGTTGTCTTTCAATTCCACACTCACACACATTGAGCTTTCGCTCTTACTCCCAAGACCCTAATAAGGGCCATATTGCAATTTAATTCGGGGTTTTCATTCAAGTTGTGTATGTGGTCTTTCAATTCCACACTCACACACATTGAGCTTTCACTCTTACTCCCAAGACCCTAATAAGGGTCATATTGTAATTTAATTCGGGGTTTTCATTCAAGTTGTGTGCGTGGTCTTTCAATTCCACACTCACACACATTGAGCTCTCGCTCTTACTCCCAAGACCCTAATAAGGGCCATATTGCAATTCAATTTGGGTTTTACATTCCAAGTTGTGTGAGTTGTCTTTACATATATACACAACACTCATGCACACGTTGGCGACCTTCGGGCCCATATATATATAGTTGTATTTCTCTTCCGCTATGTCTTTAAGATTTGGGTTTTAAGGTTCAGCTGTGTGAGTAGTCTTTCTATATATACACGACATACACTTAAACAATTGAGCCTTTCCGCTCTTAAGATATAGCCATATTTCCCTTTTGCAATTTCCCTTTTGTAATTTACCTTTTGTAATTTACCTTACGCAATTTCCCTTAAGCATTGTCTTTCAATTTCAAGTTTTCCCTTGGAGTTGTGTGAGTTTGCATTGCATATTCGCCATACCACGAGTTAGGATGCATATTGCATCAAAGCAAACTCCATACACCCGTGCAAAAATTGCCCAACTTAGGTCACTTACGCACACACCTAGTTGGCCTAAATAGCATAAAATTGAAAGACATAGGCACGTGCAAATCCCATGTGAAATAAAATCTGCAACAATACAAACAAAACCCAATCAAACACTTCGTACATTTTCAAAAGAGGTTCAAAATCGACTTTGCTAAGCGTACAGACTGACCCTTGCTCATCGGTGCAAGAAGGTCTACGACGAAAAGAGCTCACTTGCTCACAGTCGCCCCAAACAAGTCAGATTTTCAAAACTTACTTCGCTAGCTTGAGTAAGCTAGCTGGCACGCCCTATTTATAAAAACGACTTAGACATACGAAAAGGTTCACTTCAGGCCTAAGAACCAGAAGTGAGAATTTTTCGTGTCCACAATGGCAAAGACGACAACACCCCTGTTTGCTTTCTCCCTGGATTCGTCCTCGAGAATATAGGATTGTCCCAGTTTTGAGAAAACATTTTCTTTAAGACCAGTAAGAGGGGATTTTCGCCAAAGGGGACTTTGCCTAAGATGGTGCTAGTCCTAATTGGGATTGTGCAAGTGTCCATGCGTGCATATGAATGAGTGGCATGGGAATGTCATGCTAGGAAGTATGGTCTCCTGGAGACTTAATATAATGGTCGAACTTCGGAGTCTTATGAAGACCTGCTACACCAAGTGAGCTGGCCATATGTTGCTCGATGTTTGAGGATTTTCTAAAACTCGTTTTTGAAAGAGGAAAGCTCCTTTTAGCTTCAATCCTAAGGATTTCAGCTTTTCGTGTTTTCCCTTTACTTGAGTCTTGATACTCGCTAATCTACCGGAGGTTTTATTTGAAAATCAAGCCATATTTCAAAATTCCTATGCCTTACTCGGACGTCTAATTCTCAAACAAGATGAGATTCAAGTAAGCAAATCCTATTTTTACTTTAGGATTCCTCAAAATGAACCCTTCTTCACCTTGGGATAAGTCGCAGGGATGGGAAAGAGTTTACCACGGTGCCTTCTGGAGTGTCCCGTGGTTTGAGGCATAGAGGTGAAAAACTACTCTTTTTGAGCTTTTTGGGTTTTTTTCTGTTTTTCGTAGAGGGTCCCCCTTTGGGAGTATTTTTTCTTTATTCCCTCTTTTCCATAGAACAAGCGATTTTTCTTTTGATTCAACTTTCTTTTTGGGAAAGAGATTTTGTAGGGATTTCCCTTTTTCTTTTTGGCCAAGTTTTCCTTTTGGGGAAGAGAAGGGAAACAGGGAAGGACTTATCCCAAGGATCTACTCGATTCATCCCAGATCAGCCTATTTAGAAATAGCACGTACTACTTGCAAGTATCTTGCTATTTTGAACCAGGCTACACTTTGCCAGTATGCATGTGCATGATCCATGGCAAGGAGCCTTTGCTCATCTGATAAGTCAAGTTCGGCCATTCTAGCATGCTGTAGCGTCTCTAGGGGAAGGTTGAGTGCAAGTGATGTATGAAGTGAATGGATTTTGGTATGAATGGGGAGAATGGCGTTTGTGCCATAGACCAACTCAAATGGCGTGGCATTTGTGGTAGTTCAGATGGAAGTCCTATAAGCCCAGAAGTATGCTATATCTTATGAGCAACAAAGGCTCAAAAGGTGCGTGAGAGTGTGGAGCAAGTGCTCGAGTACTTCTTGTGTGCGAGTGTGGAATTTTAAATGATAAACTCACACGACATGAATGTAACAACCCAAATTGAATTGCAACTCACACGGCTTTCACTAAAGTCTTTAGCTTAAGAGCGAAGGCTCAATGTGTGTGCAATAGTGTGCAATTAAGAGCAGAAAGGCTCAAGTGCATGTGGGTGTCTTGTGTACGTTTTAAGAGCAATATGGCTCAAGTGTACGTGTGTGCTTCGTGTATCAAGCACCAATATTACATTTCAGGGGGAGACTACGCTCCGTTATTACAACCCCGTATCAAATTGAATTTACTTGGAATGGGAAAAGCAACTTGATATATATTTTGAAAGACTTACACTTTTAAAGTCGGGATCTTGGCTAGGTCGTGTCCACCTTCTTTGTGCTGAGCCCGGGTTCAATTTGTGCAAGTCTACCTTGAGGTTGTTCAGCCCCTTTGTGCCGTGGTCAAGTTGTTGCAGCCGAGGTAGGTTCCTATGGTGCAGTCGGCTCAAGTCTTGTAGTTCGGCCAAGTTCAAGATGGGTGCAAGTTTTCAGCCAAGAAGAGCTAAGGCAAGTCGGTTGGGAGTGGGGCGACGTGAGATTGGAGCTGGGTTTTAAGATGGTGTGAGTTCAGGTAGGCTATGGCCTTGTTTGGGGTAGTTTGGCTTGAGGAGTATGAGCTTTCTTGGGTTTTATTGGGTTGATTTGAGGTTGATATGGGCTTTACCTAACTAGGTAGGTTTTGTTTAGGGTGACTCGAGCCAAGGGTGGCTCGAGTGGGCTTGGTTTGAGGTGTTCGACCAAGGGACTTGGCCGATTTTGGTTTAGGTGGCCGGGTCCTAGTTAGGTTAGGATATGATAGAGTTTAGTCCTAAACTAGGTTAGGTTTAGTGAGCTAGGCACCTTGGTTCGTCCAAGGTGGGCTCAGTTTTGGGTATGGGGACTTGGATGTGACTCGAGCCAAGGGTGTGTCAAGGCGCTAGGACATGTCGAGGCAACAAGGTATGCTGCGGGTACGGTAGGGAGATAAGGGTGGCCGGTTAGGGTGTGGGTGCTAAGGTGGCAGGTGGCTGGCAGTTGGAGCTAGGCAGATGTGGGATGTGGGAAGGTGGTGCGCGGGACAAGTTGGGGTTCGGCAGGCGTTGGGGCGCTTGGGTGTGTCAAGTGCGTATGGGAGCTGGTTGGGAGCGGACTGGGTGAGGTTGCAGGCAGCCGGGTATGGCAAGGGGTTGCAGTATGGCTAGGGCGTGTGGCTAAGGGATGATGGTGGAAGGTAGGTAGGGGTTGTGTTAGGGTGCTGGTCGGGTATGGCAGGGGAAGGTGCTAGGATGGCTGGGGCAGGATGCTGGCCAGAGGTTGGCGCTGCACAAGGTGCAGGCCGGGTACTAGGTAGGGGATGGTGTTGTAAAAGGGACACAGCTGCACTAGCAGGCCATGGGGTTTTCTAAGGAAAACGGCCTGCCAAAAGGGGCAGGCTGTGTGGTTTCTTTTCTTTTGCTAGGTGCGGCCTGCAACTAGCTAAGTGGGGAAGAAGGGAGGGGAGCCTAGGTGGGTCTAAGCAAGGCTCGGCCAAGGTGTGGCCGAGCTAGGGCGCGGTTTGGTTCAAGCACAAGGTGAGGCGGTTGGGTAGGTGGGAATGGGTTAGGTTTTTGGTGGGTCGGCTAGGTGGAGATGGGCCAGGTTAGGGTTAGGTTTAGGCACCTACCTCTTGGAGTCGGTCCACCCACTTGCAGCTTCAAATCCATGCCATATGTTGGTGCAGCCCTTTGGTTAGGTCTAGGTCCATACATGGCTTGAACCCATACCCTTTGATCAAGCCCACATGGCTAGTCCACTTGAAAATATCAAGCCCACCATTTCTCTCTCCTACTTTATGCAAGCTCTCCCCAAGCCCTCTTGGATTTCACGTGAACTTATGGGCACCCCCTCACCTCTATTTATAGGCAAATGAGATGGGTCTTGGATATGGATCTTGGATTTGGATCTTGGAATCGAGATCCGATCCAAACACTATTTGGGTCTCGGATATGGATCTTAGATCTTGGATATTTGGGATCTAGATCTAACTTAAATATTATTTGGGTTTGGATCTCGGATCTCAAATATTTGGGATCCAAATCCAGTCCAAATACTATTTTGGTCTGGATTTGGATATTTGGGTCTAGGTCCAATCCAAATTTTTGTTTCTTTAGTCCTTCTTGGCTTTTTGAGATGAACATTTTGTGCACGCCCTAGCTTCATCAATGCTCCGTCTTGTGCTGGGTTTTCTCCAGCTTTGTCGTCCGAGCTCCTTCTCACCTTTTTGGAATCTGTTTTGTCTGAATCTGGGGATTCTGAGCTTGGTCTTGGATTTTTGATGCCTTGACTTTGCATTTCATACTCCAGGGTTGAAATCTGCTTCTGGCCTGAGATTTGTTTTGCCTTGTGATCCTGCTTTTGTCAGGCCAGGGTGCCTTTCTAGGCTTCTGAACCTGCTTTCTGAGGCTGCTTTTGATTGAGGCTCCCCCTATTTGTTTTTGGGCTTTTACAAAATTAGGACTTGGCCCATGTTTGAGAAATTTTCAATTTGAACGGGGTTTGAAACAAAAGTTTAAAGCTTTTGCAACTCCTAGGTTTTCGAAAACTCCAGAATCTGGTTTTGAAATGGGTTTTCAAAGCAGGTGTTTGTTTTTGAAAATCATTTGATTTTGGGGTATTTATAGATGCCCCTCTTTGGCATTATCCAAATAAATTTGGATAATGGTGAAGAAGACAACACCCCTATTTAATTTCTCCATGGATTCATCCTCGAGAATATGGGATTGTCCTAGTTTTGAGAAAACATTTTCTTTAAGACCAGTAAGAGGGGATTTTTGACAAAGGGGACTTTACCTAATGTAGTGCTAGTCCTAATTGGGATTATGTAAGTGTCCTGTAAACATCCCCAAATCCCACGATTATCTCAAATTATATGGTTTTGCAAAAGCAGCACCAAAGGGCAATTTTGAGTTTGGAAACCCAGGAGCCTTCCAAGCAACCCTGTACATATGTTTAAATCATATATGTTTTAAAAATATATGCTATACAGTTTTAAAACCTTAAAAAGGTATTTTGAAACCCCAGAAAGCAATTTGGCTTGATGAAAGCAGGACCGAAGAAGCGAAAGAGAGCCCAGAACCGGAGCATATTTCAAGCTCGGCACATCAACTCTCGTATCAGAATCATCCCCAAAATCTCGGACATCCAAGCCCCTATTATCAACAAATTTGTCAAAATGATCTCCGGAAGGTGAGAAGAAGAGCGGACGACAATGTTGGCGAAGACCCAACGCAAGACGGAGTACTGATGCTGTTAGGCCCCGCACAAACCCACCTCACCTAGCCATTCCCCCCTAAACCTGACCCAATCCTAGCCACCCTCACCCAAAACCACCCTAACCATACCTAGCCGACCTCACCTAGCTCACCCCACCTAACTAGACCACCTAGACCCTAGCTAGACTAAACCTAATCCCACCTTAACCCACCTAATTAGGCCCTAACCCCTAACTCCCAGCCACCCTAACCGACCTACCCAAACCACCCACCTAGCCGACCTACCCAAACCACCCCACCACTAGCCCACAACATCCTAAATATCTACCCCAACCGACCCCAGCCCATGCCTATAAAAACCCCCCTTTTGGGGCGGGTTTTGGGCAGATCTTGGGCAGCTCTCAGCCCTCTCTCTCCTCTCTCACCTACCCTCTCTTCCATCCCACTTCACTCCCATTCTCCACCAACTGCGCCACCTCCACCGCCACTCCACCCGACTGCACTTCCACTCGGCTGCCACCTGCACGCCCCACCTGACTGCACCCTTCCACCCGGCTGCCACCCTCTTCCAGCTGCCACTTCCTTCCACCACCTCCGGCCACCACAACATCCACTCCACACAGTTAGTACCCCCATCTCAGTCCTATCTAACCTCTCTTCCATCCCTCTCTTACCTGGCCACACAGTCCATCACCCGCCACTGCTGCACCCTAGTCATCTCCCTTACACCCGACCACTTCACACCCCACATCACCACCTTCCCTCAGCCACCCATCTCAGCCCCTAGCTAAGCCTTCATCCTCAACCTGCCACCACCTAGCTAACACCCGAACCTGCCCCAACTCACTCAAAGACCCCACTTGCTGCGCCTACCACCCGGCTTTCATCATCAACACTTCACTCGGCTAAGACCCTACTTGGCGCCCACACGCACCCAAGGAGCTCCCCTTCTGCTGTCCAAGGCGACTCACTAGGCCAAAGCCAAGCAAGTTACACCCGAACCAGCTATACGTAAGTGCCTAACTCGGTCCTTGTTATGAACTTGCTTATGTTTAATTAAATTTGATACGGGGTTGTAATAATGGAGCGTTGTCTCCCCCCGCTTGTAATAATGTGGTTTGGCACACCCACACACACGTGCACTTGAGCCTATTCCGCTCTTAGTTGCACACAATTATAGCACATACATGGGCCTAATCAGCCCTGAAGATATAGTTATACCTATATGTTTTAAGTTGCGTGGGTTTTTATTAAGTTGTGTGTGTTGTCTTTCAATTTCCACACTCACACACATTGAGCTTTCGCTCTTATTCCCAAGACCCTAGTAAGGGCCGTATTGTAATTTCCCTTGGGTGTTTTAATTCAAGTTGTGTGCATGGTCTTTCAATTTCCACACTCACACACATTGAGCTTTCGCTCTTACTCCCAAGACCTTAGTAAAGGCCATATTGCAATTTCGTTTTGGGTGTTTAAATTCAAGTTGTGTGCGTAGCATTTCAATTCTACACTCACACACATTGAGCTTTCGCACTTACTCCCAAGACCTTAGTAAAGGCCATATTGCAATTTCGTTTTGGGTGTTTAAATTCAAGTTGTGTGCGTAGCATTTCAATTCTACACTCACACACATTGAGCTTTCGCTCTTACTCCCAAGACCATAGTAAAGGCCATATTGCAATTTCGTTTTTGGTGTTTAAATTCAAGTTGTGTGCGTAGCATTTCAATTCTACACTCACACACATTGAGCTTTCGCTCTTACTCCCAAGACCTTAGTCAAGGCCTATTGCAATTATATTTGGGTTTACATTACAAGTCGTGTGAGTTGTCTTTTACATATACACACACCACCCACGCACACGTTGGCGACCTTCGGGCCAATATATATTATAAGTATTTCCCTTCGACTATGTCTTTAAGATTTGGGTTTTAAGGTTCAGCTGTGTGCATAGTCTTTCCATATATACACAGCACACACTTGCACAATTGAGCCTTTCTGCTCTTAAGATATAGCCATATTTCCCTTTTGCAATTTCCCTTTTGCAAATTTACATTAAGTCATTTCCCTTCCGCATTGTCTTTCAATTCGGGTTTTCCCTTTGGAGTTGTGTGAGTTTGCATTGCATATATGCCATACCACGAGTTAGGACGCATATTGCATCAAAGCAAGCCCCACACTCCCGCTCAAAAAATCGCCCAACTTAGGTCACTTGCGCACACACCTAGTTGGCCCTAAAAATTTTAAAAAGAAAGACATAGGCAATGCAAATCCCACGTGTAATAAAATTTGCAATCGTACATACAAAGCCCAAACACTTCGGGTATTTTCAAAGAGGTTTAATTAAAAGACTTTGCCAAGCATACAAACTGACCCTTGCGCATCGGTGCAAGAAGTTTTGCGATGAAAAGAGCTCACTTGCTCACAGTCACCCCAATAGAAGTGAGATTTCAAAAGCTTTCTTCGCTAGCTTAAGCAAGCTAGCTGGCACGCCCTTTTGTTAAAATATGACTTAGACACACGAAAAGGTTCACTTCGGGCCTAAGAACCAGAAGTGAGGTTTTTCTGTGTCTACATGTCCACGCATGCACATATGATTGAATGGCATGGAATGATATGCTAGGAAGTATGGTTTCCTAGAGACTTAAGGGAATGGCCGAACTTTGGGAGTCTTATGAAGACCTGCTGCACCAAGTGAGTTGGTCTTATGTTGCTCGATGTTCGAGGTTTTCTTAATTTGTTTTGAGAGAGAAAAACTCCTTTTAGCTTCAATCCTAAGGGCTTTCAGCTTTTCGTGTTTCCCTTTACTTGAGTCTTAACACTCGCTAATCTAGCGGAGGTTTTATAAGAAAATCAAGCAATATTTCAAAATTCCTACGCCTTACTCAGACGTCTAACTCTCAAACAAGATTAGATTCAAGTAAGCAAATCCTATTTTTACTTTAAGATTCGTTGAAATGAACCTTTCTTTGCTTAGGATATATCGCAGGGATGGGGAAAGAGTTACCACGGTCCCTTCTGGAGTGTCCTGTGGTTTGAGGCAAAGAGGCGGAAAACTGCTCTTTTTGAGCTTTTGGCTATATTTTCTTTTTTTCATAGAGGGTCTCCCTTTGGGAGTATTTTTTTTTTCTTCCCTCTTTTCCATAGAAGAAATGATTTTTCTTTTTGGATTCAGCTTTCTTTTGGAAAAGAGATTTTTGTAGGGATTTCTCTTTTTGCTTTTTGCCAAGTTTTCCTTTTGGGGGAAGAGAAGAGAAGAGGAGAAGTACTTATCCCAAGGATCTACTCGATTCATTCCAGATCAACCTATTTAGAAATAGCACGCACTACTTGCAAGTATCTTGCTATTTTGAACCAAGCCTTCCTTTGTAAGAAGAAGAATTTTGAAATGTAACCCGCTTATTTTTTAAAAACTCTGCTTTTTCATAAGCATCGATTCTCTTATTTAGGGTTGCACAATCTACCTTGATCCTCACTCATGAAGTTTCAAAGGAGATTTTCCTCAAAATATTTTCACAATAGGACTTTACTCAGACCCTACACATGGTATTTTTTCAAATATTGGGCATTCATAGGGTCTGCTAAATTCCTACCCTCAACATCGACTAACCAGTATGCGTTGTTCGTGGTGGTTCCATGTACAACATAAGGACCATCCCACTTGGGCCGCCACTTTCCAAGTGGATGTGGGCCACAATGTTGGGTGATTTTTAGCACAAGGTCTCCCACTTTGAAGTGGCGAGGCTTCATATGCTTTTCATAATGTCGGGCGATCTTTTGCCGGTATGCATGTGCATGATCCATGGCAAGGAGCCTTCTTTCATCTAATAAATCAAGCTCGGCCATTCTAGCATGATGTAGCGTCTCTAGGGGAAGGTCGAGTGCAAGTGATGTATGAAATGAATGTAGTTTGGTTTGAATGGGGAGAATGGCGTTTGTGCCATAGACCAACTCAAATGGCGTGGCATTTGTGGGAGTTCGGATGGAAGTCCTATAAGCCCATAAGGCTTCATCCAACTTCTCATGCCACGTCCTACCCTTCTCTAAAGTTTTCTCAATAATGCTTATGAGAGTCTTATTGGTGGCTTCGGCTTGGCCGTTGCCTTGAGGGTAGTAGGACGATGAGAAGTGGTGAGTTATGCCATACGTGTTACATAACTTTACCATCCTCTCGTTTTTGAAGGGGGTGCCATTATCAGACACTAGGTCTTTTGGAACCCCAAATAGAGCCAAAATATTTTTCCTAATTATAGACACGCGAAAAAAATCCCCGCTTCTCACCTTTTTCAGGGCTTGGAGCGAATCCTCTCGTGCGTCTAAGGCCTATTTATGTAAACAGGGCGTGCCAGCTAGCTTACATAAGCTAGCGAAGATATATTAAAACTGACTTCTAATCGTGGCGACTGTGAGCAAGTGAGCTCTTGTCGTCGCAGACATTCTTGCACCGATGCGCAAGGGTCAGTCTGTACGCTTTGCAAAAATCGAGTTTTGGGATAGAAAGTCTACGAAGCGGTTCGAGGTGTCTAATTCGGGTCTTTCAGATGCGGTTGCATATTTTAGATCACGTGGATTTGCACGTGCCTAAGTCTTTCCTTTTATCCCTTTATGGGCCACCTAGTTTGTGTGTTATGAACACTCCACTACATGGGCGAATTCGAGCAGGGCTTGCTTTGATGAAATATGCGTCCTACCTCGTGGTATGGCGTAGATGCAATGCAAACTCACGCTACTCCAAAGGGAAAACCTGAAATGTAAAGACAATACCGAAGGGAAATAACCGAAGGGAAATGACTTGTAATGTAAATGCCGAAGGGAGATATGTATATAGAGTATGTATATGAGCCCTTACTCGGGTCTTGCAAATAAGAGCGAAGGCTCAATGTGGGTGCGTGCTTGAATTGAAAGTCTTACACACACGACATGAAATTAAACCCAAATATAAATTGTAGTATGGCCTTAATTAAGGTCTTGGGAATAAGAGCGAAAGCTCAATGTGTGTGAGAGTGCTTGAATTGAAGTACTACGCACACAACATGAAATTAAACCAAAATATAAATTGCAGTATGGCCTTGACTAAGGTCTTGGGAGTAAGAGCGAAAGCTCAATGTGTGTGAGAGTGCTTGAATTGAAGTACTATGCACACGACATGAAATTAAACCCAAATATAACTGCAATAGGCCTTGACTAAGGTCTTGGGAGTAAGAGCGAAAGCTCAATGTGTGTGAGAGTGCTTGAATTGAAAGACTTACACACACGACATGAAATGAAACCCAAATAGTATAGGTCGGCCCTTACTTGGGTCTTTCAAATAAGAGTGAAAGCTCAATGTGTGTGAGTGCTTGAATTGAAAGACAACACACCCAACTTAAGCAAAACCCCACAAAAATGAAAGTATATGTATATACTTATGTATTAGGGGTTGATTAGGCCCGTGTGTGTTCAAAATCGTGCACAACTAAGAGTGTGCATGTATGTGGGTGTGCCAAGCCACGTTATTACAAGCGGGGGGAGACTATGCTCCGTTATTACAACCCCGTATCGAATTGAATCTCAAGCAAGTATACAACTAAAGACCAAGTTAGGCACTTACTAATAGCTGGTTCGAAGATGCCTTGCTTGAGCGTGGGCTTGGACTTCGCCTTGGGCTGCAAAAGGGAGCTCCGCAAGGTTGAACGACAAGAGGAGGTGCTGGCCGGAGGTCCTTGGTGCGCGGAAGAGGCGCCTTGAAGGTGGCCGGCCACTAGAGATGGGCTGTTTTTGGTGTGTTGGGTTAAAGGACCTAAGTAAGGTCACTAAGGGAATATGGCACTAAGGGAAGGAGCTAGCAAGGAGAGGGTGATGGCTGGCGGATGGCTGGCCGAATGAAGGGGATGACAGTCGGTTGAAGTGGCCGACTAGGGGAGTTCGGTGGTGGCGGGTATTTAGGGTGTTGTCGGTTCGGCTAAGTGGGGCTGGTGGCAACAGGTGGACGGGCTAGTGTTAGGATGATAGGGGAGTGGATTAGGTGGCTGAGAGTGGAGAGGGAGTGAAGAGGTGGCAAGGTAGGGTGTAGGGGGCTTACCAGGTGAAGAAGAGGGTGGCGCTCGGCTGGAAGGAAGTTGGGCAGGCGGTGGCGTTCGGCTGGAAGGTGGTGGTGGGATGTGGAGCAGGTGGAGCAGGTGGAGCAGGTGGGGCAGGTGGAGCAGGCGGCTGAGCTTGTGGGAAGTGGAAGACCTGGCTGGGCTTGGGGAAGGCGGCTTGGTGATGAAACCCGCCCCCAAGGGGGGGGGGTTTATATAGGGCTAGGTAGGTCGGTTAGGGCTGGGTTTGGGGTAGTGGTTAGGTGGTTTAGGTAGGGTGGTATGATGATAAGGTGGGCTGGAAAGGGTAGGGCCAGATATTTTAGATACAAGTGGTTTGGGTAGGTTGTCAGCTAGGGGTGGTTTAGGGGTTTAGGGTTTGGTTAGGTGGGTGGGTTCTAGGGTGAGGTTTAGTGAGCTAGGTTAGGTGATTAGGCTAGGATTAGGCTAGGTTTAGGGAAATTAACCTAGGTTTAGGGAAGGATTAGGGAAGTGGGTTAGGTGATTAGGTTGGGATTAGGTCGGGATTAGGGAAGTAGGTTAGGTGATTAGGTTCAGATTAGGGGCGGATTAGGGTGGAAGGCTAGGATTAGGTATTTTGGGTTAGGTTTAGGTGAAGGAGCTCCCTTTTCATGGCCCATAGACTTTAACCACATCATGTTGGTGCAGCCCTAGGTTAGGTTTTGGCTAATTACAAGCTTAAACCCACTCAATTAGGCTAACCCACATGATTAACCCCAAACTTGACACACAAGTCAAGCTTAATTACAACCACACTTGATCTTATCCACCCCCCCACTCTCTCTCATGCCCATAATCCCACGTGAATTTCAAGTGGGCCCCACCTCCATTTATGAGAAGATGATGTGGGCCATGGATATGGATATTGGATTGGATTTTTGAATCCAAATCCAAATCCAAGTCCATACATGGGTTTGGATTGGGATCTGGATATATATGGTCTAGATCCAATCCAAACTGAACTCTGACTCCTTCGAACTGTATTTGAAACGAACGGTTTGTGCGGGGCCTGACAGCATCAGTGCTCCGTCTGCGTTGGGTCTTCGCCAACATGATCGTCCGCCTCTGTTTTCGCCTTCCGGAGATGACTTCAAACAAGGTTTCGATGATAACAGGGTCTTGGACGTTCGAGATCCTGGGGGTGTGAATTTGATACAAGAGTTGCTGTGCCGGGCTTGACATGTGCTCCAGTTCC